>JANZLQ010000040.1:14998851-15066021 GCA_026212715.1 Elanus axillaris
TGGAAGGCCCCGACTCGGGTGGGACCAGTGCCACAGAGTAGTCCTGGCCTCCCTGAGATGGAAGCCCCAGCATCCCGGCTTCTGTTTTTTCCCAGGTCTCGAGGTACCTGGACTCTGCGTGGCACCTTGGGGCATGCATGGGTTGGGGGGGGGCTGTCTGTGCATATCCCCCCCACCCCCCAGCTCCAGCAAAGCTCAGAAGCCCCCAGCATCCCACGACAGGAGATCCTGTGGGTGGGCTGCCATGCTGGGAAGTCTTGGCTGGAAGCAGCGAGACGCCGAAGCTGCTTGGCTTGGGTGGGCTCCCACTTCCCCCCCCTGCTCTGGGACCCCTGGGACACAGCCGTGGGGGGAGCGATGGTGGTTGGGAACGGCTTTGCTTGGAGTCGGGGGTCTGGCTGAGCCAGGACCACCCAGGGAGGCTGGGGACAGATCCTGGCCATGGCAGCCCCTGACAAGGGGCCAAATGTGTATCCCTTGTTCCCCAGGAGCCACCAGCAGGAATGTGGGTCCTGCTGGGGCTCAGGGTGAGGGAGCAGGACAACCCCCCCCCCCCAAATTTTCCCTCCAGCCCTGAGTCACAGCCTGGTTGCACTGAGTCACTTCCCCTCCAGGTAAGGGGGGACAATGGTGTCCCTTGTCCCCACCACGTCCCTCAGGTGTATGGGGAGGGGGGACACACACACACACAAGGAATTAGGGGGGGCAGATTTCTTTGTGCCAGGCTGGGAAAAGTCAGAAGGAAATGACTTTGTCTTCACACCCGGTGGCTCCCGCTTTCCCAGGGCGGAATGCAGGTGCCGCTGTCATCCCCAGCCCAGCATTCTCTGGGGGGGGGGAGCGAACCCCCAGAGAAAGCTGCTAACGCTCTACAGCCCATTTGCGTAAATCTAGTACATTTTCCCCTCCCCTGAGAGTCACAGTACTTCTCAGCCCCAGCCTTTTAATCTGATGCTTGCATTTAAGCGTTCTGCTAATTAAACAATCCATTGCAAAGCTGCTGCTGCGATGCCTCCCTCTCCCTCGCGCCCCTCTTGCTGTGCAGGGCAGCACTACGGGGCGATACCAGCAGCCTGCCGGTGCTAATAGCTTTGGGAATAAGAAGGCAACAGCCCCAGAGAGCACCAAACCCTCACAGCCTGGGCATTATGTTACGCTTGTCATCCATCAAAACCCAGAAACTGATCTCACCCAGTGGAAGAAAAATCAATAACTTTCTCTTTCAGCAGGAGGGGATGTATTTTGTCTCCTCTCCCAGGGTCTTAATCAAGGGACATGATCCCAGATAACGTATCAGTGACAGTTTTGCAGCAGCTAGGGACATCTGGCACATCACAGTGAGTTTCAGCCATAGGCCACGTCTCTGGGTCAAAATTCATGCCTGCCCAGAAGCTGAGGTTCAACCAAAGCGTGAGATGGACCAATGCAGGTCAAGCCATGCAGGCCTCCGCAGAAGGACACCACCAGATACTCCAGGAGCTGAGCTGGAGACGGCACCAGTGAAAATTTGGGCTCTGACTGAAGGGTAGCCCAGCAGCATCCCTCTGCCAGCACGTCACGTCACCTTGTGTGAATGTAGCCATATACCCGCAGTATCTGTGAGATGAGGTACAGGAGCACTACAGCACACAGGAGCGCCGGGAGGGGAAGCTGGAGATGCAGAATACTTCTTGGCAGGAAGAAAGCACTCGTAACCTATCACTGAACACCCTGACGAGGCTAATTGCTACATTAGACATCTGAACAAACAACACTAATCACCACATTAAACAACTGCAATTAATGCTGCGCTGACAAGCAAAGTGCCATGCTGCACGCAATGCCTCCATCTTCAGTGCTGTGCACAACCGCCCCTGCACCAGGTCAGCCGCGGGGTCTGAACCTGGTCCCACCAAACCCATCATGGGGCCATTTCCCCTGACTGGCCATGAACAGAGCAGCAGCACACAGCATCAAGGACTTGCTCTCCTTCTTTTGGCATGTCCTTTGCACAACGCACCTGCAAAGCGGGCAGAGATGCCTTGCTGAGTAGCATTTTACTCTTAAAACCTTTTGCATTTTGCTCCCCTCTTTCAGAGCAGACAGGGAATACTCTTGGGAAGGGAAAGGTGTTTTAGCACTGTGGTAGTTTCTGAGCTCCTGGAGGAAGCACAGTGACAAGGGACAGACAGGGACACGACAGCACTTTTGGTCCTGACACTGCACACAGAGCCGGGAGCCTGTTCCCATGCTACGTGGTGCCCGAGGCAGCTCACCGACAGCCCCATAACTGTGCCGGGACCAGCCAGCATGACTGAACCTCCCATCAACTGGGGGATGCCAGGGAGAGCTGGGCTGTGTTTAGAGCCTCTGGCTCGGCAATGAGTTTCATTTAATTTATTTACAAAAACAGCATTTTTGCGGTGAGCCCAGGTTAAAAGCATAAATAAACCATTTTATGTTGTGCTGGATTTTCACAAGAGGAATCAATAGGGTTTTGATTTAGTAATAATGAGAAGAGAGCCCTGTTTATTACCTGTCAGAAGGGCAACAAAAAGCACCGAAGGGCCTTACTCACCCTCGGCACTTCCAAGCAGCCATTTCACACTGGCAGTGCCCCTGGTACAGGAAACAGCCTGCAGTACCCCTCACGGCTGGGAAAACATCCCGAACCAGGCAAGCAGACACACAGATCGCTCTTACACTTTCCTCCCTTTAACTCTTCCCCATAGCATCACTGGTTTGAGGTCTCTGGCCCTCTTCCGTCATGGTTTTGATGTGCTCAGATGGAGGGAGGTTGCATTAAGAGCAACACCTACCTCTGAAGCATCTTTGCTCCACACACAGGACCCGCAGCCAGGGATGGTGGGGGACAACCCAGCCACCCCCCTGCAGCAAGGTGCCCAAAGCCTGGCCACGCTGCCCTCTCCCTGCACCTCCCTACCACCCTCCATAGCATCTCCCAAACCCCACGTCCAAGACCAAAGACCATGCTGCCAACTAGCAAGGGGCCAGGGACACAGGACAGCTAGACAGCAGAGCTGCTAACTTCTGGGTTTCAATTCCCCCAGAATCCATCCCGAGTTGACCAATGCTGAACCCAACACAGAAACAAGGCGGTAGCTTTCCAGGAACGGATTATGGGGACCACGGGGTGCTGTTAGGACAAGGTGTCACTGAACCCTCTGCCTCTGAGCACCTGTGTCCACCCTTGCGCTGCTACTGCTGGATAGGGGCAGGAACACGGGAAAAGTGAAAAAATGCCTGCATTGAAGAAGGTCTTGCTGCTAATTAGACTTGAAGCACAGCTCTGCCTTGCTGTGGCCCTGGCAGACGTCACACAGCGTGATCTGGGCGCAGGGGAGCCTGGGCTGAGGCAGGCACCGTCTCATTAACACAGACTGAGTCCGAGCCCTGCTGCATCCTCCTCCCCGGGTGGCAGCCATCGGTTCCCACTGGATCCTTGTCACTGGGATGGGAAAACACAGAAGGATGTACTTGTTTGCCAATTTCCTCATCTGGATGTTTCCAGGAGAGGAAGACGAGGGTCCCCCCAAGCCCGGAATGGCACCGAGCCCCTGCTTGGGGCTGTCCCCTCCGCATCCAAGGGAGCAGGACCCCGCAAGAGAAGAAAAGCCCCCAGACCTCTCCACAACATCCAGAGTGATTTGCAAATCAAGTCTGCTCACGTAGTTGTTATCAGGTACATGGGACTTCCAGTTAATTAGTTTCTAATGTTATTAATTACCTGTCTTGCAAGCATTTTACATCAGACGCGCAATGTTTAATTTCATATAAGAACCCAGAGCACTCAACTTCCAATATTAATCGGGAGGACTGTTTTTAATGCTATTCTCATTTTCACAGCACAATACTACCCCTTACATGAGAACAGCTCTGCTACATCCCATCATCTGGCACTCTGTTATCATCAAGAAGCACAAGAACCACAAGCTGTTGCTTAATTAAGTCCCTATAGCACAGGGGTCTATGGGGGGGTTGTTTTGTTCTTCATTAAGAAAGAGACCCCCTGGGTGCTCGGCACCATTCCTGCAGTGCCCTGAGCCTCTCCGCAGAGCGCAGCCCTCAGGACTTACCAGACAGCTTTTTTATTTTCCTCAGATGTTTGGATCGGGGTTTGTTCTTGCTGCCTGCCCCTGAAGGGGCTTGCTTCTCAGTTTATTTTGGGAGGCTGAATATTGCGTTTAGAGTGCGTTTCACAAAATGCTTATTCTCCCCTTTGTCATGGAGCTGCATGCTGCTTCCTTCATCAGTGGCTTACCCCAAGCCTGAGCAGAGGCAGGGAAGAAAGGAAAGGTGTGGGAAAACAACATGGTTTAGCACTGTCTGTAAAATAAAAGGGAGCATCTCTCCACGGGTGCATTTGCACAGAGAAAATGCCCAGCCTCATTTGCACATAGCGATAATGACCACAGCCATTAATGCACTGAGTCAGCCACTGCACTCAGCATGATGACAGACAAGCTGTGCTCCTTGCAGAGAGCAGTCCCGGGGACCGAAGGAGCCATCACCAAGCCCACATCGCAAGCTGGTACAGGCAAGCAGCCCACCCTCCACTCAGGGTGGACCAGCAACATCCAGGGGGTCCCAGCCCTCGCCGCGCTGCACCCGCACTCCCCTGAAGAGAAAGCACCCGGTGGTCCCACTGTGCTAGATGCTAACTTTAGGCCAGCCGGGTGTTATCTTTGCTAACTTGCATGGAAAACCCCCACGATACTCCAAGCCACGGGCTCTCAGCTGCTTAAAACAGCTCTACAACTGGGTGAAGTAGGAGAGAGTATTGGCACAACTCCGATGATGAGGTGCTGTAGCAACTACGTTTCTAGGGCAACACAGTAGTACAAAGCTATGTGGATGTTCATCAGGGTTTCCTACTTCTAAACCTGCTCAGCCCATAATTCCCATTTATTCCAAGATCACCTGTGTGATCCGTGCCACCCTCTGCAAACTGCGCAGCAGACCCTTGCTTTGAAAGGGCTCTGCTTGCCTGTTCCGCCATGGAGACCTTGACACCAGGAGTGCCAGGGGCCGTGGTGTCTGCACGTGAACATGCAAGATTATGCTCTGTATCTCGGCTAAGGGAGGCAAGGAAGCAGCGGTGTGCTGCAATGCTCTGTGAAGCTCCCGTTGTGGCACGTGGAACAATTTAAGCCTTAAAATAGACTGAGAACAAAAGGCTAAGATCATTAACACACACACACAAACACAAAAAAAAAAGACAGTAAAAAGGTTCACAAGCATAAATCAAGAAAACAGAAGAAAAATGCTCGCCAAGCCAACACCACTGCATTTAGGCAATTACCAGACAACAGAGCACCGCCATCTGCTATAACATTGTCTCCATGAAGCAACAGGGCAAATGCAGCACTGGTTATGCAAGAAAAGTCTTTGTTTCAAGGAAAATGCACGCACTGTCACCAAAGTACTTCCCCTTACACCACGTCACCCCCAGAGGCATGATACCCTGAACACTGGATTCCTTACAAACCCCAGACCTCTCCGAGAAGGAGGTCCTTCCCCATCACAACCGGGAAAGGGGAAGGGGCTGCACACACTCAATTCACCAAAAGAGCAACTAAAAATGAAGTCCCCGCTTTCCAGGGCACAGGGTCGCTTCTCCAACCCCTCTTCTACCACCTTTCCCCTTGCAAAGAGACCAGACTGAAAGAGCAACCTCGGGGTCCAGTCACAGGCATCCTGCTCAGTCCTCAGCACCTTGGGTGATGGCAGCAGCAAGGTCAGCTAGGAGCAACTACAGCCCTGAAATTGCAACCTGCTTTTATAAAATAGTAAGGAAAAAAAAAAATTATCCTTTTTCCCCTTTGCAGCATGTAGGGTTATGGTAGAACTCAATGCTGCATGCAGAGGGGAGGCAGGAATGTCAGCAAGTCTGAGAGGAGGACCTGCCACCTGTAGACATCACCAGGATCTCTGGGCTTGCCACAAAATCCAACATTCTTTGGAACAAAGAACGCGGTTTCAGACCTTGCATGTAATTTGTCCTCCTCAGTTTAGGTTATGGTCTATCTGCACTTTCCTCTGAAGCACCGTGGATCTGAACCCATTTAGGAATTCTGCTGTTTACTGCTGGGCGAGCATGGGGACTGCCCCATTTACACCTTGAAAACACATATAAAACAACTGAAAGATTCAGATTAAACTATACACTACTTCAGAAAAAACACAATGTTATGCTGGGAACTCCACAGGCAGGAATCAAGACCACTTTGCTGGCTTATTTAGGGTATACAAGACTTCATTCCCAGCGCTCGCTGTTTGTAGTAAGACCCACGGCTGTATCAGCAGCACCATCTGCAACTCCATCTGAGCCTGTAAGCTAAGCCACACTGGGCAGGGTGCTTTCGGCTAGAGAAGCTATTCTCTGCTTCCCCTGTCGTGCAATGCCAACGACAACAAACTGTGGCTGTATATTACATCCCAGAAATGGCCCCTCTGCAGTAGCAGAGGTTACTTAAAGCTAAATCTAATGTAACATGTGCTTAAATATGCATGTGCAAAAAATCAATGTGGCACTTTAGGCACAAGTATTACTGAGTCTAGATGTCCATTACCAATTTAAGGTATTAGTTTAAGAACAGCTACAAAAGTGACCTCTGCAAACAAATTGTCCATCCCTAATACCTTGCCCAAAGTGACGAATTTACATTGTACTATAATTACATTTCCAAAGTTACAGGAATCACTGTTTGAAGCGAGAGCTCACGAGATGCCATGGAAATGTGTCACCACAGGAACACATTTCTGCTGCAGCAGAGAATGACGGAAAGATGTTTGCTTATTTTTAGCCTCTAGAGGTCACAGCCTCACAGTTAAATCCCTGAAGTCAGACAAGCAGTCTCTATTTTTGCTCCAATACATCATTTATAAGATATTGCAATCTTTTAAACAGCCCAATTTAAGGTCTCAATTTTGGGGGCATCAAAAGAAACTTTGTCTGGCCTTTATAGCTCTATATAACTCATGGGGCTGAGCGCAGGAAGGGTGTTCGCAGTAATGCTTCGGCTTCTGCAAGTTGCATGGGTCCCATTTGCGACCCGTGGTGCTGAGATGACAGAAGCGGGTAGAACTGCTGAAGCATGAAATTGGTTTAAAATGATGAAGTGAAGATCTGTTTTTCTCAAGATCAAACCACATCTGAGAACACCGACAGCAGTCTATTTAATTCCCCTGAAATCTGATCCATACCATTGTTTTTTCATCCCCTTATTTTCCTGTTCAGAAGCCAACACTGACCTACACTATACTATTACCTGTGAATCTTTCACTTGACCAAATGTCACCAGGCAGTTTGGCAATAAGTTCTTGACATGGAGAGGAAGAAACGCCTCCCTCCCAATTCGTCCAGACTACGAGAGATGAAGCACAGTGACCTGCGGCTGTGCCTCCCGGAGATGCTCCCAAAGCCTGTTACACAAGGCCACTCAGCAGCAGCAGAGCCGACTGAGCAGAGCGATGTTTCTGGCAGTGATAGACACCTCAATCCAACCACACCTGACCACGTGTTTGGCCCAGGCATGGCAACCACTCGGAGCCATTTTAACAGTGCATGAAATGGCCAAAGGCAGCACGTCCTCCTGGGGAGCAAGGAGGAAGAGGAGGATGTTCAGATGATGATGGATGCTGGGCTCTGCTGGCACCAGATGCTTTACTCAGTGCCAGACACACGGTGCCACCCCATCTAGACTTTGCATTATCAGAATATACAACATAAAAGCATGTTCCAAGACCTTAAAAGGGCTTTCTTCCAGGGACAAACAAGCCCTCTCTTTTCACACTGTTCCTTGTTTATAAATAGTTCAAACTCATTAATAACTTAAAAGCAGGTGAAGCTTGGTGTGGTTCAATTACAGCTGCAGCATTTAGTGTATTACCACTCTTTAGCATGCCTCCGCCATGTATTATCTTGTAACCAGATAACAGGCATCCCCATAGGGAGCAAAACCTTGACTTCTAAGCAAGCAAACCGTTTTTTGCCTAAACCAGAAGATTTAACATGAAAGCACTGCTGCAGGTTCTCTTTCTGGACACAGAAAAGCTGTGTCAGAAAAGCAGAAGCCCAGACCGGCCCAAAGCTGAATGTACAAAATGAGGTCCCTACTCTGCAAATAATGCCGGTTAGGCAGTTAACCTATTCTTCTCCCTCCCTTCTCCCTCAGTGATGGCCTGCCCCCATTGAATGCCATCGACAAAACAGCCAGACTTCAAATAACATGTTAAAGGACCTGCCTGAGCACTTGAACCCATGTCCTACTCTATCCAAATTTCTCTGGGGCCTTCAACAAATGTTAGAAACTCAGGTCATAAGACAGCAGAGCAGCAGCACCTGCATGAACTTCAACAAGGCACCATCATTTAATAACTATCTTTCCTGAAATCCTTTCCCTGGTCCTCATTCCTACAGTAGGCAGAGCTCATTCAGGCAAGGCAGTCCTAGAGAACCCAGACAACTCCAACACCTGGGAACAGCAGCCAAAAAAACATCCTGAAGGAATAAAAATCAGTCCCCTCCCACCCCCTCCAAACATTACCTTTTATTGTTTGGCTGTTAAAAAAAGACAACACAACACCAAACACACAGGCATCTGCCAAGCACTTCTGCTTCACTTCAAAATTCACTGCTGAGAACGAGCTGTTCACTCCTCCCTCCTGTATAAAATGCCGTGCGGTCCCCATCCATCCCACTGGGCAGCACAGCCTTCCCTCCGTCCCCGGGCTCTCCAAGGAGGCACCCACACCAGCATCCACCACCAGGCATCTTTCACAAACCCTGGCTCTACCACCGGCAATCACCTTCCCCTGGGAAACTGGATCTGGAGCAAAAAGAGGTATTACTTGTAATCAGCTGATAACCATGCTCTTGCCACAATGCGGCCACAGGCCAAAAAAAGGAAATAAAATAGCAGCATAGCCCAGCCTGCATCACCCCACAGAAACCGCAGAGGCAATGGCTTCAATTGGGTAAACTATTAATACCAGAGGACAGATTCTGGATCCTTTAAGGCAGCTGAAATTGAAGCCTGGCAAAGCACAAACGGCATCCTCTTAACAATGCACCTGCACTTGAAACTGCTTTAATGAAAGGTGTGTAAATGTAGATAAAGCAAAGCTGACAGGTTTGCCTCCAGTTGCGACAGATCAGATTTCCAAAATTTAGCTCAGCATTTCTAAATGCAGACAGAGGTGTGTTGCCTACTGAATTCAGCCACAGTTCGATATAGGATTTGATTAGGTGCTCATGGCGACTGCTCCAGAAGTCAATGTACATATTCCCACATTGAAGATGGGACCCTGCTCCTCCTGGGTTGCAGAGCTTGGGGTTGGGTCTTCTGCTGCTCATTTTTATTACTACAAGGCTGTGAGAAAGGACTGGAGGAGGAATATGTATCACCACCACTACGAATTCCCTCTTTTTTTCCCAGCTCCCAAACAATTTCTCAACTTCAAACAAACAAATCCAAACTAGAAAATATTCTCTCTGCACCTGTTAACTAAGCTGACAAAGGTAATTAAAGCAATTGGATCTCCAGTACAAAAGGAACACAATGTATCCGGTCTCTATAACCATGAAGATGCAAAACATCTCCGTCACATTAGCATGGAGATGCTAAACAGCGCTGGTCCCTGCATCCGCTGCCAAGAAACGCCACTCTGAAACAGAACCTTTAACTCTCCTTTGCACCTGAGCATCCAGCCAGTTTTTCCCCCCAGCTTGCAGTCCACCCATCCAGTCCATATCTCCCAGTTTGGCTACAAGGATACTACAGAAGACTACAGTCCAGCTGGTATCAAGGTGGTCCAAATCCCCACCAAGAGTCCAGACTGCAACTGGGAGTCTTCCTGGTATTACAGCAAGCTTCATCCACCTCCTCCTCCTCTTCAGCCTCTGCCTACTGCTGGCATCCCCTTGTTGGCCCAACTTCTGTTCCTGACCCGACAGCTCTCAGCAAACATTTATAAAACCATAAATGCCAGCATAACCCATAGTAAAGACTGAAAATAACAGATACCTACACCCGCACAAGATATTCACATTTATACAGTTTGAGCTGGCCTAAAAATATATCCATCTATTTCCCCCCTGAGTCACTGTTTAATTAAAAAGCAGTACCCCCACCTCAGTATCTTAAAAAGGGTACAGCAAAGCTGCACACTGCTTGCTTAAATCAGTTTGAAAGACTGCATTCACCTGGGCTGGGGGGTTGTTTCTTTGGGGGTTAGTGGTGGGGGTTTTGTTGATGTTTTTAAGAAAATATACACTAAAGCCTCTATTAATAGCCACATACCAAAATTACCAATAGCTATGAGGTGTTTTTTTTTAAAAAAAAAGTACCTTGATACAACTAACCTTTAAAAACATGAATCATCTGCCTGCTATCTTTTTGAGCCCAATCACTGTTATTTTTGAACACTTAAGTGAATCAGTGTTCATACCTGTACTTAAGAAGGTGAAATCTGGAAGAACCACATCAGGACAGACTTTTGGGAATGCTGTAACTGCAGATTCATCAAATTGTGCCTCAAAACTAAAACATCACTCTGCTAAAAATTCCTCAATTGTATGCCTCTGTTCATTTGGAAAGATGATGCCATTGTTAGGAACATGCACTAATTAGGATTCCTGTGCTAGTTTCAGGCTGAGTTTCTCTTCAAAATCTGCCTCTAGCAAATGCTGAATCCATTGCTTTTGTTTAACTAAAACAGGCTTATCATTTTTTTTCCTTTGGTATATTTTACAGCTCAGATTTGAGTAAGGATTTCAGTTTAGAAATGAAAGAGCTCTTGCCAAGAATACATTCCTGTAACATTGCAATTTGATGGTTTGTTTTACTATTTTTTCCCCACTTGGATGTTTATTTGCAAATGATTAACCATGCTATATATGCACACAGTGCAAGTTAGTGGTTTTCACCTATTCTTTGTCTGCAAGGGCTTAGCTATCATGAGCCAACCTGCATATTTAATGTATTTTAAACCAGTTGTATTTGCTGCATTATTGCTGCGGAGTTTTGGACGACATCCAAGCGTACTAAGTTTAGCTACAAAACTGGCTCTTTTAAAATAAATTCCTTGTTAAGAAGCTGACTGCGGAGCCTCTGGCTGCTGCTTGGCACTGCAAGGCAATAAGCTGGGTGCTGCCAGCACTAGGAGAAAGCAGCAGCCCATGGGCACCCGTGGCACGTCCCCGGTGGGTGGCTGCATCCGAGGGGAAAAGCCCCGCTGTCCACTCCCTGCCTGTGCTGCTGGATGAAGCAACCAGCATGGATCACACTGCTGCCTGCATGGCTCTGACACAGTGATTTACTGCTGGGCAACCCGAGTGAACCAAAATCCACCTCCCCTGCAGCTGGAAAGCCATTTTAGTCACATAACAAATGGTAAAGGGTAGGAAAAGCTCCCTGCAAGTGCTCCCATGTTCCTCCCTGCACACCTGCACGCTTGCGGGAGCAAGTGCCCACAGAGGACAGCATGGGAGGACGGCACCTCAGCACGCTGGCAGAGAGCCTTCTCCTCCTCTTCCTCTTGGCTGTCAGTCGAGGTGAACAACACACAAGCAGCCTGTCAGGGCTGGGATGCTGGGGGCCATCGCCCCGGAGCATCCCCAGGGCTCAGTGCAAGCAAAGAGCGCACAGGTCAGCGAAGGGACATCTGAAAGCTCCAGCAGACCCTCTTTTTCTGAAAAGCCGCAAGCCAGTCCTATCCAGAGGACAAGTGTGAACAGACCTGACACTTCTTTTGGTAGACCTCTTTGACAGACCTCCAGACGTTGCAAAGAGATGCGGATGCGTGCCCATGCCATACGGATACCCTAGGCTTTTCCCTAAGATTCAACTGGATTCAAAGGAAACAGTAATCTAGAAGATAGCATGCAGCTGCATTAAGAAAAGTATAGGTTTTCTGTACTGAATTACCCAGTATTACCTTTATTATTATTTCTTTTAAGGTTTCTGATTTAAATTAATGATACTGCAAAAAATGCCTCCCTTCCACCCTTTCTCAGACGTGACTCTGGCAGAAACAGAAGAGATTTCAAGACTCTTCAAAGGCTCACACTTAGGGTCTTCTGCAAACAAAGATGTTAGTATTTTGGCACCATCCCAGCAAAGCTGTAACACCACTCCAGACGAGATGGTCTCCAGGCCTTAGAATATTACATTCAATTCTTTGCCCTCAGAGAAACGCACCGCAGTTGCTTCCCTAGCCTCTGTGTAGAAGCTGGTTTCTTTCACTGACTTAAAATCAGCTTTTTATGAACACATTTATAACTACATTTAACTTTATACAGATCATCCTCTACAAGGAAAACTGAACATTATACTAATCCCAATTAGATTTGAAAGCAAGAATAGTCTATCTATCTCTTTATAATTATTATGAGAATGTATTCAATTTGCTACTTTCATCTAACAGCAATTACAACTGTTTACCAGTTCTAAAGCACATCCTTTAGGAAGTCGTGAGTCATATTTCATGCTAATCACTGTTTATTTGGTATTCTCTTCTGAAAATAAAGGGATCAGTTCAAAAACCCTTAAACAGAAATGATAAGAAAGAGAAAAAAAATCAAATGAAGTGGTGCATCAGAAAGAGATAAAAAACCCTAAGATCTTCCACAGGCTAAATAGTTTTACAAAGCACCCATTGTAAAAATCCATCCCTAGGACAAATGCTGACTGCAAATAAGACTGTTTAAGGAAATGCTTTGAAGCCACTTGGAAAAATTAGCAGCCTAGTGGTAGTACAGAAAAAAAAAAACAACTCCCTTCAAGGAGATTTAAGCTGTTTTAGAAGAAAAAAGGTTCCAGCAAAGAGATGAGATAGCCATGAACAGACCACTAATGAATGCACCATATCTCCTGGGCTATAAAACAAGCCTCTCTGCTTGTCTAGTAAAATTTGGGGGTGATGATTGTGCTCACACAGCAGTGAAATCACTTCCTGCTTCTGACATCCTAGGGCACAGCAGGTTGATACGACTACTTTACGTTCAGCATTTCTCCTGCTCTCCTTGCAGCCCCTCCGTTAGCAAATTTTTTGACAATGCCCTTAACGCCAGAAACATGCATGGTACCTCTCCTTTGTACTTTTAATCTACAGACACATAAACATTACAGAATTTTAGCAAGATAAATACGTATTATCATCAGCGATTAGTACAGCAAGAAAGAGCACCTGCAGGTTGTACATCTCAAGGAATGATGATGGAGCTGTTTCAGGGGCTGCGAGCCACTGCCGATCCATCAGCTATCAGTTCTTTCACTCCATACTAAACACTGATGATAATACATATTTATCTTACTCAGGTTCTGTAATATTTTCACGTCTGTAGATTTAAACTACATCTCTAACCAGCCATTTACACACGCAAATAAGGAAACCAACAGTTGATGGATCAGTGGTGGCTGGCAGCCCCTGAAACAGCTCCGTGCAGCGCTTGCACATGCAGAACAGGCCAAAGTCAAGCTCCATCTATTTGTATTGGCTAATCTAAAACTAACGGGAAGCAAATTCCAGCTTAATCCAATTATTTGTGCTA
Source organism: Elanus axillaris (assembly GCA_026212715.1). Classification (NCBI taxonomy): domain Eukaryota; kingdom Metazoa; phylum Chordata; class Aves; order Accipitriformes; family Accipitridae; genus Elanus; species Elanus axillaris. Next base: position 15,012,407 of record JANZLQ010000040.1, read on the forward strand.
AATTAAAATCCCTCACTAATCCTTCATCAATGCCTGGTTATCTTACAGAGGAGAGAAGCCAGGGGTTTCTGTGACTGATGGGAAGCTGCACAGGTAACGCCAGCACAGGACCTGCTGCACGCCGTGCACGAAAGCCTGCAAACCAGCAAGGAACCCCCAGGCTCCATCACAGCCCTGGGGCTGGACACAGGCAGCAGGTCCCCTCCTCTGCAGACTGCACAACAGGTCACTCCAGGGGAAAACCAGGAAAAGGGAAACCATGCGGCCCTTCAGGCTTCCATGCACTATTTGGAGACGCACAGTTGGTGTGGCACGCACAGGCCACGAGTGCCTTAAATAAATAACTGTGGCTGAATTGAAGATAATGAGGAATCCCAGCAGACATAAATAAAATTCCTGTTCTTGTCCCTCCCCAAGACCGACCTGATACAAGTAGCTCCAACAGGAACCGTATGTCCAGATCAGCACCTGGAACCCCATCCTCAGGGTCCCAGCATGCTGCTCATCCCCCTCCTCCCTTGGGCCATCTGTCCCCAACTCCTCCCCACCGCCTGCGCATCCAGCCCGGGATGAGCTGGCAGGGGAGCGGGAGCATTTCCACAACCACTGCCCATAGAGCACTTGCTGTCCGGACACAAGAGACATCAGCCTCTGAGCTGCCATCTCGACAGCCTTCACAAGACACCCATTCACACCAGCACAACCCCCCCAACAGCCACCACCCACGTCTTTTCCAAAGCACCAAAATAAAGTCATTCATTAGAATATTTGACAGCATTTTCCCCACCAAGGAGGAAGACGTGTGGAGGCTTCTTCTGAAAGCAGCATTATTTGGTGCTCAAGTTGCTATTTATTTGTTAGATGATGAAAAAGAAAAGCAGACATCGATGTACAACAGCCCTCTTGAGCAAAGCGTGAGTTTATTCCAAATGCGCATGACAGCGGGGTGAAGCCAAGAAGTGGTTCTCAAGCAATGGCAATGCAGAAAACCCTACTTTCTGCGGCTCCCAGACCCAGCAGATTTCCCAGCAGACTGGGACTCAGAGACCTCGTAGTCCACAAACACCTCCCTCGCCCACCTATGCTGATGAATGACAGAGGCCAGCAAGACAACACAAACCATGGGAACAACTCCAGAAACCCGTCAGCCAAGGGCATTTTTTCTGGAATGAGCAAAGACCAAGCTTTCCTAGACTGCACCTTTCTACAAGGGTGGGAGGAATCCTTCAGCCACTGCTAAAAATTAATGTGAGTTATATTTACTATGCATATCCAAAAAAGCACTTTTCTGCTTTAGGAGATGTCAGCAAGGACATGACCTTTAATGCTGTGAGTTAGGGCAGGGGGGTGGATTTAGCGTCAAAGGACCATCTCCTGTGGAAAGAAGTAATTACAGCAGAAAACCACCTTGTGGGCATTTTTATCCAAGGAAAGGTTTCAAAATATAAACCAACAGGTGCTGCTCTTAACTACAAGCCCTATAAAATATCTGGAGATTTTGTTCTAATCACCATAGGTGTGTTCAGAATTAAGAAACAGTGTTTCAGTTCATAAACAAACCAACAGCCAAAATCAGCCTGCAGTAAGAGTGACTCATAAAATGGTTATTAATCAGCCTTGGGGGAAAAAAAAAATCCTCATGTTCTAGTTGTCAGTAAAGAGAGGTTTTGAAAGGTCATGGGGTAAAACCCAAATGTTAAAATGAGATCTCAGGAAAACACCAAGGAGACCCATTAGAAAAAAATCTATGCATTCATCCCTCTCTGAAAACATGCCTTTTGCTGGCTCACAGACATCAGAAGTCAAGGCATTGGCTCCAACAGCTCATCTCTCCCTTCCATATATCTCAGGGCAGAAATCAAATGTTTGGGACATAATTCAAACCCCTTAAATCTCAAAATTAAATTAAGTTTTCTTAATAAGCTACACATCATGCACTTTTTCTAAAGGTCTTCTTTCTTGAAAGGTTTAATAAACCTTAAATAAATAAATAAAACATTGTACATCAAGAAGTCATAAAGTTCAAATAAGATAACCTTGAATTTAGTTTCCTGCACATGGTAATGAAGCTCCAGAGTATTGGAAATTCCTGCTGCTGCGGAGAAAAATAAATTGGGCAGACGTGGTGAGCGCTATCCCTTAGTACAAATGAACATAAACAAGATGCAAGAATGCAAAGCCAGCGTGTGCGGCCAGCTATAATTTTCTGTGATTAGAGACTAAAATGAAATGTAAAACAACATCCCAGAGTATCAAATTAGCGAGAAAAGTCATGAACAACATAAAAAGAGGATTTTTGAAAGTCTTACAACTCCCTATAAAAATGATGAAAATCAAAAGCAGATTCACCCTGGTGTTCAAATGAATTTTCTGCTTAGCTTCCCCTTGCACCCTCTGTTCTCTCGTAAGAGGAGGCTCGGTGGGGTTTGCGAGGTGCAGGCAGGGCCCCCAGCAGCACAGCACCCGCAGCCCTGCAGCACCCGCAGCCCTGCAGCACCCGCAGCCCTGCAGCACCCGCAGCCCTGCAGCACCCGCAGCCCAGGGCTGTCTCCTGCACTTGCCCTCAGCAGCATCCAAAACCAAGCGATGATACGCAGCTGAAGGTTTTTCAGACAGGAAACATTGCCAGATGAGTACTCGTCCAAGAGCAATAAAGCAACATACTACAGAATATTAAAAGCGCTTTAGGGGAGATCTCCAGGAAAATAATTTGGGGCTAGAGAGTGTTCCTTCATCCAAAAGCAGGCACCTTAGCAGATGCTACCACAGTACTCTGGCTGAGGTCACCAGGAGCAATGCCACACTCATCAGAGGCGAGGCAGTACCTGGCCTGCACGTGCAACTACAATTTTTCCCAAGTGAGCAAGCCATGTCCAAGGCCAGAAGTATCTGTTGAGGTCGGAAGAGGAGCCAAGCTCACCTGTGAGGAGTGATCAGTCCAAAAGGAACTGTCTTCTAAAAACACAGGGGTCAACATAACCTCCTCAAACTCCAGTAGATGGAGTGGACAGAAGCGTACACACTACACGTGCAAATCCTCATTCTACTCGTCCCCTCTGCAATCCCAAACGTGCACAGCAATGCGATAATCCTAGCCAAGATGCACTGCTGCAGCAGGGCATGAAGCAGCATGAGGGGGAAACCTCTCCCCAGGGAAACAGGAGACATATCATATCAGTTGCTGGCTTGTCATCTATACCATGCCATCATCAAAAGTCACCTGGCAGGCATTTTTATCTCACTTGAAGAGAAGCCTGGCACCAAGGAAGTCTGCAAGGTTTGGAACAACAGCAATTCCTTCACCGCCCTTTAAGAACCGCCTGTTTCTGAATCTCATTCTGCCCAGGGTGCTGTGGCAAGGCTGGGACACCAGCCTGGAAACATCTCCATGTACTGAGCTCTTCCTCCCAAGCAGCTGCATGGCTTCATCCACACTCCTAAGACTAAGCAAGCTCTATCCTGGAAATAATCGGGATTTGTCTTCCCCAGGAGGCTGTCAACAACCTCTTGCTCTAATGAGCATTTCAAGCTCCACAATTCCTAGCTAAAACGTATTTCTGGCGAGCTCATCCCCACAGCAACACACTGCCCAGAAGCATTCAGCTTCAGGTTTGGAGCCTTGCTAGCAGATGAAGATGCGTCTGCTTCCCTGCAGATAAACAACTCTGCTGAGGAGGCTCCAGACAACACATTAATCCTTCTAAAGTCAGTTGTAATTTAAGGTCATTATACAAGTTTAAATTTAACAAACTCCATGTGGAAAGCTGATGTAGGGGGTTCCTACAGACTGTCACATCTATCAGCACATCTGTGCATCAAGCTGCTTCCCAACACAGTTCTTCATTATCCCAGGATCTCGAGAAAGGAACCGTCGAGCTCTGGAGTCAGAGTCAAGGAGAGGTGATATGAAGATCTTGCTCTCATGTGCTCTCTCTCCTTCTTCCCTTCCATCCCACACACCCCCTTTTGTAGGACAAGTGGTAGGGTATCCAAGCAGCAGGACCTTATGCCACTGATTTCTGACACTTCAGCAAAGTATTTGTCTGTGAATCCCCAGCAATGAGTCTAACCAGAACTTAAAAGTACTGAGATGAAAACTCACCCTTTGTCACGACAAAGGCCAAACAAAGCAATGGAGGCCACTTTTTTCATTTAACACAGGCAGAAGTAGAGTTAGACTAAAGCTGTTACTGGGCAGCAGATGGCTGGGGCGGTGGGTCCCACAGCAGAGGAGAGGTGTCCCTCTGCCTTGGTTCAGGTGGGTAGGTGATGGCTCAAGACCTCAAAGGGAAGCAGCACAGAGAACACGACATCACCAACAAGGGTAGCTAGGAAGCAGGAGACAGCACAATACCAGGGCCCAAATCCAGTTTTCTACAGAAACGTTACTCAGCTAAGGGACTTGGATATTTTTTCCTCACTTTGAAAAGAGGCTCCAAGGCCAGCAACCTGCACACCTAACTGTCCTGCATTCATGCCTGTCCCTACAACAGCTTGTCCTCTCATGCCCATTCTCTAGTGACACCAGAGGGCTACAACAGCTTCTGCACATACCCATCTATGACCAGCCCCAGTGACAACATAGCTACAGTTTTAGTCCATAGCTCGTCACACACCAAGGATGGACTAACTGTTTGTGAGGTAGCTCATTTACACTGGGTGAACTGGTATCAGAGTGAAGCTATCGGAGCACGTGGAGCTGAAGAAGTGTCTGAAGCCTCGCAGGAAAGACTCTGTCTCTCTTCATCCCTTTCACCTTTACTTCTGGCTGCCAAGGGTCTTGACAGGTAACTTCTGTTGGTTTATCACCTTCAGAGGGAAAGAGCATGCAGTATAGAAATGAGCCTAGAACTGAGAACACCCAGGGAGCAAAGGGTCTCATTAAAGGTAGAAGCAACCTCCAGCAAAAAAAATCAGAGAAGATAGGGCTGAAGGATCTCATGAGACCATTTGACTTGCTGACCTGTTGATGTTTAAGCCTAGGGCAATGCTTAGCCTTTCCCGCCCAAGCATACCTCTCAATTGCTAACACGTTCAGTTTTAGCAAACAGTCTCTCCTTGTTTCTTAACCTTTCATCCAGCAGCAATACCAGTAATTACAGATTCTTCTTACAACATATTCAGTGCCAGTACACTTGAAGAGGAATCAAACCAGGAGGTTGTGAAAGTCTGGCTCTGTCATCAACCTGGTTCAAGCCACAGAAAGCCTCTGAACTTATTTTCCTGCTGCCACAAGACATTGATATGAGCTTTTCTAGGAAAGAACTACTGGAACACCAGACAAAAAGCACTGTGCAAGAGCCCTTGCACCATATTCTTGAATCTGGCACCAGCAGCCTCACAGAATTCTTTTTGAGATGGACACTCCAGAGACAGACCAAGTGTTGAAGAGGACACCCCCCCCCCCCCCCCCACTGCAGAGCATTGCTGAAACACCACAAATACACCTCATGGCATCCCTGGGTTTGCCCAAGAGGCTGCGCATCACTGAAGGCACAGCTTGCCTCTCCCAAAGCAGGATTCAGGGAAGAGCACGGTTGGTTTCAGCAGCAAGGGAGCAAGGCCTCTTTAAAACATAAGGACTGTGAAAGTCGCTTAGGCCAAAGATCTCTCTAGCACAGCATCCTAAGGTGAATTTGCCCAGTCTTTGAGCTCATACAAACTTTGAGTACCCACAGTGATGAGAAGCCGTCAGGAACCACCTCCCAGAGGTTGTTTGAAGTTGATACCTGCTGCCCTTGTACCATGAGAGACAGCAAACAGTCATGCCCAGTTCAGTCCCTCCAAGCCACACGTGGTTTTGCAGGTTTCGATCATACCCTTGTCCCCCACCATCGGTTTTCCAGGCAGCCTGAGGTCTCTTTTGTGTGCATCTCTAAAGGTCATCACCCCTGCTGCAGGTGGTACAGCAGTCACAGCTGCTCATCACGGCGTGTCACCCACGCAGAGAGGGACCACCACAGTCCTGGGAGGGATGAGAGGTTGAAGTGTCAAAAGAAGCCTCGTTAACTAATAGAGGCTTAAGCTGACAAGGGTTAGATGCAAAAAAAAAAATTAATCTGTGAGCAAATCTATTAATCTTTTCTTATTTTAGCTATATAACAGACACCCAAAGACACAGCTTTAAGAGATGCTCAGCAACACTCTGTGGGAAGGGTGGAAGAACAACAGTTGTAACCTGTTCTTCACGCTGTTTACTACAAAAAGAAGTTTCACTCCCCTCAGAGAAGAAATCCATACATTACTTCGCACACCAATGCTCCAGCATCAAACCTGAGTCCTTCTAGAAACAAGGATGGTGGGACAGACTAGCATCCTCCTGCTTTGGAGGCTGGACTGACTGGGCAGAGGCCCCAGCAGGTCTTGCTTTCCTGCAGTATTTGCTGGGGTCTCTCTCAGACAGAGCTGCAGCCACCGTGCAGAGGGAACCACCATGAACATCCCCTGGGGGAAAAGGCAACAGGTCTCAAAGGCTTTACATGGAAGAGATAATGCCAGAAAACTTGCTCACAGTCTAGTGCTGACATCAGAAAATGGAAGAGTATTTTTTACTCAGATAGAAGATAGTGAGTACATACAGAGTGGTGGGAACAAAAGTTTTAAATAGGATTTTCCACTAATGACTTGGTCTTTATCATTTCCATTTTTCCACCTCTGCAGGAACACCACCCCACAGCCGGAGGGAGCGAGGGGCAGCCCACAGCCTCTCCAGGGAAGCATCACATGATGGTGCTTGCACGGTGCCTGGCAGGGTAAAAAGTCACATTCCAGCTGAGCTCTTGGCACATACATACAAACTTTATTTGGAACTATAAATATACTTAATTTACAATTTTGTTTTAAAATTATAAAGATCTTGACAAACTTTCACCACATACTATTTTGCTACCATTTTTTTCCCTAGCAACTTGGAAGTCTTCGTAGTGGTTATTCTTTCTCTTTTCCTTACAACAGAAAGTTCTCCTCAGGCCCCAGGAAATGCGTCTACATAGAATGGCAAGAATAAAGGAAAATGCTTCATGGACAAAAAAAAGCACAGCACTACAAAAGCATTTTTAAATTCTTCTTGATTAAGAGAATATAAGTATTAACAAGCTACAAATGCTAGAGAACTAATTTCACACACTTTTCTTTCCTCCAAATTAGGCTCTGTTAATCTTTAAAATGGAAAAAATAGCAGTTTACATTGAAAATTACTTGCACTGCTGTGCCTTTCAGCTACACTGAAATTCTCCAGCCAGACAGACTGCAGAAACACCTTTAACGCAAAAAATCTGCGCTTTGCCCTGAGCCTGACTATACCCTCCTCCTTTCAAGCCCAAGTTACATTCCTAGTAACTCGGTGGGACTTTTAAAATGACATTTTGAGCGTAAAAATCCAGCAGCTTATTCCTGGCATAAAGGCAACGAGTGAAAAGATGTGCGTGCACCAACTTTCTGAATTAATTGGGGTCCAGTGCCACACAGAGCTAGGCAGCATGCAAGAAGAGCCGTACGTGTGACCAATTAGCATTTCCCCTTGTTCCTCAGGCATGGAGAGATGTTACTGTACTTCCCTGTCAGTAACGGTGGCAGCGAGCATGTTGCAAAGTCATCCGTGCAGCACGCTGAACTTATGGTTTGCTTAATTAAATACATTGCCGAGCAGTGGCAAGGATTTCATGGGGTATTTTGACAGGCAAGGGAAATAGGAACCCAGAATATTGTACTATTTCAGATTTACTTTCACTGCAACCTATATAAAAGGTGTCACTAGTGGCATGGGTTGTTTTTTAACATTACATATAAAGAAACTCCACATGGAAGAGCTACGCTCATGGAAAATAGGTTTAAACTCAGGTATAATCCCATCCTGAGCTACCTAGAAAAGAAGGGGCAGCAGCATCTTCTTCCACAATGAATATCTCAGGATCTACTCTCCTCTTACAGGGTAAGGTGCTTCAGGCAGGCCAGAATGGAAGACTGAGAGCATTTAAGGATAGGAAATACTTTCATGCTGGCAGATCCCACCTCTTGAGTCAAACGGGTGTGGAGCTTATTTCACATGAAAGCCTTGTACATTGACCAAAATGCCTGTTTCTTGACAAGGAAATACCCTAAAATCACCTGATTAGCACAGCAGGTACCCCATATGCACATCATCCTGGAATAATTCTTGTTCATAAAGTACTTTCTTCAACCCTAAAGATGGACCCTTGCCACAGATACCTTTAATGGCAGCACTGTAAGTTGCCAGTGAAAAAAAATCAGTGTTGACATCTATACTTTAACAGAAAATGCAATTTAGAACTAATGTACTTCCAGATGAAAGAAATCTAGTTAACTTTTATGAAAGCAATTATTTAAGCTATCAGAAATAAACCAAAACAGCAACATGTTTGACAAGTGACAAGCCCCAAAACAGATGAAAAAGAAAGCAGATAATACCTTTTTCCACTAGCCTACGTTAAAGAGGAAGGGGAGGGAGAAAAGCCCCCATCTACGTGGGCATAAATCAAATTGACACGTTCAATATAATCTGCATTAGGAGTACAACACTTTAACTGACAAACAATTCAAGCTATGAAAGAGCCCTTCCCACTTGCCCAGTGCTCAGAAAGGCGCATTAATACTGGGACTGCAACAAAATGCTGCGATATTCCCTATCCGGTAGCTTAGCAACTGTTTTTATTTCTTAAGGCTTGTCTGAGAAAGAGGGGCAAGAGGGGGATGAAACAGCATGGAGGAAGCAAATGTCACGATTGGTTTCTTTCCGAGTGGCTGACGAGAGGGGCTAAAACCAGATGGTTGTTACAGCCAGGAAGGATGCAGTGTTCACAGAGGGGCTCGGGAATCGGCGTGTGGCAATCCCAACCCAGCAGCTTCGCCACCTCCCCATCCTCGAAGGCATGGAGAAATCTCACCACGTCTAGAGCACAGCCAAAGTAGAGTGAATGCATTATTTATTACCAGAAGCTTGGAAAAAAAGAAGAGAGGGAAAAAAAACCCGAAAAAAAAAAAAAAAAAAAGATGCTCAGAGACTTCTTCCTCCCTGTAGCTCTCTAGTTCTTTGGCCACATCAAAATTCTTCCTGCTTAATCTCTGCTGCCTGCTTGAGAGGGAAAGAAAAGCCTGACTAACAAAAGCCAGAGCTTGCCCAGGCCCAGCAAGGCTCTGCTTCCTCGGTGCAGAGGGATAACAGGCTTGCTGCCAGCACGGCAGCCCGCAACCACCCCGTCTCACTCCCAAAGATATACATATTATTACCAGAATACTTCACCTGAATAGCCTTAATAAAATACGAGGGGATATTAACTAAGCTGTAAAAATCTATAAAAATTCTGCTTTACAAGAGATATTTACCTATGAATCAGCAGTTGGGTTAATTCATTATTCAGTAGGCTTGTTATTTACAGTGTATTACAGCTTTGTAAATTATTTATATGTGCTTGTCTCTGTCTGTGCATGATTTTCCCTTAAGAGACAAGAAATGTTTATTATCTTCCACACAGGGAGGTTGTTTCAGTCAGAGGTAGGATATTAAAGCATCTGATGCTCCGCTCCAGCTTTCTTCTCGTCTATGTCCTGTTGCGCTGTCGTGTACAGCTGCAAACACACCGAGCACAGGGATCCCAGGGAAATCCACTCCGGCACCTGGGAGCCTTCAACTTGAAAATGCAGCTTTTTTGCACCATGTAGGCGAGCATCCATTTAGACAGCAGCTACCCCAGGGCCACTGCCAGCCACAGCTCCAGGAGGAAAAGAAAGTTTACATTTTGTTTCATGTCAAAATGTGAAAGCCCACTGACAAATTCCTAACAGGGAATTTTTTATCTGCTAATAGTAGGTCAGGTTTTAAAATCTGCTGCCTAATCGGCAAGCACACGTATTTTGTGTAGTAGATGCCAAGCAAACCATCGGAGGGGAGCTGGTCTCCATCCCTTCAGGCAGACAGCTGGACCATAGCTGCAGAAAAGCCATCAAACACACCAGCTCTGCAGCACGGCTGTCCAGGGGCAGCTGTTTTGGGCACCCGGCATGAGCCACAGAAACATTAAAAGCTCTCTTAGATCCAAATAATGTCAACAGGAGCTTAGTGGATTTTTATAAGCATCCTAAAATCAGTCGACCACCCAGCTCCCACTGGTACTCGCTGTAGAGGAGACCTTTACAGTCCTCACGTAGCTGTAACCAATAGGGCTTGGCACCCACATGCCTTGAAAAGTGACTCCAGTGACCCATCTGATCCCATCTTTCCTTTGCTTAGTAAATCAGCATAAAATAATGTTTAAACAAGGCTTTAAGGCATCTAGCATGCTTAAGACTTTTCATTAATAAAAAAAATTTAAGCCCACGTTCTCTATTAATTACATTCCAACCCCTGTGCAAACACAACTTGGTGCCCGTCCAAGATAAGCAGTTTGTAGTAAACATGAGCTATGGCATTTGTCATTCCCAACATAAAAATACATGCAGATGGACGTGTGCTAAGCCACATCGTTAGCTCGGAGTGTGCCTGCCTGTTCAGCAAGTACGACAACAAATTTAGGGCTGGAATGCTAACAGCTGTAAACAGCACGTTTTAATACTCCTATCCACTGGTAAAAGTGAATGACTTAAAAAAAAAATCAATCTAACTTGGGAAGTTTGAAAAGATTGATTCAAAACATCTCTCTTGCTGATTTGAATAGTGACGAGAAACCTCAAAAATAAAGGAGTGAATGAGAAAAAAAAAGGGGTGGATGAGCTTCAGTGCAAATAAAAGTACCACAGAGGCACCATCAAGGTAGAAAGCATCCAGGGAAGAGCAGCCAAAAGGACTGATGGGGCACAGCAGAGATGCAAAGGGCCAGACTGTTACTGGGACCCCATGGCACATCTCTAATGGCAGTGGCAATCAAAAATCAAATTTGCTTGACCAAACCACAGGAGGACCAGGACTTGACAGCTCTAGAGAGCCAGAGGTACCCTTTCAGACCCGGGGACAGGCTGTGACCAGCTTGCGTTGTGCTGGCATGTGCCACAGCAGCTTTGCAAGGTCTCACACCACCACTGTCTCCAAAGTGCCCACACTGGGGGTGGAAAATTAAGCCATAAAAAAAAAAGTTACTGAAGCTCTGTTTAATTTGATTAAATATTAAGAACATTTCTATGTAAAGTCAGCATTAAATCACTAATCGCACTACTAATTTTTTAAATACTGTTGGCAATGTCAGGTTTACTTTATGTCAAGCCATGCCAATGAAGAACCATAGTCTTTTTATTCCGACTAAAAATCACAAAATTTCTAACCTCAAAGAAGTCTGTCACACAGTTATTGTTTCTTTTTCACAATCTACTGATCATGAAAAGTTAATGAAACTGCTTATAGATAGGACGAAAAAACAATTTTCTCCCTTCTGAATGAAGTTAATGCATTTCCCTCCTGTATCAGAAACCACAGCGACCCAGAGATGGCCAATTCTTCATTCTCATGATCAGAGTTCCTATCTTTAGGTCTTAAAGAACATTGGTTTGTTGTCTTGTCATCTTTTCTTTAGTAAATGCTCAAAATGCAGTTTATTTATTTTTACACATTTTGATGATGCTACAGTTTCTCCATTCATAACTGACTTTCCAAGATAACAAAGATTCTTATTAACAGAAGCTTGCTTTTCCCTCAGCTGCCTGAAAAGTGAATTTATTAGAAATACTTTCAGTGACTCAAAAGCCTGCACTTACATCTGGGCAACAAATTTTTCAGTGGGACTCCCGCATGAAAGCAATACAGCTGCAAGACCAGGACCAGAATTTGAAGCAATAATTTGTGCTGGAAATCTGCACTGCTTTTTTTTTTTATTTTTAACAAGAAATATTATTCTCAAACCACATCATAAATACATTGTCTTACTCTCTCACCATCAGTTGAAGATCCCAAATACTTAGGTTCATTATTTTTTTACCAGAAATGGGATTTTAGCCTCTGTTTTAAAGAGAAAACTTTTTAATAAAAGGTTTGGTGACAGAGTTTTACAGCATTCAAGCCACTGAACTGGTCTAAGAAGGTGACTTTGGCATGCAGGACCTCAGCGGATCCACCCTGCAAGAAGGTACCGGGCTAGCCCCAGGCTTTTCAAATAGCTTCATCCTCTCAGACTTGAAAAACTAACTGGAATCAGATGAAGTGGGAACTTGTTTGGGTTTTCTTGCTTATGAAGAAACAATGAGATCTACTAATCCTCAGATTTTTAGCAGCATGGTACAAACAGGCAAATCGGTGCAAATTTTTCACATTCTAAACTTCCTCATTAGAATAGCAACCCTAATGCAAAGGGCATTTCAGTATTTCTTGTGTGCATCTGATACGCTTCAGATAATTATATTTCAACAGAGCTTTCCAAGCGCTATTTTTGTGCACAGTAATTGAATTCCAGTTTCTTTCCAAAGAGAGTTTGAGATGAAATCACAAGCAAAACAACAGTAATTAATACATCAAGAATGCTACAAATCCTAACACACACATAGAAGTCTATACAACTTATTAAATATGTAAACATAGACACTGGATTTTTTCCTGACTACAAGAGAAGGAACACCAAATCCAATGCAACACAGCCTCTCTTCCTCAGTGTATTTTACAGCTACCAGCCCATAAGAATCCCTTTAATAAATATAAATGCAAAAAACAAGATTCAGGTCAATTATTTAAATGAAAGCTGTTGCTTGCTGATCTAAATTGTGACTAAACCCAGTGGTTTAAATCAATCAAGCCTAACGCATTTAAGAGGTCTGACGCAAGCCTGCCCAGCGCTAGCCCATCATTGCTGTGCTTTCCTCGCCTCATTGTTTTTAAGCAAAGAGGGGTGAAATCCTGACTCTGGAGGAATTGGTGGGATTTTCGCCATCCTTTTTTATGCCCATTGCTCAAGGATTGCCTGGGAAGCCGACAACCCAGCCTCAAGCCATGCACGGCTCCCAGCCAGCCCCTGGCAGCAAATCCCTCAGCCCTGGCATCGCGGAGGATAATCCAGCCCCCACGGCAAGCAGACAGCTTAGCTAAAGATGTCACAGCCAGCCAGAGCCAGGCCAAAACCGCGAGTGTGATGGACGGGGGCGAGGCAAAGGTGTCCAAGCTCTCCTGTGGATGTGCTTGCAAGGATTTTTCCAAACGCAGAACAAACCGCAGACCTCGTGCCTACCCAGGCAGAAGCACCATAAGCAGCCACCGCTCCCCCCTGCCCCGACATTGCTGTGTGCCTGCTCACAATCTGTAACCTCAAAAGCCCAGAGCCAGGCACCACAGCAGAGGATGTCTTGTGCAGCTGATTGCTGCTTGTTAATAACACTCCTAAACTAAGGAGGAACTAAAACAGTGCTTTTCTCTCTCTGCCTTCCCTCCCCATGCCTATCCCCACTAGCCATGCGTAACACCCTCCTCCGTGCAGCTCCCTTCCTGGGACCTGTTTCGGCATTTAAGCTCTAGGTGGGCTCTGGTTTCTCGCTGGTAACAGGAATCGCTCAACTGTCCTCGGCGAAAACCTTTTTTTCCCAGCTGTGTGTATCGACCGGGTATCTGCAGTGCAGAAGACTCTGTAAGCAAACAGAGAACGATGCCAGCTCTTCCCCCTACAATCTGGTTCCTATTAATTTAAAATTATTTGAAAACTCCAATGAAATATTGAATTAAAATGTAATTGCAGGGGTTGGGAAAGGTTGTGGCACTAAAGCTCTTATGAAGCTGCTTCATCTGCATGACATTTTGGCAGCATTTATTGGCAGCTATGCAATTTAAGCATGGAAACTGATAGCCAAAGGGAGAAAGAACCCCAAGCTGCACATTTTGGAGCATCACCCCACATTGCAAGATAGCCATGCAGAGCCAGGACACCTCAATACACCAGTCTTAAGCCTTCCCTGCAGTATAAGACACTTCATATAAAGGAAGAAGCATTCCAACAATAGCAAAAACCAGTGTAAAAACAGAAGAACTGTTCTTGGTTGGTTTCAGCATGCCATCTAAGACTCAAAAAGTGTAATGTTCTTACTTTGCCCCTGTGGGCACATTTTGGCAAGCATTCCTGTTGGAGGTATGGTGTGCCATAGCCACACGCTCTTTTTCAGCTCTTTTTTTTTTTTTTTACCCCACACTGACTCCACAGCCTGATTCAACACACAGCCACAATGAGGAAAGCAGTGGAGCAGTAGCAGCTTCAGTTGATGGAGAGAAATGCTCTTTAAGCCATGGTCTGAAACAGCGTGGGCAGACACTGAGTTAGATCCATGTTCTCCTGCTCCTATTTCATATTCATCATCATCCAGCAGCAGCCACCAACACACTCCCCCCATTCTTCTGGAGCTCAGCCATGCACAGCCGTCCTGCTCCCTCCCCAGCACATGGCGTTTCCCCTTGCTGGGCTGTGCCTAAGCCCCCCCATGTCCATGAGGGAGCACAGTTGTAGGAATAACCCCACACCACGGCCGTGCATCCCTCTTCCTACTGCTCATTGCAGCTGAGCCTCTCCGGTGGGTACCGTGGCATTAAAGGTGGGTACTCTGCTGCATTTAGGTTGCATCCTGCACGTGCTATGGCAAGAGTTAGTAACAGGATAGCAAATACATCAGATATTATGTACAGCCCCCATTTGGGAACGCAGAGCATTTCTGACCTCCCCAGCATCCATCTGGCCATTTCACATCAGCACAGACAATAGCTTGTGTAAAAGCCTGAGAGCTTTCACACGCCCACCGTCGGCCGCACATATAAATAGAGACTTGCCTGCTCAACAGACACTGCATCCCTACAGCAGCTCAAAGTAACTCAATATCCTCCCACCACGCCACCAGCCTCTCCCTCAGACACCCATATAAAGAGGCCTTTGCAGGCATCTTTAAAAAAATCCCACTACTCCAGCAGAGCAGAAGCAAGTTGTAAATCAGCAGATCCCACACGAGCCTCACGTTTCAATCAAGATGCTCTGCCCACAGCTCCCTCCCAGCATCTCTGCTGCTAAACTGGGACATGGGGAACCAGCCAGACTCCTGTGCCACTTAGCCACATCCCTAAATAAATCCCCATCACCAACCAGCATCTCGCTGGAAGGCAGCAAGGTACCACCGTGACTCATGGTCCCATCAAGCAGAGGGGTCAGGGAAGCACTGCTGCAGACCTGCCCGGCTCCCAAAGCCGTCCCTGTGCACCCACCGAGCACTGGCCCAAACAGGGGCAGTTGGCTCAACCGATGTGGTGGCCCTGGTCATGGGGACAAGTCCCACACGTGCTGTAACTCCACCACGCGCAAGATGGGTTGGCCACAACTTGTCTTTCATGCGCATTTGCCAGAAACACTGTGCCTGTTGTTTTATTCGTCCTCAAGGAATGCAAAGACATTTGCCAAAGATGTGGTACACATACTGCTTGTCCAGCTAAATATACTAAATCTTGTATCTCTTCAGGAAAAAGCAGATCCAGAATACAAATTAATCAAAGTCTATCAAGTCCCTAAACAACAAGGGCTCCCCTCTCAGCCACTAGCCCTCCACCAGCCCAAGAAGGATGTAGAAGTTTTCACAGAGATGGATCTTTATTTATAGACACAGATTAGCATAGAGGACTTCACTGTACAATAAGTCTCTGTGAGACAGAGTCCGAGGCGACACCAGCCACAGACAGGTATTGATTAAGAGTCAAAATGAAGAATGGTCTGTTTTGAACCAAACAATTTTATTACAGTCTTTGCTACCAAGACACAGTGGCTCTGAAGACTGGCTTCAGTAAGCAAATGTCCAAGCTATCTGTCAAAGGCAATGCCAGCATATTATTCTACAAGGTTTTATTCAAGCGACCTTAAAGCAACTGTATGGACCTCTGATATTTGTGCAGGTCAAAGACTGTCTTCATACATTCTGAAGAACGTAATAGATATACAGCATCATGTCAAAAGATGAACTTTTTTCTTTTTCCAGCTAAAGTCTTTTACATCATTTAGTTATCAAGAACATGGAAAGATTCTAGTTGAGAAGAACCGAGGCACCATGAACCCCACTTAAACATTCGTGCTTTCTACACCCACAAAGAATTTACCCAATTTCACAGCAAATACCTTCCAGAGCCCAATGTCCTCTCTGTCTCCAAAGCTGGTTATTTCACTTGGCAGAGCACTAATACCAGTTTCATCAGACAAATACTGTCTTCTAGAGTTAAACAGAATTCCCAACATGACATGAAAACTAAACACAATGAAGCAACTGCCATACATCACCACTTTTAACAACGTGCTCCTGTGCAGCATTAGCATGACAACAGCTCAGCTTCAGCTCTTCATTCTCAAGTCTAGGGCATTTATTTAATGTCTGTCTTATCTGCTTGGCTTGGTCCATATCCACGCATACTAACAGATTTCTCCACAGCACAAAGTAGTGGTTTTCTGCTAACTTGTCAGCCTTCCAAGCAGCAGTTATACCCAAGCAGGCAATAAAACCATGAGCCTGCTCACCAAGAACTCTTCCCACCTGTCAACAGATGCTTAGAGCAACATGATGAATATCAAACAACCAATCTGTGCACCAACATTCAGCTAAGCAGCTGCTTCTCATCTTTCTAATAAAAAAGCCACAACAACAACAACCAAAAAAAGCAATTTATACCTTTCTGGATCTGATAGCAAATAGCAGTGAGTACTCCAAGCATGCAGCTTTCTACGTAATACACCCGCTCCATTGTCATAATACTTCAGCAGAAAAATAATCGTGTTTATTGAAAGTCTTGCAGTTCAGGCCTAATCCCAAACCATTGCCCCATGCAGGTGAGTGAACACATGCATCTGCAAAGGCTCACATCTGTCTCACAGCAAGCGCATCCTCACTTGTGGGATAAATAGCATCCCAGTGGTGTTTCCCACAGCAGCGGGACAGGTAAGCAGCCTTCATCCTGCCAAGGAACCAACAAAGAGGGTGCAAGCATAACTTATTCCCAAAAGGGAAATTTGTGCAGCTAACCTATCTTGCAAACACACACACCTATCTACCTCCTTCTGGCTACAATTATCTGGCAATTTGGTAGTTAGAGGAAACCAGCACTGCAATTAGATCTCGGAGCTCTGAAAGGCTGTTGAATGAACTCTGCACAAAGGACCTACAGGGATGCATGGCTTTCTCGCTTAACGTTCACTTTTTTACCCAAACTAATTTGATAATTCAATTTTTCTTCTTTGTTTGTTTCTCCCTAACATTGATTTTTGCTTTCTCACTCATGACTGAGCATGTTAAAAAAAAAAAAAAAAAGATTAAAGTAACAATCCATCAGCCATAAGAAATATACTATTGTTTTGTCTCTGCAGTTCCCAACTGGTACATTCTCCTCCTTCAACTACCCGCCATATTCAGAAAAGCAGATGGCATCATTCAACCAAAATTAAAATAGATAAGAGCATGCTAACTTTTTTATGCCTTATGACGATCATCTTCATATTTTGATTCAACAGTGCAAAAACAATACCAGACCCAAGGTAGTATAAAGTGCATCATGGGAAAAGGATTAACAAACATCCTTCCACTCCTACAGTGAATGCAGATTCCACTAAGGTTTTTCAAACCTATAGTCTTAATATTAATGCGACCGAGGTTGGCCACGGTTTGGGAAAAGAGAGCAAACATTGAGGGCACATGCATTTATGTATGATTATGTGCACACAGCAGGGGAAAGTGTTCAATGCAAACCTACACCGGTCTGCATTATAAAATCCTAGAGCCAAGATGCCTTGCAAAAATTCACAGGCACTTGGGGCTAAGGAAGTACTGAATGTGCATTTTAAAAATATTTAGCTAGAACTGGTTTTACCAACACAGCAGTCAACACTGTACGCAATGAATAGATGGTTAGACTGTGGCACTTTCAACCCTCCAATATCCAGAAAAAAAAAGGAGAGGCAAGGGTGGGTAGGAGACAAAGGGATCAAGAGAGAAAGCTCTCCAGTTCAGTCAAGAAATTAATCCCTTCCCAAAATATCCTTATCTGTAATACCAATGTCACCGAAGGTATATTTGCATGGCTGGGTGCACCCAGTCCTCAGACTGCAAGGTGTCCATCCCACACCAGGAGCCATTGTAGGGGATGCTTATGGCCCCGCAATCTTGCTCACAGCCCATCCACGTCTCACCCAACAAGCGACTGCAGGCTGTGGATAAGGCGCTGCGTATGTTTGTTTTTCCAGTAACAGGGAAGTGGAGAAACGAAAAGACTCAAAGTCGTTGCAAAGGCACATCTGAGAATGCAGCTTTGCACAGAGATGTTACAAGACGTGGAAAGCAGCTGAACTCATTTTTGAAAGCATTTTTCCTCCTTCTAAAGGCTCTGCTGCCATCCTGGCAAAGCGTACCCTTGTCAGTCAGTGGCTAACCTTGTCAAGGGGAAGAAAAGGCAGGGAAGTGACAGGTTTGACAACCTGTCGGATGCCTGGTGCTCTGCTCTCCTCCTGATCTGATCGCTATCAAACATTAAACCACTGTTCCTCCACACAGGAGTGCAACTTGATGCTTGCAAGCCTCAGCCAAGAAAGATAGCAAGGCTGGTGAGCTGCCAAGATCCTTGCTTTGTCCCTTCCTTGCATGTGCTGGACTCCCCTTTTATGATCCGGTCATTGAATGTGACACACCAGGAGCAGTCCCATAAGACTCCCAAAGAGGTCACTGAAATTGCCACTGGTTTTCAGGAAAATGAGAACTAGAGGTGGGAGATGGAGCTGTAACATCTGAAAGGAAAGAAATGGGTGACAAATGCCTGGTTGCCAGCCTGCATAACCTAGTGTGCAAATCAAATCCCAAACTTGGAGAAACCCCAGATGGACCAAAGTCTCCCCCCATCCCCTCAGAAAAGCAAAAAAGCCCACTCCCATGCCAAACATACTGAAAACCCCAGCACACTGCACATCATTCACTCAGTCTTTAGACGCCTACTGAATGAGATCATCTAAACATAAGGACTCTCTCTGTGTTCAGGAGGAGATAGAATATTTTAATTCATCTCTTCCCTCCACACACAAAACCCTCTACTTTTCCAGAGCAGCTTTCAGGATTCAAGAGCAAAAGCAGCAGCACTGACTGTAAAACCCTGCTCTTTATGCTCTTTAATTCCACTGACACTGCAAGAGTCAAAGGCTGAATAGTCAGGAGGAAAAAGCATCTTGCCATCAGGAGCTTAGCTACAGCTAAGTGAAGTTGGAGCTGTAGTGTATATCTGAAGAGGCCATTTAGCCAACAGATGCCAAGGACAGACTCCAAGTAGCACTTATGTTGTCCTTTCATAGTGTTCATATTTAACTTACGGCAAGATGGTCTGCTATCTTCCTAGTTCCCAGTGGGCTTAAGTCAAAACTTGCATCTGGTTAATTTGTTCCATGAAGACCTTCTCAGCAACAAAAGCAAGATGCCTGCTGCAATGCCCAGCTGCTTCAACTCAGCATTGCCATCTAACAGTCAAGTTGACTTAAGCAAAAGGCAACCTGGGGGCTTCCTCAAGTCTGAGGAGGCTTGTTAACTCTTCACAACCTTCTCTGTTAAAATGCAATTGCAAATGCAAAGCAGGCAGGGGAACAATACAAAAAAGTAGTCCTCGAGTTGCACCACACAAGCCTGAGGAGGCACGACCGGACTTCCGCAGCACTTTGAAAGCATGGTCTTGCTCACCCTGCCTCAACAGATCTGAAGTGGGGCAGCAGGTCAATCAGTTGCTGCCTGTTTGGGTACCACTGCCGCCCCCAAACACCTACTGGATGGGCACGAGGCTGCAGTGTGCGCAGGGCAGGAGGGGATGCTTGCTCCTGCTCTCAGGTACTAGCAGCTAAGGAGAAGCAACAGGTTTTGAAGCACAGAGACCTGTCGAGTAGGAGCAGTGATGCTGCTGCCTGACAGCACAGGACAGCAAGGCTCACTCTGTAGGGAGCTGTTGTCCTTTAGGTAAGGCCAAACAATCTAACTCAAAATACCAGACAAGCTTTCAGGAATATATAAACCTTTTTCAGGTCTTTGTAGCTTGTTTGCCTGAAAACTTTGTTGGATTTTTTTTCCATTCCCCCTCCCCTCCCCCAAACCAAACACTAAACTTCCAAACGCCTTCATCTATAACTGCTGTTTCAATATTTCAGATCCTGCAGCCCAGGACATCACTCACACACAGGCAGGTTGAAGCTGCCCCTTCCTCCTCCGCCCCGCAGCCTCCTCCCCTCCGCTCCCCAGCACAAACCCTGCATGGGGATGCACAGTGATCCCACACTTGCAACACTCATCCACCCGCTGCATTTCGCCGTTTTGAACAAGCTTGTGCAAAGTTTAAAATTCAGCTAAGGATCTGGGGGAAGAAAGTACAAGAGTGAGAGTATTTTTCTCTTTAAAAAAAATATCTCACATCTCGCATCACTTACGGACTGCCAGGGTTGCTCCCTTGCAACAGACAGCTCACTGCTCACTTAGCTTTAAGGATCCTCCCTCTGTTTTTACACTCCAAGGAAAGGTCTTTTTAAACAAATAAAAACTAAGGCTTTTTAAGACTGATTTCCCTTTTCAAGGCAGTAAGGAAATAGATTCCTTTTAGCATGCTTCATGCTTGAAAAGGTTACAGTGGCCTTTCAAAATACCACACGCCGTGCATTCTGTATAGCATTAATGACTTGGAGGATGCACTGATACTTTCTAGTACATCTTAACCTTTTAAAATTGGGCCTTCATTGTCTTACCTTAATAAGCAGTTTGTTCACCTTATGTCATTTATGTCTCGCAAAGGCCACCCTGGCTGAAAATACACATTAGATGTAAAACCACTTGTCTTGCTTGCATAGTTTAGTGCATGTAACAGCAAAGCAACAGCATCAAATAAAATATGCTTATCCTCTCCTCCCATTATTTCTCTCCACTGTGACTAAAGCTTCCCAATAATCCCAGATGAGCAGCTCCCTGGCTCTTCACTGTTCTACTTCGAACCATGGGGCAAGAGGGCACGAACAAAGGTATAAGATTTTATTCACTGCACAGAAGTTGACCAGCCAATGCAAGCACACCGGCTCTCTGGGAAAAGGGGAGGGCAGGAATCGATAAGAAATCAACAGTGATTAATGTTGTTTGACAATCTTTTACATTAATCATGTTTTCATGCTCTTGAGAATGCGAAGTGGAAAATCTATAGTTATAAAAGTGTAATTGGGAACACTCTTCCTACTTGCACTGAGATGAGGGAGAGAAAAATCTTTAAAAAAATTGTTTAATTATTAAATGTCTAATTTTAAGTGATGCACACAGTAGCGCTTTCTTATTCAAAGAAAACCTGGAGAGCAAATAGAGCGCCCAGGCATCCTCCCTGCCTGCTGTAAGCAAGCCCTGCCGGTTTAGACAACAATCTCTTTGTCTGATCCCTCAACTCCACCATTAACAACCCAATAAAAAATTCATAAAAAAACACCTAGCAGAAGTTAAAATACAGCCACAACAAAGAGTCAATCACTCTTTCTGGAGAACAAGCTATGAGATGCCACAGAAAGCAATGATGTCTTCATTAGCTTTTACAGTAAACATCCCTCTTAGAAACCAGCCTTTATGATCCACCAAGGGCAATAAAGATGTCTTCGCAAATTGATGAGACAAATACTTCAGAGGTATAGTTTACTCCAGAGCTAGTGGGAAACAAGATATACAAAATCATATAGAGGAGCAAAAATTATTTATCATTATTGTGGCAAGTTCACACCTGTAACAAAATTAGGGTCAAGCACAAAAAGGGCTTCAAGCACATTAGTAAAGGGTGAGGAGAGTTTCTGCCCACGGAGGGTGCAGCGAGGCACCTGGAGGGGAAGGTCCAGTTGGCGCAGCATGAGCTGGATACCCACTGGTCCAGCTGCACTCTGAAGTCTCACCTGTAACCATGAGAAGGACCATTCTCTGTGACAGCTTTTCACCATTAATTTTGGGGAGTTCCTGAGTGATACAACAAAGGAGAGGAAAGGAAAATAGAAAGAAAAGAAGAAGCATTTGATACACAACAGAATTCATCTGAGATTCTCCTTGCACTAATCAGATATGATGCTAACCAACCACATTATACAGAACAGCCATTTTTGAGCAAGGACTGAGTTACCAGAAGCTAAAGAAATTAAATTTCCAGGTCTCAACCTGCAGTCCTAAAACTGAATTTTATCCAAGGCAAGAGACGTCTGCTAGCATGGAAATACAAAATGCCTCAAGTATGTAGGAATAAGGACCTCAAGAAGGGTACCTCTGTTTTTTAAAGCAGCTGTGCTTTTCATAACAGCACTGGAAGCAACTAGAAACCAGCAGCACAGGTACACCTGGGGACAGGCGACCAAAACAAAACTCAGATTCCTTCCTTGTCTTTTCTTGCTCCAATTACTCTTGTATGGATGTTTCTAAATCACTTTTTGGCGCACCTGGACCATCTGGAACTAAGCCCCAGGGACAGGCAGGCCTGGCAGCAGTGATGCCTTCCACAAAGCCTCGCCATCCCCGGAGCCGGCTGCAGCATAGGACTGGGCAGTGTTCGTCGAGCAGGGAACCTAAGCTAAAGGACTAGCTGAAGAATTAGCTGCTGTTTCTGGGACAGCTTTGCTGCCAAAGCAGGTACACTGCACCCTAAAGCATGACTTTTCTCATAAAATCAATTCCTTGGAGCATAGCCTTTAAAGAGAGGAACAGATTCACCTTAACAGCTCTCTCCCTTGCGAAGATCCAGAAGGCTCATACACTCTCCCATACCCTTCCTACCACACTCCACACGCACTGGATGAGCCAATCCAGTTTTGCAAGATGTATTGCTTAATTAATAACTTTGATGTTGGCAATTAAGGTGTGTTTGAAAGAAGATAATGAATATTTTTTCACATGAAAGCACCACCTTTTTAGTCTAGCAAACCTCTATGCAAACTATAATTGATAGTTTGGTTTAACGCGGAATATTCCTGCTGCAATTATGGGGTTTTATTGCTCTGTGTTACTGCACTTTGCACAAAAAATATTTTCGTTATCATAAATTCCCTTGCTACCGGACTGCTTAGGATGGGAACAGAAACAAGCACCAGCTTCTCCAGTGCTGGAAATCTTGGCTTATTCCTTGCAGTACAGCAGTGGAGGAGCTCTTGTATGAGGTGGTTGTGCCTGGCTTGCTACAAACGAGCAGGAACATCTGCAAGGGCACCACACAGCTCCCCAGTCCAAGGCACTGCAGAGCTGCTTGTACCTTACACAGAGAAAACAAAAAGCAGGAGATCTTTCTACGGGGAAGAGAAACTGAGGCAGAGAGCATGCACATGATTTACCATGAGTCACAGGTGTTTTGCTGAGAAGCTGAGGTTCAAACCCTCCCAAAAGTGCCTTCAGACCACCCTTTGCTCCGGGAACCCCCAAGGAGCAACAGTTTGCCCGTGAGGTGAGGAGAGGCACCGCTCACTGGGATGCTGCTCAGCCTGTCCTGGCTCTATCCAGCAGGCAAAGCAAACAAGATTTCGGCTCCAGGGTGTCGATGACTATTCCTTGGACTGGAAATGCTAACTCAAACAGGTTTTTCAGCTCGCTGCCCGATCAGCTGCTGCCTTAGCTCCAGGAACGAGCCTGCAAGGAAGCAGAGTGGTGCTGGCTTCCCCTGTACCCCAGCACACATCCTGGGGCTACCACACTCCTTGGCTGGCTCACGGGTCTCTGAAGGCATCATTAATTCTCTCTCTGCAGTAGCCCCAGGTACACCACGAACTACTGTTCAGGGCGTGAGACATCTTCCCCTTCCCTTGGAAAAAGACCATTTTCAGACCAAAACTACACAGCGCTTCACTACCTGGCTCCCCCACAGCTGCAACACAGTGCCAAACCAGATTCCCGTTTTATCCACAGTTCCTACCTGTAAAATGGGAAATCAGCTCTGCAAGACAGAGGAAGCCAGCTCTCAAGCCCCAAACCCATCTAGGGTCCCTGCCTCTAACCCCCAGGCCCGCTTTCCAAGGGATGGTCCTGTAACGACAGGCCATACGTTCCCACCGAGTCGCTGGATAGGGACACCGTCATCTCCCACCACCTCCACAGCCATTTGGCAGCACCTCTTCCGAGACCACTAATGACTTCCTACCATGTCCTCTGCCAAGATCAAACCACTGCTAACTGGAAAATGCCTTGCCCAGATCCAATAGAAGTTACAGATATGTTCTCAGGAGAGAAGACATTTACTTCAGTTGAAAAGGAAAAAATACAAGAAAGTTCAGAGTGTCCAAGGGCTTAGACGTGGCATCAAACATTTTCCAGAGCTCTTTCTGTGCTGCCACCAAGCCCCATCCTTGAGCTAAAGCTCCTAACCTGCCCTCTACATGCCCAGCACTGTACATTTGCCACCTCCCTGGCTTAGGAAGAGGATTTACCCATCAACAGTTGCAGCCTGTGCTTCAATCTAGAAAGCAAAAACAGAGGACCCGGGGTTTCTCAGCATGAGGTTTACACCAAGTTATTTTAACACCAGAGATGGTTCCCCGGGGAAGCAGAGCCCCGTGCTCCAGCTGCACTTTGCCACCCTGTCGGGACTAGGAGCAGCAGAAAGGCTGGTACAACCAGCACAGCTTCTGCAGGACCAGCCCAAACCTGGCTGAGGAAGCAAAGCGCTCGCTCAGCCAGACACCGACAGAGCCCCGCATTAACCTGCCCAGCCTAAGCAGTACGAAGGTGCTTGAACATGAGGTGCACAAAGCTGCTAAGCAATTCAGATAGACTTGCTCTAAAATTAAGTCTCAAAGGAAATGCCAAATTTCACTTTATTAGCACTTAAATAAATTTAATGCTATCTATAGTTGCAGCTCTAACTATAGCTACAGATGAGCAACCCTGCAGAGTTGCATTTTAAGACATTCCTTAACTAGAAACAATTTGCATCAAGCTGTGTAAGGTGCTGCTGCTTACCAAGAACAGAAAGGTAATTCGCACTTTTCCCCGCCTTGTGCTGTTTAATTTCCTAGGAGGTTAAAAGGCTCACCCAGCCATTAATGTAACGATACCACTATGTTCACAAAATTGCCATAGACCATGATCACTAGAGCAGCTGTGCCAGAAGTACAAGCTTGCACAGTTCTGTCCCAAGCCTCTGCTCCGCACAACTAAAAAAGGACCATGAAATAATCTCATGGTACTCCTGACAGTGAATAAGCCTGTCATGCACATGCCAAAGCAACCCACGTCATTTCTAGGATCTAAACCTTTGTAGCCTACACTGAAGAGAGCCTATATTATGGAGAAGTGATGGGTCCATGTGTCCACTGCACCTCTTGGGAAGGATGACTTCTTTTCAAATGCTCCTTTCCATGTTACACTTGCTGCAGCAGCAGCCCAACTACAATTTTTCCACAGTGAATTGGGCCCTAATTACTGAACAGTTTGTGAACAACTGCCCTTAAAATGTTAACAGCTGAAATGATGATAACAATAATTCTGTTTGCAGTTATAATGGCCCCTCATTAGAGCTGCTTAATTAAATATTTTCCAAAACTATCCCAGAAAAAGAGTCTGCTCTCTCAACTGTAAAAGCAGAATCCAAAGCAGCCGCAAGGAAACGGTGGCTTTTTCCAGTTGAAGTATTTCCTACGGCCAACCACAAGGAGTGACCTCACACACGCCCCTAACACGGCAGAATTTGCCATCATTAATCCGTTCATTCAATAGGAAAAGATGCCGCAGGTCTTCGTGAGCATATTCCCCTGTGAGCACTGTGCCACAAATTAGAAACGCTTAAATCTTTTACACTTATTTAGCCTTTATGCTATCTCCCCACCCCATTCACCAACTGCCTTTGGAGGATGAAGCAATAATTTAGCATTCTCTCACAACCAAGTCAAAAGGAACAAATGTGCTTCCTTCAACATAAGCACAGTAGGCTAAAGGGGTAGTTTTCTTTTATATAAATGTCTACAGCAGAAGCGATGCTATGGCACATGTCATCCCACCTTCTCACCTCACCCCACCTTTCCAGAGTCAAGTCTAATCCTCTTAACCACGCACCAACAAGTAACAGTCCTCACACTACCTTCCACCCCATGCAAACAAGATTAAATAGATATAATGTAATACATTACTATTTGTTACATAATTCTTAATGGCAAACCACCATGGGTCTACTCCAACACAACCAGCTGTTTACAAGCAGAGAGCTGGCCTAGGAAAGCAAACACACACTCTTCATCTTGCCATTCATCACTAAAATATCTTGAGTCCCACTGACAAAAATCAGACAATTCTTGCCATTACACACGTATAAAAATGCACTTTAGCAACACCTTACAGCTTGCACTGGGTTGCTGACTTCTGTCAAGCGCAGAAGGAAAAAGATCGGGATTATTTTTTATACTTGTGCCCAAGCATCTGCTGTCAGGGCCAGACAGGTCTTTAGTCTGACCTGGCAGATGTGCCGACAGCATCACCCTGGATTTAACTTTGCTGTATCAATGCAGTTGGCAATTTAACAGGGCCACGAGAGAACAGCTGTGCCTCCCGGACAGGAGCATCCCTGGCACATACTGCTGGCATAAGACTTTACCTTAGTGCTCCTGCAGTAAAAACCAGGTTCAGGGAGCTGGCACACTAAAGGATGACACATACACCCTTGTTTTCTCCTTTTGTTGGTGCTGTGACTCATGCCAGGGCATGCAGTAAGCTGGGGAGATGGCTTAACAGAAGGACACAGCGGGAATCTATGGAGAACTAACACTGCTTGGACTCCCCAGGAGAGGGCTGCACAGGTTGTGGGGAGGAGAAATGTGTATTATCTGACTCAATCACAGGATGCCATTCTTGGGCATTTTTATTCTCAACTCACCATGTTTCCAAATCTGCACAATATAAGGGGGCAAACTTGAATGAAAACTGCCCAAGCTGTCTCTAGGAGCATTGCATCTTCAGTAGCCCACAGTTGCTCTTGTATGAATTCACCCTGCTCTTCCTTTTTGGGGGGAACTCAACCCCAAATGAGTTATAGGACTCATGGCACACAAGGTAGGTGTCCTGTTTTATCAGTGCAGTTGCCAGAATCATGATGCCTTCCCAGGCAATCAGTCATGTTCCTTGTTCTCCCAGGCACCCTTGCTTTCCTTCAGGTCTTTGCAAAGCTGTTGTTAAAACCTATTTTTATGAATGAATGCTTTCCAAAGTGCTATAGATAGCAGCAGGGTTAAAGCATCCATTGAATCCTCGGATAGGCACTTGGAGGCAATATGCAAAATGTACCATAATCCCTGAAAGGGATTAAACTTTTGTGGTCTGACTCAAAACAAGTTTCCAACTTCATTATGCATCACAAAAAGGTCCATCCTGCTCTACTAATCTGAGGAAAAAAACCTGACAGACTAGCTTGGACAGGTCTGAATTCTTTTTTATTTATTCTCCAAATACAATTTCAAAATATTTAGGGCCTTTCTGCCACCTACATAAGAGTAAGAAATAATCAACTGCAAATTTTCAAAAGCCATCGCTGTATTATCTTGAATTCAAACTTCTAGTTAAAGGTATTTTAATACTCAAAAATTGTCAAAGCCCTAACATAAACTGCCTTTAAAGCACAAAAACATCTGGCTGGGAATTAAAGTGGAAGGACATTCAGCCAGGACCAAGAGGTCAGAACCAGTACCTTTGCTGTGATTTTATTTTAGCAAGATCTATGTTAAAAGTTTTTACTGAAACCAGGTAATAACTTCCTGAAGTACAAGCAAGAAACACAGAGCCATGATCCAGAAAACCAAAAGCAAAGATGCTAAGAAGAAGGAATTCTCTAGAACAGGAAAACCGGAGAGGAGAGAAACCTGTTGGGACAGGGATGGGGAAGGATTTTGCAGCTAGCCCAGCACCAAGAACTGAGTCCATGCCAAATGCACTCAGAGGCACCGTACAATGCACACTGCAAAGCCCACAGAAATGGGAAGGGGTCCTAGAAGTCTGCGTGAGACAGCCAGCTACTAACACCTCCCCCTGAATTCGGGGCACAAACACACGCATGAGCACTAACCAGATCCAAGCAGCGCTGCTTTTCCTGCAAACTCTTGTCAGGCAAACATCTGTCAGAACGTCTCAGTTGTTTAATCACATAAAATGTTTCCTCTTCCATTTTTGGCACCTTATACTGAAATAGTCTATTGCAAGATGTCTCTGTATCATGCTCTATCAGCCTAATGCAAAAGAAAAGCTGTTTATAAACAAAGGAGGCACAGTTTGAGCCCGATATTAGATTTTCATGTGCTTGCTAGCAGCCAAACGTACATAACAGCAGAATAATTGCAAATAAAGCGTGAGCATATGCATGGTCCAGGGAAAGAACCCCTGAGCAGTTCTGCACCATGCTTTAATTTCCTCAGACATTATCTTTCTAACGAACTGGGAGTGTGATGAATGATCACCTCCCGCCCGGCCATGTTAAGACTGTTTCAACTGCTGTCTGTTGTTTACTCTTTCTGGCCACCTGAATGTCAATTTTTTCAAAACAGCACTTACTCAATATTGATCTTAACACCAGCAAAAAAAGAAAAAAAAAAAAAAAAGATGCTGAAGAAGGGAGAAACACATCCCCCCAAATTACTACTGCAGCTCTTCACCTCCAACTCAAGAATATTTCTTTGACAGACTATAAATATTGAAGATCCTGCCAATTTCATGGATAAGTTACAAGGTAAACTAACAAGAAAATAGTGAACAGTTCCCCCGGCTCCTACAACTCCTATGCAGAATTTGAGACAGGAAACCACAGAAGAGCTCAGTCTCAATAGCACTGGTAAAGGAAACAACAGAAAACACCCAACATCAAGTGGTTTCACTAACACGCCATCAAGCTCTTCCAGAAGCCACCTCCCCTTTAAAATGAGCAAAGTTTAATCAGAGGTTGAAAGCAGGACACGGGGAGTAAGAGCTCGTTACAAGTGGGGAGGTTGATTTTCCAGGGAGCATCTCTCAGGTCAAGACTCCTTCTCCTAACGCCCACCCACCCCAGCTGCAGCCACAGCCACCAGAAATTAGCTCCAAAATAACGGCAAACTGATCACAATACTTTCTTCTTCCTCCCTCATTAAGACCCTACTAAAATTCAGCAAACTGTGGGAGGGAACAAGCAGAAGACTGGTAACCGGTGGAACTATCCCCATTGTTTATTTAATGTTTGCCTTTCTTCCAGCTTTTTGTACAAGCACCCTGCACCCTCAATGGCAAAGAAGTACCTACCTGGATTTTTATTCCTTTCGGCAACGCAGCACATCAGTTCTCCAGGTCCGTCACCAGGGACGCAGCGGGCTGAGGGGCAGCGCTGCCCGCAGGGCAATGAAGGCCTGCACCGGCGTCCCCAGCCCTCCCTGCCCACCTCCCCACGGCCCACCGCTCTCGCCCTCGGCCTCCACACGGGCTTCTCTCTCCCAGGCTCCGAGGCACTTGTCTCTCCAGCTGTCTCCCCATCTTCCCTTCACCTCTACACTCATCAAACATGCTTTTAACAAACCACTTGAGATCCTCACGGCCAGGCTGTATCTGAGGTTTGCCGATTCTTTCTGCGTAAGATTTCAAGAACAGCCTTTCCTACCCAGCCACACGCAGCAGCTCCCACCCGGGGACCGCTCATCTCACAGCTCAGTTACAGCACACTCCTCGACCTTGACAAAGGCATCTTGCCCTGCTGATATCCACTCAGGAAGCTGGGGCGAAAGGTCCTTCTCCTAGCCAGCAACTCTGACTGTACCTCCACCCGTATATTCCTCCATCCCTGCTTCTCTACCAAGCCAGCTGTCTGGCTTCAGATTCCAGGGCCTTCCCACCCTCTCCTGACCACCGCCTCCCAATCCTGCCAGGAAGAGTCAACTCCCACCTCCAAGCTGCCCACACCATCCATAAGCCAAGCAAACAACCCAACCTCTGGGCTTTCTCCCATAGCAAGTCCCTCCATAAAGTTAAAGGAAAGCATCTGGAAACCAGCACCCCTCCTTTTAGAAAAACACTTTTAAAAGCGGCCCGAGGTGTCTACAAGAACCTTCAGCCTCCAGCTCCCTCAGGTCTCTGCTGATGGTGCCAACAGAGATGGTTGCCCTGGGCCCCCCTGTGCCAACTTTGAAGGTGGGACCATTGCATACCCTGGAGCACCTCTACGGTGTACACTTCCAACGGCAATGGGAGGAACAGCTGGATCCCAAGACTGCACTGCTTTTTAACAGTAAAACCAGCAAAGACCACTTGAAAAAATATGCACTGCAGAGGGACCCTGCCAGACAAGCCAGTTTTGAAGATGAGCGCTACTTTTTACATACCCCACTACCTCTTAAAAAACTGGGCCTTTGTGCATTTTCCACCACAGATTGTTTCTGAAGACAGCAGGAGCAAGGAAGGACACAGCACACCCTGCGCTGTCCAAGAACAGCCCAAACCACTCAAGTTTCACTATTTCATTAGGGCTTCAGCAAAACTACTTATAAGCAATTCATAGCAATAGACTCTTTTTCATCCAGGCATCCTAGAGTAATCTGCAGACCTAAAATGCTGCACTACTTGCATATATTACTAGACATGAACACATCTAAGTCAATGATGATACAAGAAGGCTTGTAAGCACTCCTTACCTCCACGTACGTCCTTCCCACCGCCAGCCTATTTCTGCCCCTCTCTTAGAAGTCCATCTGCTGCATGCACACACTGGCATAGAAATTTGGAAGTCCCCATCCTGGCAGCTTGCTGAGGATGTCGCTGGTCAACCACATTCAACAGCAGTGACTGAACACAACCAGTTGTATGCCATGAACAGTAGTGTCTGAATCAGTCCACAGGTCTGCTTAATCAACAGTCTGCTTAATTACAGCAGAAAGGCTCATTTATTATTCCCTTTTCAAATATAACTTTTCCACTTCTGTAGGTTTTTTACCTTAAAACATTAGTATAACTGGGTTAACATCCATGAAGAATAGGCAGTTAGTTTTATGGATGAGATTAGTTAACAAGCTTGAACAGGTTTTATATTTGAGTCCAGCTGATCTGGACTCGTCGACTCATTCACCTGGTCTCTGCTGCAATGCCCTCATTACCTTACTGCATGCAACTCCTTGAAAAGTCTTTTTTTTTTTTTAAATCATACTTAAGACATACCCCTGAATTATTTGTGGTCCAGCAGAAGATGTAATACTAGCCTATTAATGTTAATGAGAGAAATACAGCATGCACAATAATTATCTGCCACTATGTGCACTGAAATGAAAGTGAGCAGGTTAACTTAAGCCTGAAAGACTGTTTTAACTCTAAATTTGAAAATAGAATTTGATGGTGCATGATTAAACCTCAAATTCTGCAATCAGGCAGGCGTTATTGCAGCAAGAGCACGTTAACTTTATAACAGCAGGAAGTTTTATTAAAACTTCCTTTAAAAGAAATCAAGTTTAAAAAAAAGCACTCAATGTAAAACACTGTTTTGCTCTCCTTCTACAAATCTTCATGATTTACTTTTGAGTCAATAACTCACTAAAACTAACAAGATGAAATTATGTTTTGACAAGTTCCAGTGCTGATGAACAGATTTGCGAATCACGAATCCAGCTTCACCTCATTTTTCCACCACAGCTGACAGTCGAGAAGTGAATCATTCATTCCTTCTGGCCTTTGTGTATTTTATCAAATGCTACAGGCAACAACTAAATTCAGTTCCCTCAAGTAATTGCATAAAATGCCAAACTTAAAGTTCTTTCGCACTGTAATAAAATTAAGTTCTACAGGAAAGAAAACATTTGTCCAGCCAAGCAACCATTTTGACCATATGTTGTCATTGGATCAACCTAACCAAAACAGATCTACTATACATAATCCTGCCGCTCAGAATACATATAAAATATACCACTGGAAAAGCTTTCCACTGTTCCTTGGCAGCATACAAGGTTGTCTCCTGCATAAAGGCTTGGGTCCCACCTCACCGAACAGATGGGTGTGATGGCTACACCTCATTTAGGATAAATTAAGGAGCTTATTTGTCCCTAGAGCCAAGGAGCTGAAGCAATCACAATACACCCAGAGGACAGGCATGTGTCCAAAATTTAGTGGAATCCACACAGAGGAGCTTTGCAAAGCTTCTGAAAGAGGCTTAACAACCTGCATGGCAGCAAGAGCAATCCCAGACGAAGCAGACCTGAGACTCCAAAGGGTGAAAAAGCAAGGACCTTTTCTAGGTTGAACGCTAATTAGAAAGGGTGAGCAAGGAAACTGTTCCCCCAGACAACTCTCTCCTGCGTTGAGGAAAGGACACACAGAGATGTCTAGCTTTACTGTCAATCGCCCCTCCTCAGCCAAATAGCTCATCAACAGCAGATTTCACGTAAATGGTCAAAAAGGATGTCATTCCCTTCGGACAGAAGTCAGATACCTGCAAGCTTCTGGTTTCTCCCAGTAAACCAGAGCTGTCAGGATGCCGACAAGCTCCTTCTGCACAACAAAACTCCAGGGAAAAAACACACACCAGATTTTCATCATAGCCACTGCGACAGGCAAATCTTAAATAAGTCTACCAAAGTCAGTGGGCCTGTAACAGAGAACACAATCCCTGCAATAATACACCAAAATCCATAAAACCTCTGGTTTTGTGTACAGACTGGATGTTTTCAAACTGTTTAAAAAGTGTTTAAATGCAGCATTCAGGGTACTATTCTAGCCCTGCTGAAGTCAGCAATGACAGCAAGCTCCACCAGCTCCTGCACCCCACAAGGACATCACCCAAGGTCAGGCAGCATGTGAGCCTGAAGGACATCTCTTCCTCCTCCCAAAAATTGAGCATCTCCTCCCCTTGCAACTCTCCCAGGAACAGCACCTACTGGAGCCATCAGAGTCAGAGGCTGCTCTATGTGCAGCTGCAAATGTTTTATTTATTTTGAAAATTCAACCAACGCAGCTGTGCGATGTGAAATATGACTCAGTGGAGTTAGCATCTTACTGCAGGCAATCACATTTATTATAATAAATAACTATAAATAAATAATGAGGTTGCTTAACAGGGACATGGGTAACCTGTCTAGACAATCACGGAGGTGACGTACTCTGCACTGGAATGTCCTTCAGATTTCGACAATAAGTCTTGATTAGATTTTTTTAAAAAAAAAAAAAGCAGGGCAATGATTGCTTATTTAAAAATACCAAAGCCTGCTTCTCAGCCCTGCCAGCATGCACCTAGCAAGTTTAGCTAGTAACGCCTCGCTCTCTAGCAAGCCTTTCCCGTGGCAGACCCTTACAAAGTTCAAGCAAACATTCCAGCATGCAGAATTTCTCATAATTTACTGCCACATAAACCAAATTCAAATTTGGAGCCGCAAACAATACCACTCCATCAACAGGCTGGCCTACGCACGGCTCAACAGTACCCTGCGACCATCACCCGGGTCTCATGGTGGTGCTCCGTGGAGGGGAAAACCCCTCTTCCCCTTCCCTGGCATTTCATTGCCTGCTTAATGGAGAAAAGCAATGGCCAAACTAATAGCTGAAACATGTGACCTTAATTAATTAGCAGACCTAGTGGAAAATGCCAACTCTGCATTGTCACTGCCTGCTTTCAAGGACCCTCTGCCTGCGTCAGCAGTACAGAGACGCTGGGTCCATTAACGTTTGCTCTGGGATAAGGACAGATGATGCAAGAGTGGCTTTAGCAACCTGGTACAAGAGAGACAAGGTCTGAGCTAAAGGAGTAACCTCCTGTGAATCCATTTGTGGTGAAGGTCTTCCCTCTCCATAAAACCTTCTCCAACAACTCTGTGACGGGCTCTAGGAGAAACCCACCAAGAACAAAGCTAAGGTCAAGTGGAGAGGATTGGGAGAGTGAGCAGATGGCCACCTGCCACCTCACCAATCAGCAAAATCATTCACTTCAGCTGTATCATGAAATATTTCCTCACTTCTTCCTCTCTCCCTCTAGCTGCCTTCTTTCATCCATGAGCTGCGTCCATTTAGGTTACAAGACCCATTTAGCACATAGTGGAGAACAGCTGGGAAAGCAAACAAACAACAAAAAAAATAGGCCAGTACCTTCCCCAATGACTCCAAAATCCTACAGGCAGCTGCAACAATCAGTATTTCTCTGGGAGTAACACAGAAAAAATATCTTATTCTATAAAAATATCCCTTGCCCTCAAACAGGCCTGCAGTTACAATCAATTTCAATAATAAACTTTATCAATACTGGGCACCACTCTTCAGGAAAAGATCTCCCTTTGTCCCCTAACCTGTGCATCTGTCCTTGGAGAAAAATCCGAGTGCTCTGAACTTTATAGAAGTAAATTCTGCAAGCAGCAGCTCTGCTAATGTTTGCAGGATGGCCACAAGGAGCTTGATCAAGGCTTAGACACACATCTGGCTCGCAGCACAGATGCATGTTCACATGGGCACTGTTTCATCAGCTAACGTTTGCTGAAAATCTTGTGCATCACAGATATGAAAAACCACAATCACAGCTGCTCATTGGGATTTCCACTTTTATTTCCATGGGTCATATTAGGGAATGAAATATCTTGTAGTATAGCAACTAAATTTATGCTTTAAAAAAAAAAAAGTACTGTTATTATTACCACCTCTAAACCATTAAGACATGTCCAGATGCTGTTATGTTTTGAATACCTGTAATAAATAAAAAACTAAATCCCAAATGGGCAACATTTTTTTCAGGCAACATGACCATACCAACTTCAGCTCCTCCAGGACCATAAGTAGCCTTGCAATTTAAATCTGAATTCTCCCACCAATTTCCCAGGGTTTTGGGGTTGGTTTTTTTTGTTTTTTAAGATCAAGTTCCTTCAGTATCCAACACACGTGGGATTTATAATGCTAATCAAACTTCTCCAGGTAGAGATAGAGTTTATAAATTAATCCTGGGTAAAATAAATACATCAGCCAATCTTGGTACAAACATTCCTGCCTCTGATTAAGTTGAATTCCAGGACTGTGCCGCATGCATTTCAAAAGGGTAAAGTGGCAGGAAAGATGCACGCTCTCCCTGCATACAGCACAGCACATTTGCATCAATGTGACCTCAGAGCGACAATGCCTGGGCAGGTGGCAAAATGAGACTCTTAGTTATTATGCAAAAGTGCAACTTGCTTTGCTGTTCCTTCACGCCTCCTTACCCACGCAGCGAGCTCCAGCTGCACGGCAGTGGTGCTTGCTGATGGCAGGGCTAGAGGTTTCGGCTCTCAACTCCCTGGTCCAGGCGCTGGGATGACTTGAGTACGCAGCCCCACGCCGAGGGGCCCAAACTGCACCCCCAAACTGCACCCTCTGAGGCTCCTTGGACGCTCTGAGATATTTATAAATAAGTGCCACAATACAAGTTGTACTTTCCTGTTTTATGCTAACTACAGGCACCTATAAGAAGCGATCAATAGTAGTCTGTGCCATACCCTAAGAACCCTAAAATATTAAGTGCAGGAACCATCACAGACAAGACATTACGGCATTTATACAGGCTGAACTCCTATATCAAAAGCTATTTATACACTAACTCAGCAGAGCTGAAGTGTTCATCTACTAACAAAATTGGCTGGGTGGTTTAAACAGGACCCAGGGCAAGAAGCTGGCAGAAGTATGAGCAGCTATGCTACCCGGTTTCAGGTATAGCTCTACACTGAGACAGCTCCCAGTGCAACCACTGCGAAGAGAATGCACGGAAGCTGCGTCTAAGCATTCATGCATGGGGAACATAGGGCAGCAAGGGCAACACAACCCATTGGGAAGAAGAAATTTCTAACCTTGACATCATTTTGATTATAGCGGTTTTGCTGCAGTGCTAATGCCAGGTTGACCAGCTTGCCATGCAAAGCCCAGGGGCACAGAAGAGGGTACAGAACTGTCCATCAGCCAAGGTGAGACCCTTCTCACCCACGCCCTCGGGAGCCAGAGGAGCAAAGGCTTCTCTGACTGCATCCCTACCACCCACAGCAATTGCCAGCACCAACCTTCCTCCTCGGCTGTGCCATGGCACAAAGTCTTGATTAGTTGTCATCGATGCCCTAATTTATCATTCTTTAAAGAGAGAGTTGAAGTGTGTATTACATGTGTGATAGGCTGCACTTAAGCAGACACCATTTATTGTTGTAGCGGGTACAGTTTAAAGAGTAGGACAAAGTACTTTCCTCATTAAATGAAAACACAGCAGTCCAAATCTCTGCCTTCAATTCCACAGTGAAATTCCCTCTCTTCCACCCTGGACATTATATGATTGCCAATTAAAAAGTGAAAGCAGAACACAATGTAATACTGAAGCAACTACACAGGAAAAAAAGTCGTGACAGCAGAATGAACACCGTCTACCAAAAAAAAGAAAAAGATTAGTACTTTAAAATCAACAGCAAAAAAGTAGATACCATATTTGATTTTAAGAAAATGTTAGGAATGATACATATGCTCAGTTGAGTTGCCAAGAGGAATTAATTTAAAAGAAAAAAAGTTTAAAAAACACACTTAGAAAGCAGTTCCGGTTTATGTACTATCACTCCTGTACACTGCTGCATTACAGACTGCTTCAGAGATCACGAGATGCTCTCCCATCCACAAAATGAAGCCCAGCAAATTAATAATGATAACAGTTAAAGCAAGATGTGGAAACCTAGTTCTAAAACCGAAGAATGTAAAAAACTGCACACTTGTTTAAGAGCCCTAGCCAGGCAGCCAAGTGCTGTTCACAAGCTTGTCCTCCCAGCAGACTGCTCCGAAGAGCCAGGGCAAATCAGGAATTAGTAATTACGAGTGTTTAAGGAGGATGCAGTGACATTTCTTGTACGGCTGGAGCAGTTTGTAGGTATCACAGTGGCTTTTAACCTCTCATCCCATCATACAACTCTAATGAGTTCTGTGGTCCCAGCATTAACCGCGTGGAAAACAGCTGACACTGCAAAACCCCAGCTCTTATTAAAGCTAACCAGATCCCATTCTTCAACCGACTTAAGACAGAGCTGCTACGGGGCATGAATTGCCTCCTTTCCAGGGAGTCCACCCCTCTGGTGAATGGGGCTCTTCATTCAGTCAAGGGGATGAGCACCGTTGTCTCTAATAGGGATGAGTCAGGCCATGAAAGCATCACCCCTGCAAAGCCCACGGCATACACGATGGGGAGTGTGCTGATTTCGGCTACGCAGCAGCCAGACTGGGCAGCACCGGAGATATGAAGCCAAGATCAAGCCTGGCAGCACCCCAGGACGCAGAGGACAGGCAGCAGGAGCACACACCAGGTCACCGTCTCCGCTTTGACATTTTCAGTGCCCTTCAGATGCCTCCAGGAGCAAGCCGAGGATGAGCTGCCAAAGGCGCAACAGCAAGTACAAACTCCTTCCCTAGGTAGTTTGGACTCCCGGCAACGTTGCTGCTATGCTGCAGCTCCCGGAAAACTCTAATTTCAACACAAAACTCAAGCTTTTAGAGAAGTAACATGGGAGGACTTATCTCATGCTCATGAATGAAACTAACATTCTAAACCAAAGGGAATGAAAGGATTAGATGATCTGTGTGTTACACAGGTTTTAAACTGTTCAAGTTTCTGGACAGCTGGCAAGAAGTAGGGGTCTGACCTGAATTAACTAAAAATTCCTAGATGTTGTACAAAGCTTTACTAATAAACTCAGCTATTGATCAAGGGCACTGACCCTTTCAAGTTTGCACAAACCTAGAATTTCAAGATCTCCTCCAGGTATCAGGAAGGAACTCCAAACCAAGGCCAAGTCTGACCAATCCCAAATAATGTTCTTTGTAAAGCGTGCTACTAAATCATTGCTATTAAAATACTGACAGTGAAGCACTTCCAGCTATCCTGCGGGCATCTCTAGCACCAACACTGCAGAAACAAATACGCCCAAAGACAACTGAGGAGCTTTGGGACACCCAACTGCATGAGCTCGTCCCTTAATCCAAATTTTGTTCTGAGACTCCTTGACACAAATTTAATGGGATTTACTTGCTCATCCTCTAAATCTCAGGTTTACACATTTCATTTTGACAGCCTCCACCTTGGGCTTAAAACCTGTGACAGACCTACAGCCGTCTTCAGATGAACTCACTTTCAACTCACAAGCTGAGAGGAAGGAAACACGCAGCCCTGCAGGTCATAAAACCTCTGCTCAGGAAACAAAAACCAGCAAGATGCAGGTCGCTCAACCCAGAGCAGTAATTTCTACCCCAGAAGGTCGCAGAAGGTGCAGCTCAAGACACCGCACACAACTCTTGTTGGGTCAGACATGGGAACAAGCAGCCAGCTGCAACAAGCAGGTAGTTATCTCGGGGAAAAGTGGCATTTCAAAAGCCAGTCAGGGGCAACAGCTTCCGCTCGCAGGCTGCAGTTAAAGCAGGTGCCAAGATATAGTTGCAGTAAATCAAAACGTCTGCTGATACTTCTGTTATGCAAAAGTTGCTCTAATTATTACTATAGCTCTACAGCCTATGGTGCTTTCTTCAACAAACCCGCCGGAACATCTCCACTACCATTACCAAAACCACCAGTCTAGGTCCGAGGAGACCAGCTCCTCGCTGTCCCCGCAGGAGCAGGCGGCTGCCCCGCGGCCGGAGCCAGAGCCCTGCCTGGCGCACTGCTGTAGGAAGGAGACCCGGGCGTGCAACACGTGGGACTGCCCTGCTCCAGCTCCATCAGTCCCTGCCTCCACCTGCACCTCCAGTGGGAAGGGAAACAAGCACACCAACCCACTGCCACCATGTCTTCTGGATTTTAAGTAAGCGGAAAGAGAAAGGCTAAAACCCTATGGGGAGAAACTGCCTGCTGGTTTGCTCCTTACACTGAGCTGATCCTCCAGCATCAGCCTTGATCCCTCCAAATTGCTTTTGTATCTTGCTGTACAAAATGTCTTTTTCTTCTCTGGGAGTCTAGGGGAGCATCTCACAGGAAGGATGACCGGATTTCACAATACGTGGTTTTGAAGGTTGGTGTTAAATTTGACACTGTAGCTCCAAAGTAATTGTGACTAACCACTAAATCACCATGTGTAATGGATTCCTCTGAACATTTATAGCTAGCAGTTCCATTATGCTCTAATCTGGAAAACATCTAAACGACTCTCCACAAAAATTGGAGGGGAACATAAACGTCTTGATAAAACAAGATTCCAGAGATACTCCACTTAACCACAGTGACTTCTATAATATAAAGTCTAGTGCAGTAACATCCATTACAGTGCAGTCATTTGCTATTTGATTTTTAAACCCACGCTTCAAGACATCAATCTAGAAAGCATCGGGTCTCTGTGAAAGGTGAAACAACCAAGAACAAACCTCTAGGTCAGTGGAGCGAGGGGTAGCAAGTGAGCCAAGCAGCACCAAGAGGCTGCCTGGCAGCTGTAGATAGAAGCTGCTGCTCCCTGCCGCCAAATGGTAAACTCAAAGTTGCCCTTGTGGTCCTGGATATTCAGCCCTGTACATCACTTGAATCAAAACCCCTCAAGCCCACAGTAAAACACTGTGCTGTAAGAAGTGTCTGCCTGCCCTTGTTCAGCTTCATCCTCTTCCTAAATCCATGATTTCCAAACTCTGAAGGTCTGGGGGTAACACAGCCCCGAACGGAGAAGCACCACCTTAGATACCCTGGCTGTCCTCTCTTGTCTAGTAAACAATGCCAGTCTGGTGGGGACAGAAGGCAGCCTGTATGCAATCAAAACCCACAACAAAAATAATACAATTAGCTAAGCACACAAGAAGCAAAGGAGGGAAGCATTACTGATTCATTCCATTTTCCTGGAAAAGCCTGAACTGTGGTTAAATGGTAGACAAGCTGAAATTTTCCATTAGTGGGGGGAAAAATAAGCTTGTTTAAAGAGAGAAGGGAAAAAACCTCTCAGGTTAATGTTCAAGTACAGCAACAATAAATTTACCACAAAATCTCTGCTACACAGATACTCACCATGCTCCCAGCCCAAGGTGCAGTGGAACTTGCAAAAGGGCTGCTCTTGTTTAACATGAAAACCGTGTAGAAAATGAAAACCACTAAGAGAATCCCAATCTTCAAACAGGGAAAGGAACAGACAGCCTTTTAACATTCCTCCCAGCATTTTTCCCTCCAGTCTCTCTGCCTGGGGGGCACAGGAGGAGGGAAAGCAGACAGTAAGGGAAGAGCTAGCTGGGCTGCCTGCACCATGGGGTGCAGCTGCTGTAGGTGACCCTGAAGAGCTTGACAGTGCTTGCAGCCTGGAGAGATCTTAACTTACTCTGGGCCAGGGACACAGGCGTCAGTCTAGACCAGGGACTTAAAACCACTTCACCACCACACCTTCCTGAGTTGTACTGTGCACTCTTACACCACAAGCAAGGATCAAAGCCAAGCGACGCAGTAAGTGACTGCAGCTCATCCCAGCCCTGGTACCTGCATTAAAGTGAAGGCTTTTGCTTTTGTTCTGAACAGAAAGGGATGTTTCATCTCAGCTGCTCAAGCAAAGATGAAAAACAACTTGTAAAATAAAAGGATGTTGTCCACATGAGCTAAAAAACGTCTGTTCTGCTCCCTCCTTCTCCAAACATCCCAAATTGACTCCCACCAGCCAGCTAGCTCACTGCAGATTTTAGGATCACTTACACTAGCACAGGTCACACCCTTGGGACACAACATGCTCTTCAGCATCTATAAATCCTACCATAACCCACTTACAAAAGAGAGTGTGTCTCCCAAGTCCCGTAACAGAGCCCAACACAAACTCCATAAATACAAAAAGGCAATGACTTCTGGCAGCCCAGAACTGCAGTTGCTGCCTTTATATCGCATCCCAGGTGCCTGCTTTCCCATTCCATAGAAAATTAAGTCAGTCCTCTGCCATAACTGAAACTATTACCCGCACTGTAAAAGATGTGGCCCTAGACAGGCAAGCCATCTTCAAATGCTCATGTGTCCAATGACTTCTACCTGCCCTGTGGCTGGAAGGAGGAGATGAGGTTTCCACCTCAAAGTTGTCCTCAATAAGGAAACGGGTTCTAGATAAGCTGAATATGCACAGGTGAAAGTCACAGGAAAGCAGTTTGGTAATGCTCACTGCCAAAAAAGAGCAACTTGCTTCACAGACTGTTTTAGTTTCTCTCAGTGATCAGATTTCAGCCTTAGTATCCATCATCACAAGACACCAGATCTCAGGTTTAACCAACCTACCCTCCATTATAAGCAAAAGGTACAAGTACTTGGATTCCAGTATGTACCAAGACACATAAATATCCTTAAAAAGATCTTTTAAGCACAGGAGTAAAAAGAGACCACAATTTCACTTATCTTGATAGAACATTATATAAGACATTAAATATTTTTACTGTAAGGGGAAAAAAGTATGATACTGTACTTCATACTCATAACTCTTCCATGAATACACATTTATTGCAGGAAGCAATTCACCTTCATTACTTCAGCTGATACATGAGGAAAAGCAGAAGCAAAACTGTCCTGCTAATTCCAGGAAAATAACATAATATGACAGGAAAAGCAAAAAAACAGCCCTTTAGACAAGAAACGAGAGAACCTTACAGTCCTTAAAAAAGCCTGTATTTGCAGTCTCCAAAGTACCGTTAATTCGTGACATTTAATACACAAGTTGTCATCAGCCTTAAACCTCAATTTCCAGACCTCAGCTGTACCCGGGACTGCAGCAAGATGGGCTGAGCACATGATCAAATCCTCCAGCACGAGTGCCGAGCCACTGCGGCCGAGGCAGAGAATCTGCTTATATATTTTACAAATAACTGGATCCTACCATAATCCAGGCTCTAAGAAATTTTTATCTCACCATGAGCTCAGCTATTCTTAAGTCCTTTCTGTGGTTTTTTTTTTTCTTCTCTGTGCTGCCTGATACACTGACCAATTTTATGAAAAGGACTGGCAGACGGAAGGTCCAGATTCAGGTCAGACGGAGCTGGCCTTTTGGGTATGTGCTCCCAGGTGCTGGTGGAAAAGAGGTCTAAAACTCCCCTTTTCCCCTACACCCTCAAACCAAACCTGCCCATGAAAGGCATCTGTTCCTACAGCTTTCTCCTATAGAAAGCTGGCTGTTATACAGTCTGAAACAGCTGCCACTTCTAGTTCTCCAGGTTCCCAACTCAAACCCGATATACTAGCCAGGATGGACACCGTCACATGGACGCATCAACTTACCCAAGTTGCTTTCTAGGTCTTTGGGTCCTGTAACAGGGAATCTCAGTTTTCACTTGTCTCAGCAAGTCTCTAGAGTCTACACAGCTGCAGCACTGACCAGTTCCAAATTGTAGGAAAAGGAGAATTACAGTAGGGAAAGCTGTCATCCCAAACAAGAGCAAAGACACATGAAATCCCAACTCTGCAGAGCAAGAAACTTCACCACCCCAGGGCAACAAAAGGTCCTCACGCCATTAGACTGACCCCTATTCTGCAGAGTGCTTAGCAATACATCTAAATGCTTTAAGTATGTGTTTAAGCAATATATATTTAATTACTTTTGTTCACACAATAGAGTTCAGGCTTGACAAGATATAGTTTGTGCGCATCTTAAACCTAGTGATGCACAACGTCCTTCCCATCCCTTCTCCAGAAATATCAGCACTGTTCTCACTTATATGCCTCCAGTTAAATGCTCCAATAAATAAATTTTAAAAGATTTAGGACAGATTTTTCCAAAAGCCCTACTGTACCAAACCTCAGGTCCAACACACTTAGCCATGCTTGCAGACAAGGACAGTTATTCACACGCTTTTGTCCTTGCAAGCAACAAAAAGCTCGGTAATCCATAGGGCAGTGCTCGCAGGTTTCCCCTGCAACATTTTCTGCTGACTGTATTTCTAGCAAAATTGCAATTCTTTCTTGCATGTTGAATATGCCACAAAACACTGGGTGATAAGAGAACTTGCAGAACTACTCCCCAGTCAAAAGTCATCCCTAGCCATGGCCCTCTTCTTCAGCTGTTCTGCATCACTGCTAGCAAGCTGCCCTCTCCAAACTCCAGCAGGTATTATCAGCTGAGCCTCAGCACCACCCAGTAAATCTAACTTAGTGAGGAAGTTGCCCCTATCCATAAAAATTCTGGGAGTGCTCATATTCAAACCCAGAATGCTGCTGGCATCCAAAACGCAACTAGCAGCATGGAAAGTGAGCAAGTAGCTTCTCAGGAGAAGCAGCTGCAGGTGCAACTACTCTTTTCATTTGTTTTCTCTGCCTCTCCTCTGGAAATGGGATGAAAAAAAGGCATTTATAACTCTACTTTGCAAAATGCATCAGTTATATTCAAGAACATGGGCTCACCTGGGGTCTACGTGACCTGTTCCAGAAGCAAGACTGGTTTAAGTGGCTATATAGGACAGTTTTGCAAACCAGCAGTGTTCAAGAGATAAGGAACTGACTACAGCTTCTCTTAGGTCTCTGCTACCACTACCTTCTGAC
Source organism: Elanus axillaris (assembly GCA_026212715.1). Taxonomy (NCBI): domain Eukaryota; kingdom Metazoa; phylum Chordata; class Aves; order Accipitriformes; family Accipitridae; genus Elanus; species Elanus axillaris. Next base: position 15,055,734 of record JANZLQ010000040.1, read on the forward strand.
AGTCTAGTCCTCTCCACTCTGAGCAGATTGCAGCCTTAACAGTCACACAGTGCACCCAAAGCAAAAGCTTAAAGCAGAGCAGCAATGGTTCATTCCTACCAACTATGGTCATGACATCTGGTGTTAGATACCCAATGCCTCTGATTTAGGAGAGCAAGTCCTAGCTGTTCTTGCTACACTTTTCTATGAGCCAGAGCACCAGGCTCACCGACATACCTTTAGGGCATGCTTAGACCATACTTTAGGACAACTGTACCAGATCTTCCCAAGTTGTTCCTTCCAAAGAGTGAAGTCAGAGACTGCTTCATCCCTGAAAGGGGGTGAAAACTAGATGGTACAAGAGCTCTGGTGTGAAAGCACCGAGCAGTGTGACCATGCACCAGCAGCTACATGGTCAGGGACTTTCCCTCCCTCTTCCCTTCCCGGGAAGAGAAGGGATACCACAGCCCCCCCACGACACCAGCACAGGGCAGCGTGCACAGCAGGATGGAGCCACCTGTCAGTACAGTATGTTGGGTTCATATTTAAAAACTACAGCTTCCCTGAATTCAAACTAAACACTTAAAAGTATTGCCAGTGCCTCGACCTAAGATTAGTCACGTATATACAGTCAGGCCGGGAAATCCAACATCCTTCATGCTACATACACACAGAAAGAGATCCTGACACAAGAAGCTGCATTACATAGACAAGGCAGAGGCCAAGAGGAAGAGGACGGGCATGGTGATGGAGGTGTAAAGTCCTAGCTTCTCAAATCCCACTCGCACATTTAGCCACCACTTTTCTCCCACACAGACCAGAGCCAAGAAGACAGACCCCAGCAGCAACCTGCTGCCAGAAAGCCAAACAACTGAACTTTAAGTCAGCTTTATTTGAAAGCCAAAACTCTACTCCACACTTTATTATCTAAAGTTATTGGAAATCACCAAAATCCAAAACCAACCTACTGAAGTTTCAGCTAAAGATGCACAGTTAGGAAAAAAGAAAGTGTAATGGGGAGACCATGCCAACACAAAAGCTTTTTCTCTTACCAGTGACTGACTTGCAGCACACAAGAACTGAAGGAGTTAAAGCCTAAATTATGCCATTTATGTTTTTGCAAGTCACTCAGCTATCATCAAGGCAGATGCGTCCTGTTGCGTCTGACATTTTCTTGAGCACTTTTGTCTTACTTCTCTGTGCTACCACCGTACTGATTAGATCCAAGCCTCCCCCTCCCCAGAAAAACAAAACAGCTCTGTGAAAGGCAAAAGCCACACAGCCATCTTCCTCCCCATCTACAGTCAGTGGCATCAGTTCCAGGAGGAACAAAGCCTGCCGCCTTTCTGGGAGCTTCGCACGGACCGATGCCTCCACCCACGTCCAGCCCCATTAAAGACTCCCACAGCACCTTCCCTATCAAGATGAGTTAGCTGCTGCCAAAACAAGGCAAGAAAGTTAGTACCTGGTAGGTTTTGCTCCAACAGGACACAAGAACGTTCCCAATAACTTTCTCTGAACCCACAAGAAAAAAACAAACAACAAACTAACAACTTCAGAATGGCTTGGGATTGCTCCAGGGAATAGCTTTCCCACAGGCAAAAGGAAATGCTCTCCTCTCAGTTACCCTGAAAAAGCAACTCTCAAAAGCAGCTTCTCTGGCTTTGACCAAGGAAACACTGTTTTTCTTTATAGGGGGGTTAAAACAGTTGCTTTACTCTGAACACCAGGAAGCTTGGAGAAAATAATCAGTCACAGAGCATGCTTTACTCACTTGATTTGGGTGTTTGCTGAAGGATCCCACAGTTCAAAGAGCAGTCTGAAAGATCAGATTCCCACTGCTGGGAGCCTTGCAATGTTTTAATTTACCCAGCACAAAATGGAGTAAAGAAAGAACTGATCTTCCAGCTACTTGGACCTCTAAGAGCATCAAAACTTCACAGCCCTTTTGATTATGGGAAATTAGGAGCATTTGCTACAAGGATCTCATGAAAGGCATAGTCTTCTTCATGCTTTTATGGAGATGTGCAAAATCGTTTAATGCTGCAAGATTATCTCCCTCATAGCTGCATATATTTAGTTATATCACATCAAAAGTTTGGCTCCTTCAGAGTTGGATAAGCAGCTGAGAACCAAGAAGTAACACGATTTGAGTCTCACCCATAATGGATCTTATGACTTCTAGGTCTCTAATGATTTTTTTTCAAGACTAAATAAGTAGAGATTTCACTCAAAGCTGTATATAAGCAATATCTTAAATGGATTCTGCCTTTAAAAGCATGAACAGCTGAGGAAGTAGGCTAGAGTCAGGGAAGACGAAAAAAAAAAAAAGCTGGTCCTAACTGCCACTCATCTGAAAACATTATCTTGTTATATGCATATATATGCTACCCACCCAGAGACACACAAGTGGATGGAAAGGGCAACAGTGAGTGGTTTACCAATAGACTTTTTATTTCAACGAAAAACACCCCATTGGATATTAAACACAGGTCCCACCCAGTGAAAACATACTGAAGGAATTATACATTCACTGTTTACATCAGCAATATGAACTTAAACACAAAAAAAATAGATTGCTTTGGCTTCTTAGTCTCACATTAGCAAATGCAATTATCTTTCATTAATTTTACAGAGTGTTCACAGTAGAAATTAAATCATTTCTTCATGTCTGTTTAAGAAAAACTTTACTGTGTTAATTATTCATAAATACCAAAGTCTGCTACTTATTACTCATCACAAATGTGATTCATTTTACTAACGCCTGAATAATTCGGTGCTACCCTATTAGTCCCAGAACACACTGTACAATTGCCAGCATCAGCAAATCAATCACAAACAATAATCCACGCTCGCTCTCCGGTGCCAGCTGCCAAGGAGAAGGAGGAGGAGGAGGAGGAAGGCAGAAGCAGCACTGCCTCCCCATGCCGGTCACCACACTGCCTTCACCCTCCCATGCAAATCCACTGTCCCGCATCTCCTCTCCTGGTTGGCTTTGCTTCCATCCAGGATGCTGCAAACTCCGACAGGCACTGCTCGGGCGAGCATCCCAGCCCCAAACCAGGAGCAGGGAACCGGGCTCCCGAGACAGGGCGGAAGGCAGCAGCCAGGGATGCTCCATCGCTTCGCTTCCCTGCAGGTTTACAGCTGGGCAGGCAGATGCCCAGCAATGGGAATTAGCCGATTGAGAAGGGGAGGGAAAATTAATCCTCACAAGTATGTAAGAAGCCTACAAGGATAATTCCAAAAAGGGCTGAGAGTTGCGAGGGCTGCTCGGCCACAGTAATCCCCGCAGAGCGAAACAAAGCCCAGACGCCATTTCTGCAGCTAAGTAAGTGGTTAAATGAGGAATTACCCCGAGTTCTGCACCCTGGCTGCGATATGACTGTGCGGCAGAGGGGACATTATGGGGAGGGGAAGAGGCGACTGAAAAGTTACTACAGCAATCAAATACGCTCGAATCTGCTGGAGTTAGATTTCTGTACTGTTTCCTCGGTCACTTTAAAAAGCAAACCTGACCACATCAAAGAAATCTCTTAAAGTTCCACCAAATTACACACACTTCTTTTTTTATCCCGCCCCATAATAAAGTCAAGAAATCATCACGACCTTATGCGCAATTCTCTCCTCCTTACACCCAATCAGTGCTCCCTCGGGGCAGACGGGACTCGCAAAAAGCCCCCACCAGGCCCCGGCCACAGTGGGCTCCATCCAGCCCCGTGGTCCTGCACCCAGCACAGCTCCCAGAGCCATCCTGAACCCAGAGGCACTTCCCAAGACCACGTCCTCTCGGAAGGATCCATTCTCACATCCCATTTGCAGCCACATATCAATTATTTTGCTTTCGAGGAAGTTACGTGACCTAATCTGGGCTGATGCCGTACAGAAACACTGCTTTTATTATTACAGTTGTGGAGAAAGTAAATTAATGCAAAGCATTGCAGAGAGGCCTAATCCATTTGAGGTAAATCAATGCATTGCACATTTAAATTGCTCTGCTTTCCTTCAGAAAAGTACATTGAAGTGATTCATTAGGCACTGAACTGTTCACAAGAAACAGACCAATTCTCCTAGGCATGCCAGTGCATCCCTGCTAGTTAAATTTAAAAAGCAATCAAATCTACTAATAAGTCCTTTTTGCCGACATTTACATCAGTAGAGAACACGATTCCTGACAATTCAGATTAAATAAATGAAGGACAAATTAATCTCAGTTAATATACCTTGGAACTGATGCTCAACTTGTTAAACTTAAAAATCTCTCTTTTAATAAAAATAAATAACCTAGGGGTGATGCCTGACTTCCAAGCGCCTTTGATAACCTTTATTAAAGGTTATAAAGTTATGAAGAGGGATCACAAGGCACCATCTGTGTCTATTTTAATACAGTCGAAGCATGTATTTATAGTTTCATTTTAGTATTTATAAATTCCCAGAAAAAAATTAGCAGAAAGGCACCTTCTCAAGAAAAAGTAATCATGTCTTAGTACAACAGCGCCATGCCACAGTGTTCATAAATCCCCCCCTCTTCTTTAGGGAGGACCAACTCAGCTAAATAGAATAAACAGTGCAAGAAATAACACCTGTGCCTTGTTTCTTGCTCTGCTGCAATCACTGGGATTTATTTTTACAACAATTAACACCCACTCTCTACCCACAAAAAAAAATTTCTCCAAATTTAAAATAAAAGGCAGTAGGAAACATATACTATTAAATAACTATAAGTCAATTTGCACTTTAATAAAGATTTAGAGAAGAACTGAACAGACCTAATATGGAAAATGAATTTTTTAACCCTTTTAAGAAGTCCAACACTTTATCTGCAAAACCAGTGATATCAATTTAGAGACCTTTACAAGTCCTATAGTCCAAACTTAAAAACCCACAAACTTAAGTTCATAACCAAGACTTTCAAGGTCAGGCTCTGTAATGGGATTAGGTGAAGGAACCACTTGTACTTTGGAAAATAATCCCCTGCCCTTCCCCTCAAAGCCCCTTTTTTTATTCTGCAGGCTGGCCCACTGCTTCCAACGCCCCAAAATCAGACCCAGCTTCGGTCCCACCAGGTGCCAAGCGGGGAAATTCAGCTGCCGCAGACACACATTCGCAGGTGGCGAGGCAACATTCACCACATACCTCATCCTGCAGCCACAGCAGCCACCACACCGAAATGAGCATTGTCATTAGGAAATCCCACTGATAAATGAAGCGGCACAGAGTTGCTCTGGCCTGGCGGCATCTCTGCAAACGCTTCGTTACTTTTTTTTTTTTTTTTTTGCTTTATAATTGTTGCAGAGTTTTTCCCAGGGAGTTTCAGTGATGCGTATTTCAAGGGCAGGCAGGCACCCTCCCGGTGCTCTGGCTGGGACCCAAGTTACAGCAGGTCACCCCATCTGCTCGCTCACAGCCTCCAGCTCAGCCATGCTGGTCCCCTTCTCTCCCCAAGCAGGCCACCCCCCGGGCCAGGCTTCGCCCCCAAAGCGGCAGCACTGGGGACCTCCATCCTGGGAAATGGCATCTGCTCTACCAGCATCCAGAGGTTTTGAATCGTCCACCTCCCGCCAAAGCCTTTATCATCCACCCCAAGCCTTGGGGCACCGTGGGGCTCTACAGTATCTCTCCTGCCTACGAGGGGTTTAGCGCCAATTTACAGGGCTTAACTATTCCCCAAGTTCCACCACTACAGGTGAAACAATGGAGCTCATCCCCTTGCACAGCTATGTGTCACCTTTGCTGTTTCAATAGCAGCCGTTGAGTAGGCTTCTCCCTAAGAAGCAAACCCCCCCCCCAAGTGATTTTTCTCTCCCTGGCAGCATTATGTGATTTTATTTCCCCCCCTCCACACAGAAGCAGCTTACTGGGAAAACCTACGCGCAGGGCCCAGCCTGCTTCAGGAGGATTCGAGCTCACGCCAGGACTGATGGCAACGCTTGCCGCAGCAAAGCCGCCTTCTTCCCAGGGCTCTGCCAGCAGTCCGGCTTGCGAGGAGTCGGGCACACCATGGCAGGCCACAGAGCAGATGAGATTTGCAGATGCAAATCCAACCACCTTTCCAAGAGCATGGGGATTAATCCATTCAGCCAAGAGTCACACACATTAAACACTTCCACTTTGCTGGAAAATGTTTTACTGCACCTTTTCTCTAGATTTTCATAAGCCAACTTAGAAGAGTTTAACTAACACATAGGGACACGACAAGAACACCCATGCATTGCCAAGGGCTTCTGTCCCACATCACAACAACATGGTGCCAGCACCAGCCCTCCCAAAAGCCAGTAGGCACCAATCCTTGGTCCTGGTCCAACAGCCTGGTACCAGCAGCATAGCATTTCTTCCAATCTCAGACTTTCTGGCTCCAGAAGCAGTTCTGCAAGCTCATTCTCTCAATGGAGAGTGTCTCTCTCCTTTAATGCTAGCTGGGAGGGACACCAAATACAGCCTGACCCTTACCCACGGCCACGTCTCTCACCCGATGAGGGTACGAAGCCACACTACCACTTAAGAACGTAGGTATCTGTATTTGCTCCCATGTCTCACTACATTTTCCAGTCTAACCCCAAGGCCTCTTGTTTCTTGCAATGGTGCCATTGGATTTATTGCTATAGACAAGTTCAGTAGATACTTCCCATAATAATTAGCCAGAGCTGAGCAAAATCTTAGTTCTGTGATGCTCTCACACACAGTTACTTTGGATGCTGCCTCCGTTCAGCGTGCCAAAAGCTTTGAGGCTTCCACAATCAATCAAGTGACCCAAGTCAGTCACTCATGACTAGGAAAAGGCACATTTCTCCTTTCTCACCACTGATGCCAAGTGGCTGAGACAATCCCCTTCTTTCTGCCACCACCACCAGCCCATTCCACCAACCTCCCAAGCAGCAAATCCAGAGCACTCAAAGCATCAGCTGTGCCTGCACCTTCCCCTTTCCCTCTCCTGAGATTTCCAGATGCCACAGTGGTGAGTGGCACCAGTGGAACAGGAGACAAGCAGGAAAGGGGGTGTACAGAACATGTACCCCAATGGGATGCAGGGAGGAAGAAAAAACCACTCTCCCCACACCCAGAGATTCATGTTCCTCTAGGGCAAGGAAGGACCAAAGGAAGAGAGGGAGATCCATTTAGCTACTTACTTCACATAAGGAGCACAGGCTACCACTACAAAGCAACTCAAGTTTGGGGAACCTACATGCTCATAGACAGGAAAGCACCACTGTGTTAGATTTAAAAAAAAAAAAAAAAAAAAAATCACAACAGCCATCCTGAGTATTTCTGCTTTTCTGCTGCTCCAGGGCAGGAATCTGCCCTCCAAGCCTGCAAATCCCAAAGAAAACACAGGCAAACTAGTGATGGGATTAAGGGCAGAGGCTGGAGGATGAATGCAGCAGGCAACTACGTTCTCCACACACACACCATCCAGGCTGATCCCATCAGATCATACCACGGTGATATTCTGTACCTAGTGCTGAGCAGTAAGAGATCCAGCACAGAGCATCCTCCAGACTAACAAAGGTTCAACTTTTAACCAAAAGAAAAGGCCCCTACAGAACAGCCCAGCTAATCAGCAAGCTGACAAGGAGACTCTCCATGCCCCTCAAGGCAAACCTCTGTGCAAAGTAATCACACACAGGTGCAAGTTAAAAAGTTTGCTGGAACAAGGACTATTGGCTATTCCCAGACAAGGCTACACAGCCCAAAGACAGCAACTACAGATTGCATTATGCAGCTGCCAAACAGTTCAAATCACTCTTACAGCAGGTCTCACTTTTTAATTACCTTGACTATAAATGCAAGAATTCCCACTCTGGTCAAGCCAAGCCTCACTTGAGGAAACTGTCCTCTGCTCCCTGCCCTGACGATGCTCTCCAAATGGGCTTTGCACTCCCCCAAGTCGCTGCCCGCCCCCCCCCTCCCCCAGGATCTGCACACCAGGGCCATGCCCTTCCTTCCCTCCCCGCCGGCACTAACCCAGCACACACCACCCGGGACAGTCCGGCTTCCCCACAAAACCCCCAGCACAGGAACAGCCAGGCTGGCCCCGCTCAGAGCCAGCGAGGCTCCTCTGCTCAGACACCCTCATCCCACACCTACTGCTGCTCTGAAAGAAGCTATTATCTGTCCAGAAAGTGCTTAGATTAGCGTCTGTTACTGGCATTAGGAATAGGTGCTAATTAACTAGTTGTCAGCTGAATATTGCTAAATTGAGAATGCAAAATAAAATTAAAGACAAGTTATTACAGTGGGCACAAAGACTTGAAGGGACAATTGTTCATTTAAGAATTTCTTCTCTTCCTGTATTTTTAAAGATTTAGAAGTTGTCACGACATTATTTGGGAGAATAACTGCAGCTATTAAGCAATCTGTGGAATGAGGTTATTAAAAATATAACATCATTTCAAAGCCTTTGAGAGAGTGGACCTCAACCTAACACAAAATCATCACAGCTTCATTTTCCTCCCTCTCTCCTGGCTTCAATCCCAAGTCACGAGTCCTAGCAACCTCTCAGAAGTCAGCTGTGACGACATACACTGTTTGCTGGATGAGGTACCATCGCTCTGAACTCTTGGGCAGGTACACAAAACGCTTCTGTTTCAATTCAGAAAAGCATGTTTGGGAATCCAACAGGAAAAAGAAAAAAAAGCCAAAAGCTACAGACAAAAAACCTCAGCTCTCAAAGCCTGGCTCTCCCTTCTGCCTAAGGTGGTGGGTTCACAACAAGGACTATCCCCATTTTCTGGAGGGCATGGCTAACCCTGAGCACAGACAGGCCTGTCTCTGGGGAAGGAAGGGAATCCGTACCCCACAGCTACAACTCTGCAGGCCAGACCCATCTCCGGGGGAAGAGAAAGGAATATCACGGGAAGCTGTTCAGCAAAAGACAGCGCACGTTATGCAATTTCCATTTCTGCTGACAAACAACATATTTATAGGACAGGTAAAATAAACTACATAGCTTGCAAGGCTCAGCATCCTGAAACCAGGATGCTAATAGACCCACAGGGCAAGGAATTGGTTCCTGATGTTTGCAAATGGGATGTCACAAAAATGAGACAATTAAATTTTAAAGCAGTAGGGAAAACAAAAGAGCTGGAATCACAATAGCCAAGACTCATAAAGAGCTGCTTCTTGGGTACAGGAAGATAATGATGCTAACCATTTTTCTACTAGATGGCAGTGTAGTGTCACGCTATATAAAAGGAATTCTAGAAAGAAATTGCTTTCTATTTCGAGTGAATCTGTGCTTAGACCTGACTTCAGTTAGCATGATATATAACAGCACCCTCATTGTAAGGGCACCTGCCATGAGTCTAACAGTGCAATAGAAGTGATACCCTAGCTTCTTATTTCCCAGTGAAGCAATGTGAAAAGACACTAAAACTCTGAGCTGTTCTGCTACACGGCACAGCTGTGTGCACACCTACGGACAAGCTACTCAGCCTGTTACAACTGAAGGTAGGCTGTGATCAAACAGCTCCAGGAGCAGAGGAAGCAGGTCCTCGCCGCTCAGGAAAAGAAGCCAGCTGGGCTTTTGAAAGGCAGGGGCAGCATTTAGGCAACCACCTAGCTACGGTCGGGTGAGGTTAGCAACTTCAAAGGTGCAGGGACGAAGAAAGCAGCATCACTAAAATTCGAAGTGTAAACACAAAATAAACAAGGTTAGGGCTAAAGGACAATGCAAGTATTTCCAGGTAATTCAGCCATAAGAGTAACCTTTACTTTGCAAGGCCGCCGTCCGCATAAGCTAAACTTCAGACATAACAAGACAGAGTGGCTCAGGAGCACTCTTAAAACCAGCAGGAGCTACAGCACACATACCGGGGAGCTCTGAACAACGAGGCGATTTGCCAGAGAGGAAAAGCTCTGGGGCAAGACTGGAGGCGGCTGGAGGACCCCCGCCTCTGTGTCACCCGTGGAAGAGCCGCACCGGGCGGTCCCGGGGCCTGCTCGCCCGTCACCGCGCGGGATGCTCACGGCTGCCAAGGACCGGGATCGGTAACTCCTGGGCTTTCCCCACCGGCAGCTACGACCGCGACAGCCGGCGGGACGTCATTGAAAACACTTCGCTCGCAGCAGAGCGGGGGTCAGGTTTTTGTTTGCTCGGCAGAGCCCAAAGCACAGCGCGCCCACCACGGCAGCCCCGGGCCGGTTTGCAACCCGGTTCGCAGCCTGCTCCGTGCCGGGGTGCTGGGTAACCCCCCCCCCATCCCCGCCACGACTGCGCCAGCGGGTCCATCGCCCATCCCGCCACCACCGCAAGCCGGGGGCGGGGTCGGGGTCCAGGGGAAGCCGTCTGCTGCGGCGGGACAAAGGAAGC
>JANZLQ010000040.1:15075936-15097484 GCA_026212715.1 Elanus axillaris
CCCCCCAACAGCCTCTTGCAAGCAAACCCGGGAACTCAAACCCACTGGGATTTGCTGACGTCTTGCAGAAAACAGCAGACACGAGGACATGCACAATGCTTAACTGATTTTCAATTTTTTTTTTTGCCCCTTGAGGTCATTTTAGGTGTTCCAGAACTAGAAATCTAATGCTTTTTTATTTCTAAATTAAGCTGATTAAAATTTTAATCTAGTGGACATTATTTTATCACATAATTAGAAGAACTTATAGTGCAGTGGTTTGGTTGGTACCAACCATTTTTGCTTTAAATTGTGTTTCATTAATTGAACAGAGTTTAGATAGGTGCTTACAAGGTAATAAGCTAACTATCTGTTCTTAACAAAATACTCCATTTTCCCTTGCCACTGTACCTGCTCTGAGCCGGCATGCTTGATGCTGTAATAGTTTTCCTTTAGCGAACTGTGGGCGGTTAAACCTGTGATCCACACGGGAATTTTGGGGACTATGGGCACCCCTCATAGACACTGGTGCAGGCTGACTCCACATAGCAAACACAAAGGATCCTCTTTGGAAAAGGGCAAATCCAAACTCTACCCACCGACTGGCCGATATCATCTGCTTAACCCTGGGTTATTGCATAATTAATTACTCCCAGGTCTTTATTAAGTCCCAAAGAATCTTTCTATACACTAGCCTGGTATTACTCTGCCATACATTTAAAAGAGATTACTGTTAATTAATTTAACTTGTCTGCATACCTAAAACTCAGCTAAACCCTCTATTGTGCCATCTGCTGTCATTTCAGACATGTAGGACTTCCAAACTCCCATAGAAATAGAAACGGATTAAAACCATCTACTCAGATGTAAAGTAATTTAAGAGATAGGTTGCTTTTCAACCCCTCCCACAGTGCCCTGTGCAGAGTGGGACCAGGGAGCAGAGCCATTCCCGCACGTTATCCATGCCACCGGGAGTCAACTTCCCTCCAGGACAATTGACCCGCTGCTTTCCAAGACACTAAATTCCCCGAAAGCGTAAATAAATTGTTAAACCACAATTTATCTACTCCTGGGGCTAAGACACCTGCACCGGTGAGCATAAATCACTCAGAACAGTTATGATCTACTGACACATTTCCTTCCTAAAATAGGAGCCTGATACACGTAAATCCTCACAAATGCTTCTCCAGAGCAGAGACGAGCAGCGGCACAGCCAACACGGAGGGCTGTGCTGGCACCCCTTTCCGTAGTCCATGCTGTGCATGTAGGGGCATGAAGGATGCTTGCCAAAAACCAGGGTGCCATCCCCATCTCATTCACCCCAGCACATTGCTATCCCCAGATAGCTTAACCAAATCTGCACAGGAACCTGAACAACACCTAAGACTGATAAGCCCGTGGATGGGTCGAGGGCTCTTGCTGCTACCACAAACAAAACCGTAAATAATTATGTCAATAATGAGCAAGACCTTCCAGCTGAACAAGTCACAGTAGCTGGAGTACTTTTTGTCAGTAAACAATTTCATGGAAAAAAAAAAAGCAAACTTTTGTCAAAAAAACCCAGCTCCATGCAGCAAGCATCCCTTGGATAAAAATTGCTATTTTTTTCATAAGAAAAGCAGAAAACAATTCAGGTATAAAACCTCTTGGTTTTATGCAAAACAAACAGAAAAACCCTCACAAGAGGGGTTGAAAACACTGTTCATTTCTCAGGTAGCAGCTTCTTCTGAAAATGTGGAGATTTTTAGTAGAAGGTTGCCACTAAGGTTAAAAAAAAAAAAAAGGGCAATTTCCACCCAACGGTGTTGTCAGCTCCCCTTGATGAGCTGGTTTGGGATTACCGGTGTGACTGCAGCCCTGTTAGCTAGCAGAGAGCCTTTTGAGTCTGTTGGGAGGTGGAACTCACACCATGGAAGTGAGCCATAAGGTGCAGCGTGCACAGAGCAAGCCTGCAGTTTGCAGCACTGATTTAGGCAAGGAGAGTTGCTGGAAGCTGGGGAAGACCCAAGGAACTGCCATCTCACAAAGCTGAGCTCAGACGCTCACCTGCTCTTTCAGGGCCTGTTTGGAAATTAGCACAAAATTGCTCCACAGCTCCAAAATGGACAGCGCTTAAGCAGAATCCATTTCCTAACCAATAATTCATTTCCAGAGTCGTCAGTAACCCAGCACAAGATGAATCCCAGCAGCCCTCTCTGGCTTTAATTTGCACGCTGGTTTTGTTCAGGATGCGTTCCCTGCATTGCCACCTTTCCAACACTGGCATTTTCCAGGCTGGCAGCCAAAGGGACGCTTAGGCAGACATTTATGCAGACAGATAGCTAAAGCTGGTTGTATGACATTTGCTCCAAGAGGGGCAGGATGGAGAGCAGTGGTTTGCATCCTGGCAAGGGGACTGAGCCATCACATTGCTCAGACGTCGAGTTTGTTTGCAAGGAGTGTAATGGCAGGGAATGGTCTCTGCTGATACCAGACCCTCCACCTCCCTGCCACCATTGCTGGTAGAGGTGTGTCTCTCACTAAGGTGATGACGGATCAGTCTGCACTTTCCTGACAGTCAAAAGCCAAGGTATGTTTGCTACGAAGGGAAGGGTTCACACCCCATTGTGTTCCCTTTCTTGAATACCCTTTCGAGGGTACTGAAGCATGGGATCACAGCAGTGTTGGTGGGGAGGGATCTCCAGGGCCTCTCTCTAACCTCCCCCTCAAAGCAGGGGTACCACCAGCACTAAATGAGCTTTGTCTAGCCATGGCATGAAAACCTCCCAGGACGTGGATGCCACAACCCCGCTGGGTGACCAGGGATGCATGTCTCTCACAGGGAAGAAGTCTTTCCAGATGCCCAGTTTGAGCCTCCCAAGCTGCTGTTGTGCCTTGTAAGATCATTTCCCTTCACCAAGAAGAGTTCGGCTCCATCATTTCTGCAGGTAGCTATAGGCTGCTATTAACTCACCTCTTCACTAATCTAAACCAGCCCAGGCCCATCCACCAGAGCCTTGGAGGGCAGGCATCCCAAGCCCCTGAACATCTCCATAGCTCTCCTCTCCAGTTTCTCCAGTTAAACTGGGATCAGCCAGAGCTGGTAGGACAGGTCTAGGTCTTGCTCTGTACTGCACAACATACATGCCAATCCCTCGGAGCCGGCCAAGCAAAGACTGCCCCAGGCCACCACTGAGGGTAGCACGGGGATGTCCCACACATCTCTGACAGCAGCGCTGAGGCACCTAAGTTAAGTGGGCAGAAAAGAGAAACCATTTAGTTACGATTTATCCCTTTCACTGAGTTGTCTGAAAGCTGCAGCTTGGGTAGGCATTAAAGTCACTATGGTGTCAGTTGCTCAGCAGATGTTCACTATTTGGTGGATCCAGCTATGTCCTAAAGCCTTCGCAGCCTCCAGCCTGGCTAAAGTCCTCCCTCTCCACTTAACTGCTTAGTTTACATGGCAAAACAACTCTCCTGAATGTTCTTGCAGCACACCAGTCTTGCTGTCGGGCCTCAAATTTCAGTGTGATTGGTAATCAGTGCATCAGCCATCAGAAGTGGGTTATTAAAATATCTGTCATGATGAACAATGTAAAATAAATGCAGATAAATTGTATTACTCTGGGTCATTTAGTTTTAAGTGCAGCAGCCTCTGTGTTTTTTTGCCACTTAAGTGATATGCAGCATGAAACAGCACAAATAAATACAGATGTAGAGAACATTAGATACACTTTGTAAGAGCAAATTATGCACGTTTGCATTGCATTCTAGTTAGATCAAAATTAGATGGTTTTCCTCCATTATCTCAGTGGATACACTAAAAGCCAGTGATTTATGAAAGAAACTGGTGTGAATGCCATTATAATTGATTAACCTAAGAGACTGGTGACCTACTTATAGGTATATAAATATGATTATAATTGTGCAGTAAGTAATTGAATGTTCTGCAGGACTTCTTTATAATGTGACTGTAATGCATAAAAACAAGAGGGAGACAAAAGGTTTCAACCCTGTGCAATGTGCTGAGATCCTAGGAGAGGTGCTGAGTGCTTCCTGCTCCTGTCGATGACATGAATAGGTGTTGAGACCTTGCAGAATCAACCCCCTCCTGAACAGCAGCATGCCCCATAAACAGACTATCATTTGGATAAAAGGCTCCAGAGTACTCTGTGGCTGGGATGAGTTTTGGCACCCTGAGTAGATCTCATTGTCTGGGAGATGCTGCATGCAGAACCCTCCCAATTCATCACTACTGGAGCACCTTCTCAAGGACTTTCTTTGGGTCAAGAAAGGCTCAGAGGCAGATCCAGACCAGAAACTGTGTAGCTAAAAAACGTAGCTATGGGTCCATATTTCTAAGCCTCCCCTTTGCAGTGGAACTCAGCCCTTGCTGCAGTGGGTTTGGGAATCTGCCAAACCTCAGGTTTCTACCAGCTGTGACTGAGAGTCCACCCCTGCTGCTGTGTCTGCTAATGGGTACAAGTGTCTGCCTTGCCTGTGTTACAGTCACAGGCAGGACGCAGCAAAGAGCAAGAGCATCTCACTGCCTCCAGTGGTTTGCAATCCACACACAGAACAGGGGGCAGCAGATGGAGACAGTCCCCAAGTGCTGGTGGCTCATGGGTTGAAGCTCAAAGACCTTATCTAGATCGTGCAAATGGCTCTAACCCTGCAATCCCAGGCAATGCTCCTTGCTAGTTAAGTCTCTCAACACCTCGGCAGTGTATGTCCTGCTGAACTGTGTACCAGCATCACCAGCCCACAGCTGCCTGGAGGCTCTCACGACATTATTATGCGTCACAGATTTTCCTGTATCTTTTGCTGCCTGTCACTTCCTCCGACTTAATTTGTCTGAACTCCTCTGCATGGACATGGGTAGCAGAGCTAAACTCTGACAATGACACACACTATCTCTCTGCAGAACAAAATTCTAGATTCCTAATTTTAATGACTAAATATACTGAAGCCCAATGGCAAACTATTTAAAATCTACACAAATTTTGATGCTACAAACTGAATTAGAGACTTGAATGCACCTCTGAAATCATGAGTTCCTCTGCCTTTAGCTCCATCATGGAAAAGAATCCATTTAAACCCTCTGGGATAAATGATCAATTACAATTCCCTGGACTGGAAACCCTGGAGATGATGTGGGAGCCAGGATGTGCTAGGATGGGATCGAATTAATTAGCGCTGTGTCTGAGGAGAGCCGTAACAGCATAATGAAACAAATAGAATAAAAGCAGTCTAAAGTGACTCCAGTGGATTGATGGGCGCTTGCTGCTGACTGTGGAAATGTCAGGATTGTACCCGTGTGTGCAGGGCGATGCATTTATCATGTATTGCTCACGCTGGAAGAGAAGCGTGGGGAAGATGGTGCTGGCAGGGTCATTGCAGCCCTGCAAAAGCTTTCTGGTATGATGTGTGCTCGAGGAAGAAAGGTGTAAACCATTGCCAGCAGCCCCTTGCTGCCACAGCACATCTGGCTCAGTGTCAGCCCTGCTTGTGGAGAGCCAAAGCCACCAGCCCTTAAATCCTCATGCGGACTGGGGTCAGGTCCAGCACACACAGCTCCTGCAGAAGCTGCTATCAGAAATGCACTGTAGCACCGGGAATGCCTGGCTCCCCAAGAATAACCCTACACCCAGCTCCCGCATCAGTTGAAGGTGTCCCACTGCTGATGAGGGGCTCTGGGGGGGCTTGCAGGACTCCTGTTCCCTCTGCACCCTGCCCCAGCCTCTTATCAACCACAGGCTGGCAATCGCCTCACTCTGCCCTGTAGTAGTACACCCACTCAACTGCAAAGCCACAGACATTTAGGGCACACCCCAGGGAAAAGTTTGCATCCCACCTCCCCAGGAGTTACCTCTAAGCTAGGCATGCACGTGACTGGATGAAGAAGGCTGTGTTTGACTTCTGCATCCATCCTTTCTGACGCTGACAGCTACCAAGGGATGACTGACAGGTTCTGCTTTTTTGGCGTGTTTTGCATTCTTTTCCATATTCAGTTGTCTGGAAGAGGAATATGTTGGCCCCAGCAATGCTGTATTTGAGAGAGGTGCTGGCTTCTTCAGAGTAAGTGGTTCAGGGTATTTTTACAGTCACCATAAAAATACTGTCACTGCCTGTATGGATAGCTCTGTTCTCGTGCCTGGGCCAATAAAGAAAGTGTAAGGGAAAAAAAAGAAAGTTAAACCCCATACTTTAGAGCAATCAGGCTCTTCCTTTTAAATTTTAAACTTCTCAAATTCTAGCATCCACCAAAATGAATCAGTAAAAGATAAACAGCTGCCAACTTGTGCTATTTTGAAGCAGAGAGATGACTTCCAGCTTGGCCAACTATTTTGACTGCCAAACATAATATACACTAAAACGACAAAGCATAACAATGCAAAAGACCACGTACTATCTTCAGTCCGTATACAGCCCTATATCTACCTCTACCACAGGGAACTGGAGCCGTGCCCAGCAGTTGTATCTAGTCCTGACCATTGCCTATCTACCAAAAACTACAGAGAACTGCTGGGGACAGATAGTGGCTATTAGCTGAGCTAGTGAAGTGATACCTGCAGCTTTGCTTAAACAAGAAGAGCATAAATAAATCCAGCCTGGTTTTCTCCATAGCTGAACTCCTCATCCCTGCTGCAGAAGCACTTCTGTCATGGCTTTGCCACTATTGCTTAATGAGGCAGAAACAAGCCTGACCTGCACATGCCCCATAGGAACTTCATTGTTCCGGCACCATGGCATATCTCTTTCTACATAGCTTTTCCTCATCCCTACCAGCAGTAGCTGGGCCAAACCCACAGCTTCTGTTTACCACCTTCATATCAGACCTCTTCTCCTTCCAGTTGCACTCTACAAGCCCAAGTGCAGGGACAAGCCTGCTAACATGAACTGTGGAGCCAAACAAATGCCTGTGGGTAGCACCTGTGCCCTCTCATTCCCTCTACATACATCAGCTGCTCTTCCTTCCTAAACATTGCTTAGGGTGAAGACAGTCCTGCCGTGAAATAATCCCAGCTTCAAGCCTATTGCAGAAATTAAAAATGACTTGCTTCTAGTTGAATTCAAGGCTTACTAATTACCTACCACCATTCGGGTGGCAAGTTTGCCACATGAATAATTACGTGTCCACAAAAGTGTTCCACTGGTAGGGTTCTTAGCAGAAAAACAGGAATTCAGTTGGAAAGCATTAATAAACCTTGAAGACGACAACAGCTATTATGGTGATTGATCCACTATCCAAGTGTACACAACTCATGCAGGATGAAGGAGCAGAGGTTATTGCACAGGGAGGGTATGCTGAGAGGTAGGAAGGAAGGCACGGTTGTTGTAGAGGTCAGGGATAAAAATTTGTGCTGTCAGGTTCAAAATCATTTAAAAAACTCACATGTCTTTTCCAAAGCTGTCTCAAAATTAGATTATTTTAGTAGTTTGCAGCATTTGCTACTCAGACTGTTGCTTGCTTGCTTTTATTAAACATGGGCAATGGAAGCAGAAGAGGTTTGTGTGTGTCACAGTGCAATTTCTGTGTTTGGTCCCCAGGACCAGCGGATGCTGCAACACGGAGACTGCAGATGCCCTGAAGAACAGACCCAAACATGCCCAGTTCACCTGTGCCTCCTCCTGAGGGGAGGGATAACATCACTAAATCGCTTCAGGGCTGAAAGAAGGGTTAAGGAGAGAATGGAGTTGCCAGGAATTTCTGGCCCAGTGTACTGGGGCTGCCACTCTTACCTATGAGTAGCTGTGCATTGGGAGCATCTTTCCTTTCTGCTTGTGTGCATCAGGGGTTTGTCCTTTGGCACTCACTGGAGTAAGTTTTCAGACTGTCTGGAAAATGACACTGGTAAGAAAAAGAGATGGTGAACCTAAGCTGGCTTGTCTGGCATGTTAGGGACATGCACACCTGAAGCATCATGCTCTTCTGCAGCTCCCTTTGCCTCCTTGGAAACATTCCTTTCTGCAGGGATATCGCATCCCATCCCAGCAGGACTGCCTTTGCAAGAGCTGAATGGAAAACCTACAGATATAGGGGAGACAGAGCACTGGGAATTCAGGTCCCTCCACCCAGGACCACCCCTGGGGCTGGGTGCCGTCTGTGATCCGCCCCAAATTGTTCACATCATGATGTTACAGTTCATGCCAACTACGCTACAGGGTGTTGAGTTCATTGCAGTATTTTTCCTTCCGAAAGGAAACAAAAACAAACTCTTGCCAGTTTATTATTTCAGCTAATTATATGAACCAACAGTATTTCATCCAAACCATTTTAGGAAAATAATTGGAGAATGTTTGCAAAACCCAAGCAACCATTTTTCTCCTGCCAGGGTGGCAGATGCAAACATAAAGAGTAACATGTCCATACATCTCCAATCTCAACTTCTTACGAAACAAAATAAAAGCAATCTGGTTGTGAACTGATCCAAAGCAAATACAATATTTCAGAACACTCCACATTTAGTTGGTGGGGCTGATTTATATGATGCAATCTAAAGACCAGTGTGCAAATATGGAGGGGAAGACTATTTCCCCTTCACACTTTCTTACCTCACAGACATTGTTTTTGTTCTACATGCAAGTGAGGAGCCCTTGGCCTATGCAGCAGCCACCTTTGAAGGATGAGCACTTGACAGGTTTCTATGGCACTTCCAAAAAGGGTTGTTTTACAGGCCAGAGGTTCCCTTTGTCACATATAACACTTTGCCATTTATTGTGTGATCCGTGAGATCATCGCGCAGTCGTCTTCAAAATAAGTATTGCTAAAAAGCATTCCCTGCCTGACTTTGATTTGCAGGTGCTATCTCTATTCCCAATTTATAGATAGAGAGAGAGGGAGGGAGAAGGTGGCATCTTTCTTGGGGCAGCTCCATGCACAGGGTGAATCTCAGTTCCGGCAGCCAGCGTGCCAACGCTGAGCCCGGGGCAGCAGGATGGGAACACCCGGTGCAGTACCCTCTCCTTTGTCACACACAGTCTTAGAGGAAAAGAGCTCATTGTGTTGAAGTTTCCACCACCCCTTTTCTGAGGAAGCGTTGCTCCAGCCATTGTTTCTGTTCTGTTTTTAGATTTCATGGTTAGTTTCCGAGATTTAGTGGCTTTTCAGCAGGCAGAAGAACACCTCAGGTTCGTGGCACTGCAGTCCTACTTAGAGATAATTGCTGAAGTAAATCAGAAACAAGGGGAGACCTAATAAAAACTGGAAATCAGATGCTTTAAAAGTGAAATTTAAAAAAAAAAAAAAAGAGGAGAATGAAATAGCAAAAAGATAATTGTCATTTTCGGTAAGGAGGCCGTTGAAGGATTTCCAAAAGCATTTCAGTCCCAATTCTCAGTTTGCCTTGCTAAACCTTGATCCATCATTTTGCAGTGAGCCTAAGCATCCGTTCCTCAGGGACCCACAGGCTTTCTGAATGAAATCCTCTAGCCCTCCATCACGGGCTGCAGTCAAGAGGGATGTCAAGTGCCTGATCTGGAGGGTTGCTGCTGCCTTGGACAGAAGCGCTCCTGAGTCCTTCCCCAGCTTAACCCCATCCCACCCCCTGTTCCCTGGGACAACCGAAGCTGCATGTTGCTCGAAGGCTACACACAGCCAAATCAATGCTTTACATCCAGATGCTCTCAATATTTGGGCTGCAGCAGCCCTGTAGCATCACAGATAAATGCAAGATACCACCAGACTGGGATTGCTCTAACTTATACCTCCCAGGAATGAGGGAGGTCAACAACAAAAATAAATACATAAATTTAATGCTTTCTTTGCTGCTTTCACCTTGTTCCCAGCAGTTACACTTGTGTATTTTGCACACCAGTGGTGTAAGGAGTGCTCCTGGGGAAGGGCTGCATCCCAGGACCTGGAGGACCCAGGTACCTGGATTTCATGAGCAAGACAAAACAGCCACTCTGTGAATTAATGGAAAACCTTATGGCAATGCCAATAAATGGAGACACTAATTAATACCTGCTTCAATTAAATTTGTTTAGGACTCAGATTGCTAACCAAAGCTCTTCTTCCCCCACATCTGGATATTGCAAACCTTCAAGCAAGGCTGGATGTTTCCCTCAGCTCCGTGAGGCATCTGGCTGCTCCCTGGGCAATAAGCTGTAATGTAAGCTGAGTTATTGCACAGCCCTGCTGGTGGGTGGGCCAGGATTCCCACGACGTTCAGGGCCGTTTCTGCAATGAAATACACTTGGCATGGAGGTCAGGTAAACTGCACTGTGTTGCATTCATAAAAATTTTTCAATTAGCACTGAAGACTGTCTCCAATCTCAAAGCTTGAACATTCAAAGTCTGAGGGCTGTTTGAGGTTGAGCATGGGTTGAGCTGGGCCTAGCCCTCTATGTATTTTCTAAATGCTGACTTTTCTGCCATCTTTATTTACCACAGTTAATACTCCCTTAATATAGACTCTCCCTGGATGAGTTCTGGGGTGTGCCATACTCCTTGTTCTTGGGCTGAGCAGCATTCCTCCCAAGAACACAGCCACGACTTGATGACTTGAAATTGCAAAGGCACTTTGTTTCTTATTGAAGTCATTATCAGTGCAAAAACCCCTTCTTTTTCATGGCAAAAAGTAGCCTGCTCTGTTCCAGATGAAAATGTGAATGTTTCCATAATTACACACTGACCTGTGTTGAACAAGTGGGCTCAAATGCTATTTTAGTTCTGCGTGGCCAGACTTTATCAGATTTATTCTATCTAGAAGAAGTCACATCACAAATAAATAACTTCAGTGGTACATTGGAGTGTTTGAAAAGCAAATTATTTGGCAAGTATTCCCCTTTCTTCTCCTCCTTATTTGCCTGGTTTATAGGGCCATTAACGAATGCACCCTGGGCTAAAAGTGTAGCCTTAGAAATGATGAGACAATCTCACTGCTCTTCCACTTCATGAAGTTCTATTTTGAGTCCCTTTTTCCTCTTGCCCTCTAGAGACTTCATGCACTGCAACATTTTCTGAGTTGCTGCTGCCAGCCTGGTAGGGTGGCCGGGAGATGAGCTCCTTGTGACTTGGGGCGACTTTATTTGGTGCCCTCCCTGAAGGACAACAGCTCCTTGCTGTAACTAGGGTTCTGCAAGTCTTCTTGTGCATCGCTGACACCTCACCTCCTTGCACGCATCCTCCTGCCACCCATCCTTGCCTCCAAAGCTCTCCCATGGTGGGTCCGGCTGGCACTGGATCTGGTTGCAGGTAGGAAGGACAATGATGCCCTCTTGGATGGGTCAGCACAGGCACTGGGCTCTCCCTGCAAGGCTGCTTCTTTCATTGCCATGGTCCCTTCTTGCTGCAGGCATGACAAATGCCAGAGTTCTTCAGCCATTTTCCTCTAGGAGAATTAAAGTTTTAATGATTAACCTTTATAAATTACAACAGCAATGCTCTAAATAATAAATAGTTTCTGGCCAGGTCTAGCCCTCTGAGCTATTATTCTCCAGCATGATATGCTGAGCCCCCATCTGCATTTATTTTCCATACTGTATTCAAGTCCTCTTATGTCATTGAGATAAGCAGTCAGGAGATATGTGTTTTCCAAAATGATGTCCTCATTCATCATTTCTTCCTCGCTGCTCAGCCTGATTACATTTAATTCAAGAAGAAAGAAGCCTCGCCTGGGCCCACTGAGCATATAAGGTTAAAAAAGCAATACAAATGAAGCAACGGCTTCCTGGAGAAATGGCTACAGAACACAAAATAACAGCATCCCTTATCAGCACCAGGGCTGTGTATTCTCCTCCTCATTTCCAGAGAAGACTCAGAGCACAAATGACCCATTCATCAAGATCAGCAGGTACAACTCTGCTTTAAACACATATGCACAACAGCAACCACCCTCTCCATTAATAGCGAATGAGCTTTGAGCATTAATTTCATCTGATATTAATGCAAAGCTTAATTACGAATAGAGATAGGGGAGTGAAAGCTTACTGCAGCCTGAGCCCTTTTCCAGCGACACTTGGCTTAGGGAGAAATATCTTTTGTTTCTCCAAGTTCTTCCCTGTCGCAGTATTTGGCCGCTCCAGGATGCAGCAGGGAGAAATAATGCCAAAATGTGTCTATGCACAACATGAGCAGCGGCTTTCCAAGCCCAGTGAAGGATTCCTCGTGACTTTGCACACTCATCCTCTCTGTGGCTGCCCTGGATGCAGCCTCTGGGTGCATGGAACCTCCTCAACAAGCAGGCGGGGAACAGGCAGCTCCCACCAGAAACGCTTGCTCAGCTTCTCAGGGATGTAGCCACTGTGAGTTGCTCTTTGCCAGCCTACGCAGAACAGCGTGGCCTGTGCCAGCTCTGAGCCAGGGAGCCCTGCTGTGCCCTGGGTCCAGCGTGTCAATCCTGCACGCTCCTGGGTGCCAGCATGGCCGCTGCTTGTCCCTGCATTGCTCAACGGTGAAGACGATGCTGTTGGGAAGACCTGTGTGGTGCAGGCGGTGGCTCAGCTTGGTGTGAGTCCGCACATGATGCCCATGGGAATGGGCATTGTGGATCCTGGCTGGTGCATGGTTCTGTGGGATGGCAGCGACACCCCCCCTAAGCCCGCTCCCCCAGACAAGCTGGGCTGGCTGCTCCAGAGCCAGGCTGGCACCCGTGTGTTTGCAGAAGGAATTTCCCACTATGAAAGGTGGTTTGCATATTTTCTCTAATCAGACTTCAAAGAAACACCAAAGGAGCCAGGGAAATGAAACACATACTGAGCCAGCTGGATGGGCAAATAAACACAGGCAGAAAAGCCAGAGTCTCTGACCAAATGAACTCAGACCAGAACTGTGGATGTAAAATGAAAATTGGAATGGTCTTAAAGATCTGGGTGGCTTCCCAGCATGTCCAGAGGGCATCAGATCCACGGCTCCAAGCTTTGCCCCTCAGCTGCAGCACCAGCGCGGGTGTGCAGCAGCTCCGGGGCAGCGTGGTTGCTCATCCCACCCCTCCAACGGGAGAAGGGCTGCAGAGGCCTGAGCTCCCAGCTCCTGCTGCCTCTCCACGGTTTTACTTTTTTTTTTTGCAGAGAAGTTGATGTTTTCTGAAAAAAAGTCTTTAATAATTTTTGATGGCTATTCTGAAAAAAAACCCTCCTCCCGTGTATGTTTTGATCAACACTGATTTGGAGAGTCCACTGCAACTCAGTTTGCATTAAGTGCAAATGATCAGAGGCAATTCTTAGCACTGATGCTACATATGCATCTGAAAATACCCAGCTTAGATGTCCTGAGCTTCCTAAAGCTCCGACCCCCCCCAAGACTATGACACAGCCAACAAACAGGGTGTCAGCTGCATTACCCAGTTCATGTTGTTTTGCTCACAGTGGCCCCTGAATGCTTTTGAAACACATCCTCAAAGGGACAGAGACACCTAATTCTCATCGAGTCAGCTCTGAAGAATAACCCATCCCAGTCTGTTTCCTCTCCCCCAGCTCTGGGTAAGCTATTTATAGCCTTCACGTTTCACTCAACAGCTATGGCACTCACTGGAAGTAGCTCCACTGGCTTCAGTGGATGTTGGATCCTGACCCATAACTTGCATTTAAAAGTGTCCTCCTAGGACCTAATGCAAATGGCTCTCCAAAAAGTTACGGAGAGCAGACAGACACCTCCTAGATAGAGGTACAAGAGGCAACCGTGCAAAAGGTTAGTAGGGATTCATTCTCCTCCACCTTGAGCAGATGGGCATGTTATTTGGGTTGATTGCATGGCTGTAAAAACTCAAAACATAGCAAAAATAAAAGTGCAATAGCAGAAAAGCACCTGTTATTTGATCCCATACAATACAAGAGGTCATGGACTGAATGGAAAACCAATTGGAAGTGTATTGGAAGGTTTTTATAGGAGAGCCATGTCCAGGAACAAGAAAACACAGTGAGATACCAGCAAATTGCCCAAGGGGTCTTTTTGCAGCAAGCAGCAGAGTTACTGGGGATGCAGCCAGTGCACAGACTGGACATGTCTGGGATGGAGATCTGAGACTCTTTCTAGGAACCCAGCACAGCAACCGGAGCTGGGAAAGAAGCAGCCCATGACCTGTCTCTCCCAGAGCCTGCCTGGGCCAAGCAAGCCCATGGTCAACCTGCCCTTGCAGAGGACCCCCCAATACATGGATGAGGGAGCAGGGCTACTGGTGCTGCTGCCCTGTATGACAGGCTGGGACAGCAAGGGAGGGAAGTTTTATTATCCTTTTGAAGCTACAAAAGCAGGCAAAATGTAATTATAATCACCCAAACTGGAGTTCTGCCAGGACATCAGGGCTAATGGTCTTGCTCTTGCTATTGCAAGAAGTGCCATGGGATTTTTCTAATGATCACAAGTGGTCAAGACCTCAGTTTCACATCTCATTTGGGAGATAATGAAGAAGTCTCCCATTTATTTTTGGTCCAAAGGGAGGTAAGGACAAATTGAGTATGTCAAAGGGCACAAGGACTTAGAAATGTAGATTCCTTTGCTCGAGATGTGACTGGAAGCTCTGACAGCCAGGAGGGATGGCAGAGGGAAAACAAGAAGCAAGGAGGAAGCGCGTGTGATTTCATACGACTCCTGTTAGTGCTTCAGCTTTTTCTGAATCTGCTGTGACTCCAGTGACATTGCTGAAAGGAAGGTGAATTTTTTTTCATATGAGTTATTCCTGCTGTAAAATATATTTGGAGGGAATGAGTTTATAAAGCTATCTCTGAGATAATTGGCAAGGATACTCCACTCTCCCATGAAGGTTATGAGTGGGTTACAAGAGGGTCTTCACTTTAAACTCAGAGCAATGAGAAATTAATAGATCTTGCAGTGTCAGTCCCAAGGCAGAGGATCATGATAAACTGGAAACAGGCAGAGAGGCTTTCTTTAAGTTACAGAGGAGGGGGAAGAGAGACGTATCAAACCCCTGGGAGTTACACAAATTCAAACTGACACCTCTGCGGAACACAAGTGTGGTGATTGCCAATAAAAGGTCAGTGCAGTTGGAGAGGACAGATATTGCCTTATCCTCTGAGGAGAAGCAAGCATGGCATCTCCAGAGACCCTGCTTGGAATAGGGAGCTGTGCCCTGGGAAGCTGCACCATAGTCAGTATGGGCAAGTGCTGCCTTTTAAAGTGAAAGCTGCTGTTTGTATAGAGTATGATTTCCCTCTTTCCAGCCGTGATTATTCCCGTATCTAAATCCTTCACACAGCCTGCATCGCCCCTTGTTTTCTGCTAGGAGCGTAAGAAAAAGTGATCACACCTCAGACAACTGTAGAGAAGGGTTTGGATAAGAGGAAGAATTGGCAAGGGCTGTTCTGGAAGGTCATTACGTGGGTATTGGCTGTTGTATAGATGGAGCTGCCGGAGTGGAGAAAGAACTGGCTGTGATATTGATGAGAACGAGTAGTTAAATGAAAGCAGTCTGGGTTGCAAAATATAGACTGCCATTGAGATCAATACTGGAATCAGTTTAATTAATTTGTATGATCAATAACCTGGAAGGATGAAGGCACAGACCAGCAATGCAATTTGTTCACAGTACAAAACAATCACAGAGGAGCTGTCAACACATGGGACGATGCTCTCCACCTTGGATTGGGAGAAGCGAGGTGCATGCAAAGAGCACGTGAAATGATGGTAGGGACAGCCACCAAAGACGGTGTCCATCTCAGTGATCTCACACAACAGAGACTAATAATGAGTAAAGCTCAGCCCTCAAGTGCAGAGCTTGACCACAAGGAGCAGGAGATGCACATCATAAGGGTGTGCCGAAGGGACCTCAGCAAGAGATGGGAAGGGATGCTGGTGTCAGTAGGGAAATGGACAAATCCTGCAGTGCTGTGAGCTTTGATTTCTTTGTATGGGGAAGAGCCTAAGTGACATCGAAGGTAAGGGGACCTCACAAAATTAGACATGTTTCCATGGAGCAAAACGGAGCAGTGAAGATTATCTGCCCCAGGATCCAGCACAGCAGCTGGGAGAGCACCCTGTGAGGACATGGGTCTCGGAGACGGGATGAACAGGGCATGTGGCTGGTGGTGGAGGAGGAGGAGAGAGAACTGGGCTTCTTGCTCCTCCTTTGGTTCCAAAAACATCCTGTGTTTCAGCCTTCAGGTGAGTGGGGACACGATGTGAGCTGAAAGCACCGGCAGTAGGGTTGTCTGCGACTACACCATGCTCTTCAGGAGCTGTAGGAGAGCCATTCACAGAAGGGCTGATGCTGGTTAGATTAATTTCTCAAAAGACTTTGGGTAAAGCTCTGATAAAACAAATTCTCTCTTTTTTTTTCTCCCTCCTTATGCCCCTGGGGGAAGCATGGCTTCCCCTGCCTCTGGAGGAGCCATATGCACATCTCTCCTGCCAGCACTTGTGCATGAGCCACGCAGGGCTGGAGCCCACGCCAGAGGCGGGATGTGCCAGCCGAGCCGTGCAGCGATGGCAAAGGGCGTCTTGCAAACACCCTCGTATTGCTGGGGCTGGCAGTGAGGGGGAACGCACCTCAGCCCTGGGTAGGGGACATCAGTACAGCTCCTATTTCTGGAGCAAAGGAAAGGGAGAGAGCATACGGGAAGGTAAGGACATAAATGTTGGTCCTTGGGGAGAGAGGCAGAGAATTCCCTCGTGTTTGCTGATCCGCAAACCTTGTCAGAGGTTTTCAATTCTCTTGGAGCAGAGAAAGGAAGAGACAGATGCTGAGATAATTACTACCCTGGCAAAGAACTTATTCTTGTATCCAGAAGGAGAGTTACAGCCTCACAGCTGTCTTCAGGATAGAGTGAAAGCATTTTTTCCATGGTACATTGCAATGGCAATTAATTTTCTTGATAAGCTTAAACTAACCTTTATTTTAAAAAGAAAGATAACTTGTTGTATGAAGCATCTTCTAACCTGGCATTTACCAAGGACAATGGGATAATAATTTGAAAAGCTTCCCAGTGCCTTTTTTAAGGTGCTGCAGAACCTATGGCTCCTCTTGATCAGGATGACTCTGCTTCTCCTTCCACAGCACATTTCTAAATGCTCAGGGCCTCTCAGAGCCCAGTCTTTGGGGCCAAACCTTGGCACAGGCCCTCTAAAATAGGAAACTATTTCTCCTGGAGGTTTGATCAGAGGATTGGTCCATTTTCCTGCATAGCAGGCATGTGAAACCGGTCAAATTCTGCTCTTCTAAACAAAATTAGTTGGGAAGCCTTTTTGAAAAGTTCCAGCCTTTCAGCAGATGATGATAAAATGTTAAATTCTGAGAACTGTCCCCTTGACCCCAGTGCTATCTTCCAGTTTTTATAGAAGACTTTTTTCCCTAGATTAACTTTGCTAAAGTGCTTTGAAGAGGAAGAATGCCATATAAATGCTCAGCAGCATTCTATTATAGTAAATAATCCCTTTATCTTAATGGAAACAATATTTGGACCATTTTAAATAATGCATTCTAGCTTTTTAATCAACCAAACCTTTATAATAATACACATGTAATTATTGCCAAGAACACGACAATATCTCATTCTAAATTACAATAGAGGAGGCAGCAATGAGCCGAAAGGTACAGTTCATGGAAAAACTATCAGCTTGGTCTTGCTGGTGCTTTCCTTACAAAGCATTTAGTCATGATTTAGCATACAACTGTGACTAGCTCCAAAATAAAAGAAGGCATCCCTGCAAGAGCGCGAAGGTGGATGCACTGTGCACGTAGCAATTAAAGCTGCTGCAGGGAGGGTCTCCCCAGAACCATCCATTGCAAAAGACCTTAGCCAGGGACTTGACTCTTTTTCTTTATTCCTACTAGTGGAAATGAGCTCATGCCAGAAGGAAACCTGATACAGGCAACAAAGAGCAAGGCTGCCTTACCTGTGGGTACTTGTCCAGCTTGCAGCTTGGGACTAAGGGCCCCGGAATGAAAAACGCTCTGCACTTGCCCACTCGCATTTCACTGCCAGAAGAAGACATGCTGGGAAGCACCGTCGAGTGATCGCAAGGTGGCCTGAGGCAGAGCCACTCTGGGCTGCAGGGGCTCAGCGTACACGGAGCGGTGCAACACGTGCTGACATGGTGATGCTGTTCCCAGGGGTGACACGATCTGGGCTGAACCGTAGATATGTGGAGCAGGGGAGAGCCCAGCTTTTACCTGCCATTGTCCGAGCTGACTTGGGTCCAGCAGTGAATGTCCCAGCCCCCAGGGCTCCAGGTGGTGGTGAATGGCTCTCCTGCCATCACTCCAAAGATGTACCTGGCATGGGCATCATGGCTACTATGTGCTGTAGAGCTCCTTGTCTCACTTGACCTGCTCCACCTGCCTTGCCCAGCAGCACCACTGAAATCAAAAGAACGTGCCAACAAAATATTGCTATAAGGGTGGAAATACACTTTGCCTGCAGTGCAAACGTGCACAGGATGTGCTAGCAAGGAGAGAGCCAGCCCCACCGCAGTAAGGCTTGAGTACCAAAGGAACACACCAAGGCAAACTCAATCAAATATTTCAGGGAACTTATTCGCTGCATTTTGCAGCCCCAGGTGCACTTCATCCAAATTCTCAAGTCACTAAAAGGATTTTCCTAAAAAATTTGCCGTAGCTAAAAGCAGACAGAAAGTTTTTAAGAGCTACAACCTTAGCTGGTACAAGTCAGCCTCCATCCAGGGAGTGGGAGGAGGAAGGAAAGGGAATCAGACAGGTTACCCCAGCAGCAGCCACTAGCCCTGAAAGCTTTGTTTATTTTGACGTTTTCCTACCTTCGTGTCTTTGACCTGTAGCACACACAGCAACATGAAAAAATACCTCCAGTCCTGCCTCATTGTTTTGTGGGATGACCTGTCAAAGCATAATTAGAGCATCCCATGCATTGTTGTTATGGGGAAGCTTTGTGATCCTTGAATGTCAAGCTGTCATGGAGATAACCTGAGCTTTGAAATAACAGTATGTTAAAATCAGGGGTTTCTTATTATTGGCAATGCTCTTTACGTGCTGTTAGTGCAGAAGCACTGCAAGGGAATGGCAAACCAAAAATCCAAGATTCAATAATGACAATATGCAGCAATAATTACAAACATGCAACAAAATGGGATCTGATAATGTAGTCTCTGTAGAAGTCAGCAGCACTGCAGAGAGCTTCTCATGGAGCACTGTACCGCGCCCTGATCTGTCTGCTTTAATATTTGATCTCCTGTACTGGTTTCAGCTGTTCCAGCATAATATCTTGGGGCTTCAGATCTCTAAAAACTATACTGCTGGATTTTAGATGAATACAGAAAGTCTGGATAAGACTGCTTACTGGGGGGAATTAGGTTACAACATTACTTTAGGCAGAGAGACCTATGGGAAAAGAAATTGTTTGATATAAATAATTCCTGCAAAAGTGTAAGGTGGGCCTGGGATGAATTGATAAGAGAAAACAAATTGCATGCAAACAGATGTTTTAACAGACAAAAACACCTAGCAGTGAAATCAGCCAATGAAGCGACCAGAGAGGTATCAAACATACCGCAAGATGCAAAGCAGGTAGCCTAAGGCACACTTAGAGCAGCGTACACCAAGGACTGATCCCAGCCACACCACCCCACTTCCCAGATAACCTGCCTGCAGTCCTCTGCCTGCCTCTGCGGCACGGCTGCTGTCCTGTGTGGCGTGTTGGTATGTCAGTTGGGCTGGTCAGCAGCCTGGAGATCAGGTAACCTGCACCCCACCTTGGCCACAGATATTAGGAGGAGTCCTAGGAGGGGAATATATGTATCTTTGAAAAAAACCCAATCTGGTTATGAAGATCTCCAGTGGTAGAGAACCTGCAGCCATTGCAACGGGTTGTTGCCCTGGCTGTCAACAGTTTGCAACTTATTTTCCACCTGAATTTATCTATCTTAGAGATGGAAGAACTCTGCTGTACCACCCAGCTGTCTTCCTCCAACACATTCACCAACTGTGATTCAAAGTACTCCTTAACCCTCAGTTTGATAAATGAAATGAGGCAACTCTCACAAACTACGTGGCGCAGTTTCTCAACACTTTGATCATTCTCGTGCCTCTCCTCCGACATTTCACAATTTTTTCTCCATACTTTCGGAAATGTGGACACCAGAAATGAGCACAGCACCCAGCAGCTGTGCACCAGTGCCAAACCCGGAGGTAATACAACCTCCCTACTCCTACTGCCTACTATACTTAGCCATACACCCGGAGGATCTTACTGGTCTTTCAGCTGCAACCACAAGTGGGAAATCATATGCATTTAGTTTTCCACCATCCCTTTCCTGAGTTTCTCCTTCCTAAGACAGTCTCCTCCTCCACAAGCCTGACCTACATTCTTTGTTTCTAAATGCTTGACCTTGTATTTGCATGTTGTGAGATGCAGATCTGTCTGCTTGACCTTGGCTTAGCTAGCTGCCCAGGTTGTATATCAGTGAGTCTCTCCTTGTTTACCACATTTCCAGTCTTCAAATCACTTGGGAACCTTATCTATACTTTCAGAATATTTTTTCTATAGAGTAGATAAAAATATTACAAAAAGCATAGGAACAAGAGCTGATTTTTAGGAGTAAGAAATTAGATAAACAGTTTTCGTTTTGGACATCAGCTGGCCACCCTTTGAACCATTTAATGTGTGCCCTAATGACTAAATATCATCCTTGACTGATAGTAAAAATTTGCAAAATCATAAATGCTTACAGGCATCTACGTATACTCGGTCAATACTATTGCTTTTATTGACCCCAGGTGTAATCTAATGAGAAAACAACATCATGTTTATGTTCTCACAGCCCTGCAGTGACTGACGTGAATTATCTCACCTTCTTTCAGCACTTTATTCGCCAGAATCTGATCTTTCGTTACTTGACCTAACATCACAACCCAGTCCATGTCACACTTGCCTGCCCTGAGCACTGGGCAGATGAGGGCTTTGCTCCAGGTTCTTCAAACTGTCCCTGATTTCTAAGATTAACCATTTCTGTTCAGCGTAATGAATTGGGACACCTTTTGAGAAAATTGCACAATACAGCTCCTTTAGGACCTCCTTGGTTGCCATCAGAGTGGGATGTAGCTTCCACATACCCCAGCTTCTTCAGCCCAAACTTACTGTGTAATAATCAGGAGTGCCATACTGCAGACAGTAGTGTGCAAACATCTCTACTAAGTTTGGATCTGCACAGTGACACCACAACAGCCTCTGGTGGCCCTTCCTACACTGCAAAATTAAACAGCCAGTCATGCAATGCTTTCATGAAACTTGCCTTGGTAGAGACCCTGCACCATATTACTGCCTGCCTGTTTCTCACAGAACAGCTTTTATCCACTTCCTAGCAGAGAATTCCGTTAACATTTTACCAGTGATGGTTATTTGCCAGGAAATCAGTTCAACATTAATTGGATGAGTATCAGATATAGGATTGTTATTAGGATTGTCAAAATTATTCTGCTAATTGACAGTGAATTTATGACAAAGTTGTATTTCCCCTTCTATGATGTGATCCCTCAGAAGTTACCCAAACCAAGGAGCACAGGTTTTTATCAGCCCTTCCCAAAGCTTCCTTTTTATGAAGGCAAGCCTCTGTGCTGGTTTTGGATGAGGTAGTGTTAATTTTCTTCACAGTAGCTAGTATGGCGCTATGTTTTGGATTTGTGCTGAAAACAGTGTTGATGATACAGGGACGTTTCAGT
>JANZLQ010000040.1:15097570-15147208 GCA_026212715.1 Elanus axillaris
ACAGGGAGTTGGGAGGGGACACAGCTGGGACAGCTGAGCCCCACTGACCCAAGGGATATTCCAGACCATGGGATGTCGTGCTCAGCAACAAAACTAGGTTGGCAGAGGGGCTGGTGTTTGGGGACTGGCTGGGCATCAGCTGGTTGGTGGTGAGCAATTGTTTTCATTTGCATCACTTGTCTTCCTTGGGTATTATTTCTCTCTCCTTGATATTTTCCTTTTCATTACAATTTATTGTTATTATTTCATTTCAATTATTAAACTGTTCCTATCTCTATCCAGGAGTTTTCTCACTTTTACCCTCCCAATTCTCTTCCCCCCATCCTGCTGGGGGGGGGGGGAGTGAGCGAGCAGCTGTGTGGTGCTTAGTTGCCAGCTGGGGTTAAACCCCAACAGCCTCATTTTTAATAGGGAAGGTAATTAACCACCAGCTCTAACACTTGAATTCTCTAGCACGTGGAGCTTCTGCTTCAAGAGATGCCAAGTAATAGTTATGGCCTTGGTCAAGCAAAAGAAATGTGGCTTAATGAAAGAGTCAGTGGAGGGACCCTCCTCTCCCTAGGATTTCTAGGCCAGACCAAACTATCAGAGAGGTCTTATCAAATGCAAAGTCCAGGCATTTCTCAACCTTACCCACCTATTGAACAAGGCTTCCAGACAGTTCACACCAACTCACACTGTTCTTACATTCCTCATATATTGCATTCCTTCTGAACTTCTGTTTTTACAGCATCCGTGGTTTCATTTGCCTCTTTATGACACTTGTAGTGTACAAGACCTACAAGATGATCAGTAGCTGGTGTTTCTCTTGCCCTTTGCACATGCAGCAGCAAGGCTACAACCCTGTGCCACATTTTTCAGACAGGAGGTTATTGATATTTATAGCAGTGATATAGCAGATCATTTGGACATGGAAAAGAGACAGGAAATCAATTAACATCAATATGTGTCTCCAGACTGTTAACTTGCTCATACAAATACAACCTTCCCTCTTGACACCTCATGGTGCTCAGGATGGGAACAGACCCTGACCATCTTCCAAAGGGATTCAGAAAACAGGAGGAAACACAAATGGGAACTTCTGGAAGAAAATAGCAATTTCTTTGCATGCATTAAGGAGTGTGATGGCCTCACTAAGAGCTAAACAGAACCAACAAATCACCAGCAGAATAACAACAGAGCAAACCCACGAAAACTGAGCCACAAAAGAGGCATTACCAATTCACAGGGCAAGCACAGCTTTTCTCCCACCCTTCTGCTCTGTCAGGGACACATACAGTGGGCAAGATGCAACACCCTACCTGGCTCTACCAAGCCCACTGCAACCAGATGTCCTGTAACCACTGTCCTGCAAGGAGCCTCACACTCTGGCCCTCAAAAGGCAAAATTTCCTGTCCCCAGGAACCCAGAACCACAAAACAAAATTCTCATATGACCAAGGGGAGGGCTGAAAAAGTGGTAGGATACCCACTACACAGGCACTGGGAGATGCTAAAGCTCCCTAGATGCCCCTTGCCATCATGCTGCATGTCATATGGATGACACACATGTGGTCGTCCCTGTTGCCATAGCATGGCAGCACTTGGTGCCCAGATACTCCAACAGACTTTTTGATGGAAAATATTCTGATATGTGGGAGTAGGAGGGTGAGATATACTGGTCTTCTTCTTGCAGATAAATCTAGGCTTTCTAGAAGCTGTAAAGCTCTGCAGCTAAGCTCAGGGAACTGCAAAAAGCAAACCACCAATGAGCTGCATAATACGATATGAAACCAGTTCCTTTTGAATACCATCTAAGAGTGAGAGCATTCCCACTGGAGCTGTGCATAGATGAAGGAACTGGTCTGTACGGGAGGGAGAAGCAAAGCAGAGCAAGCAAACAACATCCCCATGCTATGATACCAACAGACATCACTGGGACGTGCCAGTGCCCCACCTCCTGCTGGGCATCCCAGCACCCTGAGATGGAAGGAGTATGGAAAGTTCAAGCAGAGCATGGCCAAGGGCTGCCATCTCTAAGGGAGGACCCTGTGGGTGTTGAGAGCAACCAACACCCACAGCAATTCACGTGTCACCTTCCAGCCCTGGCTTTTCACCTTAGCAAGTCCCTCCCTGCTTCTCCAGGGCTCTTTCCTTCGTGAGCACAATCCCTCCCTCTCCTTAGATAAGGCACCTCACAGCCCCTGTGGGAAAGCCCATGCTTACACATTCAGACTAAATCTCTCTTTATTTGGGAGCCAAGGCAGAGCTCAGCAGGACTCTTGGCAAGATGCAGGCGATGCTGCCGTGCTCTGCCGCTGCCGGGCTTCCCCCGAGGGAGAGACGCATCCCACAGGGGCTGAGTCACGACGGAGACACGTTCACGTCTGCCGACTCCTGCTTGGCTCTTGCTCTCCAAAGCTAAAACAAGCCCTTGCTGAGATCATAGTCCCACTCAATACCCCCCTCCTAGATGTAGGCAGTGGCACAGAGCCACACCGTTTGGTCTGGAGCAGAAAGGGAGCAGAGTCCTAGCAGGAATACAGCTGGCGGGTGTGCAGGGGCACCGGGCTCCTCTGCACACACCAAGGAGCTCAGGGAGGGATGGGATGTCCCCTTTGCCTGCGCTTCTTCAGGCCACATCGCTCCTGGCATCCCCACCAAGTGCTGGGGCTTGCACCCAACCCACTCCCACTCGCCTCCCAGCAGGTGCCGCACCCACACGCTTCAGACAGGCTGTCCTCCGAGGTCCTCTAACGAATGCAGCTCACTGTGTCTTGAGCTGGCTGTCCTCAAACTAACAGGCTTAAAAAAAAAATAGCTTGCAAACATCTGAAGGATACTGTGGTCCAGGACCAAGATGCTCTTCATGGTTACCTTCCTGCACCAAATCCCTTCAGAGCTCTGCAGTCCTGGTTCAAACCGAGCATCTCATCATCCCGAGCGTTTGGTGATTCACCAGCCTGAGCACATGCTAGGCAATTCTGCATACGTCTGCTGCTCCTGTCAATCTGTCTCCTTGTGTACAGACAGAGAGAGAGAGCAGAGATCTCTGACAGTGGCTAGATTAATAATACATTTATTTTCTCCATGCATCATGAGGAAGAGGAAGAGCCATAATTCAAGAGCCTCCCTGAGAGTTTTGCAAATTCTTCATGATAAGAGACAAGAGCAGGAAAGGAGCTTTTGTGCTTCAACTCTTTAAAGCTGGTGCCACTCTGTATTTTAATGTAACATTTAAAAGGCCCACAAAGAACTGCATGTACCATAAATATAAAGTGAAGATATTAAACCAGTTGATACAACCAGGGCATCATTTTTCATAAGCTCTCAGGATCCGGAGGTAGCAGCAAAATGTAGGTCTCTGCGGCATTGACGGCTCCACAATATCTTTAAGGAAGAGCTTTTTGAGCACCCATAAGGGGTCTGAATTGGAGTGCATCTCCATGGGGAAACCACCACGGCACTGCAGAGTGGGGCTGGTCTGCGGCACCAGGAAAGGTCTGGTTCCCCTGCACTGCCCTTCTCATGGACATGCATCTGTCTGGCAGGTGAAACATCGCTTTGTTTAAGTAGAAATACTAGGTCTAAATAGCCAAAGTGGAAATCTGATAATGCCAGAAATAATTGGCATTATTTCAAAGCTTGCAGGCAGGAGTGTGGCAGCTCCTGCCTGCCCGTGCAGTGCTCTCGGCTGCCTTTCCCACCAGCGAGGCCCTTCCCGATGCTTCCCAGCTCTCCTTTCCAGGGCAGGTTTCTGTTCCCATCTCCTCTTACCTCTCATCTTCCTAAACTTTCCCCAACACCTGGATGAAAAGGATGAGGCAGGGAGAGTACACACTGCATTTCTTGTACGCTTAAACACTGGCATTCCCGTTTAGGGAAGGAAATTGTTACTTAAAAAGCCAAAGCTATTTCTTGCAGTCTTTTTTTTTTTTTTCTATCCTACCTCGTTTGCACATTCACCTACTTTCAAACAAAGGGAAGAAGAAGATGAGAGTCTCTGATATTGGTGATGCTTTACATATCTGACGGGTAGGTACAAAACAGGGTGATAATGAAGGCATGTTGGTGTGTATTAATCAGAAACACACACAGAAAGGCACAGACTGAGACGAGTAATTTATATGTCTCTTTCTTCACAGTTTTTCTGAAACTTCAAGAAGGGGAAAATATAAAGAAATCAGAATAAAAATTACCATTAGATGTCTGCACTTCAGAGAGCAGATCTGAGCAGGTTTCCCTGAGCATGCCAGCCCTGCAAAGTCCTGGTTTCCTTAGGGCTGCACAAACTGGAGCAAAAACAGCAAACCAGAACAAAAATTCAAAGTAAGATATGTAGACCGGGATGAGCTGGGAAAAGCTGAGCTTCTGGCTTGGCCAAGAGGCTCTCAAGCTAACCTGGCCAAGAAACTGTCTTTCAAATACACAGTTTGGCTGAGAGGTTAAGAGCAGTATGGAGAACGTTCTTGTCTTTCCTAATGGCCAGCTACTGACCTGAGACCACAGGCACTGTCAGTATAAGTACTAAAATGACTTTTCTTTTTAAAACTACTGTTAAAAATGACAACACAGGGTAATACTATTTTACCAATAGGCAGCATAAGCCATACCAATAACCTGCTCAAGACAACCCCTGCAGTACATGTCACCTCACAGGATAACCCAAGTCCTTATGGTATCATGCAGAAACCAGATGCCATGAGAATGTAGAAAAACAATTTTAAAGGAACTGAATTTAGCTAAAAGTGTAAGCCATAGTCTTCAACCTGCCCACATTATGGGGAACTCTTACGATCATGGCATAGCATGATGCAGCCTTGCATATACTTACATTAGATACTGTTAGGTCATCATTCGAGTCAGTAGAGATGCCGTTGCACCGGCGTTTCAATTATAAAACTCCTTTGCCGAGATTAATAACATAGCTCATGCTTTAAACCAAGAAGCAATTTCCCCCCCCCCTTCAAAATTTCATTAAAGTCTGCTGATAGAGCAAAAAAGCACAGTGACTTTTTTTGTAGTTTCAGATGCTACTTCCATACTCTCTCACTGTAGAGAAATTTTGCTCCAGGCAATTAGTTCTTAGCTGGGACTAGTCATTCCTGACCTCTAACATTTCAAAGAAAACACAGATCCTACATAGCCCAAATACCACTGCAAGAAGTTTGTACAGCAACAGCAATTCTCCCACTATAGCAATGGCTATAGTCTATATAGCAGACCTGTATGTATTATTCTCGATATTGACCATGTCTCATGCTGGATACAGCCAGTTCCCAGTGAAATAACAAGCCTTAATTCTGCAAATGCCTGCATGTGTGTTTATAAACATGAGCCACACTGTGGAGTTGGCTGGGACTAAGACACTACCCCAAGCACGTCAGACCACTGCATTCCCTGCCTGTTTTCCATCAAAGTAATGGCTACAGACTATGAGCAAAACACATTGCTACACCAATTCACATCAGTCCATTATTCCAACCAAGCATCGCTGTGATTTACTACCCGCAGTGTGTTCAAAACGGAGGAAAGAAAACATCATTTATGAGAAAGAGATCTTTCTAGCAAGCTGTGGAGCAGTGACTGAAGCCATGTCAGGGAATCACCTCCCAGCCTCTGTCCCCACCACACCTTCTTCCCAAAGTCTCCTTCCTACCCATGCTGGTATGGGACCAGCTCCACACGGGATAACCCTGGTCCAGGAACAGGCAGCAGTAGGGACTGGGTTAGCAGCCTGGTCTCATCTGATGCATTCCCAGCACCAGTTTAACCCCTCACTCTAAAGAGCTTTTGCTGTTGTGTGAAGGAAGCCCTTTACAAAAGTCACCAACCTCAGAGAGATGCCACTGTCATTTCCAAACTCTACTGCCCTGCACCAACAGGCTGCTGTCCCTTAAAGACATACCTGTGCCTCTTCCAAGCCCAGTTTATCAGGTGCATTTGGAATATTCTCCCAATTTTTATTTTCTCCTCCACATGTCTGTCTTCTCTCTCTCTGAGTCTTTTCCTGGGCTTCAGCGAGCCAAGCAGCAGGACTGCAGAAACAATCGTATTTACCTGAAGAGAAACTGAATCATAACATCATAGGATTTCCATCCATAAGCATTCAGTTCTCAATTTCAGCATGTTTTGCCTTGCTTTGCCTTAATGGTCAATAGAAAGGTTCCCTAAGATCTTGATAGGATAAAAGAAAACCTGTTAACATAATAACAGCATCTTGGGGAATTCATTTCAAAGCCACCGAGGGCTTTCTGTTCCTTCCAAGCTGCCTCAGCAGCTTAGTCCTGAGTGCTGCTGGCAAAGATCGCATCTCATTCTCCCAACAGACACCTGGAGGACAGGTCCAGAGCCATCTGTAAATTGCAGATTCACATTATTAGGTGAAAAGATGGCTGCATATACACAAAAATACACCTGCTTCTGTTATTAACAAAAATCTACAAAACACAGCATAAAGTCAAAGGCAGAGATAAAATGCCAGACCCTTTATAACATACACGAGGGATGGGAACATGTGCGTCTCACCTATATAGCACAGCCTTTTAGATAACACCTCATGCTGGCATATCTTTAATTAGTGCTCCAGAAAAGCAGCAAAAATTTGGATTTTTGCATTTCCCATCTCTAGGGTGAGAGCTGTCAAAAAGTGAAGCATTTTGCTTTAGAAACTTCAGGAGTCAAACTGGTCTTTCTTTGTGGGAAGAGTGGAAGGCTGGGGTTTGTGATGTACCTCAATTGCCAGGAAGCTCATGCCCTTGTTTTGAAGAAGGTTGCTGGAAAGCCGGGCTTCTGGGACAGGTGGACAATGGGACAACAGCACCAGGCCATGCAGTGCTGCTGTAGTGGGTGTCGGTGCTCCCCAGTGGCCAGGTCTCAACCTCTTTCTGGTGAAGGTGCAAATCCCAGGATGGGAAATTTAAGCCTAGCTTTTGTTAGCTGCTTTGCATGGACTCCTGGAAATGACCCATAGACATCCAGAGGGTGGCCTGAACCACAGCAGGAAAATCCCATGCCTCTATGCAAGAGCGTCATCGTCCGCAGCCCTCGCTTCTGAGGTTTGCATGATATTTTAAGCAATAAAGGTGCAAGCAAAGCATGCGAAAGGCCAAGACCAGGAACTCCCCTTTTTGTTTGATGAGATGGCTGAAGCAGAGAGCCAACAGATCTATCATGGTTTGCAACGGGCTGCAGCATGGCTCAGCATCGTGCAAGGTTGATGCGGGACACAGCCAGCTCAGCAGTGCCGCTCACAGCCAGGCTGGCTCCGCTGCCCACACAGTGCGTTCCAGCCCAGCTTTAGCAAAGGCAAAACCACGTTATTAAATCAGAACCTGTGTGTACTTTCAAAAGTACAGTAGCTAGTTGTTTGGTTAATTAAACTATTAAATTATGCTAGAAAATAAACGTTTGGAAGTTTCAAGCAAGACAAAGCCATGAATGCTAAGAACTCCCCAACTTAGCATGATTGATTATACAAACAATCTGTATGTACTGAAGAAGTGTTACGAAAAAACATCGCTTTCATCAAATTTTAAGTGAACCGTTGTAGAGTGGGGAGGGGGAAACTAATTAATTACACCCTGAAACATTTTACTGATTGAATCCATGACCCCAGCACTTGTAAGGTCATCAAATGATAGATTAGTGCTGCACGGAGTATCACAAATGGCATTTGTGCTGGGAAGCTCATTATATGAGACGTCAGGTCATGTAAATCATAGGAAACAAATACAAACATCCATCAGAAAAATGCAGATAGTCATTAGAGGCAGCAGAGAGGAGCTGAATTATTATGCAAAATTTATTTTGACTATTAAAATACAAAGAGGTGACACAAAATTGTCCTTTAAACAAACATAAACTACAAGCACTCTGACAGGAGGTTTTGTTTATAAATGTTTCATCTCCTCAGTATAGTATGGCTGTAAACAGTACCTGAAAAACAAAGGGAAGGCGGGGAGGAAAAAAAATAACAAAGATCCAATATTTGGGTCTTCAGATCTTTTCATTTATTCGAGGGAGAACTATTCTTTCTACATCTGAATAATCAATGCAAGATAGGAAGAAATAGAGTGTAATTACTGCATGTGAGTCATTTGTTACAGATCCTGTCTGCTCAGAGAGAACAGAAGCAAGTACTGCTTCTTGACAAGCAATTTTTTTTTAAGGGAGATGCACTAAACAGTTTGGCAGAAATATGCAGGTGCTCAGGAGGAGAAAACCAAGCAGCAGGAGATACTAAACCAGGGAGGCTATTACCACCCTCCAAATGGCCAGACAGTAACCCACTCTGCTGTTCCCAGTACCATCCATGACTCCAAGAGGTGGACTGGCTTCTGCTGGAGTGCATCTCCTTGCTCATTGGAATAAACCCTCGGGTGTCCTTCCTATTTCTTTTTCATTCACTCGATGAAGCCCAATTTATACATGTTAACAGGACAGATGAAAGTATTTTTGGTTTGTCCACCAGGGTAGCAAGTTATTTCTTAAGTCCAGATACAGCAGCTAAGCACTTGAACCGTAACTAATACTGATGATTTTGAAGCACCATTACAACCAAAGTATAATTTCCTCACACTGAATGTAAATAAAAGTAACTTTTTCACTTCTGAAAAGCTCAGCGACACAATATTTAAAGGACACCATTTTAGAGCAATATCATGAAGAGCACTAGGAGTTTTGGGAGCCTCACTCTGAATTTCTCAGTCGGTTTTATACAAGATAATAGCAGGGCTGGTGGGTTGTGATTTCAAGTGGAACATAGACATTTGGTGCTGAAACCCCTCTAATGTATGTCTAAATTCCCTAGACCGCTTTGGAAAATCACAGCACATCTTCCTGAGCAATGTGGGTTCCTTCCAACAGCCACATGATAACGTCTAATGAGTCACATCTCCTCTTAGTCTTGTTCCATCTCTCACTATTGTAAATCACTCTAATCTCATTTTATGAACACTGCATAAGAAGGCAGGCACTGAAAATTACAAATAATAGGTCAAACCGTGATTTGTGAATAGCGAATGTAATATCCCTTCCATTACCTGGAAGTTGTTTGTATGATGGAAAGGAAGAACTGGACCTTACAATGGAACAGAATAAAGCAGATTTATTGGATCTTTTACCACTTTAAAAAATGTTTACAGTGTTACTAATGTAAGACTGATTGATACCAACTGTACAGTTGTTCTATTGCTGCTCCGTGGTGGGATAAATTAGTATGCTCTGAACTTTCCTTGAGTAACAAGCCGTGAGTGCCCAACCACTGCCAATCTTGGTACATTCAGTGCTGCCAATATAAATTGCCTAGTCCCTTTGCAACCAGATAAATGGAGAACAATTCCAGTAAAATAAACACAATTCCAACACTGAAAGAAATTGCATCTGCTGGTGATGCCTTTTCTATGGAAGCACAAAAGGGGGTTGTGACAAGGAACTAAACACAGTTGTTAGAGATGCAGTGAGCAGTTCTTGAGTTCTTACAGAGAGAGAGAAGAAAAATACTGTGGGATCCAGTTCCTCCTGGCCATATTTTTTGAAAGCGTTGTAACTACAGCTTCTGCAGGGAGCCTGCTTAGCACCTGGGAAAGCCCCTGGCCTGGTGAGTACTGAGCCCGGCAAGTGCGTGCAAGCACCTGCAGGTAGATGATGCTCTTGCAGAAGTACTGACAAAGGAAAATGAGACCGGTACAATAGAAATGTTAGGGGGCATTAAAATCAATGTCATCTGCTGCTGTGCCATTTTGTATCAGGAAAGGCTCCTGGCCTTGTTAGAGATGGTGACCTTGAATAACCATGAACCCTGGTGAGTGTGGCTGAGTGGGACAAAG
Source organism: Elanus axillaris (assembly GCA_026212715.1). Lineage (NCBI taxonomy): Eukaryota > Metazoa > Chordata > Aves > Accipitriformes > Accipitridae > Elanus > Elanus axillaris. Next base: position 15,107,379 of record JANZLQ010000040.1, read on the forward strand.
CACCTCCAACCTCAGAGTAAGGGTAGGTTCATGATGGTCTGGTTACAGGATGTTTTGATTGCCAGACCTACCTCTGAACCTCCTGGTGCAGGACCACTGCAGGGAGCGCTCGTGCCATGGGGCAGTATTTAGGATTAAGTCCCCACAGAGGCTCTTGTGAGAAAGCAGATAGTGTGATCTGCCTCTGGGAAGCAGTGCCTGGCACAGCCCTTCCTGGGGAGCTGGCGCAGCCCAGGCTCCCCCCCAGCACCCTGGGGCTGAGCGCTGGCAAGGACATCCCTGCACATCTGCGATGCACGGCTTAGATAGATGGCACTGCCCCGCGGGGGCTATATAGTGTCTTGATGTTACGTCATGGTGTGGCTTAATATATAATCCTAGAGGAGCTCACCTGGTGACAACTTTATCTTGAAAGCAGCAGCAGCCAGTGTGTGCTATTTTCAGCTTCACAGGCTTGTTTTGAGCATCTCCCCCGCTGTTTCTCAAGTTGAAGTCCCAGACGAGTTCATCCCAAAGGGAAAAACGGTGATGCCTCGGGTGAGCACACAGGAATGTGTCCAGAGCAGGGAAGGAGCCCGCTGGTCTGTCCCGACCCATTCCCCAACACTAGCTGGGAGGCAGGACCCCCCAGCCCCTTACTTGGTCCAGTAGCCCTCATCCCTTTGGACAGGCAGGGGTTGTCCCTGTTTGTGATGAGGATAATGTCAGGCTCAGTACCAGAGCACCCTGCCCCATACCTGCTCTTCTAGCCCTGGACATGCACTAGCGATAAACTCTCGCCATATTATTTTAAACAGGGGAGGCTTATTAGAGTCGCCTGTAAATCAGGCCTGAAATTACCACTCAATAAGCCTGAGTCCTACTGAAAGCTCACACGGCTTCTGGTTGAAAATCCTATTTTAAAACCAGTTTTGTGGCTCCCCCATGAAAGCAGCCCAATTTGTAGCTATACACCATGGTGCAGCGTGGCCCGCCAAGTTGGGAGAGGCTCTTTCCCTTTAATGACAGCCATCTGCAGGTTCCTATAACTTAGCAATGTTCCCAGCTATGATTTATGGAGGGTGCTTAGCTTTACAGTATAATCTTTACTATTTTACAGGGTTCCCTTTTTCTCAGTTAAATGTTGTTTTCTGAATAATTCCAAGCTGCTGGTAGGTTTACAGAGGAGAAAACTGGAATGAATCTCTCCTTGCTTTTATTTACTCCTATCTAAGCACTGTGTTTCTGCATCCATTTTGGAGATTTACAACGGTATTAAGGTTGCTTCCCTCATCCTCATTTTATAGATTTCTACTGCAATCATTTTGAAAGCCAGAAAGCTGACAGGAAAATTAGGAAATTAGATAGCATGTTCCTATTCCCTCCAGTGCCCTGATGAAGAAGGGGAGAAGAAAAAGAAAATGAAGGCATAATAAATAACACTATATACCCTGGAGTCCCCTCGACGATGCCTGCACCTCCTCTAGGCATCCCAGCGCATCCCAACCCGCCAGCGCTGCTCTGACCCCGGGAATGCCGGGCCATACAGCAGCTGTGGGAGGCTCCTGCAGCGGCTCTCAAGGCAGTGGTGGTCCGGGCGCTAAGTTCACAGGCTAATTGTTTATCTAATTTTAATTGCTAATGGTAGCCCATGGCACGGCGTTCCCTGTGCTGAAGTTATCTCAGCCAAGTGTCCAAATTCATTGAAAATAATCACCACAGAAAGAGAGAAGCAGTGGCGGTGACCACAGGATTTGGGGGTGATGGTGGAGTGGCTTACCATGGATGACTTGAAACATCATCTCTATCACCTGGCTCCCCGTGACCTTCCCCTCTGAGGGCAGAGGAGTCTTATAAGCGTAAAGAGCTGGACTCATCGTCACACCAAGCATTGGGAGAGTTGCAGATGCTGCTGGCACAAACAGCATTTTTGCTTTCACCTGAGCTGCAGTCAGAGGTGGCCATGGTGGTCAAGCCCTGCCGTGCAGGGAGGATGCTGGCACAAACCCTCTTGCAGCTCACTGCACACAGGAGTTACACTAAGTTGCTCCAGCACCACCAGTTGACCAGGAAAAAAACCTCCAAGTTAACCTTTCAAATCATTCACAGGAGTGTATGGACCAAACTTAAGCCTTTCAAATCAAAATAAGCATGCTGAGAGTTGCAAAGCAGTTGCTTCTCTAGTGATGAGCAAGGGCTAGTTCTCTCGTGAGAGCTGGTACCACCTGCAGCCAGGGACAACCTCATCCATAGCACAGGCACTATTCATCTAGGTGCACTATTCATCTGTTCTGTTGTAGGTGTTAGTTGCTGCAGGCAAAAAAAAATGCTGGAAATCATCCCAGGTCACAAAATTATCTATTTCTTCTGATTTCCTCCCATCTTGGATTACAAAGATGTGTATTTTACATAGTTTGCTCCTGCTCCCATTTCCAGTGATGTGTTGACTAGGGAAGGGGTTTTGCTCGCCCATTTTACCCCAGATATGGGGTATATACCTTCCTTTAAAATCTGGTTCATCCATTTTCTGATACATTAGCCTTGATTCAGGTTGAGAACAGGTATTTTCATTTAAGCAGAGAGAATGTCCAGTCCATCTTTCCTGCTCTTTATGGGAACATCTGTGAAAAGAAGCAACGGAACACAGCAAAATGTTGAAATTACCCAGGGAGTGAAATTCTGAAACTGTGTCCTACAAACCCACCATTTCTATTTAGCCCAGTGAGTTAGAAAGAGATTCAAATATAAAATATCATTTTGGCTTCATGCACTCAATCTTTATACAACATAAAATATGCCTTCATATTAATATTTGACATGATATACAAATAAAACCAAAACCAACTTTTTACTGCACACATTCTTTACATTTGTATATTTTTATACCTTAAAATGTGTGCTTAAAACTCATTAAATCATAACATACTAATTACTCTCATTGAGTGACTTGCACTTTGATTTGACACCTGATGTTCTGATAGGCAACAGGGGATTTTCTACTGCTCTAAGTACATTGGATATAAAATATAAGGATGAAAATGGAGGGGAAAATGCAATATAAATAGAACAACGACAAAGTAAAGAAAAATCAAACGGGCGGCTGGCTGCGGTGCAGGGGCCCAGCTGTCCCAGGGAGCCAGCCAGCTGGGCAGCAGGCAAGGAGGCCGGGCAGATGTCTGGCTTCTGCTGACGGCTTTGATGGCATTGACATGTTCCCACAGAGCATCTTGATACCATCGAATCAGCATTTTCCAACAGAAAGTGGCTCAGAAAACTATTCTGCTGGAAAATTGTTGACCCGCTCTACTGGCGGCTGATCATTCAGCGATACAGCTGAGTGTTGCACTTCAAAATAAATTAATAAATAAAGAAACAAGCCCTGTTCTCCCCAAACCAGGAGTTTGGCACTCTTTCTCTTGCATTACAAGCAACGCTCATCCCTATCCACCTTCACACCACTCACAATGGCACAGACCTCTGCCCTCTTCCCTTCAATCATGTCCTTTCCAAGCAAGAGCCCTAAACATATTGAACTTTTCCTACCACAGAGGCTGGTGCCTGGTGCCTGTGTCTAATGAGATTTGGTGCCTTCCCCATACCTTCTGTTATTCTCCTGCAGCCTTTCTGCAACAGGCAACTAGACCTGCACGCATGATCGGAGGTGTGGGTGTGCGGGGATCTAACCATGGCATAGCGATGCCCCTCGTTCTCGGAGCCTTCCTCCACGCTCCCCGTGGCTGTGAGGATGGTACCAGCGTTGGGAGAGAAGCAGCCACAAAAGCTCCAGCACATTTTCCTGCTTAAGGGTAAGTGCCAATTCAAAGCCCATCATTCTGTATATGTAGGTAGACCTGTTATAACAAGGGCATTAATTTGCACTTATCAGCACTGAATTTCACCTGCCAGTTCATATCACCCAGACACTTATTTCTCTAAGATCCTTCCACAAACCTCTACTTTAAGTCTGGCTACCCTGGACAAATCTGTGTCACCTGCAAACTTCACCATCTCAGCACTCACCTTTTTCTTCCAGAACATTTCTGCATATGCTGACAGTGTCCAGCACAGGTACATGCAGGATTTCTACTCTAATTTCCACCCACTGCAAAATCTGACATAGGACTTTACCCCTAGCCCTGGTTTCCTACCTGTTATCAGTCCACAGAAGACTAATCTTGTGAAAGCCTAGCCCCATTAAGTTCTTTTGGTGATTCTCTTCTGTCATTCAGTCCTGCCAGCTTGCTTTCTGGTGCATTTGCCTGCTTCTGGTAAGCATTAAATGAGCAATCTCTACTTGTAGGTAGCACTGAGGCAAATTTTCTCCTTTTTTTTTAAAACTTTTAAATTTAATTCCTTCCAATTTCTTCTTAATCTGTTTCCTCATTCTCCTCTAGCTTCTTCATTTAAAATGAAATATAGCTGTGGTAGGATGTTTTTTCCATAGGGATGCTGAATTTGATAACAACAGTCACTACTAGAGCAGCTCATCAGTACTTACACCTTGAATGAAGTCCTTGGGAATAAATCAAGAGCTGCTTCTCACCTGGGCTCTCTAATTGTTTCCAGAAACAAAAAAGGTCACCTATGGTGTTTCCAAACCTGGCCTGTGTGTCATTACCCCCCATGACACAACCAATTCTTTATGGGGAAAACTGAAGCCTCCCTTATTACCAAGGGGATACTTTCTTTACATGAATGCTGAAAGTTTGTAGGTTTTAACAGTTATTCAGAAAATCTTTGGCACAAGAAGCTGGGAAGATTTCTAATCTACCTTGGCAAACCCAAACCCCCACTGTGCTGGGGAGGGTGGGCAGGACTGTTCCACGGGTGAGCGTCCAGCATCCATCTCCCGGCCGGCGCAGGGGGGCTGCTCCATATTGACCCATTTGGAATGAGAATTGATTTTCATAGAATCACTTTGTTAATCCTTTTGGATCACTGAACAGTTGTGTTACTTTCTTCTCTGGCTGCTTGCATGCTCCTCAGCAAAGCTGGAGCTTTCTCCACTGCATGTTCAGCTGCGTCCAGGGTTCCTACTAATGAGCTGGGAGAGATGGGGAAGGGGCTGCTGGCACTGGGAAGCAGGCAATGAAATACTATACAAATCCTTCCTAGTAAATCAGATTTAATACTTTTATGTTATTACAAGCTCCATTGAAAACAGTGCAAAAACTCTTAGTAAATCTGTCCCCTAGGTGCCTTATGACTGTATTTATTCTGTCTTTTGAAATTCATTCATTTACCCAGTTCAGTTTTTGCTTCTGGGTGTTAGTTTTTATCCAACATGATTTAATTTTATACTGGGGATTGGGTTTAAAGCTTGCACCATGATATCTAAATAAGTTCATTAAATGTTCTAAGTTTCTCTGGTTACAAGTATAAATTCATCAGCATGGAAATAATGACATCTTAAACCTATTAAATTTAAAATATCTTTATGCTCAACCCCAGAGCTCAGATATGCCAGCCAATGATAATCAAATGCCACCCGACCACTCAAAAATTCCAGGGAAGAGAAAATGAGCTGGTTTGAGGATGCCTGCAAGGCAAACCAGGCTGTCAAAATCCTATCATTCTTGGGAGGAATTTACATAGCTCATATTAAACTCACCAGAGTGACTGGAAACCTGGAGGAATTAAATGCCGGGGGGGTGGTGGGATGCTAGATGTGCCTTAGCCAGGAGGCCCCTGCAAAAGAAGGAGATGCAGGAGGGGTCCCCGGGAGGAACCGGGGTGCCCCGGAGATGGGAAACGCTGAGCCGGACTCCTGCAAAGGGGAGAGGAGCGGCATCCCAGGCTCCCTGTCACGGCTTGCCAGGGTGGTGGCTGGCTGGATGGCGGAGGGAGAAAGGCAGAAATCTCTCTTGCTTGAGGAAAGCCCCTTGGCTTCCCACCGAGCGTGCCGCTTCCCCCCGTGCATGGGCTCGCGGGGCTTTACGTCCTCCTGTCCTGCTGCCTTGCAGCGAGGCTCTCTGTACACACATTTCTCCTGGATTCCAGAGAGAAAACGCTCTGCCTTATTTCCATAAAGAGGACTGGAAGCTACCCCCAAACCCACCCATTCGCTCCTTTTTCCGCGGCAGATGGCCCTGGCTCCGGCCACCCATGGCCCAGGAGCAGGTGAGCCCAGGGGGCTGGAGACTGAGCGCAGTCGCTGAATTGCACAATCATCCTTGGGTTGCAATAAATTAAAGCAGAAGCAGCTGCCTCTCTCCAAATCCTCGGTCCCCAGCCCCAGAACACAACTGCACTGCAGGTGTTTTTAAAAGGCGATCATTTTTGTTTAACGCCAGTTTGCAGCAGATAGACTCTGTCACTGCACCAAGTGTAAGGGACCTTAATCCTCCTCTTATTGACATGACATATCGTAATGGCTTCTTTGGTTACCTATCAAGTTACTGTGTACTTAGAAAGCTTTAATCTGTAGATTATTTACTCAATAGACTGTAACGGCTTCACATAATAGCCCATAACGGCTTCCAGCAGTTATGGCCTATTGTGTCACAGGGAGTTTGTGTTGATTTTCCCCCCCTAAATCTAACACAAAGCATCTAAGATAATATACGGTATTGTGCCAGCCTAATAAGAAGTGCCTAAATACTCTCTTGGCTTTGGTGTGGTTTTTTTTTTACTTTTAAAAAGTCAATATCAAGAATAGGTTTTTTTCCAAAAACAGCAAGAAGAAAAATAGAAACTCCTCTCTTCCACTGACCAGAGAATGGGATTGTATCCACCACCTCTCTGTCTGAACTCACCTTGCTCCATCTCCGTTCAGTGCAGGCGCTTGTTTGGGCTCCCTCCCCTTCCCAGCTGTGGATTTTCACAATGCCTCTAAGAATGTTGTAATTCTTGAAATTTTTGTCCCACTACCCAAAGTGGCCAAAAGTGGGCAGAAAGCTCACAGATACTGGAGGCTGAGTGTAAAATACTCACATCCCACTCATGTTCAGCAGTCACATTAATGACATGCAAACTGACTTATTTGCCCACCTTCCTTATTTACCTGTTAGTGTAAGGGCTACGTTGCACCATGAGAAGTTGTAATAAAAAGGGAAAAGAGTATATTCAAGACCCGATAAGCCAGGTTTTACATGGGTTCTGGGTACTGCATGTATAGAAAATGTCATGTAAATGCTGGCTGTAGCAGACATAAACTAAAAGGCTCTAATTTAGACATATTGTTGTTATAAAATTACAGTAATGCCAGATTGTGAGAATACTGGCCGTTCTCTGGGTAAATGGGAAAAGGAAAGGGAACTATGTGGATGCAATTTCTTAAAGGCATTTTTAATTTCCATTGTCTTTAAGATGTTCAGCATCTGAAGGACATCTCCCACCAGGTGAAAACAACTTTAATTTTGAACCTAACCGCTCCAAATTGATTTGATTTCATTTAAAACCTAGCTAATTAATTAAAACCACTTGACAATGCTCCTTTAATGTTTAACCAAAGAGCTCACCGTATTCCAGCTGAGCTGCTAAATGTTTACGTCTTATTAACAGACTTCCCAAAGCTTGGAGAAAAGGATTTCCGTGCGAGTTCTCACCCCATCTTTTAATTACACCTAAACAACACAGCTCATTATAATTCTACTACAAACTTTGCTCATGAGAGCATCCTGCAACATGCATTTAGCAGGGGTATCTACTCCCACACTTGTACTCACATGTCTGCCTCCATTTTTAAGTGGAAATTCCTCAGCTGAAGACCTCAGAACGTCACCCTGCTCCATTTCTGGCACAGTGAGCTGTTTGGAATTAATTGCAAATATGAAATAAATACACTGTGAAGATATGCATTAAAACCAAGTTCTAATTAAGCAATATGGAGGTTTGCACCCAGTAATCTAATCGATAAGCTCAGGGAAACTGCAAATAGCTGGGGCTGTGGGTGGCGTGGGGAAAGGGTGCCAACAGCTCTCCCTCATGGGGTGTTTCACCATATGCTCCCCCCTCTTTTCCCCTGTAAAAACCGCGCGTGAGCCGGAGAGCTGCGCCGGCTGAAAGCTGGCTGGGCGCTGCGGGAGCCCCTGCGGAGCTCGCCTCTTCCAGCCACCCTCCCTGGATTCGGGCTTCTGTCTCCATGCCAGTGCTTTCCTCGTCCCACTCCAGCATCGCCCCACGCCCATACCCCCCTGCAGCTCCCACCCAGGGGCTTTGAAGGGGGGAGCAGAGCCCCTAAAGCCACATTTCCACAGGTCTCTGGCTGCAGGGGTGAGAGGCAAGTACCGCTCTGCTAGACAAGGGTGGGGATGGACTTTGAGCATCTCCCGTGGTATTTTTCCCACAGTAATAGATTCCTCCCAACTTGCAGATGGTTAGTCATCCGGAGCAGAAATAACACCGAATTCAGTCTTCAGGTGTCATCAGATCGGGCCTTCTTTCTTAACTCAACCTGGAGGCTGGGATGATAATTTGCCTGTGCTTAAGGAGTAATTTCTGAAAACATAAACAACATCTTGCCATGTGCTGGCCTTTTTCTGTTTACTGGATTTGATTTCACGCCTGAAAAAAACGCCTGTTGCGACATCCTGGTGGAGGGATTCTGCAAGAAAGTATTGGCTGAGTGAGTAAAATCATTAATGCCAGCTCAGGAGTCCTAATTGTCCCAAATGAATTACAAGCTAAAATAGTCTGGCCCAGTTATTAGCAACCACCATAACCGTAAGAGCTTGGCATGGCAGCACGGAGGGAAGGCTGCATGCGAGACACAGTTCTCAACCCTCTCCCTTTCCCCATTGCTTTTCTAAACAACTCCATTAGGATTTATACTGTCGATGTGGGATTATTCCCTATACTTCTATTTCTTGTTCAAATGTATAGAAATTAATTTTCTGGTCATAATTTCGGTACCTCTGGGACATTAGCAGGCTGGAAGTAAAAATAGAACATCATTACAGTGTCAGGTAATGCGGATGAGTGTGACTAATAACCTGAGTGTCATTGATTTAATAATCTAATAACGTCTCTGCACACTCAGCGCTCAGACTCACCGATTGCAGATAAAGATTTAAACCCGGCTGCAGCCACAGATTAGAATCAGCACCTCGGCTTTAGGGATCAGAACCAATGATAAGCAACCCATGGCTGGTATCCAAAAAATTAAAGCGGGGGAAGGAGCTGGCTGGTATCTGCAGCTCGTGCTGCAAAAGAGGCAGGTTTTCCATTCCGCAGGGTGACAGCAGCGGGAGGTCACGGCTCCCCATCGGAGAGGTTTCTTAAACTCAGAGAAATGCTCACTAGCTAGCAAATGTCTGGCAGCTTTCAAATAGCTGCTGGCCCACCAACAGCTCAGTCTACGGTGGTCTAAAATGCAAAAGAAAAGCATATTAAGGTCAGTTACCACACCAACCTGGAAAGGTCCAAGCCACAGCCTTCAAATGGGAGGGAGAGTGAAGAGAGTGGACTTCGAATTGGGACACAAATCTTCTGACTTGGGATAATCTGGGTTATTCACTTGGAGAAAAGCTGCCACAACAGCCCCCAAGCTCCTTGCAGAAAGCAGCGGAAAAGACCTCTTTCCTCTTAGAGCATCCCTTTAGCCAGGCCTATCCCTCACCCCCACTTTCGGGACCGCAGCCTCCTCTGAGCAGCGATGCCGGGTCCAGCCCCCCCCCATGCTGCCCTCAGATGGGTAGTAAAGGTGTTGTTTACCCCTGGCAGCTCCAGGATGAGCTGGAAGATAGATCTCACTCACACGGTATGAAACCACACAGAGATGCCTGCTAATGAGACATGACACCAGGTTTATTATAATTTGGTTGGAACAAGGACTATCATTCTTCTCAAACTGCCTGTGAAAATCCCATTCCCTGGCAAGGCACCTCCAGGCTTGGCTGGTTTGGGCTCCATATGCTCTATTATTAATGCAGCTAAATCTGCCTCTACCTGGGACTGCGCTCACACCACGAGGGCAAATGCACATTAAGCAAAATCTTTGACTGCAGGAGCTTCGTGCCCCTTGGGGGGCAGGGGGGCAGTTCCTGCAAATAATTCAGCTGTTTTTCAGACCACGCTCAGTGGTCATCAGCTCATCAGTCTTCTCCAACACTACTTCATCTCAAGCATATTTACTTGTTTCCACTTAACTTCACCCAGATAACAGGAAAACTCCCCGGGGAGTTGCCATAGAAACACTCGATGGAGACAAGATGAGATTAGGGTAGCTGAGCCCAAAGATACCGTTAAGATTAGGAGAGATTTAGCTCCTGCTCTATAAGTATTACTCCCCTGGAAAAGTAGCAAAAATAGGAGTTAAAATGGAAAATGTCCTGCGTGGTTAGTGATGGACTGGCTGCTGATAGTTCCGCTTCCCTGGGGAGACTCACTGCCACGAAGCAGCGGAAAAGCATTTCCAGAGGTCTTCTCCGAAGGTTTCCAACCTCAGCAATGCTCTGCTGAATCTCAATAGGACATGTGAGTCTCATCTGCAAAAAGATGTTTAAAATGTACCCGGATCTTTTCCAATGCCTGGTGACATTGATAACCCTTTAAGCAAAGCAGTGTCCTTCTGCATAATGGACTGAGAAGGATAGGATTAAATGCAAGAGAGAAATATAACAAGAAGTCAAGGAGCTACCTACCATTAGCAGTTATTTGAGTGCCAGGCAGTCTCGTTTCGGTCGATTACCAGCGCTTTTGTCCAAGCCGTTCATTCAACAAAACACGATTATGAAAATAGATGTCATTAGAAGCACTTTTTAATATATAAAATATTCTTTTTTTGCTATTCAACAGTGTGCTCAACTCTATTACAAATTCTATTACATTTCCTAGAGTTCAAACAGAAAGCCCCAGCAATAAGAAACTGGTGTCCTCGTCTTCTGCATAAGCCAAATTTTTGCAACAGTTACTGTGCTTCCTCCTATTTGATGCTCATGCACACAAGTAGTGAAAGCCATTAGAAATGAATTATCCCTAACTTTAAAATAGAAGAGGATTCATCAACTATATTGATTTTTCATGTGTGTGTATAGCTCCTTTGGCAATTAGTTGTTGAATAAACCACTGTTTCATTCCTGTGAACCAAATTTTAGTTGCCGAGTTTTCTTTATTCTAACAGCAAGCTTTCCTTTGCACTATTTTTCCTCATGCAGATTGTCAGCCTGGATTTGCAGGCATATTTCTCTTACAGCCAACGGGGTGGTTAATTAACACGTACTCCATGAGCCAAAGGTGGAGCTGATAGGGGAAGCCTAAAGAAAACAGGATCTTCATCAGGAATGGATGTGTGCCTGCTGGGGCGGGGGCTCGAGGAGAGACAGCCCTTATCAGACAGATAAAACCACATGCAAACTCAGAAAACTCCCAAGAAAAAAAAAACAAATTGAGCCACACGCAAAACCTAAAAGAAATTTAGAAGGGGCAAAGAAAAAGGAAAAGAAAAAAACAGTGATTTTAGAGAAGAGGCACATAGTATATAGCCAAAACCCCACCTCTCTCTAATTGTAAGCTGGGAGGTTGGCAGGGCTGGGTGGAATCCTCTGGGAGTTTTGTGCCTACATTTATCTTAATTGCATTCATGCGGTTGTGGGGTTATTTGATTTGCACTTGAGATAACTGATGTCTGATTTTTATGTACATTTCTGACAGGTGTGAAGGATGCCCAGAGCAGGGAATGGATTGTACCTATACACAAAGTTGTGGAAAATGTTCTTAATGCCAAAACAAAGTCAGGTATTAAATCTCATTGAAGAAATAGGCAAATTCTGCATCTAACAACTTATCATGTGAACTTGTAGTCAGAGTAGATTATATAAATTTCTGTGGATTATGAGCATCAGAGAGACACTTCATAAAAGGAAGAATAATATGATTAAAGTTAATGTAAAATACCATAGGAAGCATAATTTTTAAGTTTCATTTTTCCAATACTGGGACTTCTAGAACTAGTTAGAAAAAAATTATCTCAGAGCATATTGCTTTCTACTGTAACTACACACGCACAGAAATTAATGCTCCTAGAAACCAGCATTTTCCTGAACAACAAAACCATAATTGATCTCCGACCATCTTCATCATCTGAGCAAACACTCAACCGAGTCTGTCAGCTGCTCCAGGTTCATTACTTGGTGTGCTAATGCCCTACACAATAAACACAACAAATGAAATATGGAATTACTCTAACCACAAAATCGTTACTAATTGGTAATCCTCAGCACAGCAAGATTCAGGGAAGAAATACCACTGTGAATAGCTTCTTGCAAAGTAACACCCAGACAGTCTTTCAAGACTGAACCCTCCCTGCCACGGAGGAGCAGGAGCTCAGCGCTGCCTTGGCAAGCTGGCTTCCTCCAGTACGTAATCTGCTCAGCGAGGTCACTTGGACTGCTCTTCCCATTCACCACACCTCATCCGTCCTAGGTTTTATCATTCCATGCTATATTCAGTCATTTCAGTTTCATGAACTTATTTGCAAAATTTTATCTTGATTCTATTTCCCCATAGATTATTTATCCTTAAATTCCATGCTGATCCATAATAATTGTCTAAAACACAATGCAGCCAAACTCTTCATTTCTACATTGGCTCAATCACACAGACTGTTATGGAAAATATAGCTTAAACAATGCTTAAGTTATTCTTAAGCATATGTTTACAGGTCATCTTGTTCTTACCTTAGTTTTCTTGTTACATGCAAAAGAGCCTGCCAATTTAAGAAGCTGTTTCCAGTTTTGTGTTGCAGTTCAGATTGCGCCACCTCTCCTACACACAGTCCCTGCCATATATGTCATTTAATCATTTTGACAATGAGACGGTTGCATCAGTGACCCACAAGGGCTTGTCGAGCAACATGTCACATTTGCAAACCCCTGTATCTTCTGTACAGTAGAGAGTCCCCAAACCTGCTCTTACATATTTTGAAACAGCACTTTGTGCCTCCCATCAGAGCTGTTATTTAATTTCCAACTGGATGTAAATTAACATATTTTATTAATCAATCAGCATTTAAGTCTGAACAAGAAATCAGCCTCCTCTTAAAATTGTAGCATTGCCTGTATGAAACTCTTCTGGCTCTGCTCATGAATAGGAGCAGATCTTTTTATCATCTTAGACATGCTCAGAGGCTAATGAAGACAAAGCCCAAGAGAAGCACATGCAAAAGGACAAAAATTTTCTTCCACATACTAGCTATAAAAATGCAGCTTACATAGTGCAGTGTTCCAAGCACCAATGAAGTCAAATTACCAGCAGAGTTAATCTTGGTGTAAAGTGTCTTAATGTTAACAATATAAAAAGACAAATTAGCCACACGTGTGTTGGACAGGATATTGGAGTCTGGCTCAGTAGGGCAGCATATAATTCTCCTATTCTCACTGAAAGGTAAAAAGCCTCACATTAGAGCTCATTCAGAAACTGCTGTCAAAACTTCACCTCTTCCTTCCTGCTCCCCTTATTCCTCACATAGAAAAAAAAAGAAGCGGGGGGCAGGAGGGAAAGCAGTTTGAAGTGGAAACTTTTCACAGCCATGTATGAGAACTGGGTGACCGTTCCAGCACAGCGGGTGCTGGTTCTGCAGGGCTCGGTCCTGCCAGCACAGCCTGGGGAAGGCATGTGGGACCTCAGGTCTGACCTCTCTGGACCACCCAGGTAAACCCCTAACCCCCAGGGTCCATGGCTTTCTCCGTCTCTCCTTTTAAAAATATATTTCCTTACGATCGTTTGGGGTATTTTTGCTGTAACCCATTTGACTGTGTTCCTCACATGAACACTGAATGCCATCCCCTCTGGTTTTTAGATTTAATAGGCACAGAGAGGCTGCCGGCTCAGCACTGTTAATTCAATATAGCAATGTTTCCCTTCAGGAAACATCAACCCACCAGGTAAGAAACAAACCTTGGAAATTCATGGCCTTTGATTAAGCTTTTCCTTGACAGACTACAGGCAGGGCCCCTGCCAGCCCTGTAGCTGCTTACCAGCATTCCCAGTCCAGGGCATGCACATGGTCCAGTGCGTCTGGAGGACTCAGCACAAGCCTCTTCTCCCCATCTCAGAGAAACTGGTATCCCAAGAGCTGAGAAGTCTTGTGGGAACTGCTGTTACCTTTTAATTTACCAAAGCAGCTGGCACTGGTCCTTCGCCATGTGATAACCAGCTTCCCCGAGGGTCTGCCAGACCTGGGGTCTCCAGCTGCAGCCCCGGCTACCGGGAGCTGTCGCGCTGGTTAATGAAGTTGTCCCCACTTAGTGAAGTGACAAGAATTGCATACATCTCTGTTGTCCCCTGCCAGGACTACCTATTGCTGGTTTTGGAAATACAAAGTGAAAATCTGTAGTTAACGCAGTTCCCAGGAGACTGGGGACTCCGCCACACCTTCTGAAGTGGAATAATATCAAACCATAAAATGTTTGGGGTTCGCATGCACCTGGATTTGGGGATACCCATCACCCCTAAATACAAGCATGGGACCTTATGTTTGACTGATTTCAGCTTTGGTATGATTAAGTGTTTAGGAGGGCCACTGGGAACCCAAGACCTTTATTCTCATAATTTATCCTTCTGAATTTAATAGTGACAACTTCCACTGGGCAAATTAGGCAAGTGAATTTTGTAGCAAAGGCAAGTCAAATATGCTATAATTAATTCAAATTAACACACCCACAAGCTGCTGAAGCCTATCATCAGCAAGGCGTCACTTCAAGGACGCCTTCAGAAACATCCAAATACAAGTCGTTATTAAGAATCTTAAGACTAAACATTTTAGAGGAAACCAGAAATAACCTGCACAAAAGCAGGCTGGATTACAGAAACCCAGATGTTATCTTCCTGCAGAACTTTATTATTAACATGGTGAACAAAGCAAAACACTCTCCTGTAAATCTGATTCTTTAACATTACATTTAACTGTTCAATATTAAGCCTCTGTGGAGAATTACTGGAGTGTATCCCATGCTACATATGGTCTATGATAGGAAACGATACCTCTGAAATTCTGAATAGCACAATGCCATTCAGGAAATGAGAAAGGATTGTGGTTTGCAGTTACAACCTTCACATGTTGCTTGCGGATTTTTTTTTTTCCTTTAGGAAAGCACAGTGTCCAGCACAGATATTTAGTATGATCAGGCATTTGTGAAAGAAAATATCAAAGCAAGAGCTCTAAGGCCAAAAAAGCTTATCCTGAAACAACAGAATTATTAGTTAGATGCAGAAAAAATCAATTTTTATGTTGGAATGTGAACATGGTCCAATTGCTTCAGCTCTTTATTTCCTGCACTGGATAAGGCTGCTGGAAATGGAGGCCAGGGAGCAATTTTTGAGCATTAGGTTGTGGAACGGGCTCATAGACCATTGCTGGAGCACAATCAAGCTTTTCTGAGCTGTCAAATGTTAAATAGTTAATTGTACGGAGAGGGACAATAGCCAGAGAAATGTTGCTAGGTGCAGAGCACGTTATTGCCTATTGTACTGACAGCCTAAATACTGTGCGCACTACTCTGATGCAGTCCTGGACCAGTGTGGGGTAGATCTTGTCTGCAGCACAGCATGGATGCTTGGCACCTACTTGCTGCTGCAAGAATATTGCTTTGGGTTTGATGTCCGTGCAAGAACTTTACCTCTAATACAACAAAAATGGCCACATTTGCTGCTATCCAAAAAATGATTTGGCTTCGTTTGGTGACAAAGTCCTGCCAGAAGTCTGGAGTGGCAGTAAGACAGAAATTAAATGGGATACTGAGTGTCCAGAGAACCCAGTAACTGGTGAGAGAGAAACAGGGAAACTCTGCCAGCACAAAAAGCACAGCAGCCACTCACCGATGTTACTAGCCTTCACTCCATTGAAAGAAACAGGCTATTTGAGCAGAGATTCGCATGAGAAAAAATATGCTGGTGTGTTGAGGCTGGACACGCAGCTCTGCTCGGTGCCAGCCCTGCATCAGCCACCTTTCCTCTTCCCCATCCCCAGGGCAGAAACCAGCAGTTCAGCAAAAGCAGGAGGATGCTCCTGCTGCACCGTAAGCATCTCTGTGCTGACACTCCAGACAGCAGCGGAGGCAGGTTTCCTCACGCTGGGTGAACCAAGGCTGCTCTGGAGATGCTTTGCATTAGATGAGACTCTGCAAACGCCGAAACGCCCACCAGCACGGCAGGACTGGGCAGGCAGACGTGTGACAGAGGAGGGAGGATGAGGAAAAAGGGGCACATTTTCTACAGGCTCTCTTTAGACGTAAATGGCACTTCTATAAGCGATGCTAAATGACACCACCCTCCCTCCACCCCTCGCTCCCAGTTGCCTACTTACATTAGCATTTGCCAGCTGTCAAGCTCTTGCTCAGTTCCAGTGAAATCTCCTGGATTTTCTCTGCTTTCAGTGATTATGTTGAACTGCTGGGATCAGCTCCCGCTGACACTGGAATTGCCAAATCACCCTCTGCTTTTTTTATATCTTTTTTTTTTCCCTCCAACTCCTAACTAACTTGAACCAATGCAGACCTCAGCACAGACACAATGTTCTCCAGCAGGACGCAGGAATGACTGTCAGCCTCCTCAGGACTGTCTCCCAACAGAGAGCTGAGGCTCTTTGTAACAGAAACAGCTCTCAGAGACACTGAGAACTCTCATCACTTACCAAGAGATCGTACAGACTTCACATCTTCAAGTGCTGTCTAAAACAGAGATGGAAACAAGTCATCTCCTTCTACTTTATGAGAATGGCCAGGCTGGCTCAAATGAGAAGTCCCTCTAGCCCCGTACCTTGTCTCTAACACCAAATAGTTGTAGATGTTTACAGAAAAGATTAAGAACAGGGCAAATGCACAATGATAATTACCTGGGGTGCTTTGATGGTCCCCCATGATCCAGGCTTAGAGATTTTCTGAGCCAGACACGGTCTTCTGGTGTGTAATAGCCCTTGCCGCATCGCTCTGCCATGAACTGATCTAATTGGGTTTTTTGCACCATTTAAGCTTTTGGCCACCACAGCCTCCTGTGGCAATGAGTGCCACAGTTGAAGAACATGTTGGGAGAGGAAACAGCTCCCTCGTTTGTGATGATGAGCTCTCAAGCTGCAGCTAAGTTAGCTCTCTTCTGCAAAACCCCCGGGCACCACTTGCCTTGCTAGCTTCCGAGCTCCAAAGAAAGCCCAGCCTCGGGGCCTCACCCATCTCTACCAGCCCCAGCACCTCTTTCTAATGGGCAGATATAATCGTCAGAAGGCAGAGACCCAGACCCCAGTGTGACTCAATAAATGTGAATGACTAAAAATTAGGCATAGTTGAAGTTTTATTTTCTCATAGCTCAGCAGCTGCATTTGGACAAGGCTTTAAACATCTGGCTAAGGCTTTAAACATCTGGCTTACCTGAACACCTTTGAGCCACTCTGGGCTTTAGATCAGAAAATTTTACCAAAAAAGCAGGCATGTAGATGTGAGATGTATGTAGGCATGTAGATATCCCTCCGTTCCACTCATGAGATTTTTTAAAATCATTTTCTCCTAAAGCCCAATTTAGCAACTGCAGTAGAGACTCGGTGTTTTTATGCAAATTCTCAAATTTACAGAAGTGCTGAGCTGAACTGGGATTTGAAGTGAAGGCTTCCTTGCTATTCCTCCTGCCATTTAAACACCAAGCAGGGGTACACTGGTAGAGGCGGCCAGAAATAGATCTGAAACTTCAAAAGTGTCAAAATTGAATCCTGATGAACTGGGGATTGAGAGAGAGCCAGCCAGCTCAGCCTGGGTCTCGGAAGTCTCAGCACTCACGTGGGGCTTCAGAAAATAAGGTTTAGATAATAAAGCCACTGCTGGTGAACACCATAACCCTTGTGCTTTTCTGGACCTAGAATTCTCTGCCAAAAGTTTTGGGCTGGATAAACTAATATTTTCTGATGAGAAATTGTTCTGCTGAAAGTTTCTGACTAGCTCTCTGTATCACAGAACACCCAGATGTGGGATCACAGCCTTTGCCAGATAACACGTTTCTGTACTGTGACACTCAGCCCAGGCCAGGCTGCAAAAGTAATTTACTGTAGGTTACTGATAGTGTCACTGATGGTTTATCATTCCCGGATTGGTATGTCTTTAGCCTGATTTAAACTAGTAACAGCTTGGATTGCATTTTTAATTGCGGTTTGAGTATAGCTGTCTGGTTATTTCTATAGGCAGAAATATTGGTGTGCCAATCAGGTCATAAACCATCACTCAGCCAGATCATATGGAGCAACAGCTAAAATGCCACGTATGTTACCGTCACAAGCATCACTCCTAATAACTGTGTACTCCATGAAATATGTTTTTTAGCAAGTTGTGTTGCAAAGACCAATTGCATTTCTGATATGCCCTGCCAACAAGGTATTTAACAGAGCTGTGCTGGCTCTAATGTCCCTCTTTGCATCCTTTCAGGGACAAGAATAGATACATCATCATCATGACATTAGCAAACGTGGAGACTGCAGACACTTCATGAAATAAATTGGGAATGGCAGGCAAAGTACTTGACGATGCAGGAACCACTGGGCCTGTCACACTATTGCTGGGAGAATCGACAATGAACCTCACTGTCTTCAGCGTTAATGACTGCAGCTTTGTCAGACATGTGAGCTGGGAGTACAGCTGCAACGTCACCTCCACTCAGCCCAGGTGAGGCAAAACTAGGAAGCTACAGCCAAGCCTTGGTGGGTGATCTTACAGACCCACTGCCACCTTGCTACTCAGCCTGCCATGTACTTCACCTGCTGCTTTAAATGTGGGGTTTTTCTTCTCTTTAAATGCCTCAAACACACTGCATCATCAACCTGCCAGTGCCTTCGTGAACAGATTGACCTGCTAGCCAGAAAGCTCTTGACCTGATCTTGGACTCGATGAAAGAATGGTGGAAAAAAAAAAAGGAAAAAGATTACATTAGGGACTAAAAATAAAATATGTAAAAAGAATTATTTAATTTAAACAAAGAACTGAATAAATAGGCAATCTATTAATGTATTTCTAATCCAGGAGTCAGAAAGAGCATGGTATTTCCAGATATTCTATGGAAACCATGAAACAGGGTGAACCAGAAGGAAGCATGACCTTGACATTCGGAGACACAGGCTGCAGATCCAAAGCAATCTCCTCCACGAGTGACCACCACCAGGTCTAACCCAGCAGCATGTTGTGCTGTTACCATACCCACCTTTGCTGCTGCTAGAGGTGCAGGCTCTGAAGATCACCCAGAAGCACCAACTCTCCAGGTTTGCATGGAGGATGATGCCCCACGGCTGTGCAGGAGGCACCTTGGGAGGCACAGACCCACCGGACAAACCATTGCCTGCAAAAAGACAGGGTCAAACAACTGAACGCTAAGTGTGTAGTCTGACAATAAGAAGGTGGGGAACTACCAACAGATTTCCCAAGCAAATCACGGCAAACCAATTTGTCAGGATAATTAGCATGGAGGCAAAGGGGAGTGGTAGATGTGATACATCTTGGCTCAGGAAGGCTCTTGACACCATCCCATTTAACTTTCACATGAGCAAAATGAGGAAATGGAAGCTAAATGAAAATTTACCACACATCTACACTCTCAGAGTGATTATCTGCAGCTCACCAACAAACACAGACCTGTCCTGTAGGCAATCTTTCCGCTGGCAAGACAGATAGTTCACTGACAAAACTGCAAATGCATGGCTGCACGGGGACATGTCACTCTGGGCAACAGGCTCACGGTTCAAGATGACCTCCCCAGACGGGAGAACTGGCCCAACATCACCATGGTGAAGTTCAGTGAAGCCATTTGTGGAATACCACAAACCAACAAGTAGGTTAGGACTCTCCAAAGCCGTTCCTTTTGCTCTTGGAGGAAGAGACTTTCCTTGTGAAACCTTCTGCTGAGTCTGCCTTGAGAGCTCCTCCTTGAACTTAAAACTAAGAGAGCATTTCCAGCAACAACTGGCTTTCATCCATGCCTCATTTCCAGAAGGATAGCAGTGTGCCCCGCTCCTGCCCCTGTGCTGCTGCTTCCTGAGGGACCTCAGTAGTTAAGTACTTACCTTCATCCCCAAGCTTGGGCCACAAGCCTTTAAGTGACCTTTGCAAGAGAGACCAAGTCCTAAAAAAAAAAAAAAAAATCTAAGTTGTTTTCCAAATTTTGACTTTACTCTTACGTTTTTCCATTTTTAGTGGGTGTATTTTTACCTTTTGGCATGATATTGCCTTTAAAACACCACAAACAACACTTCAATAGGTAAATAATTTAAAGAAAACAAAATAGATGCTTTATCAGAGTACCCAGCTGTTCAGCCATCCAGTAGGGCATGCTAGACTGGGGATAGTCAAGGGCTGCACGTAGACCTGATTGCCCATTAAAGAGGCACACATTTCATGATGCCGCAATCAAAGCTCTCTGGAGAATTAAGCATTGTGCCCACGTGTAATATGTCAGTTATTTGCCAGCAGGGGAAACACTGTAAGAAGTGAATGAGTTTTACTCTGTTCAGTGACATTACTAATGACTCATGCAGGATTATGGGTAACAAACCTTTGAAATGAGAGGTTGAGTTGTACACTACATTATACATCTGAATTTCATGGTATATTAGTGACAGTGATTGGTAATACAATATGATGGGAAATTGCTAACATCAGAGAGAAGTTAATACGATGCACTGCAATTTCTCAAAGAGTCCCATACTTTTTCTAGCGCCACCCATAATCTGCTCATTACGGTTTGGCAAAGAGCAATCCCTCTCGTGGAGTGAGGGGCACCAGCGCTCTGACAGCTGGTCATAAATTTGAATAGAAGATATGCAATCTGAAATGTTCATGTTTCCATGGATCGTTACCCAATTGTATCTCCTCTAAGAAGCAGGAGATTTTTTAACATCCTGCGACAGTTTGTTTCTGCCGATATTTTCTCTCTCTGGATAAATCTGATGCCAGCTCATGCCTTATAGCATTTCTTCCCCTTCTTGTTCTATTAAAATGGCTGATACAGTCTACATGCACGTTGACTAAACCCCAGTTAATGGAGTGTAACTAAGAAGAATTAATATATTTACAAACCCCAATATTTCTAGGCCATTAAAATAAGTGTAAAATGTCTCACATAAGGCATTAAAATTACAAACGTGGCAACAGATTTATGTTTACAGACTCTGGCAAACCCCGTGGCCACGTGTCCCCTCCGTCACTCCTGTTCCAACCAGCGTAAGCAAATGTTTAAACTCTTTACTTGATAGTAACCCAGAATATTCTGTGGCTGTTTTACGAGGCCAGCAAATCTGATCTTCTCCATTTCTAGAAGTTTTGGTGTTTCCTGGGGGAAGAGCCCATGAATAGAGGAGTGTCCTGGATTGATGGTCCTGAAGACCAAACCCCACATATCCATATAGCAGATGCACCAAGAGCATCACCTTCACAAGGACCTGAAAGGGGGAGTCATTCCCAGGGCAAGGTGGGAACACCAGTCTCCGTGCCTTGTCCATACTCACACCAAACCTACTGTTGCTGATATTCTTTTCTTCTTTTCTGCCTACACTGCTAGAGGTGGCCATGTGCAAATGTTTCCAGCTATTTTGGGGTTATTTCTGAGCCCAGCCACCAGTGTGAGAAGACACTCCAGGTTTAACAGCAAGAACAGCTCATTTTTGTGGTTCACTCATCACTGACACTCACCTGCTGACCAGTAGCAGAAATCTCTGCTCTTATACTGGCCTGTGGATCTTCACTACCATAAAGCACCTCAGATGCTTGTGTGCACCAGACCTGCCTAGGAGCATGGGGCTGATCAGGTAAGATACTGAGGTCAGTGGGTCTGAGGCTGAAGCAAAGTCACCCTTGCACAGTCACCCACTCCTCCATGTATCTGCTTTTCTTCTACCACTGGTCTGTTCTGTGCATCCACACCTCAGCCGGCCAAACACCTCCCAAAGCTGTTCATGCAAAGTCTCCAACACAAACGAGTCTTCATCTCTCCTAGAGGCCCCTGGTGATACCTTGAGATAGGTAGAAGACAGAAGAATTACACATCCTGCCACTGATACAGCTCAGCTCCCATGCCAAAGCAATGGGTTTAAAGACTGCATTATTTGATTTAATCCTGCTTTTGCTGGAGAAGCTCTTGGAGGGATGCCCAAAACACTTTGTGTGGCAAGTCCTTTGAAAACCATAGCCGAGATCCCATCAGCGGGCAAGACAGGAACTGGATGGTAATTAAGACGAGTGAATAGAAGACAGTATCTCCCTCCAGCATTAAATTCAAGCCCTGACCTTTTCCAACATAATGACTAACTCAACCTTTACATAATAATGTGTGTGATATTTGGAAAGTATAACATATGTGTCATTTTAATTAATTGAACAGAAATAGATTCACAGAAGAAAAATGAATTAACCAATCAGCGATCACCTTTCTATCTGTTTGATGTCAGAATAATTAGTTTATTCTCCTAATCTCTTGACCCCTCTAGAAATCATAACCTTGCTGACCTCCTTGAGAATAGGAGCTCATTTGAATAGCACCATAATTGTGCTCTGGGTGCATTATCATCTAGTTTCATTTTCATTAAGGTAATCTTATCCCTTTTTATTATGTTTCTCTCTGAAAGGCTGACCCATACCCTGGGAAAGACTGCAGGACTTTGCTCAATAACATCAGTGTACTTTGGATCAAGACCATGGCCCGTAGAATCCTTCCTCCTAGAAGATGGGCTGGTTTTTTTAGCTGGAGGATCAGCAATTATTTTACCACTGTTCTGTCTGTGGACAGCAATATTCAGACATGTGTCCTGACATTGGCAGTTGCAGACTGTTACCAACTAGCAAATGCTTAAACAAGATCACAATTTGTTCCAGAATGATAAAATGACCCTACGAAGTGAATTACACTGTGAAAAATAAATGTAAAATACTGTGTAGATGCACAAATGATTATTTCATTATCTGGCCAATGTATGAACGACAGATACAAATTGTTCCAATCATAGAGTGATGAAAGAGTAATGAACAATGGGTTCTTGAATGAGCACAGGAAGAAAATAATGAATTGCAGTTTAAATGAAATCAGGAGTCAATGGACTGGATCACAGACTGTCCTTCAGACATAGGAATTCTGCATTAGTTAAACACTGTCATTTGGAGAAACGTCCTTTAAGAGGAAGGAATCTAAATGGGTCAGAGGAAGAGACAAGTATGATGAGCCTGGCCACTGGCTTGCTTTTAGCAAGCTGGACTGGAGCATTCCCATTCCTGCTGCTTTGCTAATTCACACGGTGATCTACTGCAAATTAGCAGCTTGTGCTCTGCAAAGTTAACAGACCATTTGTAAATTTGCCTTTTCCCTGTTTTAACCTTGTTCTTCCTCTACTACTCAATTACTTTAAGGCAACATCTGACGAGATGTCTTATGCATAATTTGGGCACAAAATGAAGACAAGACACCAAAAGCTTCTGGGAAAGAGTGTTGGTTACGCAGAAACAACATGTGGCAAAAGCTCTGGTTTTTTTTTTTTTTTGTTGGAACACTTTCTGCAATAGATGGCTTTATATTCTTTTGTTTTGTTTCATACCAATAAACCAAGAATAAGCCAAGGATTTCTAATGTTATATTCAAAGAAACATGCCACATATTGTGTATTGTATCTATCCATCACA
Organism: Elanus axillaris; assembly: GCA_026212715.1. NCBI lineage: Eukaryota > Metazoa > Chordata > Aves > Accipitriformes > Accipitridae > Elanus > Elanus axillaris. Next base: position 15,130,925 of record JANZLQ010000040.1, read on the forward strand.
TTGCACAGCATCTTGTTAGATCTGTACTGAAGCTACGTTTCTCTCGCAAGCACAGGACATCTGGCCATTTTAGCTTGCTGTACAGAATTTCTTTACACTCTATGAAGACATTTTAGAAACTAGCTGGTTTCACAGGCAGGGCTCAAAAAGTCTCATAAACCAGGCTCACTCTTACTGCTGCTCTGCCCCTGCTGCAGCCAGAGCCCATGCTGTTCCCCAGCATCTGCCCTCCTGCCCCTCACACAATAGCAAGCACAAAAGCAAGAGACAGCCCTTCGAGCCTTACATGCCTCAGCAAAGGCTATGGTGCTCGAGGCATCCCTGAGGGAAAGGTCATCTTTCATCGCCTGGTGCTCAATAGCCTCAAGACATTTGAAAATAAGGAAGTCCCAAATCCAGCAAGGGTGAGTGCCATCAAGCGCCAGAGATAGATGGCAACAAAGTCAAAAGCAGGGGAAAACAGGTTTTGCTTGCCTTGTGAACAGAAATAAATATTTAGGAGAAAGGTTGCATATCTCTGTGCAAGTGACTGAAAGGCCACCTGCTTCTGCCTGATTCAATGACATCTTCTCTGAAGGGTCTCTCCCCACCAAGGTCAGGGTAAACTTCACGTGCCTGCTATGTAGACATGAGACAATGTCCATAAAACGCTATCCATCCCCATATGTAGGCAGCCTGTCCAGGCAGAATCAGACCACAACGAGCCGTACCACTTACAGCCCCTCACTCTTCCTCTAATCAGATTTATGTTTCAACAGATCCTCATGCGAAGCACATGAGCCCCTCAGCAAGCTTCCCCGCAGCTCCATCAGGGTGCCCAGGGATGCTGAAACAGATGGAGACAACCAGCCCACCACACCACAGGCAGCCTACAGAACTGTAGGGCCAGTTATCACTGGCTTGCTGTCAGACCTCTTAGCTGATTTGGGGTCTCAGATCATTTATGGCCTAACGTGACATGATCCTTCACGGTCTCCCCCAAACCAGCCTAATGTCAGGAGTTCATTCAGCCATGTGAAGCAGCAGTTCAAACATCTGGCTCTAAAGAGCTACCCAGTCACCACCTCAGATTTGAAATCAAATTGAAAATACTTTGTGGTGCATGCTGCAGAGAGCCCTGCTCCTATCCAATGGTCACATCACTGCCTGCAAAATCCATGACACTCTATTTGGGTGATTGAAGGGGCCCAGGACAGACACTGGCATGTGGAAGGATGGAAGAATGCTCCCCACTGCCCCCGCCCCGCCTCCAGTCCTCGCCGTCCAGCTTGATAATAATCAACACAGCTTTGGTCTCAAAGAGGCTTGGGCTTCAAAGGCTTCAGTCAGGCTGAGTACTGCTTCAGGATGAAAATAGTGAGCAACAGTGGCAGCACTGATTTTTTTAGATGGGAAAACAAAATGCATTAGATAATTTTGGATAGTCAGTCTCAAGATGTGATCTGGCAGGGGCTCTGAAGACAACTGGGATAGCCCGGATACATCGTGTTAATAGTTCGGAGCCCTGAGACGAGGCAAGACCCCAGCTCCCTCGCCCGCAGCCTGTCTGCTGCTGCTGTCAGCTGTCTGCAGGGAGCCCTGGCCCTGCAGTGCGGAGGAGGCAGATCTGCCTTGCCGGCATTCCCACACAGCAACACTCTCATCCTGCAAAGCATGACAGCCCCAGGGTGCTGCAGGGGCTCTCCAGAAACAAACCCAAGTGCAAATTACAGAAAAGATATGCCCCACACTAAAAGGGGTGCGCTCCAGCCCAAGCTCCCAGCTCTGCTGGCTGAGTCCTGCCTCCCCAGCAGAATAACTGTTCACCAGAGGATGTCAGCACAGCCTAGTTAGCACCATCGACAGCAGCAGCAAATGTTAACTTGGGCTAGCAGCTAGCACCCAGCTCAGTCCTGACTCGTATTAAGGCCCACGCTCTTTTGGCTTCACCGCTTTTCTTACCCCGGCACTTTGATGACAGCAGGAGAGGTACTGTCACCCGTGCAGCAGTGCTGTGAGCTGCACGCTCACCCTACAAGAGGGAAGCTGTCTGCCCAGCCGGGCTCCCACACAAGCTGCATCCAACATGCCTCCCTGGTGCAGGGTTCAGGCAGTGCTGGACTTTCACAGGTGGGATGGACAAACAGCCAAGTCCTGGAGGCGAGCGGTGCCGTCCTGCTGCTGTGCTGGGCTCTGCTGGCTGCACAAAGTGGTCTGAGACAGCGGACAGGTCAAGAGCATCCCCATCAGCATATCTCTGTCGAGGTGCCGCTGCTCACACCATGCACGTAGCAGGTGCCAGATGTTAAGCTGCAACATCTCTATGTGGCACTAAGCAGCATCGCTGCTGGGAAACCTGGGGAAGTTTTGAGTGATGCCCGCACACCCCAGCCCAGAGCCCACCTCTTGTGCTGCTCAGACTTGGGAGTTGCAAGCAAACTGATGAAATTGTGAGTCTCGCAGCCAGCCACTCAACATGTGCCACCAGCCCCTGTGGCTGGCCAAATTACCCTCTGTATGGTGCTTGCCAGCTTGAGAAATACCTCAACAGGTGTCAGCTGCTTGCCAAAGGGTTGGTCATATCTCCTCACTCCCCTCCACCATTACTGAATTTGGAAATAACCACAAAATCCTCCTTGCTTTGCTAACGGTGAGTGGGTGCGAGGTGACAGTGTGCGTTGCAAGACTGCACAGGCGGGAGGGAGGGAGCAACAGGAGCCAGCCTCTCTGCTAAGAGTAATCCACAGCAGGAAAACGCCTGGAAAACAGTACACTGTACATCACCTGGGGAAAAAAAAAGCCAGAAAAGCCAGTGCACACGGTGGAAAACACAGCATCGCTTCTGCCAAGCGATACGGGGTGTGCTAAGCGCTGGCGATGGGGGAGATTTGCAGGCTGTGTCTTACGAATGTGCCTGGGTACCACAGGGCTCTCTGTGAGTGTGTGTTGGATGGGCTGGGTTTGCTCCGTCCTTGCCTCGGTGTGCATAGCTGCACAAGTAATGAATGCGCCTATTAAAATCCAGGCAGAACATTTGTCTCTGTAGCTGGCAAGAGCGGCTTCCACACCTCGGTGATACGCTGCATTTCTTTGTATTTGCTCTGAACGCTCCACATGCTCGGTTCAGTGTTTTTATACTCTGAGGCAGATGCATTGGATTGATTTCAAATGTAACTCTCATAATTACCTATACTTTGTAATGGTCTTGCTGCAAACATATGAAGCAAACTTGGAGGCACAGACTTTTCTGTGCTACACCATGGCTTCCCACGTACTTTATGAGGTTCCAGGGCACAGTGCCTCACTCTGGGTTAATATTCAATAAACAGGAGCTTCAATTACCCAATTGTACATCAAAGGACAAATGTACGGTCAGTAAGTGGGCACAGCTTCACTGAAGTCATTACTGGTTACATCGCAATCACTTGGGTTTCAGTGTTACATTTGATTAACTATTTCAGTCAAACTTGGCTAGTTATGCAAAACTTGCGTGAGATTTCAAAGTCTCATCAGAGAAAAAAATAATAAAGGTGCACTGCTTGCAGTGCTCATTGAGAAGTCCAGCGTGGCCTTTATAAACTGAAGGGCTGTTAATGAAGAAGTTAGAGATGTTCAGAATGGGCTTTCAGCACTCATCAGTTCCCGAATCCTACACCTTTGCTTTTCTTATCATTACATTAACACTTTAATGTTATGGAATATTTATGATGCACACCACACGCTTAATGGATTTCATTCTTAATTTGCAGCTAGCCTGCATTAACATAAGACTCACAGTATTCAATCTGAAATCCATCAAGGATTCCCAGGCTTAATATCACTACCACTTCTAATGAGAAAGGAAATCTGTAAATCAAACTTGCAAAAGCAAAAACAAAGGCTGTATGGGAGGAGCACAAGCAGTTCAACAGCATCCTTCACATTAAAAGCATCTAGAAGTAAACTTCTGTTAATTGATCCAGTTCTAAAGCTGTTAATTACAAAGTAACTCTCTGCTCTAAGTCATAGCCATCGTTCCCCAAAATAGATGCCAACACACCGTTGTACATTTTCTCCCTACTGCCTATCCTGCAGCGTGGGGATAGGTAGGATACATGCGCAAGGCGAGAGGTCAGATGGATTATAGCTGGCCTTGGGACTCCAGTGGTACCCAAACCACTCATATTTATACACTCTTGTGGGAGTAAGAAGTCAGCTGATGCCCAGGCATGCATTATGGTATATTTGCTTAGATCTCATTTGCTGGGCATGAGCTGCTTGGCCTTGTGCTGTCAGCACAATTAGATGCAGATGAATACTCACCATTCCTCAGCCTTGTCATGTCCTAGTGCACCAGTAAACCTCCAAGCACATGTACGGCGTAAGGGGTTGTGTTGCTGGGGCAACATGGACCATCCTCAGCAAGGGAATGCTCTGCCCAGTGTGATTGATCAGCTGTGCTGCCAACTGACATGATCTCCCAGAGTTCTCCGATATGTTTGTGTTTACAGAAGTCATTCTTCCCTGTCAACATTTTCTCATTATTAACTTACACACATGCACAAAAGTTAACCCTGAGTATTAATAGAAGCAAAAAATCTTGCTCCAAATGAGACCACTGCAACCCCATACAAATCAATCCAATTGCATGAAGTAACAGCACAACATTTAGTGCCATTTAGCTGCAAGACACGCACTGAAAACAAATATGAAGGTGCAAAGACAAGCTGATGTTTCACAGGTTCAAAAAAAACCTGACAAGAAACAGTAGGTGGTACTTTCATGAAAGACCCCTAGAAGCCTTCAAGGCCAGACCTTCTTGGATATACATCAGTGCAGACTGAACAGGGTCAGCAGAACACCTCAGATTTTTCCAGCGGAGGATCTGACCCTGCATACTTTACTCTCTGTTAACAGCGAGCGTACCTGAGCTGGTGTCTGGAAAGGAACCTCAGCATCAATCCCTGGGTGCACTCACTTCTCCAGCTGCTTGAAGCAAAGTCTCAGCACCGGTAATGGCAAATTTGAGCTCCTTGTATTTCTTCTGTTGTCAGGCTCTGTTTCAGCAAGGGACCTCAGGACATGCCAAACTTCCAGCTACAGCTCTCTCCCTTTGAAGATAAAGGGGTAATCACACATTTAGGTGTCTCTCCCTCTGTTGGTAAAAGGGGTCCTTAATACCTCAGAGTTTAAAGGAATATCTTGCAATATTTCTAATCATCATCATGCAAAAGGCAGAAGCTGCAGATTTAAGAGTGGAAGGTAATTTCCCCTTCTGTGCTCAGCAACAAAGAATAGTGCCGTAGGCTTTCCAACAGCCAATCCATTTTAGTACTTCACTGACAAGGTTAAAACAGTCAGAAATATATTGTGCCACCCTTCAAACAGAGTTTTTTTGCTCCAATGTATCTAATTTCTACCGAGATGTTGGTTAAGGAAAAAGCATTTGGTAATCTGAGTTTGTAACCGGTGGCAGAGTCACCCGGTGAGAAGCAGAAGAAATTCAAACACAGGCTAATTTGCTATTTGCCGAGCATTTGATTTCTGATGAAACAAATGCATTCAACAAATCAAAGGGAACCTGATGGTGCAGGAACAGAGCTGGGAGTCAGCACATTGCTCCCAGGGTGCTTTCAGGAAAGAAACAAGGACTAAGGGGACGTCACAGGCTGGAGACAAATGACCCTGAGACAGGTCCACTCTCCTTTGTAAATCCTGGGTGCACGACTGGTCAGAAATGGGATGCCGTCAACTCCAAAAGCACATCTCAGACAATTCTCGTTCTGCACTTCCCTGGGTGCCTGCAGGTCCCCTTCACAGAGCTAACACTGTCTGCAGCTCTCATGGCTATTTCATGGTGTGACACTGATGGGGAACGGTACCCAGCATCTGAGTGAATCCAGATGGGAGGCTGAGATAACTACAAAGGAAACCCGATGTCTAAATCAGCACATGAAAAGAAGCAAGCAGAAATAAACAGATTAATCTGTGCTACAGCATTTCTGCTCAAAACCAGGAAAGGCTGCTGCAAACTTAGACCCAAGGTGAGGGAAAAAGCCCTTAGGAAAGCAGAGGGGCTCAGGAGCACCAGCTGGAATGGGCCCTGCCGCTCCATAAAGAAAACACACACCAGGTTTTGACAAAAAGCAGCTCCAGCAGAAGGTATCTTGCCAGGATGGGCTCCCCAGCGGCACACTGCAAGGAGTCCCCTGCCAGCACCATGCGGCCCGCATCCAGCGCTTGGCTCCGGCCACCCTGCAGCATCCCATCTGCAAAGCGCAGATAATGCTCCCATGGCCGCCCGCCCATCCAGCGCTTTGAACTCGGGGCTCGTGGTAGTGTGAACCGCCTCGTGCAGAGGGACCCTCCACTGAGCCAGCCCCCGGGTCCCACCACCATCACCCTGAGGAGCAGGTACCAACAACTGCGCCTGGACGAGCTGCAACCTGTCCCAGTCCCCGGCTAAACCCGTGCCAAGGCTATCCTGCAGGCACTGCCGCTGTACCCGGGCAGCCTGGAAGCAGCACAAGTTGTGCTGGAAACATTCATCTTCTGGACAAAACAACACTGGAAATCTCACGGCTTTCTGACCCCCTCCGGGGGAGCTTGGCTCGTATGCATGGGCACATCTTAGATGTTCAGCCAAGCTTTTGCATTGCATTATTTAGTCTTTCCAAAAATATAACTTTTTGAAGCAAGGTTAATTTCTACCCCCTCACACCCCCACCCCTCCAAAGATTAAATAATGGTGGCATTGGAAACAGATGAGCTCAAAGCGGAAAACATGGTCTCTTGGTGTGACCTTTTGAAAAAATGGTAGGAAATAGCAACCCAGGTAGAGGTCGAAATGCCTGGCCCCATTTTGGCTGCTTGTAGTAATTAGCTCATACAGGGACAGTGCCCTTGCAGAGCGCCAGCCCCATGTGTAACCTACACCGGTGAAACAAGGGGCAGCGTCGAGAAGGGGAGGAAGGTGTGAGGGAGCCCACTGAATGAATATCTACACTGCAAAGAGTGTTTAAGCTCCACCAGCGAGCACAGAGCCGGGGTTACGTCCCACTGCAAGTGTACTGTGTGTGTGTGCCGGCATCCGGAGGTGGCGAGACATCCGATGGAGCGGGCTCAGCCCTGTGAGGGGAAAAGACAAGGGCAAACAAACCTCAGAAACACTCCAGATCAGCACAGATCCCAGGGCAAAGTGGAGCGTGGCTGGTGCTGCCACCTCCCCAAGGGACTTTCCACACAAAGATGCTCTGGGAAGAGGGGAAATCACAGCAGATGGGGGGATGCTTAGGACCACCCCAAGAAATCCTGCCTGAGGCAAGATCACAGCCTACCCCCCACCTATCTGAGCTTCCTGCTCTGGCTCACCACAGGCCTAGCACAGGCAGCACCGCTGTATCCCAAACATCTTCCGTCCACACTGCTGTCATCTCCACTGCAACATCTCCTGGAAGTCTCCAGGACCCATGCACTGGGGAAAACTGGGTGCTGCCTCCTTGCCTTCAAGACTGACGCTGCACCTATAAGCACAATTTAAGTGTGGGTCAGAAAAACTATAGGCAGAACCCGCAATTGCAACACTGAATTTGGGCTGGCCTTCATTGAAATTCAGCAGGTCCACACCATCAGATTTTGCTGGTGGCCGAGACGGACCCTCCCTTGGCATTTTTAAATGACTTTGTGATGGTTATCTCCCATTTCTACTATTTGCTTTACGCTTGAAAAATAAAGTTATCTCAGGAGTACCTTCAACATTAAAATTTATGCCATGCATGCTTTCTTCAAATATTTTAAAATATTCGAAACATAAGGACCTTGGCACGGTGCCCAGGATCCTGTCTTTTCTGATAAAAGTTTCAGATAACTGACACTTCCAATTACCATTTCTCCCTGAAGAGGTCATCTCTGCTTTGGCTCCAGAGCAGAGCAGGGGAGGTACCGGAGGTCCCTAAATTTCACAAAAGGTTAAAAAATCTGCGCGGTTGCTAATTAAAGCCAGCGCACTCTGTGTCTGACCTAGTTCTGCCTTGCTTTCAGGAGGTTTTACCTGAGTATCTTTCAAACCACTTAAAAATTAAAATGGTTAATAATGCATCAGAGCGAAACGTTACCCAGGGGCTCTCTACGTGGGGAATCTTAGTTTTGCTTGTGGATTGCATCGTTTGTAGTTACTGTGAGTAGGGAACACTGCCAGCCTGATTCCCTTACTTTATTCCAGCTGTGCATACCTTTATGCCACTTACTGATACCCCAAACCTATTTTGGTTGATTTTTTAGAATGTTGAATAGTACACTGGCCAAATCAGGAGGCAGAAGTTGGCTGAACTGGTCATCCATCCCCAACACATCCATTTGCACACTCGGCTTTTCCTAAGAAAAACCTTTATGTATTCCTGCAATCTCTGCTACTGCTGTCTCCTCCTGAGGTTTAATTTCTCGGCATGAAGAGGGGGGCATTGACAAGCTCAGGAACAAGGGCTTAGAAATTTTCTTTTTGCTCCTGCACCTTGCATTGACATCACATGAAATACTTACTCAGGAAAGTTTCATTTTACTATATTTTTTACTTGACTGCCACTTAGTGGCAATGTAAAGTAATAGCTCGGGGAGGTGTACCAGCAAACCCACAGCCCTGCAAATCCATCTGGTATTTCAGCGACTCTCCCCAGAGGTGTGGGGCAGGTTACTTGCTCAATAACCCTGTCTTCACTCAACGTATTTTCTACAGGCTATGAAGAAGGTTACAAAATCCCATCTCCTTTGGAAAAGCATTAAAACCATCAAGGCCGTTATGAAGGCAGTGTGCATGTCGTGGGGCTTTTCATTCGTAAGAAGGTTGGTTGGTGGTGTCCACCGGCACACACCTAGAAGAAACTTTCAGAGGTCAGAACTGGAAGTGCTGGAATGTTCATCAGCCCCCCTAGTAAGGCAGATACAGCATTGCAGATGGGTCTGCTGCTGTTGCACCCCATGAAAAGGGTCTGTCTTCTGTGCGGAAAAATATACACATTTCTTGCTGAAAACCCAAACTTCTGGAAAGTAAAGCGAGCCATTTCAGACACCCCAGCACTGTATCTCACAGGAATTCCCAGCTCCAGGGGAGGACATGTCCAAGCTCCTGCTAGCCTGCAGTGTTGTGACTGCTCTTCTGAAGCAAGAGTTGGATTCTCAAGTTTCTGCTGAAATATTAACATTTGCTATGGAAATAGTGAAAATAAATCATGGCATTGTGATTTTACAGGGAGTAATAACAGCAACACAGCAATTATCACACCATGGCAGAATTTTAAAAGGTCAAGTGAGATTTTCAAGAGACGGAGCTTGCACGCTTTCCAGGGAGGTTCTGTGCTCAAAGTCTGGCGTCCCTGGGGTGCAGCAACTTTCATTTCCATAAGTTTCATTTCTATCTCCATAATTGCACTGGAGATGTCAAAAACAACATTTCTTTCTTGGTATTCTCCATAGAGGTGGAAGAGAAGAGGCTGAAATTACTGGAGCCTTCACATTGCAAACACTTTAAGTTTCTTTTTTTCCTTTCTTTTATAACCTGCATTGATTAATGTCAAGACAAATTTCTTGGTGTGAAATAGAGGTAAGTCCTTGTAACCAGACCCTGAACTCAAAGTGGCAGTCACATTATCTAATTTAAAAAAAAAAAAAAAATCAGCCAAGCTAAAAAAATAATGGTAATATACAAACCTCACCCAAGCCCTCAATTTCACCTCTCACTCTAATCACAGCTCCTGAAGAAGTACAGTCTTGCAAAGTCACCTGAAGGGCTCTCCTGCAACCAGCGAGCATCGCCGCTCGCCGACATCCCTTGTGCACTAACCCAGCACCGGAGCATCAGCAGCGGCCCTTGCTGGAGGGGGTGGCACTCTGTATTGCCTTTTGCTCTCACATTGAGCACATAAGAGACACCATAACTCAATTTCCTCACTGTATCTGAACTCATTTGGAGACCTTGTCACACTGGGACCAGGTTGCAGGTCTGCTTTGCCCTGTGCAGCTTAAAATGTCATCCTGGGGAGCGGCGGCGAAGCCCCCCCAGCCCACGCGCAGAGGCACTCTGGCTCTCTAGGTCCCGCTCTCAGCATGGCAGGGGGGGCTCATCATGCCTGTGGGGACCACAGCAGCACCCCGACACAGCAAGCTCAGAAACAGGTCGAAAGAAGCCATTTTTTTGAGCTGTGGATTTTTTTGTTATGAATTTTAATGGTACTTCAGATTAATTTGGCTGCTGAGAGCAGTTTGCATCCCATTTGAACAGCTCTACCTGCCCTGGTGTTAAGATGACATGTTTACTTTTCATACGTCTGCAGTTTAAGCTGTGCTGCGGGAATCCAGCTTTTCAAAGCTTGAGCTTGCCTAGGAATTTAGATCCCTTTTCATCCGCTTTAGCAATTGTCTCCTCAATGAAACATTTTGCCAAGGCTGCGAATGATTAAAGGCTCTGGAGCACGTGCCAAGAGACAGCCGGGAGCACTCTGCCACAGGAACATCCCCCGGCAAACAGAAGGGGACCCTAAGCGGGGTGACTTTGTGCTGTTGCCATTTCTAATGGGAAACTACTGCAGCTGCAGGGAGATTCTGATGGTCAACCTGCAGCAGCAGGGGAGGCAAGGTCTGCTCGCCTGTGGCCAGCATGGTCAGCTCTTGATGTACCTCCCCGGGAGGCAATGTTTTGCTCAGTGCGCCTCAAAAAGCCCCGTTTCATCTGGCACTCGTCAGTGGTCAGCTCACAACCATCCCACCCCGCGCAGCCTGTTTGCAGCACCGGGAAGCTGGAGGAAGAGCTGGGCTCTGGTGGACATTTCCTCTCTGACTGGTGATACAGCGCGGAGTAACATTCAGCTGAGCAATCTGATCTGCTGATAAAGGGTGCACAAAAAAAGGTCTTCACAGCTCCCATGACTCTGACTTTGCTTGGCTCATTTTTGACCTATTTTACTCACTTTGAACCATAAGACAGGGTCCTACGGGGCATCTTGGCTGGTGCAGATGGACATAGCTTCACAGCCAGGTATATCTAAGAGAAAGCAGGGTAACTAACGGTGCTAGCAATTACATGTACTTTAGCAGGTCTAGGAAGAGCCATCTGTAACAGGCAGCTGCAGGAAGAGGTAACATTTAGTTTGTTCCTTGACAAGAAAGAGATTACAGTAATAACATGGAAACAAGAAATATAAATGCACACAGTAAAAATAAATCACCCAAGTGGGATAAAACACAAGGAAGTTGCCTGTGGTGGAGATTCAAACTCACAATATTTAAGGCACAACCAGTTACTGGGGGCTCTCTTGATCTAAAGATACTTTGCCTTCTTTGGGAAGATACTTCAAAACCTCCATAGGCCCTAGTGATTTTTGCTTGCCCGTATGCAGTGAGGGGCAGAGGCAACAGGACCCCCGGGAATGCACGTGGAATGCCCGTTTCATGCTCCCAACACAAAGTTCAAGGCACTTTTTAGGTGGGAGAGATTCCCCTCGCCAGCATCCGGGGAGCGATGGGCTCGGCAGGACAGCACTTTTCCCTTTGAGATGATATTTAGGGGAAATGGGATAACTGCATTTTTGTTAAAAGGGCAGTGTTAAAATTCTGCTGTGCTAGCCTTGCCTTGCCCAGGGCAAGTAATTTTTTTGACAGGTGAATAAAATATCATTAGTTTCTCCACTGTCATCAATCATCAAAGTGAAGGCTGGGCGAGTAACCTCTCCAGACAGTCCTGGGGACTGCATTAGCCCCTGGTTTCTAAAGAAGCAGAGAGGGGCCGAGTTGGGAGGCTCCCTTTATATCTAAATGCATGGGAGGGAGACAGCTAAAACCTCTCCCCAACTCTGACTTTTTTCCCTGAGTGTTAGAAGCTGACAACAGCATAGAAATGGAGATTTCACGTTGTCACTCCAGCCTTGCCCAGCTATTTGTGGCCAGGTAGCCCAGGCTGGGCTATATATTGTATTGGGGCATTGCTGAGGGCGGAGGCATAAGTTAAGGAGAGAGAATGACAAATCTGAAGCTTTTGTCTAAAGGTCACACACTTGATGCTTCTTTCGCATTTGTGTGAGTTAATTTACTTTAAAAAAAAAAAGAAAAAATCTTCACAACAAAGAAAAATGAACAGAAATCTGTCCCTGAGACTGCCGTGGCCATGAACTTCCAAAGCTATTGTGATTTCAATAGAAGAATAGGAGACACTGCCATCGAAAATGCCATTGATATTGTAACAGATCATTGCCTAAATAGACCATAACAGCCCCCATTTCAATGGTTACTGAGAAACGCATTAACCCCTTCCCGTCTGAGCGCCTGCACAATCTCTGTGTGACACATCAAAGGAGACACACCAGATAGTAAGAATTTCACACCCTTTTTCTGCCTCTGTCAGCTCCTCTGAGCTTCCCCGTCCCTTTCCTTTTCCACACTGCATCAGAGCTAACCGCAAGGGCAAATCCTTTTAAGCGCAGGCAGAAAACCTGGGGTTAGCGCATTGTCTCACCCTCCCAGCTCCGCTCCCCAAACCACCCAGGAGAAGGCAGAGCCTTCCCCAAAGATCTCGGGTTCAGTGGCAGTTGAAGTGCCAACACTTTACAAAAAGGATATATATTTTTTTTTATACGTTTTAATTCCCAGCGGACCAAGCCCCAAACCCTTCCAACTCTGAAAGGGCTTTTGAGGAAAAGTTAAAAAACAAAACAAAACAAAACAAAACCAATAATACTTTTTTTGAGCTATGGCTCTTCTCTTCCAGACCCAGGGAGGCTATTGCAGTAGACCCCCATTAAGCTCCTCTTTGAGGTTGCTCGTTTAGCTTGTTCTTAAACACTTTGCCATGTCCCACCACTGGGACCTCCTGAAATATTAAGCTAAACATCTTTCAAAATGCGTCATGCTGCACTGTCACCTTGATTTACAGATCCTGGGGAGGCAAAGAATGAAAGCAGGTTTCTTCGGAAAAAAGGATTATTTCCATAATGCTCCACGTTAATTGAATCTCAATCCTTTAATTCTTTACTAATTGAATCTGGGACCACGTTTGCCATTACTTAGCCCAGGACAGATGCCAGACTAACTGGTGCTGGCTACGCAGAGCATCCTCCTGCCTTTCCTGCGCCACGCTCTGGGCAAACACCGCTCTGGATTTGTGACATACTTTCATTTCTTCTCAGGTATGTACATATAGGTGTTACCTATATATGTGTATGACTATAAATAAAGCATGCAACCCCCCCTAATTTCCCATCTTATTCAGTTGTTCATCTTGAGTTTCTCCAGGCTGATTTTTTTCCTACTAAATGCTACCCTGTCATATTCCTGCTGTTCACTGTTTCACAAGTTTCAAAGCTCCTTGCTACAGTCCCGCAGTCTCTTTGCTAGAGAAATACAAGCAAGAAACGCACAAGAAGTGCCCCAGCTTTCCATGGGGTGAGGGCACCAGATCCCAAGCTGGGACCCTTCTCCCTGCTGGAAGCTCATGGTTGTGGCCACGAGTCCCTGCTCAGCCATTTGCCACCCAAAAAGCACCATGGGGCCACTGGCCACACAGGTACAGTGACCTTTCCTGGGGGCTTCCAGCTGTTACCAGTCAGCTTTGAATTAAGAGATAATTGCAAAAGGTAAATACACTTTTGTGTGAGTCCTGCAGGAATGGAGGTCCTGGGGAAGACACCCCTTGGACTGAGGCTTCGTTAATCCTAATGAAAGGACTGAGAGTTCATTAATCTGCACAACTTGTCCTCCTCGGCCTCCTGGGGAGATCCTCAGCTCCTTCTGATACCCCAGGGAGAAACCCACCCTGTGTGGAGCCTCCGGCAAGGCCCCAGGCACGTTCCCCAAAGGGGCTGCTATGGGCTGCTCTTTGCAGCCAGCCGTGGCTGGACCAGTAGCTGCTTTGGGAGGTGCTGCAGGAGCGGCAAGGATGCTCTCGGTGCCTGGCATGGACGAATGCAGCACAGAGACAGGCAGGGATGCTCTCAGGGCCTGGTACTGGCAAATGCAGTGCAGCACCTACACTTCAGCCCGCTTCGCTGCTAAGGTCTGAGCAAGGCTGAGAAGACACCAACCAGGATGTTATTTGCTTCTCACTTCTGGGGAGAAGGTGGCTGTATTTTCATTTCAATGCCATTATGAGCCTTAATTACTTTTACTTTCCCAGAAAATTCAGAGGCAAATAGCCATAACAGCCTCCCCACTCTGCAAACAAAAAGGCAACCGTTTCAGAATGTTGCCACAAAATGACTCCTATAACCCCCTGTCCTGTTTCATGGAGGCCTTTGGGAGAGCCCAGTACAATGAGAAATAAAGCTACACTTTGCAGGGCTTCGGTGGCAATTTCCTCCCCATATGTTTCTCAAGACACTCTCTTAATTTAGTTTGCCTATAGTGAATTCTGTCATTATTCCAAACATCCATTCTCATGACCTAGTCTTACAGCATATCACCACCAAGTATCTTTTTTTGGCTATACAATCTCCCTGGGGAACTGAAAATTGTCTCCGTCTGCAGCACAACTATGCTGGGGAGCAGCCTGGAAAACAGATCCGAGATTATTCCTTTCTGTGTCAGTCATTTAAGCCTCTTTGTGTTAAAGTTGACATTTGTCTCGATGCTGTCTCAATAGGCCCCGCTGGCTGGGTTTCATTCAGCGCTTTGAGCCGGGGGGGGGAGAACTTGCCTCTTGTTTTACTTTCAGGCCATTATTGTGCCAAAGCGTGAAGGGAGGGAGCTGAATAACCACAAACAGGTGAGGCGGGGAGAGGCTTTCTGTCTCCACTCTCAGCTTGCGAGAGCTGAGCTCTTTGGATGCCTTTCAAAGCCAGGAGAAGCCAAAAGCAATAATCCCCACCATGGGAGCAGGCAGGAAGGAAGGGTATCTGGTGTTGGCCAGAGATGTCCCAGCGCAGGGGAAGCGCATTCCCGCGCGGTGACATCGTGGTGAGCCAGGGCAGCCTCCGCGGGGCCAGAAACGCAGAATTTGAAAAATGTCCAAGCTCCACACCCACCTTGACTGGAGCAGCAGAGTAGCGGGGCGGCGAGGGAGGCTTTTTAAGTCTACGCACGTGAAACAGCTGCAAAGAGTAAGGGGTCTTTTCATTAGCCACCGCTGCCTCTGCCTGCCCCCGTTAGCAATCTGTAGGTGTCAGATGTAGGCTTTTTGGCAAACCACAACCATTTGTCTTCCCTTCTCCTCCCTACCCCTTGCTTTCATTTAATCAGCCTTGCAAAAAGAGCTATTATTTTTGCCTGACCTTCACATGACTGCAGGCTGGCTGGCAGTGGGGGGGTGCCAACGGGAAGTGCAGGGAGCATCCTTCATGTGGGGATCGGATGTGGAGCTCCTGCCACGTGCCTGCTGCTCGTGGCCTTGCCTTCACCACGCTGTGCTTTCACATCCCTGTCTTCAGCACCAAGCCAAGAAGGTGGCGTTTTCCTGAAGCATCCCAAAAGTGTCCTCTCCAAACTGTAACCGGAGCCTCTCAGAGGTCCCTAGGAGCAGGAAAAGCACATGCACGCTCTTGGAGGCAGACAGGATCAACTGTTACTCTCCCCCCTATTCCATTCACCCTGGAATTTCAGCGACGGCTGCAGGAGGAAGGTTTGGCTCATGCAGTCCCCTGTTCAGGAAGGTTCTCCAAGGCATAGCAAAGCATGCGGCAAAGAATCCCCACTTTGGAGAAGCATTATTAGGCACCTGTAGTAACACTCCACCAATATCTGCATCCCTGCCCCGGATGGTGTCCCGGCTCCATCCCAGCCCACGCTGACTCACTTCAGGTTCCACGTCCTGGGGAAGTATAAGATGTTACGCCAGCATCGCTCTGTAAAGAGAGGGAACAAGAGTGTGTTGTTTGGTAGCATCAGGCTTTAGCCGCTGCAATTGTGTGAGCTAATCAGTGGTATTACATGCCTCTCATGCAACTTCAGACATCTCACCCCAAAAGCTCCTGTAACAAGGGATTAGAGAAGAGGCTGGGGAAGTTAAAAACTCTCCACTGGAAACTGGTTTCAAGATGTTTACAGCCAGCTCCTGTTCATAAAAGGCTGTGCTTTGTCTGTGCTTTACCTCGCGAGCCCGAGGACCACGCATGCTCAGGGCGTGCTGCTGAACAGCAAACACCGCTGCCCCTCTTTCACCAAACAGCCCTGAAAAGATAAAAGCAGCCAGCAGGATCATGGCAACCCAGGTTGAACCTGTGCCAGATCGAGGACAAAGCATCTGTACACATCTTGTTCTCTCATGGTAAAAGTCCTGGTTTAATTCAGACAGTCGCACAGGCATGCAGGAGTTCTGGTTTAATTCAGACAGTCACACAGGCATGCAGAATC
>JANZLQ010000040.1:15147221-15176917 GCA_026212715.1 Elanus axillaris
CCATGCCCTTTGAAATACCCAGGGGCCACTGATTAGGGGTATTGGAAGGGATATGCCTGACTAGGCTCAAAGGCATACTCTTACCCATCCCCAACCCAAAATCTAAGTCTTGTATGAAGTGGAAGGAATATCGAGCACTTCAGTGAAAAGATGAACAACATTGTCAAAAAGGGGAAGAAAATATCAACACAAGCCATTCACGTCATGGTGATACCACTTCCCTGTAGGAACCGCATGGGCAAACACCTGAAGGTTTGGTCTGAGCAGATAATCCAAGCAGCCCAGTGCCTATGCTGGCCCATGCAGGTCTTTGGAAGTAACCCCGAGTCTTTGCTCGGCATCGCTTCTGGTTACACCACAGACCCCAAGCCCTTGGGGATCCTTCTTCAGCTCTTTCTCAGCTCCTCTTGTCTTTTAGAGTTTAAGCTCTCTGGGACAGAGCACCCATGGCACCACAGTCATGGGCACTCGCTGCATGGTTGCCCTGTTCATCCATCCCAGGAGCAGGCACAAAAGGACACCAGTACTCCCAGCCAGGACCTCCGTGTCCCCATCACAATGGGTTTGGAAATCTTTGTGGTGGAAATAGCGATTTCTATTCTCAGGGCCCACTTTGGACCGATGCATGAAAGAAGACTTTTCCCAGCCAACATTAGCTGGCAGAGCTGGTTCGTAATCAGCCAGGACAGATGGGAACACACAATGCCTTGAACCCAATCAAGAAAACATCCCAGGAATGCCTGTTAATGCGAACCTTTAGAGGGGTAAAACGGTCATTCAAATCAGAGCAGGATGATTGATTCCAACCTAAGAGAAAAGCACAAATCAAACTTATTCATGTCCAGGGGAAAAAAAAACCAGTTTGATCTGAAGAAAGGCCTGACAGCAGATGAATTCAAATTTTTTCAGCTTCCAAGATAAACTAATACAATGGAAATCTGGATGCATAGGCACTGAGGAAAGCTGTATTAGTAAGTCCCATTTAGATATTTTGCAAAATCAGCTGTGGGGTTATACTCAAACTATGGCGGGCATCGCTTTCCTCCTAGGAAGCATCCTTTGCTTCCCTACTTTACCTGTAAACCACATTTACCCCCCAGGTGTGTCACTGCAGTGGTAAATAAGAGCTGTCCCTTTGGAAGGGCTCATGCAGCAGCACCGGTTCGTGTGAGAGGTCACCTCCTCTTCTTAAAATTTCCCTCCAATGCAGAATTATAATCTCATGTGTCAGTATGCATTTTGGTTTATAAAACAGGCATGCAACACATCCAGAAGAAAAATTGCACCTGTCAAATGCCCTACCCCATGAAATAAACCTGTGCAATTTCACTTTTCACCTAGTAAATACCGAAGCGCTCTCCAGAGCAGCCCCTTCCAGTATTCAAATCTGTTTCCATTAATATTAGAAGTTAGGAGGGTTTGGGAGAAAAGGAAGGAATTGATTAAAAGCAGATGGTATTCATTATCTTGCTAATCACAATCCTGCAAGGGTTTTTACAAAGAAAAAAGAGAAAGAAAAAGCAACATCAAGAAAAGGTCATGCTAGGACTTTTCAAATAAAACATTAGAAAAATAACACTTCCAAGGATTTACTCCCCTCTCATGAGAAAATCAGCTTGTTTCATATCACAGCTCAGCCACGCTGGGAAAATGTCTTTGTGATACAGACATCATTCTCACATTTTGTGCTGGGACTGCAAACCTTTGCCGAATGTCTGAGAAAAAACCTGTTGAAAGGGTCATTACCATGTGCACTGTCCCACAGCCTCTGGTGGCACTGCGGTACCTCCAACCTTTTTTTTTTTTTTCCTAAAGGGAAGTCACAAATAAGCAAATGAAGCAAACAAAACCAAATAAAAATGAAACAAATAAGCAGCTTATTGGCTAGAACCAGCATAGTGGGAAAACCCAAGGATGGATTATGTTCAAGCTGACTGGCTGAGTTCACTCAGAACAATTTTCTTGGGAGGATTTTTGCTCTTGGTATCTGATCCTGCTCCCATTAAAGTCAACAAAAATGTTGTTATTAACCGTCCATAGCACTGGGAGAGGGTGACATGCCTATAACAAAGGCCTTGGCACTTTTTCGTATTATGGAGTCTCCAGATTCAAAGGGGTCATACTCAGCTTTGCTTCAGGGCAGCAGAACCGGATGCCATTCACGAGGAGGTGGCTTGCGAAAGAAAATCCCAGTGGTATTTTTCAATTGCAGGAACACAACCGTTTGCTTGTTCACCACCACACTCTCCTCTGGCTTTTCAAAACCCACCAGCCCTTCACAAAAACTACCCAGAAAAATGTGTTAAACCAAACCTGTGGGTGCTCCTGCTCACCACATGCCTCCCGGTAGCTGGGGCAGGGGGTACCGGTCCCCCAAGGTAGCAGCATCTCAGGGTGGGTTCAGCAAAGACAGGATGCAAAATTCAGTTAGGATATGCTCAGCCTCTTGGAATGAGAGGCACTAGGAAACCACCAGCAGTTGCCACTGACAATAGGCTTTATTCTTTTCCTATGATATTTTTTTTAAAAATAGGAAGCGGTTTTACGACATGCGGCCAAAACGTTCCGCAAGTAGACATGGTGCTACATAAGCCAAAAAAGCTATGCACTGGTGAGATTTTGTGGTCTTCAGGCTGAGATTCCTAAGCAGCTATTTATATGATAATCTATTTTTTAAACCACAATGACTCAAGACTGCCCTGAATCGCAGCAGATTCATTGTTAACAGTCTTTCTGTGCCATCTCACAAGGTACTAAATAGCTCAGAGATGACAGAGTCCCAAATATGCCTCAACACCACTCCTGCTCCCCGTCTGGGTATGTACAGCACATCTATGCTGATATTTAGACTTGACCTAAGGTTTTCTTTCAACTACCCCCAGCTTCTCTTGCTGTCATTTTCTTACCCTCAGGTCAGTCTTTTTGTGAGGTGAGGGTCTTGCCTGCAACACATTTCATTTCATTTTCAAGATGAGGTGAAAAAGTGTGAAAGGGAAAGAGAGAAAGATAGAAAGATAGATGTAGGTTTTGTTTGCAAGCACATGTACAAGAAACACAAGCAGACCTGTGACCAGTTAAACTCAGGAAACCTAGATTTCTGCAGCTTTGCCTGTGGGTTTTCTGAAGGCAACTAACTGAGGTTGAGATCACACTACGACCTTCTCCCGAAAGGGACCAACTTGAGCCCCTCTCTACCGCTCTGCTACTTGTTTTTACGACATTTAGAAAAGCTTGATCTCTCTGGGATACTGACCCACATGTCAAACAGGGCTAGAATCAGGCAACTGTGTCAAAAGCTCTTCCTTTTTTTTACCTAAGCACGATTTCTTATGAAACCAAATGAAAACCCTAAGGCCATTCCTTGGAGGAGGCAGCATGCTGTATCTTCATGGAGTTAAAGCTGGTCTCTGCATCCCACGTCCACACGGAGCTGCTGTACGTAGGTTAGGAAAAGCGTGGCTGTGCAGAGCCTGCAATGCCCAGCAGCCAGGCTCCAGAAGTCAGTCCCCGCTGCAGTGAAGAGCACCAGCAGCTGAGCACCATGTCAGGGCTTGGCTTTTATTGGAAGTGGGTGGTCTGGGAGGCAGGAGATATCCGCACAGCTCCGGAGCGGTGAGTCAGTGCTCTCAGGGAGTGCTGGTCCAGCACCGCATTTAACACTTGTCTTTTCAGGCCCAAGCTTTGAGCATTCCCGCTACAGGATAGAAATAAAACCAGAGCAAAGCTGAGGTGGCATGAGAAACATCAAGACGAACAAAGGTGACTATAGCATGTCCTCAATGAGTTGTCATTTCCAACAACCCCGTGCAAGAGTCTGCTCCCCAGCCCGGAGGGTTAAAGGCTGACTGTGCCTGTGCCAGGGCATTGCAGGCAAGGGCTCACCATTCCCCCCAGCGTTTGTTTGCCCATTATCCTGCCCGCAAGTCCAAGTCTCTGTGGTATTTGAGAGAGGAAAGCCAGAAAGCATGTATTTCTGGTTAGCACTTATTAAATAAAAAGATCCCAGATAGAAGAAAGGAATACTGTATTAACGCTGACACTGCAGAAAGATAAACAGCAGCCTGGAGTCCTCCAGGGCTCTAAGTTATCTAGCTAAATAAAACGCCCCACCCCGCATGCCGAGAACAAAGCGGGGTACATGGTCATGGCGGGCTGCGTGGTGACCGCCCGGCAGTGAGCTCAGCCCGACACCCGGCCAAGAGAGACCACCACACCCAAGAGAAGCAAAACCCTCCAGGAAACATGATTCTCCTTCACATCAGTTTTTGGCTTAATAATTTTGTTTTATTTCCATTTAACTTCCTTGACCTGCAAGCAATGCTGCTGGGTCAATCTTCTGTTTGCCCAAAGCCACGAGCCAAAAGCTACCCCTTCTCCCTCACTCTTTTCCCCTCCATATGGATAGATGTATTTAAAGAACAAAAAAACCCCAAACCCCAAAATACCACAAGACATCTTTAATTTTAACTTCACAGTCAGCATCACGCACAGCTATTTTGGAAAAGCACAAGGAAATACCCTGCTCCTCATACCTTTGCCACTTGAGCCCATTTCCATCCCTCCCCAGCTGAACACCATGAACTGCCAGAGTCACACAATGTGCCGTGATCCTTTGGTGGAGCCAAAAACTGAGTCACCTCAGTAGAGGCAGACGAAAGGCAAAACATCCCCGTAATGCTTCCAATCTGGCTGGGCTTTCAGGCTGGGGACGGGTGCCCAAGCTCAGTGGGCTCCTTGATGGTCCCAGCTGCAAACCTTTCCATGCATTAGTCTTTCTCCCTTACCCAAGTCATTTGGCTGGTTTTGGACTAGATCTTTAAAAAATAATCTTTTGGGCCAGGACCGAATATGGCAAAACTTCAGCCAAAAAGGCCAGCTTCTCAAGGGAAGGTCACTGAGGGAGGAGGGACATTTATTCATTGTCCACAGCAGGGCCACTGAAATTTAGCCAAAGGGGGCTTCCTTGGCTGGAAAGATAGCACCATCCAAAACAAATGCTAAACATATTCCTTGCAATATTTCTTAAATTTTGGGTTCTTTTCTTTTTAAACAGGGTGATTTTGGGGCATGGGGGAGGTTTGCTGGCTGACGTCCTTAGGGACTTCAGCCCTGGGAATCTACCCGTGTTACAACATAACTGCATTATCCGCACTGGGGGAGAGCATCCCCAAGCCCCCAGCACACAGAGCAAAGGAGCAGCCATGGGAACTTCCAGCAGCTCCCTGGGCCTTGGGAGAATGGCTTTGCAGGAAAGGGCTCCAGCTGAGCACATGAGATATTCCCCAAGACAAAATGCCTTTCTTCTTATTTTTTTTTTTCCCCTCCTCACTGAGTTGACGGGAAACTGTTTGCAAAACTAGAAATATCCCCTATGGAAAAGTCTGAAAGAATTCAAAAATAGTGAAACAGCTGCATTCTTTAAAAGTCACTGGAGTGGAATTTGATGGAAGGTAAGATCTTCTCCATAGTGTTTTCTAATGCCTTTAACAATTCGGTGGCAGAGATCTAATTTTCTGTTAAGTTCCACAAGGAGGTTACGAACAAAATCCATCGAGATAAAACCCGCTGTTCAGTACCGTATGCTTAAGGTTTTTTCTGTCTTTCTTCTTAGATAATCAAACCTTCACCTAGATACTAAACTGCAGAGGTTTAGCTGTAATTTTAAGATAGAGCTCACACACTGAAAGACAGATCATGTCTCGAGCATATTCTGAAACATACTCTTAGGTATTAATTCTGTTATGAAAGCACTAACATCAGCCCCCAACTTTAGACAGAGCTGGCTCTGCACTTAAACAGAGTTAATCACGCTGATACACGTGAAAACCACAGTGTACCTTCTCCAGGCATACAGCACCAGGAGCCTCTGACTACTAGTTTGCAAGCTGGGCTCACAGGTTTGCTGGTCACTGGCATCATTTAGGAGTTATCACCTCATTTTTGGAGATTGCATTTAGAAAAAGATTGTTTGCAATCAGGCTACTTTTTGCCCTGATGTATTTTAACGCCAGAAGAGCTCAGACCTGCTCTAGCTCGTCAACTCAGAAACCCTGCGTGGGAGGGAATGGGGGGGCATGTTGTTTAGCAGCAAATAGACACCATCCCTCAATACAAAATCATCTCCATAACAAAGACAATGAAGCTTTTCTATAATCTGAGAACAATGCAGTTTAACACCCTTTCAGAATAGCAGAAATGTAACCGCTAAAAATCAGTACAAATAAGCCTGTGCTACTATTCCTGAACAGTGGTGCAAGGAGGCATAATTTGGGATTCTATAAGTTTCTAAGTCTCTATTTGAATTTCTTTTAACTTCTAATGACTGCCTGTGCCTGCAAACATACCTACATTATTCATATGTGGACTGAGCACCAACCTAAGGTAGTTTATAGCCAGGGGGAAAAGGGCTCAGCTTGAGCAACTGGAGTCATCCTTGGTTTGCCATCACAGGTAGCGCAGCAATTACTTTAGATTTCGCTAATGGCATGTCCCATGGAGCCAAAGGAATTGCTCCTAAGACTGGAAAAAAACCAAAATCCAAAAGGACGCAGCCCAGAAGAATCATGTGCCGAATTGCTCGGAGACATGTCAGGGTTGCAAACTGATCAGCACAGCGGAAAACAGACACGCCACTGACACAGCAGTGCACACGTTACCATCGTGATGCACATTACTTTCTTGGTGGTCGATCTCCAACAGATGTTTGAGTTGGAAGAGTCATGGTGAGGGTCAGCAGTCTGTGGTTCAGTGAAGTCCTGTAGCACCAGGAGCTCCCACTGCGATGGGCTGCAAATGCTGCTCTGACCTCCCTGGGCTGCCACTGCGCGCTCTGAGCGTGGGGATGCTGCGGTGCTGCAAGAGCCGCTGGCAGTAACAGGTGGGAGGATGTATCCCCACACAGCATCCAGCACTGGCTGGGAAAGACGTTACTGGGAATTGTCTGAGTTAAATGGGAACCTTTGGGTCAGACCTTTGGGGAGAGTTTCTAACCTGCTCTTCCAAATGAAGTCACCACGAGGTCCTGCAGCTTCTGAGGCAAGTCTCACCTACAGACTTTCTCAAGAGAACGACTGCCTTGATGAGTACTGTGCACTGGAAGCAGTCAAGCCTGGCAGAGCGAGGGCCAGCTGAATACCCACGTAATTTAAATTGTAAATACAAGTATCTCACTGTTATTTACCTAGCAGATGAACACCACTCAGAGTGACTGGTGCAATCATAATATTTGGACACTGGCACTCCAAGTTCATGCATACGCATGACTGCCTCCTTTAATAAAGCTGAAGACTTTGACACACTCTCTTACCCTCCTTCTACAATCACTTATGCTTACAGTAGTCTCTAGGATTATGTCCATACATATGCTTCCTAATTCATCCCATTAAGAAGGACGTTACAGATGCTGCTGCTTTATTGTCATTGCCTTAAAGACACAGGCTGCACTGCTTGAGGCCTGTTTTTTGCACAGGGAATGTAACTGGTTTGAGATCACGTGAATCTAATGAGACTTTTTTCCTGAGTGCGCAGTAAAAATGCACATTTCCTGTCCTCCTCGCAGTCCTTGGTACAGATATTCTGGTTCCCTCAACATGTCACATCACCTAGGTCTGCAGGAGTACCAAGGAGTGAGTTGCATTTTAGGTTAGTCAAATGAGGCAAGGGCAGCAAATTTACATGCTTTATGATGGCAGATTTTTTGGTTCCTAAGACAATTGGTATGTTCACATAAACTAAAGGAGAAAAAAAATTACAATGCAGCTCAGCATTAAAATATGAACCGTCACATTTTTGGAGGTTTGCTCAGCAATCCAAGCATGAAACCTGGCACACATGGCTAGCCCACACTAACGGGAGAATTGCCGTAATCCATCAGAAATGGCAGCATATTGCTCTGGTGGGGCCATTGGTGCAGGGCAGTAAAGCAGGGGGTTAACAGGATCGGAGAGTCCTGCAGCAGCACCTCAGCTCACAGCTCTCAGTTCTTTGCTGTAGATAAGGTTTTATGTCTGTTCCTCCGAGGGGGTAACAGAGACAGAGAAGTGACTTCTCAGAGATCATACAAAATACGTCTCGTACAAAACAAGGCATGAAACCAAGAATTGCTGATTGACAATGCTGCAATGGCCCGAACAACACACTTGGGCCAAATCCTTCTTCCGGGAAGCTGAACAGAGCACAAATGCTTCATTTTCCAAGAGCAGCTCTGCTCCAAGTCTTGCGTCTCCCAGGCAGGAAAGACAGCCAGCTCCCTCTCCATGGAAACTTGAATACCCCAAATGGTGGGAGCGGCTCTCCCCACAACAAAACACTTACTTACATGCAGAGAAACGTATTTTGCAAGTCTGCAGTGCAGTTTTGCATCATGAAGTCTCCCCGTATCACTAGGTTTCAGGGGGTTGCAGTAGGAGCACAGACCTCGCTGTCCAGGTGAACATATATCCTGGACATTTTTCATGACCATTTCTGCAACACCAACACTGATCACGCAGCTGAGCAGCTTGGAAAGCCACACAGATACTTCGAGATGCTAACACAACACAAATAATACTTTTGTAGATCATTAGATCTACTGGCAGCCACACACCAGTGCCCTGTACGGACACCCCAGGCAACAGAAGGGAACTCTAAATGAAAAACAAGCTGGGATCAACCCACCTGAGTGCCCTGGGAGGACACAAGCTGGAGACCGCAGACATCTCTAAGGGAGCACCTCCCTCACTGACTGCCATCTGGGAAAGCAGGAACTCTGTTTTACTTGACTGCTACTCACGACTTTGTTTTCAAGAGAAGCTGCAAGGCAAGATACAAACAATGACACATTTGTTCCAGTGAAGCCTTGGGGCTGGCACTGGCAAGGGCAAGAAGGCACCAAGTAGCCCAGCCGCTCATCCCCACGTTGTTCAGCATCCCAGGGTTGTGCAGTGGGGCGGACACCCTGGAGAACCCCCCTGGGATGGGTTTCATGCTTTCAAGGATACAGCTGTTCTGCAGATCGACCCCAGGCATCCCTCCTGGATTTTATTGACTTGGTTTGCTCTCTGCAAATGGATGTAGGTATAGAAAAGCACTCAAATAGCAGCAAGGTACCTTTGGCCCTTAAAAAGCAGCTCAGAGCCCTAGGAGCAAGTGACAGTTCAAGAAGGCTTACAGGTTTACAACTCCTCTATTTTCAGCATGCTTTTAATGCATTCAGTGCCAGCTGCCGTACCCAAGGAACCAGGTAACAACCGCTCAGGCGTACCCTCTTCCCACAGCTTTCTGTTTGGCTTCAGTGGTACTGATCTCAGCCCAGCACGCGCAACCGGGTGAGAAACTGAGACAGAGAGGATGAGTACAAGGCTCTCGTCAGAGACAGTGAAAGGGAACAGCCTGAACGGGGAATCAAGAGGTGTTGCTGAACTCCTGATGTCTCTGGTACTCAGGTTCCTCCTTAAGATGCCAATGACCTGGCCTCTCTCATATTTGTCCAAGTCACCTGGAGGGGTTATTGGCAGCAGCAAGGACCGTATCTTGCCATGTGCTCAGCCAGTGCCCAGAAGCAGGACCCTGGGCTGGACCACAGCTGCTAAGGATCAGCACAACCCGTGCCCTCATCACAGCGACTGTGCCAGCAGCTCTGGCATGCCCAGGTACCAGCACCCTGGAGTCAGCTCCTGTCAGACTCTGCAGCTGTATAGCACTCTCCCCAGTAAACAGAAGCTTAAAAATAAAAAGTAAAATATCACAATTTACCATCAACAGTACTGCTGCTGCACAGAGTGCACAAAAGCTTGGATCCGTGCAAATTGTGCCTATTTCTGGACACCCACCACCCAAAAGGACGCAGTGCCGGGGTACCAGCGAGCGCCGGGGGCTGCAGCCCCTTGCCCACGGCCCCGCCAAGGCCCAGTCCCCATAGCTAAGTTGGCAATGCCATCTAGTGCATAGAGGCAGAAATAGCACGGTGTCCGCAGGCGCCAGATGTGCCGCCCAGATGTGCTCCCAGCCAGGGTGCTGGAGATGGCACCAGGCTCCGGCCCCGGGGTACCGGTGCCCCTGGACACGCTCTCGGCCCTTGTGCCATGTACATCCCCTGCCCTGGATTTTTCCCACCCCAAAAAAGCCTGGCCTTATCCCGAAATCCCCACTTGCCTTGAGAGGGAGAGGAAATCCTCCCCTTTCCCCAAAGGGTTTCAATTGAATTGTTCCAGCTTCATCAGCCTGTGGGCTTTACGGCCAATATATCTCAACATTTTGGCTCTCTGGCGTCACTCGAATGTAAAACATCTCCCACAGAAACATTTGTTTCATGCAAGGCAAACACTCTCTCAGTAACAAGAAACATTTTTCTTAGACATGAACAAAGGGTGAGGTTTCTTCAGACAAAGGAACCAAAGGTTTCCCTTTATTGAGAGCATTCTCTTGACGCAGACCGAAAACGTTTGCGTTTTGGGTTGGGGGTTTTTTTCTGAGCGCCTACTTTTTCCAAAAATATATCTAGGCTGATGATAATTTTCTTCTCGTGCAACTTCTCTGTAATTTCACCAGTGATTTGAAACCAATTTTTATTTTAAATGGAAATAATTTGCCTTTTAAAAATATTTTAACCAAAAAAAGATACGTCTTTCACTAAGAATGTGTGACCTCTACAAGCAAAACATTTTCAACAGCTATTGAAAACAGATATTTTGTTAAGAAAATGATGAGTTATGAACTTTTTGTTCCGTTGAAAGATTGGTCCGTTTCTAGATCTGCAAGATGCAGCTCTATCTCCAACTGTTTTCCTAAGTTGTTCTTCAACCTGATTTAGACCTTTGTTTAAAGCTTTCCATTTTTTCCATAACTTTAACAAAACATTCAAGAAGACTCTGTTCCTCATTACAACCTCTGCCTTACAAGTGCTTTATACATTTAAAAGGCACAAAAAGTCAGGGGAGGGGGGAAATTGGTCTACCTGGGCTTGATTTAGAAACTGAGTTTAATATATAGACCAAGTCCACACTACTCATCGCTGCTGAAGGTTACAGGTGTAAGAGCCAGGCTGGCTCCCCAGTGTATACTGACTTAGCAGAATGCTGTGGAGGTAGAGCAGAAGGGATCTTTCACAGTGGCACTGGTGTGCTCCAAGGGTTAAATCCACCTTGGACATACAAGGACCAGCAAAGCCTCTCTGTAGATGAAGCCGTTGGGGATGGATGAAGCAGACCCGGAGCAGGTTCAATCCGACTGCTGCTGGAGTCAAGCGGGAGCCGTTCCACAGGCTTGGAGCTAAGTCAGGACTTAAGTAGCAACTGGAAGGATAAAAGCTTGTGGGATCAGGCCTTAAACCAACAGCTCCCAACTCAGTACAGCCTTGGAGAATGTCTAAAATAACCAATATCGTTACAGGCCCGCATGTTAAAATAAATGAAAATCAATACTGTTAATAGGCATTAATTCATGCTAATAGAATCACTGCTCCAAAAGTAAAGTTAATAAGCCCAGCTAGACCACTACCACCGTCTACATATTAAAAAGATCCAAAACATTTAAATATTGACCACATTCCTTTGAAATTAATAGTATTTCCTTTGGATTACGCATTGATCTCGGCTGAGCCACGCTTGACATCTGGAGCAGTTAAAATAGCAACCTGAACAGCCATAGTCTGCCACCAATTTTGAAAGGAGAAAACCAATTTTAACTTATGTGCTCTCATTAAAACCACTCTGCTGTCTCAGTGCCGTGCTCAGAAGAGGAGAGCCACGAATCCACCGCCTGCGGATTAGCTGAGCCTCGGCTGCTGCTGGTGCTTGGAGGCAGCTGCACAAACCATGTGCCAGCTTGCCTGAGGTTTATGGGGCTTAGCCCTGGGGCGGCTTACATGGGTCCCCAAAATCCCTGTCTTCCGGAAGGAAAGGCGCCTTGCACAGAGCCCTGATTCTCAGTCCCACGGTGGAAACATCATTTTATTGCTTACATGCATATAAGGAGTTTGGGTTCATTATGGCGAGGACAGTTCCCATGGTCGGCTCTGTGCCACGGTCCTGCTGCCGCCCAGGGACGTGCAACCTCGACACAACCTTCCTCCCCACAGGCGGGCATGGCCTCACCCAGCCAGCATGCACATGGTGGGGCTGCAGGGGTTTTGGGTGTTGGTGGGTGTTTTCCCCCTTTAATGCTTTTGAAAATCAAAGGATGGATTCCACTGCTTCATCCATCGAGACAGGACAAAAATGCTGATTTGTTCACAGTTTAACTCAGGTTTTCCATAGACCTCACAGTTATACAGGTTTAGCAACTCCTCACAGCTGGGGTTCCTGCTTCTTTAATGCTCTGGCTGTCAGCAGCAAGGGCATGAAACCAAGGAAGGGAGCAAACCACCCTTGCAATGCAACAGGGACAAATCCTGCCAGAGGTTTTCCCTTCCAGAAGCCTCAAATTCATTTCTGGTTCCTGCAATCCCCTGGAGGGTGCAGCACAAAACCCAGGTACAAGCCTGGCTCCTGCACCCTGCTGTCAGCTGCACCTCCCTCCCATCCGAGCTGCCCTGAATGAAATGAAATGCTCTCACCCTGCACTGGGGCTCAAACACCATCGTAAGAAGCACGCATCAGGTAAGCATGGCTCTGTTGGGAGGGTGTTCAGCAAGAGCCTCTGCAATGTTTGTTGCAAAGGTGGCCAACAAGAGAGGGAACGTGGGAAACGCTGCAGCCCTGCTGCTTTTTGTCAGAGATCGCGCCATGTTGCAGAGAAAACCAGCACAGGAGCGTGGGCCAAAAGATGCTACCAGCAGCCCCTCTCAGGAAAGAAGCTGCTAATACTACACCGTGAGGCTGACCTCCATTTAATGTACTTCAAATAACAACAGTGACAGGAAGGACAGGAAGCAAGTAGACAGCAGAGATGCAGCTCAAGCGCTGCCCAAGGCACTTACCTCCTGCAAACCTCTCATTTCTAACCAGCGCCTGTCAGCCCCACAAGGCTGGGAGCTCCTGAATGAGCCTCCAGCTCACCCCTGTGACACGCCTGCACCAACGCGATGGAGCACACCTTCAAGGAAAGGAATTTTTGCCCCTTTTCTAATCATCAGTTTGCAGTTAAGGTGCCCTCCGTGGCAGGGCACGCTTGCACCAGGGAGCCGAGGGGCAGCTTTGCCCACCTACCATCCTGCTGGCTACGAGCTCCCTGGGAACCTCATCCCCATTCCTCTGGTCAGCACGAGGCTCCCCAACAGCTTCTCCTGCCCGTTATTATCTGTGCAAAGCACAGCCCTCGCCATTTTCTCTGCAGGTGCTCCCTCCAGGCAGGCGGCAGCGAGCAGGGGTGTCGTGGGGGTGGCTGAAAAGAGCAGCTGAGCTATCTGCTGTATATACATTATCCCTTTTGCTAGGAAGCCAAATGTCAGAATTACTTAGCATGGAACACACGGGGAATAGAACACACCTAATTTATTTGGCTAATTATTTTCAGACAACTAGGCTCCAGAAGACCTCTTTCAAAGACAACAGCTTCTTTGTAATACTGACTTTCTTGGCCTCTGGCTAGCTGAGAGCCCTCGCTCTCCCACGTAATCCCCAACTGTCCCCGCTCAAACCTGAAAATCCCACCATTACTTTGTAGCAACAAATTCTTATTCAATACTGAACTATTTCTGAATGCACAACCAACCAAAGAACTTAATAATGAATAAACAGTGATTATGTATTTTAAGTTTTTTCCAACTTTGGATTATTTTTTTCTATGGGAAAAGCAAAAGTAGCAAAGCCAGGACACACCAGCTGAAGTACCCACTTGCCCCAAGACACAAAGGCACTAGAGCCTCTCAGAAGTCAGCACCTCATGTCATTCCCCGAGACATTTTACCTGAAGCATCCTCAAGAAAGCAGCACGGCCTATGCTAGTGCATGGGAAATTCAGAGCAAACAACAAAGTCATTTAGGACTGTTTGAGTGAGAGCCACTTTCTCTTACTCCACTACCTCATGCATGTATCAGGGTGCATCAAATACACTCCATTATGGGGATTCATAGGAAGGCAGCCATAAAAAAAAAAAAAAGAAAAAAAAAGAAAAAAAGGCTCTTGGTTAAATTGGAACAACTTTTCTACTGCAACAAGCCAGATGATAAGTATCTGTGACCTTGCCTCCATAAAAGAGTCCCTGGAAATGCAGATGCACCGCCTGTTAACGTCAGTGAAAAGCCTCCTGCAGACCTAACCGTCCTCAGATCTGCTTCTTGCACAAGACAGCAAGAGCGGTGTGTGGTACTGACATGGGGGAAATGGCTGAACATGTACAACAATTAGCTTTAAATATAAGGTTTCAGCTATTGTTTTAGTTGCCTGTCCCTGGGGATCCTCAGCATTACTGTATTATTGATGATGCTAAATGGGCTTTTCAACAAAGCTGGTTTGAAGGCTTGTGAATGCCAAAACAGCATTTCAACCCATTAAACTTCACAGACGAAACAATTTCTTCTAAAAATAATCATCAGTTCTTCCCACCAGAAAAAATAAAAGCCTGGCCAATTCCTAACGTGCCAAGTTTTCAGGCAGGCCTGATTTTTATGGCTGGGCTTATAAAGCTCTGAAGAAAAGCAGGTTTATAATGGAAACACCGAACGAGCTGAGTTATAGGTGAAGAGCAGCCACCCTACACAACAGGGCTGCCAGCAACCGCTGGCAAATGCATTCCACCTTGCTAATCCTGAATTTTCCCGTTCAGAGGAAAAGATGAGACATCTTAACTCCTGCTAACATCCTCACCATTATGTCAATGCAAATACAGTCACGAGGCAATTACCAGCCCAGCCAAGGGCCAGCCATTGTGGGGCTGACAATAGCTTGTTGAGCCCTTCGGAGGAGAAACAAATACCTTCAACCTTCTCCAAGATTTTAAGTCTCATTAGTATAAATCAGTAACCCAATTAATGAGGGGTTTAGCATATTGATTTGCATCAGTTTACATGAATTAATGACACAAGTAGTGGGAGACAATGCGGCAGGAATTGCTGGGAAGATGAACTGCTACGTAGGGGAATTGTATTGCTGCAATGCATGAAAAAGGGGCACAGGCACCCCAAATATTGTGATGGGTATGAAGCTGCTCCTACCGAGCACCTATGCAGCCATCAGGGAGATAGAGACATTACCTGGCTGTTGAAATGGCTAACAACCTGAGGCAGATTTGCTGATGCAAATTTTAAGAGCTGCTTTTTAAACGAAAACTCCTGTTTTAATGGTTGCAGCAATACCTGGTTGGGGGTTAAATGGAGATGGCTTCCAGGGGAGACCACAAAGGTCCATGGGTGAGATGCATTCCTGCTCTGCTCCTGCTGGGACACGGGGCACATACAACAGAATACACCGCAAAGAGCAATTCGGGAAAAAGCAGCCAGGGCAGCAAGGAAACGTGGGGCAAAGTCGCAGTGAGCAGGCTGGAAAGAGCCCAAAAGGGCAAAGGCCAACGAGGCAGGGCAGGGAGAAAATGCATCTCCACCAGCTACCCACCAGCACCCAGCCTATAGCACATAGATAGTAAAAAGAGGAAAGCACCACGTTAGGACATGCCACCAGAATCCTCCAAAACGTGCCAGGTTTAGCAAAACCATCTTCCTCGTGGCCACCTGCCCCTTCTGCACCTGGCAGGGTCCCCAGCACTCGCCAGGCTGCCTAGCCCGAGGGACCCCTGAAAAGGATGGTCCTTCCTTCCAGAGGAGAGCGACAAAAGGATGGGCCATGCCCAGGATGGCTTCCCCTCCTCCCAGGGCGGGCAGCCCCTCCTTGCTCCAGTAGTTATAAAAGGGCTCTCAATCCATGTAATCCATTAGATACAAATTACAGCAATTTAAGCACACTTGACCCAGAATTACAGCAAGCCCATAAAGAGCTGTGTCTTCCCAGGCAATTTACACTGTTACAAGCCCTCAAACAAACCACAGCAGAGGATTAAAAAAACAACAATAAAAAGAAACCAACAAAAAAGCAAACCAAACCCAGAAAACAGGATGCCTGAAACAACATTATCAAGAAATCAACTAACTAGGGTTAGTTCACATTCAGGTGGTCCTGAAAATGCCACTATTGCACAAGCTCTAACCAGTGTGTGTTTTGCACATATCTTAAACCATTAAATCAGAGCCGCTTGACAGAAGATGCCATGAAGCACAGCACTACATAACCATTTGGGTTGGGGACTGCAACCCCCAGCCCTGGGGACACAAGGCAGGAGGGACGGTGCTGAGCGGGCGGCTGCTCGCCCTCCCGGGGTGGCTCCCAGCTGCGAGTCCCCCCCTGCAGCAGCTCAGGTCAACGCAGACCCCACCACCCAGGAGGGGGATTGCAATATTCCTGCATCAATTTCCAGCCCTTCTATGCAATTTTTTCATTTATTTTTAAATTACTGCTAGTCCTAGATAGCATCCGAAGGAAAAGAAGCAGCAGAGGACAGGTCACCCTCCCGCCAGCCTTGCAGGCACCGCAGTGTCAGCTTATGGACCACT
The DNA here is from genome assembly GCA_026212715.1 of Elanus axillaris. NCBI lineage: Eukaryota > Metazoa > Chordata > Aves > Accipitriformes > Accipitridae > Elanus > Elanus axillaris. Next base: position 15,163,682 of record JANZLQ010000040.1, read on the forward strand.
GCAGGCTAGTGGCCACTGGCCATCACAAGAGGCAGAGACTCGAGGCAATGACACTCTGCAGTTATCCTAGATACTCAGCCTAGCTTACATGGAAAAATAAAGCCACCAGCATTAAAAAAAAAAATAAGGTGCAAGCTATTTTCTTCCAACAGTCATAGGATTTATCGAGGCTCAGGTTTCCTGCAGCAGCCAAGCACACCAGCTTCCACACACACAGTCCTTGGTCCTGGGGGTCCCCAAGATGCTCCAGGTCTGCCTGCACCGGCAGGACCTGGGCGTCTGCCGCTCCTGGCTGTGGAGGTGTTCCCAGGGACAAGAAGAAACGCCAGGGTTTTGTGCTGGCAAGCGAAGGGCGAGAGCAGGGCAGCAGCTCGCAGCAGCGGCTGTCACTGGTCTGGCTCCTGCTGTCACCACGGGGGACATTGCCACATTCACAGGGGGCTGCACGAAGGTGGGACGGAAGAGGGTGGCTTTGGGCGAGGGTGACAAACAGGGCCAGCAATTACTGTGGGACACACGATAATAAAAAGCAAACAGACAGAAGGGATTTCTACATGCCTTGCTCTGATATGTCCAACACCAGATGCTATCGTGAGAAAGGAGCCAGGTCCACTCCAGAGGTCTTGCCTGGTCCAGCAAATCTTACACCCAGCTAGAGCAACTAGAGGATGGTGACAGAAACCATAAGAGATGACCAACATACTGAGAGGTCGCACCCTCCAGAATTAATACACCAACCTGCCTGTGCGGACAGTAGCCAGGTTGGCTCAGGCGGGGGCAGGAGCAGGACCCTGCCCCGGGGGAGCGGGATGACTCCTCTTGCTGCCCTGGCCATTCGTCCCAACTTAGGGCCACACCACCCATCACAGCTCAAAATGAGAGACTCTGATTACAAGAGTCCCATTTTGTGCTCCCCTTTTCCCCCTGTTGCTACCAGAAGGGTAAATGTGGAGGCTGGTCCGCTGGAGGAACCCAGAGCAGCCTGTATGCATATGTCACCTGCGGGGCTGTCCCGGCACGGAGCTGTACGTGTTTCTGGAGAGGCACAGAGCTGTTAAAGCAGGTCCTTTCAAGGGCTGTATCTTTTTATTCCAGCTCTTTGGGAGACAGCACCTCACACGCTGCCAAGAACACCACCTTTCTGGTTCATTTTGCATTTGAAGCTCGTTACCATTTCCATTAATTTTAATTATTAATTCTATGTATGGAATTTTTTCTTTAAATCGTGCTCGTAATGGCAGTGGTTATGTGAAGAAAAAGAAATACTTGAAGGAAGGGAGCACATGCCTTCCTCGAAGACAGCAGCATGCCTCATCCCTACCCATCTGGTTTAGTTTACAATCTCATGTCAGAAAGCCGATTTCACACACAAACACAAAATAAAAGCAGGAACACAACTTTTGATCATCCTACATTGATGTTTACTCTTGTTTCCTGCAGCCTCAGGTGACAAATCTGTCCTTTATATAGCGGAGGATCGTTGTGCTATTAACAAAGTCAACTGGACACACTTAAAACTCACAGCAGGTCTTTGCATTGGTGGCTTGTACCAAACTAAGGAATAATAATTAGTAAGCAATTACTTGTAAAACGATAAATATAAATTCAGAAATGTTTCTTCTGAGCAGTAAACGCTCAAAAGCAGGAGAATTTACAAGCAACTTTCTTACATATGAACACTCACGCCAAGAAGGGAGATGTTGGAGAAGTCAGCCCCTCAGAACACAAGGGCTTTTGTTCCACCATTCTCTGAGCTCTGAAGAAGTTTAATTTTTTTTTTTTTTTTTCTTCATTTGACTTTGCTGGCCTGCCAGCTGGGTATAAGCCAGAAGGGTTATCCAGTCAGAACTTACTGCGATATATTTACAATAGTAGTGCATCTAAGGTTTGTTTATTTCAGGATTAAAATTCAAATGGCTAGAACCATTTAAATAATTAAAGGGCAATCAGAAAATGCCATGAAACCAAACAAATCAGGAAAAGTCATGGAAGCCATCAGCAATATTTAATTCAGAAATTCTCTTTGTTAGGGAACTTAGCTGAAAGAAAACAGCTGGATGTAGTTCAACCCTCTAAATTAAAAACAATCTAACAAGGTCTATAGGGATAACTCTTTCAGCTACATATTGGAGACCAGATTCACTTCTACCAAGTAAATGTAATAGCACTCAAAGCTAGAAAGGAAATTCCTCAGAACTGAGGTAGTTTCTAAGTATCAGCACATTTTCCAATTCCTTGCAAGGCAACTTAGCTATTTACAATCCATTTTTTCCCACACATAAATTTATAACTTTTTCAATTTTATGGTTCCATGATTTATTTTCTAAAGAAAAATAATCTAGCCAGAATATCCGTAACTCTACTAACATCATGTTTTAATAAATAACTGGCTACTTCTAGTAAAATTAAGCCTCCAGATTGTTTATACCAGCCAAGAATATTCCATCTTTATAGCTTCGCAGAAATTTGGTGTGAAAATAAAGTTGAATATAACGCTGACCCTGAGCTAACAAGTAATTAATGCTTCAATATAAAAATAGAAAATTATCCTTGCAACACAAGGGTGGAATAGAGCAAACCCTCTCTCTCTGGATTGCTCTCCTGACCGGATCCTGGTGTCCAGCCAGACCTAAAGGCTACCTAAAGCAAGAGGAGACGTGTAGAATAATTTTGAGTCTTTCCAAAGACTTTGTTTTCCCTAAACTCTTTTAAAAATTATTTCATCTCTTTTCTTAAAAATATACATTCCTTTTATTAAAGAGTTGCCGTTCACCACAACACTGTTCCAACTGCAAAAGCACAGGTAGAGAGATGAGGGTGTCTCGGGTAGTGCCAAAAAGCTACAGTCGCTGGGCATTGGCTCCCTGGAGACCAAATACACTGAAAAAGAGGTGTCTTCAGCCCTGCCAGCTCCTGCCTGCTCCTACTCAGATCTGCCTGCAACAGTGCCGCGGGGTGCTGCCCGCCTGCTCCTTCCCTTTTGCTGCCCACCGGAGAGGAAACAAAACTCTTGCAAAAACAAACCCAACACCCCCCTGCCTCCCCTCCCACAAAGTATTCCTTAAAAACAAAACAAAAACAATTTTAAAATTAATCCAGCATTCATCTAACAAATTTGCAGACAAGACACATGTTGGCATTTGGATCTGCGAGATGACAAGTCGCTTCCAACCGAACAAGTTTAATGCCTTATTCCCACGGGGGATGCATGTCGGGAACTGACCTACAGGAGTTACAGCTAATTGCAAGGATCCCGGGGAACAAATGACAACTCTTCTTAGTGTCTGCAGAACTGGAATTCTCTGTAGTCTCTTCCAATTTAACCAAACCTCCCATAAAGAAAGTACAACCTGCTCCTGGCATTAACACCCTATGCAAACAGGGCGCTTGGCATGCTGACCAGCTCTGCCTTCACCTTCTGTTTTACCACATAATAAAGACAAATTACTTCCACTTCTTTCCAGATAAGGCAACTAACATAATGTGGATAAATGGGAAGTTAACTACATGAAACATGTTTTCTCCTTGTTGGGCAATTATTTTTTTCCCCATAAGATAACATGATAAATAAAACCTGCTTCTGTACAGATATTTCTCATTTCAGAAACACATACTTGTTACAGGCCAAGAGAATACCCTAGGGTTTTTTGTTTTCATAAGAAATATGGTAAAAGAAAAAAAAAAAAAAAAAAGAAAAAAGTGATAAAGACACAAATGCAGAGCTAACTACAGGCTTGTATATACATTTTTGTTATCCACCTCTAACATGGACTCTTGGTGAACGGGACAGACTGGTAGTCCCCGTTCCTGTTATTCCCAGAATAGCAAGGGAAGAAAAAATAATCAGTATCTTAAAACCAGTGGCAACATAGTAAAAACTGTACACTGTTGTCCATTAACTTAAAAAGCAAAGTCCCTAGATTGTATAAAAGTGAAAGCAGGTGCCTTCTAACTTTTATTATCAAAGTCTTTTTCCCCCCACCCCTACGCTGCACAATTATCTCCATTGTCTTTGCATGGCCAAGAACAAAATGCTAAGGAGCAAGGCTGCTTGTGATAAACCGCTCCTGGTAGCAGCAGAAGTGTTCACGTTCTTATCGCTCTTGTTGGAGTTCCCAGTGACTTCGGTGGCATTGAACTCGAACTCCGGGGAGCACTGCTGGAGCTCGCAGCCGCTGCCGCTCTCCTCCCCGCTGCTCTCCTCACCTGTGGGAGACAAACACACGTGCTGTCCTCCTCTGCCGTCTGCAGCGCGAGGCTTTGCTCGCAGAAGGCAGCGGGGGAGACAGAAAAAAAGCAAGCGTGTGGAGGTTTCGACATTTATGAGACATAAGCGATGGTCCTCTGGTTAATGCGACTTCTGCGTGCCCTGCGTTCATCACACCCATCTGTGCTGGTGAATGAAAAGCTGGACAGGAGCCGGCAACGTGCGCTTGCAGCCCAGAAAGCCAACCGTATCCTGGGCTGCCCAAAAAGAAGCGTGGCCAGCAGGTCGAGGGAGGTGATTCCCCACCTCTACTCTGCTCTGTTGAGACCCCATCTGCAGTACTGCGTCCAGCTCTGGAGTCCTCAGCACAGGAAAGACACGGACCTGTTGGAGCAGGTCCAGAGGAGGGCCACAAAAATGATCAGAGGGATGGGGCACCTCTCCTATGAGGAAAGGCTGAGAGCATTGGGGTTGCTCAGCCTGGAGAAGAGAAGGCTCCAGGGAGACCTTATTACAGCCTTTCAATTCTTAAAGGTGGCTTTTATAAAAAAGAAGGGGACAGACATTTTTGTATGGCTAGGCAATAGGACAAGGGGTAATGGTTTTAAACTAAGGGAGGGTAGATTCAGACTAGATATAAAGAAGAATTTTACGATGAGGGTGGAGAAACACTGGAACAGGCTGCCCAGGGAGGTTGTAGATGCCCCATTCCTGGAAACATTCCAGGTCAGGTTGGACAGGGCTCTGAGCAACCTAATCTAGTTGAAGATGTCCCTGCTCATTGCAGGGAGGTTGGACTAGACGACCTGTAAATATCCCCTCCAACCCAAACCGTTCTACGATTCTATGAGAACAACCCTCCTCGCACAGCCTGTCAGAGATGCCAATTCCCACCCACTTCACTAACACACTCACCCACAGCTGAAGCTTAAGCAGCAACCCCCATGTTAGCATGAAATCCCATTAAAAAGGGAAAAAGAAAGAGCAAAAGGCAAACAGCAGCGAACATACTTATATCAATGAAGTCGACATCATTCCCACTGTACGCATTCTTCAGCTTGTTGGTCATCACCCGCAGAGCCATGATTTGCCGGCGGATCACCATGTCTGGCTTGGTAATATCAACTTCTACCTCCGGGTTATTCACTTGACTTGCTAAGCCGTTTCCAGTCACCGCAAAGTCATACCTGAAAAGAAACCGTCCCTGCTGGTACCAGAGCTGCAGCTTGGCAGCGTCCCACACCAAAGGGTGATGGCTTGGGAACTTGGCTATGCCACCCTTTTCTAGCCTGGGTGATATTCTGAGCCCAACGTGACCTTCCCACATGCTAACCCTCACAGAACCCTTCCCTGGCTTCTTACCCCATCTCCCCTCCCTGCAACCTGAGCAGCATGTGGAATTAAACACTGTTTTCATATACCCTGTGCCACAAAGGCAGGGGAAAGACAATTTTCTCCCCAACTTGAAAAGAGAGGGAAGATCTGGGGTTTATAGTAATAATGACTTACAACAGCATAAATCAGCTTGCTGCAGGCAACAGAGCAAAACAAGCTGCTGAGGTGCCTTGATGCCCAGTTACGACGACACTTCTGGGAAAACAACCTTTGGGGCCATAGTTATCCCACAGAAACCTATAGTAACTGTTGGAGGCAAGAGTGTCATTCTGGCTTTGCATAATGCACCTTAATCATCAAGCTGGGGTATTAAATATGTACTTCTCACCACAGAGACATGAGACGCAATTTCCCTAATAACCCCAGCAGAAGAATCTTCTATGATGTTGAAGATGAGATAACGCAACCCCATGCATTGAAGCAGAGAAGAGCCGAGCTGCTCAGCCTGTGGTGGTGTGAGTGCTCAGGTCTAAACACACGTACGGCCTCTTGGTTTAAAAGAAAGACTGAGCAACAAAGCCCAACAGAATATATCTCCTGAAACGGGTATTTGGAGTATCACCTTACAGAGCAGGGACATGATATTTTTTCCCCTCCTCCAATTATACGACTTGCAAGAAAAATCGCTGTTTAACAGAAGAAAACATTATTTTTCTTAGTTATGATGCCAACATCAGTATTACGAGAGAGAGAAAAGCCTTTAGCACAATCTACTGATCCTGGAGACCAGGCAGTGAGATATAAGCATACATCTGAGGGGCACGCTCAAACCCTGCCCTGTATATGGGTTTATCGTTATTATTGTTGTTGGTTTTGTTATTATTTGTAATCACTATTACATGTTTCAAAGAAGTCAGAGAGAGACCAAGGTGCAGAAGGCTACTGAACTTTTAGCTTACTGAAGGCACAGAGAAAATAGTAACAGCAAAGCAAAATATCTTGCACAACCCGCATAGGATGTTCAGCCTCCCCTCTGTCTCCTTGCCCAGGGCTGCTAAGTCTGCATCTCCCCTCCTTACTGGTGCTGGCCCCCATGTGCACTGGGGAAATCTGCTGTGAAAAGCCCTGTACAAGCTGCTGATAAACAAGACCTCAGGAGGGCAGAGCCATTTCTTGCAGCAGAGACCCAAACCTGGCTGAGCGAGGCAGAGTTTCAGGCACACACAAAACAGTGCAAAATTTATGTGATATGGCTCAGTCCTGTGCCCCAAAAATATCAAGGGCAAAAACTGCTATTACTTAGAAAAACTGCTGGACAACCCTGGACAACTATTTTTTTTTAATGGAACATCGTGGATTTTGCTTATTTCCTCAGTAAGCAAACAGAAAAAAAGGAAACTTCTATTTCCAAAATAAAAGCTAAACAGTTACAGAAACCATATGACAGAAAACCTTTGGCTTATTCATGTGTTGGTAATTTCTTCCTTACAAGAAAAAAAAAAAAGTTTTGAAGCTATTTTTCCATAAAAAGCGTGCATGAAAACCACCGGTCCCCTTGTGCCACTGACCTCAGCGGCAGAGAAGAGGACCTTTCACCAACCTCCATTTCCCCTGCCCTTGCTCAACAAGGAACACAGCCATAGCTCCGGGCAGAAACACCAACTGGGGGCACTGGGGCAACAGTGCTGTCAGACAACATAAGCATCCCTGCTCTGTGGCCGTGATACAGGATTTTGTACGAGTCAGCTCCCCGAACCCATGAGCAACCAGTAAGAGGTTTAAGTCCAAGGAGAGATGCCGTATCTGGGGATCTAGGCTCTACTCCCTCCTTTAAAACAAACCACCATGTAGAGCTTGGACAACCCTTTAGCTTTGCGTTCAAGCTCTCCCATCTACAAAAAAAAGGGGTAATGGCAGCAGCCTGGCTCAGGAGAGCTAGGGTCACTCCTGTAGGAGAAGAGGGCTTAGGGAGAGGGGCCGGCACGCTGGGAAAGGCTGGGGCGAGAGGGAGAGAGTTAACTGGGGGCAGCAGCATTGCCAAACCTGCTCTTGGCGCTCCCGTTCCAGCACTCGTTCTCATTGACAGTGCCTACAGACATCTTTTCATCGTTGCAAATGTTGCCAGGGAGAGATGACCAAAATTTTTTGGCTTGCTTCAGCTTCTCTTTCACATCAGTAACCTATTAAATAAAAGAAAAAAAAGAAACACAGGACATAATCCAGAATACCAAACGCTCATTAAAAGTGAAGCTGGAAAGGTATTTTTTATCACAACAGACGTGTATAGACCAGATCTTCAGGCTGAGTGTTTTGATGGTTGATTTACTTTTTTAATACAAAATTAAACACCGCTCCTCAAACATGTATTACTCATAAGCCAAGCCTTTAAAACAGGCACTTTTCTGACATAGAAGCATTGAGGTAATTCATGTCTAGAGCCATGGGCAGATTACACCCCTCAGAGTTTAAGACAGCCAAGGAATATTAAGAAACCCTATAAATTACAAATGGAAAATTATACTCTGCGGTACACGGGTGCGAAGCGCCTGCGCGGCACCGGCAGGACCAGGCACTCACCAGTCGGTCCAAGCTCGTGCCGGCAGCTGTAGTCGGCCGCTCCTCTGGGTTGTAGGGTCTGAAACGAGTGCTGAAACCGCTTTCGGAGACAGAGCGAGCGGTCCGGCCCTGGGCAAGTGTTTTTGGCTGGCCGCATCCCTGGAAAACCTACACAAGAGAAGGAAAGGGTTTTATGAAATGGGAGGTCACAAGAGCCTCCCTTCTCCAGGCTCCAACACAGCCCCTGCCCAAAATAATACGTCAGCTTTCTATATACTTGAAAGGGCATCAAAGGAAGAACATACTGATGAGAATAGGGAAATAAAACACACTAGATAAATAAAGCTCAAGTGCGCTTTTAGCCCATTTACCTTCTGAGACACCTGCATGCTGTTCTCCTGCATGTTCATGATCGCATCTGAAATTTTCACATCAATGGGGTCCATGACTGACTCGATGTTGAAGGGACCCTCCAGCCTCTCTGCTACCAGCAGCATCGAATCTAACACAAAAAGAGAAACGAAGGCTTTTAATGGAGGAGCTTCAATAATAACAGATAACAAGGGTAACAGACTGAGCATGCAGACATTAACCACTGCAACATCGCATCTGACCGGCACACATCTCCAGGAAACATTTTGCTCCTTTCCCAGAGCCTACAACTTCACCAGGCACTTATAGGCTGCCAGCACCAAACCACAGGCTCATATACATCAAAAGCCACATTAAACGAGGGAGAGCCATCACAGCCTGCCAACCAGCAGCCTGTAATCACCTTCTCCCATTAGAACAAGCATTACTAACACCCTCCTCTCCGTACTCATTTATTAAAGGCTGCCTTGTGTCATTTGTTTTTCAAGACTGCTTTCAAAGCCACTGGCTTCCTTGTGCTGGTCCTGAACATAAGACACCGATGCAAAAGGGCCCAAAATGATCCTTGCTACCATCTCTCCCTTACGGAAAGCTACAGGCTTTGCCATGCCTGGGGAAGCCAAGGGATTGCGCCTTCTGGCATTACATGGACAATTTGGACAAGGGAGACTGCATGAGACCGGGGTAAACGCTGTGCACTAATGACATCTTTGGCACATCTCTAGGCAAGGGGAGATGGAAAAGTCCTCAGCCAACGCCGGGTCGGTCCTCTTGTGCAGACATGCAAGTCCTCATCAACTACATCATTAAACATAGCAGCTACTGAACATCCACTACTTCCTCTGAGAGATTATAACTGGCATTAAGGCTTTCACCCTGCGTTGCATGTAAGCCCTCTCTCTGGTTCTCCCCTAGAACGTGCCTCCAGGTACACGCCTGGTGCACTCGTCTCCTCTCGCCCATCATGGCCTTTACTTAATGTTAAGTTTTCGATGCAGTCCCTCAATCCCAAAGCACCCTGTTTGCTAGTCTCCCTCCTGCGTCACTTCACGATGCTCTGCCACAAATTCATCATTTGCCAGTCGCATTTAATGCTTCAATTTTTCCTAGCCTGCGTGACGTGGAGGGCCAGGGCACAACGGCCTCTCCGGCCCTGAGGAAACCCTCTCCCGAGGAGCTCCTCCCCGCTCCCAAGGATACGCCTGTTCCCTTCCATTAAGGAGAAATGGGTGTTTCACAGTCAGTCTATTAATTTCTCTTGAAAAGTGTTTCTCGTGACAGTCATCCTCCTCTCCTAAGCACAGAAGGTACTTTCAACAAGCAGAAAACTTCTGTGAGCTCCGGCTACCTGTTAAAGCCCTATAAAGATATTCCACATACTGAACAGTTTAGTAATAGCTTTGCCTTAGCACCAAAGTCATGTTAAATTACACTAAAAAAAACCCCACAAACTGATGACAAATATACAGTTAAGCTACTTGTGTATTTAAATTAATAACAATAAACCCAACAGCAAAACCCCCACATGAACTGCAGATGCCTTCCAACCCTGTAAATCCACTTTTTAAGGGCAACTCAATATTCCTAAGATTTGCTGGGTGTTAGTTAAAGTTCTATCAGTTGATCAAGCCAACCTGAAAATCACTGTCAGACAGGACTCACGCAGCTCCGCCAAGGTGCCGGTGTTTAAGGAGTGAACCCCGGGAGGAGCTGGAGCCCCCAGAAAACCCCTCGCCCCGCAGACACACACCACCCGCACCAGCGGCAGAGCTGCTGCAGGGCATGGCTGGAATTTAGCCGTCAGGGACTACAAGCAGATTTGAACTAAATTCATTTAAAAAAAAAAAAAAAGATAAAAAAAAGAGGAAAAAAAAGAAGGTAATAACAAATGAAACAAAGAGTCTTAGACTGTATTGTGGTGGGCTCCAATAAAGTGATGCTTCAAATCTCTGAGTAATGACTGCTAGCATGAATATACCATTGTGCCAGAGGGGAGAAAAATGCTTTTGATGTGCTACCAAATGGAGACTTTTGTAAACAAGTGGAGCACAACTTAAATGTGTTCATCATTGTCAAAGCTTTTGGGGTTTTTCACGCGCATAAAGAACATCCCGGCGCAGGTTGCAGGAAGCCACTCATTTCAAATAAAAATATTATGAATAGACAGATAATAAAACACACAAAATGTGTAGGGTTTTTTTTTTTTAAAGAAAAATCATTCCATTTTGTAACTACTTAATTCTCTGAGTGGCCAGGAAAGGCCGCAGATCAATAAAGTGTTTGTGAAAGACTGAAAGGAAACATAAACCCCAATTCTTCTGGCTGTTTGGCGTCTTTGTAAACTTTGAGCCGGGCAGGCCATCCACAAGACCATGGGAATGTAGAGCGAATTGGGTCCTTTGTTAGCAGGGGTGCCATGGCGTTACATGTATCACAGCCCAGGAATGCAGCCTCCGCTTTGACTGCCGATAGAGAAAATGCATTCGGCCTCCAGCAGAGCTGCCAAAGCTGGCGAGAAAAGATAAGGAAAGTAATAATTGCCCTTGGAGAATATATTCAACTGGAGCTCTTCAGGCGCTGGGATTGATACTGGCAAGGAGCGCTAAATGAAATAAACTTTCATTGAAAACAGGGAAAAGAAAAAAAAAGCGGGGGGGTGGGGGGGGGACCCTCTACCTCATCCACAGTTTTGATTTTGGGGGCATCCTGCAAACCTTTACCTCCCTCCAGGAGCCGGCTGGTGTCCCCACCAGCAGCCGTGGAGAGCAGCGGTTCCCTCCGGCAGCCACGTTTGACATTCATAAGGTTGGCTGGGGTTCAAGATAACGCCAGCACCACTGCATGTCGAGGGGGGAGGCATGCTGCACTAACACCAGAAATGAAGCTTTGGTGCGACTCCTCTCCCCAAAAGATTTTCCATTATTGGGAGAGAGGAGTTGATTATAAATATCAATTCTTTTGCCTCAGCTGTGGTGCAAAATAACTGGTATTTATAAGCTACAGTGAGGTGGCTCGGATCTGCTTCACAAAAAAAAGCCTGGCAGAGTGAAAAACGTACCCTGGACATTTATTACAAACACACAGCATGACAAAGACTGTCTTTCCTCCCTGTGATGGGGAGATAGAAGTGGATTTGGGGAGGAAAAAAAAACCCAACCCATACCATATAGCACCATCCCTTAAAGACCCTTTTCCTCCTGCATACATTTGTCCTTGCTACTGGCATTGAGACAATCCTTGGTGACAAAGCACCTCGCTCTCATGAAGGAAAGCAATTCTTTTGCATTGTGCCACCAATAATCAGAAACCCACATCTTCAGCCTCACTGTCTGACTTGAAGAACAAAAGGCAGTTTTCAGTCTTAACCCCAAGATCTGATTTAAAAGGGGAGGGAAGGAGGGGGAAGACCTTGACCATTCATTAACAACAATCTTTTTTTTTTTTTAAGGGGAAAATAATTCTTTGTACACATAGTAGTCTTCCAGATACTTATATGGAGCCTGAATTTGACATCTTTGAGCAGAATAAACCTTTGGGGGACAGTGTGGAAGATTATGAAAAGGCACTGGAGATTAACATTGTTCATTCAGGAAAGCTCCAGCTCCTCCAGTAGCTTGTTTGAAACAAAGTATACTCCTGTCTAATTGGTGTACAATTGCATCAAGAATACAGGGCAAAATAATTTAAAGATAGCTAAATGGGAGAAAAGAGTGCAATTCGGTCATTATTTCATATGCTGCAACTTTAAATGGTACTTTGCAGAACTAAGGAAGTCTAAAGTCTTCTCGTCTCAAAAAAACCCTACAAACTTTACCTCCCAGTTTGGAAAAGCTTTAAATAAGTGACTTACATATAGACCCACTAACACATGCGCATGCATATTTTATAGGCACATGGACGCAAATTCATATATACTTGCATTCATTGGAAGTTCTCCCATTTAACTATCTTTAAATTATTTTGCTAGGTTCAAAATCTGGTTTTGACAAGTAACAAATCGCTGCCATAACCGAGTACTTAAACGCGTGATGCAAAATAGCATCAAGCCCACGCAGGTGGGTCGGGTTTGGGGGGTGGGGTGGGGAATTGTTTGTTGGGTTTTTTTTCTTATTTATTTATTTATTTAAACCTTTAAACACACAGGATATTTGTGATATATGCCCTGCCCCAAATATCAGATCCATTTCATTTAATTTGCCTCAAGTGGCAAACTGAGATAGAAACCGAAGTCTGGAACATAACCAACACCTGTTCAGTTATTAAACTGTGTAAAGAAAGCACAGCTTAAGTTTTCAGTATTCGTACTCCACTGCAACAATCAAGCCAGAGTGCAAGAACCAAGCAAACACTGCCAATAAATGTAATGAAGCTTAATACCATACTTAAGTAATGAGCGGGCAAGAAGCCCCTTGGGGATGAAGCACTGCAAGAGGAAAGCTTTGCTTCCAACCTGGAATCGCGTTTATTTATTTTGTCTTGTTTAATAATCTTAATTATTGTATGCAGTCCCTGATCAGTCTCCTGTGACGGGGCTCACTGGCTTCCCCTGAGGTTCGTCTTTAGCTGCATACCACCTACAGCAATTAGCCGCTTGTGCTTTTGTCTGTTTTCTGGCATTATGCCCTTCCCTTTCATGGGATTCCTCTTTTCTACTTGGACTAGATGTTTGCAAGTCTCCTGGCTTTGAGCTATTTCAGCAACAATTGTAGCTGAAATACTTAATATTCTCATGAGAAAGACGGCTGGGAGGAAGAGGGGGGGTGGGG
>JANZLQ010000040.1:15180828-15192086 GCA_026212715.1 Elanus axillaris
TTGCCACAGAAACCCAATACACCATCCTAGTGCTGCTGAACCTCAAAGAAGTGTTCTGCATCCTCCTTGGGAAGGAAACCAGGAAAATGTCCATAGCACCAGCCAGGTGCCAGAGCTGAAGCAGGATGAGAGCAGGAGAGCTCCCTAACCCTATCACAGAAAACTGCAGGTTTATGAAAGGGATTGCATGACAGTGTGTTCCAAAAAAATCGCCCGCACAGTGGTGACCCAGGAGGCACCTTCCCATCTTAGGTTCCCAGCTTGCCCCAGGAGCGCCGAGCGGCTGCAATCCTGCAGCATCCCCCTGCTTTGATATTTCATAGGGGTTGATCTTTATGAATCCCAGCAGATGCAGGGGAAACTGAAGCCGCTTTCCCGCGTTCCACAGCGGACGATATGGGATGGTCGCTTAGATTAGGTCCTTTGAACAAAAGATCCAGGATGATTTTAAAAGCAAACAGCATTTTGCTTCCTTCTCCACATAGGTTTGCAGCTCTGAGCCCTGTACAGAGCTGAGCAGAGGGTGATGGCAAAAGGGGCGATGAAAAGACAAACCCCAGCCTGTAGTGACTGCCGAACCGAGCCCTAACTACTGATGGACATAACCCACAGGGAAGCTGTTAGTTTGCAATACAGTTGCAGATGAAGAGGAAGACAAAGGGGAAATTCATCAGTCCAAATCTGCCATTTTATGGTGTCAGAAAGCAATAGGAAGGCACAAACAGAGATCACCTCTAAGAGTTTCATGGGAGATTATGAGCAATTACACCTCGTTACAACAGTGATAAATGCTTAACTGCTGAGTATCGCTGCAACAAGAGCCTTAACCCCTGGCAAGGGGCCCGTACCCAGTCCAGACCAGCTCTGGATCTGTCGGTGGGATGTGCCATATGTTGCACTGGCAATTCTTCACAAGCTTTTAATGTTCGCTCTGCCATGCCAGGTGCAAGCTCTTAAAACACCATTGTATGTAACAGTAAACCCAGATATGCTTTGTTCTGGGGTTGTGTTTATCTTGGAAAGCGACTCAAGTTCATTCAAACTCTACTCTAGAATGACCCTCAAAACCAAATAATCTCCTTTCTAATAAAGCAGAGTCCAAAAGAAAGCTTTATTTGCTGAAGAGGATTTACTCTGGTAGATTTGAGTCCAGGTAGTAGTAAGCTGTAGTGCACATATGCTGTAAAAGCTTCTAATAGAAGTAAATGCACTCCAACCCCTCTCTTTTATCTTGTGAAATTTATTTCCTTTCCGTGGCATTCCATGCCACTGCAGCAATCCATCACCCTGTGGTTTCATCATGTAAATTACAATTTGTCCATATCTATACGCTTTGTCAAACGTGAAGATTAAACGCTGCTAACAGATGTGTTTTGGCACCAAACTTCACATTTATATCAAACTTCTCCTTAAAAGTACAGATTTGCACACAAGCCACAAAAATCAAGTGAAAAACAGACAGTTCTGGGCTTATTTCAAATGTTTCATATCATATTTGAGATACCCCCCAACTTACATTGACCGGTGAAGGTACAATCAATTTCTTGTAAAAATGACATGCTCTTAGTATAATAAAATCTCGGGTTTGTTGGTACCTTGTCAAACCCATCCCATTTCAGAGTCTCACATAAGCGAAACTGTTTGCCTTTTGTCCATCCATAGCCTTTTCCAACTCCTTGGCAATTGTATCTGGATGCATACATCTAGTAGGAACTTCACCATTAAAGTCCGCACCTATCAAGTGAAATGCCTACCACAAAGCTGCTAATACTCAAGATAAACCAATCTGTGCAAGCAGATAAAGTTCAGAGAAGCAACCAGTTTCTTTTTCCCCTTCCTTTCCAAGGCAAGGAACAGCTGAGGAAGGACGACAAAGCTCCAACCATGGATGGTCCTGCTGGGAGCTCCCACCAGCTGCCAGACAGCCAGAGCCACATTTTATTCTCTCACTCTACCTTCAAGTTAACATTAAGAATGTTAATAACAACACTTTAAATCCCGTCAGCTTTAATAACTATTTGTAATAACACTGATAACTTAGGCTTTCTTATTTTCCAAGCTTGCACAAAACAGCGTTGCCATGCCAGCAGCACAGCCACAAGAAAACATAAAAATCCAAGAATTTGAAAATAAATGCAGTGAAATTACTTTTGATTTATACTGTGTTTTCTTTGCAAAAAAAAACCCCAAAACTGAGTTAGGGTAATACTGGATAAGGAAGACTGAAGGAGTAACTTCCCAGTGACACGGAAAGATGATTTCATGACTTTAAGAACTACCTCCAAAGCTGACTGAAGGACTGTGGGCTGCTCCAGGTGAGCAGCCAATTTAGACAAGCAAAGTGTCACAGATTTTTGGGACCAACACAACCGTACTCGCATCATTTTTTCCTTCCCGCAGTGTTGTGCAAGACCATCATCTTGGCACATACCCGTCCAGACACCCAGCTCGCTGTGAAGCAGAGGATCACTCGAGTAGCTCTTGGTTTGCTTCCTCACCCCAAATATTCCAAAGAAACTGTTTTGGAATTAACTACGCATTTAGCCAATTTTGCTGGCCTGGTGCTAGCACATGAATAATTTAGAAAGCATTTGGTTCAACCACAGATTTGGGCCTCTGAGGTCTTGCACAAGGGAGCACATTTAGGAGTGATATTTAGGAACCGCACAGCTCTATGCCTTTTCATTTTTCACTACCCATGGCAATGTCTGCTGCAGCTTTACCTTGTGCTTTATCATGTGCTTGTCTTCCCCACCAGCACCCCCAGCCCCCACGGGGCAGACGGAAACTCAGGCTGCCAAGCAGACACCTCTTCCACCGAATGGTTATAAAGCAAAGCCAGGGTCAGCATCTCCTGCTCTCGGTGTCCTCAGGACCAATGCACCTTTCAAACAAAGCTTGTTCTCCAAAGCACCTGCCTCTCCCTGACCCAGAGACACGGCAGATAATTAGGAACGGTCTGTTTGCTTTAATGAGCAAAACAGTGAGAACATTTGTCTTGGCAGCTACACCCAAAAACTTCCTTAGTTACCCCTCACATTGTTTTCAAAATTAGCAGCAGAACCACAATGCAGGAGGAGGCAAAGAAAGAAAGAAAAAAAAAAAAAACCCAGTGGACTGAAAGTCTCCTGCATGATGCCATCAGCTCCAAACTCACAGCCACATCCACGCGCGCTCTCAGCCCGTTAAATCCGTGACGATTGCTGCTCGAGCATGCTTTGAAGGCTATGCCTAGTGCAGACCCTCAGATGGCTGGAGCTGAGGCAGATGCAGCCACATTCTTGGCAGGTCTTCTCAGGGTCATCTTTGATGTGGAGAAGCGCTTGGTATTGTTTTCTACATTGATGTTTGCCCTTGGCACATGGAGGGCAATGTCCTTGTGCACGACGGCCCCTCAGTCTAGCCCCAAGGCTTGAAACTTGCTGCCTGGACAGCATTGCTTCTTGAGAAGTCCCTCCGCAACATTAAAAGGGCTCCCTGGCTCTTCTGGCTGGTTCTGGGTTGCCCACGAAGCAGCAGCACCTGCCCCCCCGTCTCCTCTCAGTGCATGCAAACAACACATTTCATTTCTGTCGCTTCCCTGGGAGGGTTTGCTCTTGCCCTAAGGCTGCCCAGCTTTGTTGGATATAGGAACATGAACTTCCTTCTGAAGAAGGATTAAGGTCACCTTCCCCTTAAGTCAAACCGAGGGCAAAGACCACACAAAGGAAGACTGGACCTTTGTTCTCTGACTAAACTTTCAGATCCTCAAATGGTAATTATGAGGGGCACAACATTTACTGAAATAGGAGCTTGGTGCCCTAATATTTTTGATGATACAGGCCTTAATTCCTATTCATTCAGTGTTTTATTATTTTCATCACCGATTCTCCTGACCTAATGTCTGGTCCACATTCAGCATCCGTGCTGGAAAGGGCAGGAGCCATGGTTCAAGAGATGCAGCTGGAGGTAAGGGAGCTCACCCAGGCCGGCAGTAGGTTGGTTTATGCAGGTTCAGCGTGTCACCTTGTGCTTGAAGGATGCCTCATTAGAGATGAGGCAGCTTAGAGCAAAGGGGCTTAAAAAGCCACCAGGCTTTTGCTCCAGCTTTGGAGCAGCTGTGGGAAAGCAATCACCTGCCCCCTCTGCAATTTGAAGAAAATTCCCTCCTTGGCTGCTATCATCACACTTCATTAGGGAAGAAATGCTGATAGCAAGGAAGCTGAGCCTCCTCTACTCGCCCCAAACATGTCTGGCAGCTTCCACTCAGCTTTTAATGTCTCTTGAGGATGGCAGGTGATGAGGTAGGGGTATTAGGAATACATACAAAGCTGTGCATTATTTCATACTGCTCATATCTGTGCTTCCAACTTAAAAACACCATTTCTTGCATACAACTGAAGCTGCTGCCTGTGCTGGACAAAAAGCAGACAGGGTTCCCAAGGACAGACTGGAAGACCCTTTCCAGCAGCCCAGCTGCTTTGGCGGCAACCGTACCTCATGTGGCTTTCAGCACGCAAATGCTTGTTGGGAAGGCGATCCGAGAGCCTCCAGAGCTCTCAGCAGTTCCTCAAAGAATCGAATGCAAGGGCAAGGGGGAGAAGTGGTAAAAGAACCCCAAAACAACAGTTCATCAGCATAAATCTGCTTGGGGGCTGCAGAAAACTCCCACCACCACTGCAACTGCAGGAGGTCCCATCTGCAGGTCCCCTTTTGCAGCTCTGCAGAGAGACAGTGACACCAACGCAGGGATTCAAAGTCGCATGGCTGCATGCTTTGTCCTTCATGCCCCTCCACTGCTGACCTCCAGCCAGACCTCCCCTCCCAGCCCCTGGGTCAAGCAGGCTCCTTCTGAGACCCTAACGAAATGCTATTGAGGGGCTCAGTCCTTGACCTCACCTTCTCCCCCACAACGGGGACCTCCATCCCATACCTGTCGCTGACCTGCACTCAACAAGCCCCATCGCACTTTGCCCTCAAAGCTGTCATGACCCTCAAACCAGGCTGCGGGTTTAATTGCGTGTAACTAATTAAAGGAGCATCTCTGCAGCTTGAGAACTGCCCAGTTGTAGGTTCCCGTTCGTTTTGGTCACTCTGGGCTCTGGCTTGTATTTGCTCCTTTTTTCCACCCCCGGCGGGGGCAGGAAATGTCACTGCTGGCAGCAATTTAACCTGGCTGATTTTAGTGCTTGTCAAGGGCTAAGTAGCAAGCGAGCGATTAGGGGACGGGCAGATTTCCGTCTCCCGAAGGCGAGGGCAGGAAGGTCAGAGAGAAAGCACCAGGCATCAGCAGATGACAGAGGGAAGTGCTGGAGGCCCCCAGCCCCGTGCAGCCCACCTCAAATGCAGGATATGTCTCTTGCAGGCAGAAACAGCATCCCGGGTCTTCTCAGATCTGCTGTTCTGGACGAGTCTGGAGAATTTTGTATTTTTGGGGTCCGAAGGAGGGAATTTGAGGGGTGAAGACTTGAGCATCAAAATTGTGGTTTTTAGACACAGTTTGAAAAAAAGTCTGTGCTTTCTCTCAAAATCATACAGCTTTATCTCTGTTGTGTGTTTGGGCAGCAGCACACAGCTTCTGATCCATCCAATGCCAAATTAAAAGTTATCTTCTAGCACTCTGGCTCAGAAATCAAGCATAATTGCAGGTTTTCAATATTCTCTCTTCCTTTCCCCCTTTAATCCCAAACTCATGCAAGAACAATACTTTTCTAAATGCATCTCCCTAGCGAAGATGTAAAAATATATAGGATCATTAAAAAGCCATCAAGGCCATTCTACTGTAAAGAGCTCTTTGCTCTCCTGATAGCATCCCAGGAAAGTAAAAAACAGCTGGGTCTTGCAGTAGTTTGTATTTCTCCTCCCAAGGATTTTCAATTAAGCATTTTTTAACTTGCTTGTTAAAAAAAACCAAAACATTAAAAGTAAAACTCATTTGCATTACTTTGGACATTTTCCTAAAGAAGAACAGAAGATTTATCCCTCAAGTTAATCCCTGGTATAAGCAGTCATCCCACTACAACTCCTAAGTAAAAATAATACGGAAGCAGTCAATAGAGTCATTACATAGAGCTCAGCAAAGCCGAGCTAATCTATATGTAATGTGGGAAGCCCCAAAACACAACCGCAAAGCAGCAGGCATAAAAACATTAGCTTTTAAACTCACGTATAGAATTTCCCATTGTGTCTTGCAGAAACATGATGTTAGATTTCCACTGAATGAGATTAAAACACTATAGAAAAGATTATTATTCCTTCTACTGCTGCAACCAAAGCTTAGGTATTCAGCAGCAGGGACTTTTGCTACTGCTTGGAAAAGTCAATCTGTTGCAGGATTTCCAGTGCAACTTGTGAAAGTGAAGTGGAAAGTGCAGTCACTGTGATCGTACAAGGCACGTGAGCTATTTTTGCAGCTGAGCTGGTCTCTGGTTAACCTTCCATAATCGAGCAATTCATTCTAGGGTTGAAGGCAGCTCTACACTCAAGGATCTTCAAAAGGGAAAGAGAAATCACAACGCCACCTCGGGTTCACGACTCTGATTCGTAACAGATGCGGGGACCGTAGCCCTCGTGGTCCCATGTCAAGTCTGGAGACATTTTGATGAATTCTGAGCAGATGGAGCATAAACACGATCCCTTACCCATGCACATTTACTGCTTATCAAGTGATTGCACATTCCTGAAAACCATACTGGGGCTTAACGGACGGACCTCCCACCTAAATACTTCATCCACACTCTCCAGCAGTGAAAAACCCACCCCCTGACCACAGTATCTGCCACACAGCCAGAAACAAGAGCCACCAAATCTGAAACTCCAACCAATAGGTCAGCAGGCTTGGCCAGTGAGTGACCTGGCATGGAGACATGACGCTTGGTGTCATCCAGCACCGACCCTCCCTCCCACACCTCCTTCCCACCACAGGACGGCGTCCCTGAGGTTGAAGTTTTTTGTGGTCTCCCAAGAGGGACCCCACACATCACCCATGGAGCTCCATGACAGCCATCCTCAACCAGTGGCACACAGATACGTCTAATGCAAGAGTCATCACTATTAAATGAGGAGTCAAGGTGTCCAAGGACCTAAACCTACCACCACTAACTTACAACTTGCTCCTGGAGCCTGGATATATTAGTACGGCAACTCTTCCCTTGCTAATATTCTCTGCCCTATCGCACACATGCAGGCTTATCACAGGCTGGTTTTCTCATTTCTCAAGAAAAATTAACATGGAAGCAGAATTTTTTTTTTCTTTCCAGAGAGACAGTATTTTAATATCATCCCTGTAAGTCAAAGCAATTTGAATTATTATCTCACTTAATGATGCTGCCTGTGCTGCCTCCAAAATTGCATTCTGCTTCTAAGACTACCTGAACAGCTACTCTTCTCTGGTTTACTGTTGAGAGTTGGGGGGGGGGAGTGTTATTGGGGTTTTTTTTGTTTGTTTTGTTTTTTCTTTCCTGACACTTTGGGTGATTCAAACTACTGCCTGCCCTTTCAGCCTGGCATTTTATTACTCTGTAACCAGGTAGAGAGAAAGTAAACCTCTCTCTGCCTGGTTAAATGATTATACTAAATCTTCTATAGCCCATGGGAAATTATTTGAGTTTGTTAAAAGGAAATCACTAATATCTGTAATCTTACACAATCACTTTACAGGGATTATTGACTATACCTGTTCCCTATACCATACAACTCAGACTAGAATTAAAGACAAATCTCATGTCAAAAAAAAAAAAAAAGTCACCACACTTAAACATCTCCGAAGTCTGAGGTTTAAGTCATGCTGCATGTGTCACATCAAGTACAACTGGCTCCCGCCCCGTGCATACGGCTCTGGCTTACTGTTATCATAAAAGTACTGTTTGCCCATGCTAACAGCCTCTCCCCACACCTGGCAGCAAGAAGCAAATCATCAGCTGCTCCATAATAGATGGCCACAGCATCCATGACTCGCTGTAATTTGAAGGCAATATTAAGAAGAAGATATGGCCATTAAACAAGCAAACATGGTTATTTCCACTGCAGAAGGTATTTAATTTCCTGTTCATTGCTGTTGCCTAGACAGGAGGACAGCATCAACCTGAGGAACAACCCTGCTGCCAGGCTGCAGCACTGGATGGTAGTGTCACCAGAACCTAACTCTACCAGGCAATGGCACAGCCTACATTGATGGATTTTGGTCCCACCTGCACTCAACTACCACCAACACCTTCAGGTACCGAGTCAGGACAACAGGGAAAGATGCTACCCATCACGGGTCCATGGGACATGGGAATAATCACGAGACGGAGCTCACCGCAGACACTTTGCTTACGACGTCCCTTGCGATGGCGAGGCCCTGAGCAAAGGTGCGGGCGGCCACGAACGCTCGCGTCACTTGTAGCTTGAGCTTCCGCGGCACATCCCCGAAGGGCTTTAGCTGCTCAGTGTACTTGCTGACGCACTCGAGGTATTCGTCCGTGAAGTGGTACTGGGGGTTGACCAACCGGAACATGCGCTCCAGCAAGCGCGCCCAGAACTCATTGAGCATCTCCTCCAGGTTGACATTGCCGCCCACGTAGTACCGCTTCAGCTCCACAAAGAGGTCCTTGAACAGCTCCGAGTTTTGCATGTACAAACGGCCATATGTCCGCACAAACATGTCGTTCAGTGACTTCTCAGCGTTCTCGAGAAGTTCTTTGAAGAACTCTAGAAAAGAGGAAGAGAAGATATGATAAACATGGGCATTCAGATGTGTGTTCACACACTTCTATAACCACTGCCATTGTTTAACCTTAAAATTCAACACAAGACCACATCATCCAAAGGAAACGGAAGGTTAAAGGACTCCCTAAAAATTGTCAAACAATTTCTGTATCTCAAAATTTTTGATTACTCTTCATAAACCAACCCCCCCAACCTCTCTACCTCTTTCCACATCAAAGACTTGCATGAGCAAAATCTCTTTTGATGCAAGTCTGAATACCATAACAAAACTCAGCAAAGTGGGGAGAAAAAAAAAAAAAGAAAAACACAACAAACCAACAAGCCAGTTTCTTATGTTACCACTCAGCCATCTTAACAGAAGTCATTTCAAAGCACAAGACTATTGGAAAGCAAAAAAGGGTGGGTTTTCTGTTAAACAGATGTTTTGCACAAATGGGTCTTTCTTTCCAGTTCTTGTCAATTCACTTTCTGAAATGATCATAAACCAGCCTCAAAAATGAACAAGTTTTAATACATTTTAAAAACAAACCCCAAAATCTACCCGGACTTCTGTCTCCTGTCTTGCAAGTTTGTCAGCTCTCAGGGCAGGGCCTGTCTCTAATTACCTAATTGGCCCTGATTGCAGACAGGGCTTCGGATGTTTGTGGCAGTACAGAAAAAGAAAACACAATTAAGCCAGAATTTGCTCAAAATCCAAGGGCTAAACACTTGGCAAAAAAATGACAAGAGATTTTTCAGATGACAAAGGATGGATGGGCCACCTTGGGTTTCATCACTTTCTAAAAGCAAATCCCCACTTTGGCCCAGTCTCCGAGAGCACCAGACAGCCCGGTGCTGGAGAGCAGCCGCTGCCGAAGCACCATCACTGTGCCTTGGCAGTGCCACATACATCTTTCCGAAGCCTGTAAGTAGCTGACCTGATGATGGCTGGCACGTCAGATGCATCTGCCAACTCAGTTTAAAGAACATCCTCCACCAAGACGGTGCCACCAAAGCCTTGGCACGTGGGTCTAAGCAAAGACCTTGGAGATTTGGTGTAGGCAAGTTAAAATAAATAGAAAATAGGGGAGGGGGTCCATTAAGCCAAAGGCATTTGGGCCATTTTGGAACACAACTCCACCCTACGTGGCCTTGGGAAGGAGCTGAGGAGAGCAAGGGTAGGTGCCACCAGGACAAACCATCACGTGCCGGCGGTGCTCACGCTGAGCTGCCACCCGTTTGCTCCAACCCCGCGGGGGACACGGCACCCCGGGGCATGGGCACAGCCTCTCCACCGCCACACACGGCCCAGGCGAGGAAGCGTATTTTATGCATGCCACCAGCAATTGAGGATTCTGACCTCTGCTTTTCTGTGACTCATATTCAATAAATATTTTTTAATAAAACATGCCTCTGTGGTTTTTTTAATCCTCAAAGGAGTAATGTTTAGAGCCAGAAGTTGTTAGAAGGGGGGGCGGGGGGAGGAATATTTTGGCCCAGTGTGAATTTAAACCTTGTTAAAGCATATTAAAAGTATGCTGAAGTTCAGATTTTCGTCTTCAAAGTGCTCCAGTACAAACAAAGCCTAACACAGAAAACATTTTCTGGAAAAACTGAAACATTCTTTGCGTTCCTGACGAACAAAGTCATGGGGCTCAGTGCCTGACATGGCTGTATATAATGCAGCCTCTTAGGAGCACAAGAGAAATGATCCAGGGAAGAAGAGATTGATTTCAAACACCCAACACGTCCTCTGTCCAGTATCAGCAGGAACCTCCACTTTCGTTCCCATGACTGGCATTTCCTCTCCAGGAAGATTTTTTTTCTGTTGAGTTTATACTATAGAGATTAGCTTGGTGTATATTAATTTCTAATTCACTTAATCATTTTGAAGGCTCACTTCCTTCCTTTGCTCAGACCCTTTAGTATCACCAAATAAGCTATTTTAAATACTTTTGTGCCAGGCACAAGAGCTGACAGATGCATCAGCAAACTCTTCAAAAAGAATTAGATTTTGAAATGATATTGATGAGAAATCTACTAAATAGTCCCAACCACCAGTCTAAAGGAACTCAAAGCAATGTTTTAAGCCAAGGAAGTTATCTCAAGTAATACATCCATATTACCATAACCAATTTATTCTCCTGCCCAAACTCATTTTATTGGTTACACTCCAAAGTGGAAGTTGTTGAGTAAACTGTATCCAGGCTTTAGAGTACTTCATCTCTTAGCAATTTTTCACATTGGCTAGGACCATGTATGTTCACTAATTATCGTGAAAAAAAAAACCCTGCAAACCTAATTAGTAGCAAATACCTGTGCACCTGCCGTCTTCCAGCCAGCAGCTTTTCCTTGCCCAAAAGGAAGGCAAATGAAGGAAATTAAAACTTCCCACCAAAACCAGCAACTTCTGCAACCCCAGCGCAACGCTGCTGAAGGAGGCACCATGCACACGCAAAGCCATCGTCTCTGGCTCAAGCATCAGCTAGCATTTTCACAAGCAGAAAACACCCGTTCTCAAGTGGCACTTTCCAAATAAGAAGGGGAGGAGGACAGAGGATGCTGTGCAACTGCAGCACAGGGTCAGCACC
>JANZLQ010000040.1:15192097-15206247 GCA_026212715.1 Elanus axillaris
GCCCCGCGAAGCTTCCCCACCACAGGCTCCTGCATCCCCAAACCGCAGCGGATGGGATGCCCCCATGACCGGCATCACGGCTTGGCCCATGGGTGGGCTTTGATGGCACCTTGAGGCTCCTGGGGTGGGGGGTAAGGTTGGGAAGGTGGGGAGGAGGGATGCCAGGCACGGCAGCAGGGGCAAAGCACCACCCCACGCCAGCAAGCAGGGATGGACCCAGCAGTGGGACGTGCACGGCAACATCTTCCTCCATGCAATGTGCAGCACTCAACTGGGTCAGCAGCAGGGATTAAATTATACATATAGGTATGTTTTACTGTAGCTGTCGGCATACTATTAAGCCTGCATCCTCAGTTTCTGTCTCCCCAACAAGAAATCAGCTTGGGCACAGGAAGGAACATCAAGCTTTTCTCTGTGCAAACCATGGGCATAGACGTCTGCAACAAAGAGAAGAAAGCCAAAAGTCCTTTTTGTGAATTAAATGCTAATCTGACTAGTAACTCCCTACATCTAATTAGAT
This sequence comes from Elanus axillaris, assembly GCA_026212715.1. Lineage (NCBI taxonomy): Eukaryota > Metazoa > Chordata > Aves > Accipitriformes > Accipitridae > Elanus > Elanus axillaris. The sequence goes on from JANZLQ010000040.1 coordinate 15,192,618, forward strand.
ATTAATTCTCCCCTTCACAGAAACAAGCTGATTAGCAAACACCAACGTAACCCAGCATTAACCTTGCCACCACAAGAAGAAAAATGGCAGGTTCCTCTCTTACATCTTGACTGTTTGCTGGGTAAAATAAATGACCACCTTTCATTTGTATTAGAAGTTGACTTGTTCTCAAACAAAGCAAACACACAAAGGCCTCAGTTGCTTATTTTACAGCACTGTAAAAGCACGTTTTACAGCTGTGTTGCAAGCAATCTGTACTCATTAAATTATCACTCTGACAGGCTTCCTGTGAAAAGTTGTCAAACGCAAACATTTTTCACAGACGACAAATCATACTTTGCTGGTGCTCTCCGAGACACTGCTATCTGGAGGGATGGCAGGCTCTCTTTTTCCCTCCAGTTATCTTGTTTAAACTCCCAGAACAAGGGCTGGCCCCTCTGTCGACAAACCGGCATAAGCACACACACCACCAGGAAGGGCTTCACACACTGACTTGCAGGAGCAGCTCATGGCTTGAAGGTCTCCCCTTGAAGTTCTCCTCGCTAAGAGCAGAGCACGGAGAGGTGTCTGGGTTACACGAAGGGGACGGACCACAGACAAGGCACTGGGCTAACATGTCTCAGCCAGCTCTGGTCCAACCTGATACGGGAGCAAGTCCACATTTTACTGCTTCAACCCATCCCAGCCGAGCCCTGCTGATGCAAAGTCACCTTGTCACCTGGGGTGATGCTCAGGAGGACGAGCACAGGGGTGAGGGTACCGGCACTGCCGTCCACAGAGCGCAGCCCAGCTGCCTGGTCGAACCAGAGCCACAAAACCTTTCCTAACGCCAGGAAGAAAGTTTAAAATTTGTCTGTATTGCAAAATAAATCCTGTGGATGCTATGGACTTTGATGCTCAAAGGAAGATGACATTTCCAATGCAATTAACTTTTAGAGATAGAAAAGGCAGTATCTGCAGTCAGGCAATCTACTGCTCTGGGCTCTGTTTATTCTTTTAACATGTTTGAATTTCAAGGTAGAATTTCAATGCCCAACACTTGGGGAAAGCCTAGAGATGTCATGAAACAGTAAGAAAGAGTGGATGTGACATATCTGGTATTTCTGCAATAAGAATCCTGGGAAGAAAAAAAAAAAGAAAAAAAAAATCTTTGCTTTTCAACAAACCCTTCCATAAAAGAGCACAGTGGGAAACATAACCATAGTTACTTGGCAATTTCCTTTTTTCCAGTAATAAGATGTATTACCTGTTTGCAGCTTGAGGGCAAAGCAGCCCTACCAGTAACCCAGCGCAGAAGAGCACTGCACCTCCCCAAGCTACTTCCACATGACATCAGTTTGCACTACCAGAATAATCCGAAACAGTATTTCTTCCAAATTCTGGGATACATGAGCTACTTGAAGAAACACAATCACTCCACCCACTGCAAGGCACAGGACAAATCCCACCTCCAGACAACATATCCACTTCCTTGGATTTTTGTAGCCAATATTAGTTTTGATCTTGGATTCATAAATCCCATCTGAAAATACCCCTTTTTGGGGGGCAAGAAGAGATGCAACATTTTCCCATTCCTCGTGCTAGCATTTTCAGATATATTAAGAGTGGGATTTTCATACAAGAGGGTTTTTGATGAGGAAAGCCCGCTGCTGTAGGGCACAGTCCTACCTAAATCAAAGGCAGCTCCTGGAAATTAGGTGAACACATCAAAGGGGCACATTCCCTTCCACCCACAGGCAGGTTTGGCATTTCCCTACAAACACTGGTGACAAAGGAAGAAGCAGCAAAACTGCCTGGCCTGAGCTGCCTCCAGCCACCACCAGCACCGGCTGCCCCTCGGCAGGACCCAAGCACCGGTGGTCCTCTGCCCCTCCAGCCATGCCCCAGGCAGGGAGTCCTCGGGGCCGAACCCACAACTGACTGCTGTAGGAGTGCAACGTTTTGCCTCGAATTTCCTGATCCACAGGCATGAAACATTGACTTCAGAGAATAATTTCACGCAGAGAAGCACCGCACTCCACAGCGCCACACTTGCTCCTCTTCCAGCAACCGCAAAGAGTCAAACCATAAGCGACCCAGGACTCAGCACCAAAAAAACCCGCACAATTATAGAGCGGAGGAAACCTTAACTGTGGTGCAAAAAATGCTGGGAATCTTACCCAATACCTCAGCAAGGCTGTTGAGCCAACGTGCTCGCTACAGATGTCCATCTGTTGGCCTTGCTTAGGTGTGCTGGCGTCCTTCCAAAAGGAGACCAGGCTACCACCTTTCTGTTCCCAAATGCCACCGGACATTACACATTTCCCATGCACCAGGTTTGCTTACTTTAGAGCTGTGTTTTCAACTGGCCTTATTCTGTTAGAGGTTTCCAAATTAACCATGCAAATAGATACCAGGTAGACATGCAATTACTCAACACACCTTGAAAAACAAATAAAACCAGGCTTAAGCACAGAGAAGAACATGCTGAAATTTTATGGGCACAATTAATTAGTTTCAGATAATTTGCCACCCAGCTTTTCGGGTATACCCTTAATATGTTATCCAGATTATGATTAATTAAGGTCCGTCTGTCTTACCAAAACCTTTAATTTGCTTTTCTGTATAGACAATTATGCTTTCTAGTGTGTACAGGAGAATGCTGCCACAAAGAGATTAATTATATCTTCTCATGAAATGGTTTACTCATAAAATGTCCACAACAGCAAGATGGATTCCCAGACGAACGCTCTTGCCCGAGCCGTGGCCCCGAAGGCTGTGCCGCAGAGGGGCCGGCGCCGGCACTGTCCCAGCGCCTTCGCAGAGGTGCATCTGTGGATGCAAACTCCACCCTGCAGCTGCTCCCACCACGTGAAATGAAATTCAATCCAGACAGATAAAAGGAGTTTGGAGGAAAAGAGACAAATGTTTCACAGCTCTTTTCACCTCGAAGGTGAAGCCATCCGTAGCCATGCCACCTACTCCAAAGGAAAAAGAGATTATTTTTTTTTTTCCTAAATGTGCCTCATTATTTTTAATATGCCTTCACTTCCTTTATTGCATATACCACATTTGTAATTTCCACCAGGGAAAAACAAACCATAGCTTAACAACCTTTTTCCAGAAGTGTTGAGAAACCGATGAATACATAGTGTTAACACATTTATTGAATACGAACTCAGGAAGGGCAGGGCAAATCCACAAGCTGTTTCTCTGTCCTGTTCTCAAACATGTGTTAGCACTTACTGACATGGGAAGAACTCTTCCACAGAGTTTGAAGAAGTACAGGCTTAAATCATGCCAGTGTCACAGCAACAGCCCCAGCATGTGACCCTTGGAGAGCTGGGAGGGAGAACATCTCCCCAACCTTTGCTTGATTGGTCAAAGGTTTCAAGACAGGAACAACAACTGGGCTGCAGCCTCATAGGGGGAAAAAAACCTACCACCAAAAAACAGTATTTCTAGAACTTCTTGTTTCTGGAGGGCCCAAGAGCGTAATCTTCATCAGCACCCTGGGGCTGGCAGGAGCCCAGAAGGGCAGGGCAGAAGATAATACACAGTGTGAGATCACCACCATCACACTGAGACTGAGCTCGTTAAAAGAGTAAGAAGCAACGAAGGAGCAGGAAAAAACAGTGTGGAGGTTGCTGTCTGTGTTCAAGAAGCAGATAGCGGCACATAGCATCCTGCTGCACATAGCAGTCGTCCCATGAATTAGGAAAGCAGCGACAGCAGAAATACCCTTGGTCGTCTCTCGGTCCATCCCGCTCTGCCAGACCCCACATAGCAGGACAAGCCCAGATTTCGCAGCCTCCTCACCCCTGTTTCCAGGGACCATCATTGCTCATGCCATACGTTCTGGGTCAGCTATAGCTATAGCAGGTTTCTCCCGCTGCTCCCACACTGCCTCTTCCCCAAGCAGGAGGTTCTTCACTCCCAGCTATTCCACCCTCCTCCTGGTGACCACAACTCAACGGCAGTCTTCTGCAACACAGCTCCCTTGCTGCTGCTTCTTCTCCCTCCATCTGCTTGCTCTTCCCCCCCCACCTCCATCTACTTTTCACTGCACCCATTCCTCAATCTCAACTGACCTTTCAAGCACATCTATTATTTCTCAGCTGCTTTAGCCTGCTGACCCACGTCCATTCGGTACCAACACACCAACTTCCCACCCCAAACACCAAACATCACCTGCAAAATCTGAAAGTGAGTTCCTTCAGCTTTCCTCCCGCATATCCCCAATTCAGAGGAGCTTTCTAGGACACTCGCTAAGGTATTTCACACATACGTGTTTTTCCAATTCTCCCTTCCTACTGCTGTTGAAGAGCTTGAGGAGGACCCATGCTACTGAATGGTAGGGATGGTTTTCTCGTTCCCGTTACCTCAGTTCCCCTCGTCTCATTATATGAGCAAGGAGAGTTCTTCCAGCTAGAGCCTATTTGTTCATCCAGCATGCAAACAGCTGGACACTAAGACATGACAGTACACTTAACACTCATAAAACAGCTCCAGCTCTGCACTGGTGGAATATCACAACCCCAAGCCTACCACAGACCCCAAAACACCACCAACTCAACGGGGATCCAGGGGAGCAGCTCCCAGGACTATGCAAGCAATCCAAGCCCACACAGAGGCGAGGTGGTTCCTTTGTGCAGGAAGGAGGAAGAGAGAGTTAATTTTAAACAGACAAACAATAGCTCATTGACTGGTTGACAGCGATTAGTAACCAGAGAGTACCAGGCACGTTTCCTGTAACCAAGTATAATGCCTGCTGCCTGAGCCTTTGTTTTTGGAAAAAAAAGCAAAGGGGTAAGAGCCTTTGTTTTTGGAAAAAAAAGCAAAGGGGTAAGAGCAGTTTAACTGTGACCTTAACAGTAGAACTGCTTGGACCTGAGATGCCAGAAGACTGTTTGGTCCCTCCAAGCCTATACGCAAAGTGGTTTTGCCCATTGCTGAAGTCTTTGCTCAGTTACAAAATCTAGTCTCTTTTTTTTTTCTTCCCCTGCCCCAACTTACAGGGCAGCAGCCTCTCCTTCTTTGATATCTCCTTCTGAGATAACTTGACCTCAGGATCTTTCTGAGCCTCCCAAAACAGAGGTCCGGTCCCCGCCACTGTCAGACAAACATCACCCTTCTCAACAAACAAGACTAAAAATCACAGTGGTTTAAAAATCTCCAGATGGAGAGAGGAGTCAGTTAAATGAAAACAAAGAATAAACAAACTTCCACAGCACAGACAGCAATTTGTTTCATTATTGTTGCAGTGAGTGGGAAAGCACAAACAAAAGCCCACAAGTGGGATTTTCTAAAGGAAGTGTGTTGGTGGTTGCTCCCTCCTGCTTCTCCTAAATCACTCCACCCCTACACCGGGCATGCACAGGTCCAACATCAAGTCTGAAGGACTGGCTCTCAGCAACTGCTTCTTCTGCAAAATTTGAGGGATCCTCCCACCATTTTCTTCCCTGGTTGGTATGAGGTTTGGTGCCATCCCTTTCTGGAGAGGGAAGAACAAGGCTATGCCTTCATCTCAACATGAGTAACAGCAGATAGACAAAACCACTCTATTTTTTATATGTTAACAATGCAGTCATCATCAGTGCACTTGCCAGAGGATGGGTTGTAATGGTAGAGCTCTCTCCACCACTCAGATTTATTCAGAAGCACAAACACCCCGCAGCTCTGGCGCAGAAAGCATCAAAGGTCCACCAGGTCTCTACTCTCAGCACTCCCGTCGTGCCACAACACCCACAGCTGCCTGCTGCAGAGATCAGTGTGCCGGCAGCCAGGACTAACCCCAGAGTCCTGGGTGCCAAGGACACAGGGGACTGGCATGGATGAGGCCCTGGGTCTCTGCTCTCGCAGGCAGTTTCCAATAAAAGAGTTAATGCGAGATGAAGGTCCCCAAAGGGCAGTTATTTCGGTAAGGCGGAGCGCCCCTATGGTCTGCCAAATTCTAACTATAGGAGCGGTAGGCTGGGCACCTGCAGGGCTCGTCTTTCACCGTTTGCCTCCACACTGCCTGGAGCAGCAGAGAGACCACCGCAAGATCTCCCTCGTCCCTTCTGTCTCATTCCTGGTTATTAATACTTGCCAGCCATGCGTCCCACTGTCCCAGCACACCTCCCTGCTAAATCCTACCTGGAGACAGAGGCTGGGGTTATCTGAACAAAAACTAAATTCAGAAATGAGATTCCGGGGGGGGGAAGTTCCCCCAGTTTCATCGGAGTTTGGAAGGTATTTGGCCAATGCTCCCACTCTGCCCCATTAGTCACTTGGGTGTTGCCACAAGCCAGTTATTGAAATTAATTCACGGACCCAGGAGGAACACAGGGCTCATACTAGAAGATCAACGGCACCCTGGGATGCTTCAAAGATGCATGGCACAACTGTGTTTTATACCTGTGGCTACTCTGCCCAACATAAAGACAGAGCCCATGAACAGGGGTCCCTCGCCAGCCCCTCTGCCTGGTACCCCACGCAGCAGAAGGGTGGGTGCATCACCATCTCGGGGGACCCCTGAACAGCTCCCACTGCTTGCATTTGGTTTCTTTCCACTCATTGTCCCAAAGGGGTTTCATTTTACATTTATGTATTTGTTTTATCTTAAATGCTAATGGAAAAATCAGGAGGAGCAGATCAGAAATGGGATGCTTGGCATCTAACAGCTTCCCAGATGCTGGCTTGGGCTGTACTGTTTAGCACAAACCCTTCTGTCACTTGGGCACTGGGAAGGCTAAACCTACTGCCAGCCCAGCCCAGCCCAAGGACAGACCATCTCACCTTTGTCTCCTGTACATATCATTCTCCTACAACAAGGGTTGCAGAAGCTTGCTTGCCTTCCCTAAATCCAGAGTGCACAGAAGAAAGGGGTAAGACTTGGTTTAAGTGCAACAGCAAAAGCTCTTGTGAAATGCAGGAGCAGGAGAACAAGCAGCCGCTTGCCGGACTCAGCCCCGCAGGGCAGAGGCTCAGCAACCCCTCTGCTCGCTGGGGCTTGGGGCTCTGCCCTCCCCAATCACTCTGCAACCAGCCCACAAAAAAAAAAATTAAAAAAAAAAAAAAAATCATTTATCTCCCCAGAAAAGGCCTGACACAACAGTTATATCTTCCAAGAGATTCAGGAGGTATCTTTAATAAGAAAAAACTAAGAACATCCGATCTAGGAAGCAACAGAACAGCGGAAACACTGAAGAAGAGTTATGGGCTATGTCCTGTCCCTGCTCCAATTCCTCAAAACAGCTGAGCAATTTCCCCAAAGCAATGCTTGGCTAGCACAGACCCCGGCGTGAAAAACTTCAGCCTGAAAGGGCAAAAGAGGTGAAAGTTCGAGTTTAATAAATGGGACCGAGCTTTTATGCAGTCTTAATGTCACCATTAATCATATTAATGTTATTAATCCCTGGGAGAGAGAAGGGGAGGGCACTGACTCGTGAAGAAGAGACAAGGCAAAGGAGTTTATAAAAAAAAAAAAGAAAAGAAAAAAGGGGGGGTGGGGGCTGTTTAAAGCCCTGCTATAGCTGCTTCTGTGTTATGAGATGTCATCACAGTCACACAGCTTTGTGGCTTTCCCATGGCTGTCATTGTCACAGAGGGAGATGCTTACATGTCCAGAGAATCACACCCATGATATTCTAATTTCTCAATGAAGCCCATAAACTTATCTGAGATCATGTATGCTGAAAAAAACCAGCAAATCTTCACCTCTAAAAACATCTAGCAACAGGAAATCCAACAACTCTCAAAGTATTTTTTATTTTATCAAAAAGGCATTTCCCTTACTGCTGAAAATATATACCTCACTGCTACACTGGGAGCAGGCTAGTGGTTTAAATTACAACAGGAGAGACCCCCAGGAGCATACATAGCTGTACTGTAAGCAAATATTTAGACAGGATATATAAGATATGGGACTCCAAAGCTCCAGTCTTCTCCCAGTGTCCGCAAACCAAACACGCGCAGGAGGATCTGACGCTGCCACATTACGCATTAGGAGCCGAAACGATTTCTGGTCAGCCCTTCGGGGACGGATAATCAGCAGCTTGTTCCATGCTCCCGATTAAGAGGAGATAATCCATTTCTGTACGGCTTTGGTGTCAGATCAGAGCAATTCTGGCAACGGTTCCAATGGCACACAGCGCTCCGGCAACAGCTGATGCAAACGCTCCAAAAGCCACAGGGCATCACAGCCTGCATCCAAAGGACGTGCCGCCACTTCAACTGTCCTTTTGCAGCAGCAACTGCTGCAAAGGTCAAGCACATAACGGAGGCAGCACGGGTTTGCCTCTCCTCTTGGACCTGAATGTCAAGGCTGAGAGATTAGCAGCCAGGGAACCCGCAACAAAGATTTCCAAAGAGCTGGAGGACATGGTTTGCTGCTCATACTACATCCCGGAGTGGCCTTTTGCGGCACCGGGATGTGTCACCCTGCAAGAGCAGCGTCCATCCCACTTGCTGGGAGACCAGTTAAGTGAAGTGAGTTCAGTCTCTGCAATAACTCATCTCGCCTGCTCAGTCCCTCTACACAGCTGCAGCGCAGAGGATCTCTTGTTAAACAGAGGAGGGTGCACAGCTCTTTTGTGTCAGCTTTATTTTCACCTGAATTCATCCAGCTACTAGTAATGAGGCAGCCCTAAAGAGCTGCAAATACTAAAATCAGAGCATGGGCCCATGCAAAGGAAGAGCTCTGGAAAGGATCATATGCTTTTCCAATCTCATCCTTACAGGTCAGGCCAAATATATGGGTCTTGATTGTCTGTCCTTCCTGTAGTTTGAGCACATTACATCAAGAAGTGTGGGAAGAACTGGACAACTCAAACACGCAAGGCAGAACTGAGCACAGTGGACCAGATGACCAAGCACCAGGACCAAGGGAAGGAAACGCCACACCACAAGCAGCCGATCACTCAACAGCAGGCTCTTAAACAAACACAACTACCACAGCAGTCTAGGGCACGGCACTCCAAAATTTTTGTAGAAGAGTCTAAGGACTTCAGGAGAGACTCCTCAACCTGCCCCAGCCACCAGCAAGAGCTTTCAGCCTCCAGGTGACTGGGCTGGAGGGAGAGAGGCAGTCATGATTAGAAGCCTTCCAAGAGGCAAATGATGGAGGACAGTAATCAGTTAATCGCTGCTTCCACCCCAGGTAAGATTAAAAAAATCCCTAAATCAGCTCTGACTGCAGCAAATGAAGATTTAGATCTGGTATTAGCAAACACTCAAAGATGGGGCCATTAGGCTTTGGGACAAGCTGAAGGGGTTGCTAATTCTCCTTCATTAGTTTCAGACAGGGCAGAGAAACACCCTTCAGGGACGGGCTGGGCACAGTAAATCCAGCTTCCAAGAACAGATTCATACCACCCCCTTCCAGATTTGCCTGTCAAGGACTCCCAGGACTAAGATCAGGGCGAGACTGGCACAGGGCATGCTGTGAGGGGCTGGTGGAAGAACCACACAGCACAAACAGAACAGCTCGCACGGGGCTCCCTATCAAAGCCTACCCATTTTGAAGCTTTGTGCTTTGACAGGTATCCAGCTCAGCTTAGCTTAATATCCCCCTGCCGTCATGCAGCCCTGCAGCTATCTCTCACCCTACAAACAGGCAGACACACCTAGCGATACGTCTGCACCACGTCAGGGATGCTAATACAGTGAACCGTGCATGCTCTTTGTTTTCAATGCAGCATTTCAAAAAGCCTCGTCGTTCATTTAAGGTGAAGCAGATGCTGCTCCTCTGGTCTCTTTGAAAGGGCTTATCTATGGGCTGGATTTCATTAAGTGTCTTGTTCTGCATTTAATAAGCTTGCAAGTCTAGACACTTTGGTTCTCTCTCTATCACCCCCTTTGGTGTACCAGCAGGTAGAGACAACAGAGGTTAAGAGTGAAATATTTAGCTAGCAGATTTAGATGCTATCAAGATGATTGCATAATTCCACTTTGACTCACTGCAATTTCATACCCAGGGACTTTCTCGCTCACCTGAGTGCCTATCCCTTTTGAAAGAAAATGGTTGCTACCTGCTGCAGTAGTGTAGAGGAGGTCTCTGGGAGGTTCAAGGCACAGACTCGGGATATTAGTACAAAAATCCATGTTGAACCTATAGCTGAACAAGGGAGAAAAAGGTCCCAAGTTGCTGCATGGTGGAATTGCCCTCTACTACCAGACAGTGATGACGATGTGTGAGCAGAACAACAGTCTACCAACGCAGTCTACCTGACTCTTCAGACATTTCCATGTGCAACTGGGTGTCACCTCATTCCCCCAGCCAACAAGGACAACCCAGGCAGAAGCCTGATGCTCCGCTCCTCCCTCCTGGGGAGGCTCAGGCAGAGGGGCCGCAGTGACCGGGAGCGCCGAGGAGCCTGCAGAGCCCACTGGGAACTGCCACGACCAACTACTCAGCAGCAAAACCGAGAGATGCTGCTCAGACCTCAGATGGGTGCTGTGCCCGATGTGTGGGTATTGGCTTCAGCTGTTTGCAAGAGGCATTCTCGAGGAAGGCACCCGGCTGCAAGGTGGGCAACGCTGGGAGGGTGTGTGCCAGCTACCTCCAGAGGGAGTTTCTTCCCGCAGCTCCCATGAGCCAGGCATGCCCTACGGAGACCCAGTCTGACGGGACACTGCTGCAGATCCGAGGGCAATGCCAAAACCAGTCATTTGCTTATCAGTCAGCAGTTAGCATCACTTGAGCGATGGGAACTCAGCCGAGACTTTGTTCATTTTACTTCTGACCCTGCATCACCCTCGAACCCTCAGCCTCGGCACAAAACCAGCTCTGTATTTATCTGCTGCTCTGCTTAGCCCCAAAGGCTAAGTGAGATGGATACAAATCCTGTTGGTTCACAACACACTGGGAAAGATCAGCATTTTTGTGGATCAGGGCTGCAAAATGCGCACGTTACAATTACACGCGCTGCGGGGATGTACCGACAAAACTAACTGCAATCTTACATTCAGAGCAAAATGTTTTTTCAAAAGATTAATCAGAAGGAAAGATCTCTCTCTTTGGGAAACAAGCAGCCATAACCAGCAAGTATTTCTCTCTCACAGGATTGCAAAACAAGGCATGCTCTGCCCTCCGAGCCATGACTCATGAACTTCCCCAGCAAAAAGGGAGGCAGAGCAGAACAACTGCACAGAGAACAACAGGATGGGGATTTTTTACATTTTATCCCAAGGAAAGCAAGTTCAAGGTCTCTGCACTTACCATCAAACTTCTTGTATCGGGAACTAAACATGGTTTGTAGGTGATTGCTAAGCTCTACAACGGCATTTCTGAAGTCGTGTTTACTCTGCTGACTGTACTTCTCCTCCATTTCTTGAGAGCAGCATGTGTAGCCTTGTGAGCAGACTTTCAAGTGGTCACCTGAAAAGCAGAGAAGAAAAGATCCCGAGTTAAAAGGATTCTCTACGCAAGGGCAAAAAGGTCAGCTTGCGAGGCAGAGCTGCAAGGACCCGCAGTACCACCTCCTCTCAAGAAATGCCCCCCTCGCTGTGAGCGCTGGACCAGGCATATCAAAACCTGATTCTGTAGAGGAACTTTATAGCAACACATGTAAACATGTATGCCTTGTTTTTCTGCAAGAACATTAAAAAGTGTCCTCTTATTTATTCAGTTAATAAATGGAATAAAGATACTCATCTTGTGCAGTATAATTTGAAGAACCAGCAAATTGACCTGTTTATACTATGATATCTTCCATGAAGTTTTTGTTGAGTATTTTAATTACTTCCAACTCATTCAGTTAATACACAACACATCAATGGCAATGGTCCTTTTTGTACAGATAAATCCTTTTTTTCTTTACCCCCCCCAATTATCACAGAAGAAGTAACCTCTCTCAGAAGTACAGTTATCACTGATATTAAAATATACTTGTTTTATGCAACAGTCCTGAAAAACTGTTGTTTTGCCCAGCTCCTAATTTTAGCTTCCTTTTGTCATCCTGGGAAAAATTGGGGGGTTGTTTTGGGAGAATTCAAACAGATTTTTCTTCCTTCACCCTGAAAGATAATTCTCTCCTAAGAGTTATCTGGCTCAAGATGGCTTGGTCAGAGGAATCAAAGTGCTTCAGTATCTACCATAGCTCCATTTCAAAATTTCACAGACAATCTGGGCACAGGATCTGGCCCCATCCAATTTGCTTTTAGAGCGTCTCACTGCAGTGCAGGATGAAGTTGACAGCAGCATTTTCTTGGTGGTGCTGGAAGAGGACAAGTTTTGTGGGCCAAGATAAATAAACTCTTTGCGTAGCAATCCCCGGCTCCAGCTTCTCTGACAGGTCCCACAACACAGCACTATCGCAGGCAGGTGGGCTGATGCTAAAGTGGTTCAAACTTGGGCAAATTGTGCAAATCTTTGTCAACACTGAAGATATGATCAAAACAAGCAGTTAGGATGAGAAACTCAACCTTCCAAGTCAGATGGTATTTTAAAAGACACAGCCTACATGTAAGCTGCTGCCTTCTCTCCCATTTCACACCCTGCTGCCAAACCTTATCCTTCATCCTGAGGAAGCAGATGGAGAAGCGAAGGCTCTTCCCTACCTGCTCACACCCTGGAAGCCACCAACAACCTCCAACCACCACCGAGGTTCACAGACCTGCTGCCAGGGCTGCAAAGGACTTCTCAGCCCCCTGCACAGAAAGCAACCCGTTCACAACAGGCTGTGAACCATGCACTTACTGAAGAGTCTCCTACTGGCTAGAGCATCAGAAGTGAGAAACAAAAGCAGTTTTTGCACGGTGCAGAACAAAAAGCCTGCCCATGACTAACACAAGCGGTTGCTTCTCTGCCTGCCTTGTGCAAGATCTCATAATGACGTCATTTGCCCAGCTGTTGAACCTTTACATCACTTCGCGTGACTTTCTAGCCCAGAAATGTTAGCATGTCTCCTTTCAGACACTTAAGAACCATGTTAAAATAGAAAGAAATATTTTTGTATCTATCTATATATATATAATTCCTAAGAACCTCTCCTCCTAAATCTATTTTCCTTTGCGCTAGAGGGTTTGTTTGCTTTCCCTGGCATTAGAAAGACCTTGACCGACAGACAATTCTGACATAGCTAATTTATTGCACAAGACCGTCCGCTGCTCTTGAATTACAGAAAGCTCAAAGTCTGTTACAGGAAGCAACACTGCTTCGGCACAGCCTTCAGAAAAGACAGAAAAATCTCGCTATCTCCTCCCAGATATATTTTTCTTTCATGGACTCTATTTCTTTCCACCTCAGAGGAACACTTTCAGTGGCAAATACACAGCATTAAGGGGTGACGCACCAAGGGAAGCAGCTCCATTTAAGCTTGGTAAGTGATTTAGAAGAGACGAAGAGGCGCACTCAGGATTTTCAGATCCAGCCCACCAAATCCATCCTGGAGCACGCCTGTGCACTCCTCTGTGAGCCTGCCTTACTAGCAAGCATTAAAAAAAAGAAAGTGCCCAAGTGCCACCACTTTATTTCACTTTGAATCTCCTTGCTCCAGTTCCAATATAGGACTAAGGCTCTTTGACACAATGGGAAGCATAAATAGCAGCAAAGTGATAATTACAGCTAGAGCGATGGCTAGGTGTCAATTTAATTTCAAAACTCTTCTAACACTTCTTTTTTGATTTTTTTTTCCTGAATTTCGGGGGGTTGGGGGGGGGGGGCGGC
>JANZLQ010000040.1:15206347-15217898 GCA_026212715.1 Elanus axillaris
GGGGGGGGCGGCAGTATGTTGTGAACATTTTACCTGAAATGCACTTTATGATTTTAGTGCCATTTCCATGCACTTCATTATTTTAGTACCATTTCCATGATGCCTGCCTGACTTTGTTTTACAGCTTACATACTTCCCATTCTTTTGTGTTGGAGGGGTAAGCCTCCACCCTACTTGGCAAATTCAAACCTACTGATATAGTGGGATTTCTTTTCCTAGTTACACTTTGCAGGCACTTCAGAGGTCATCCACAGATGCCCTGGGATCCCTGAAACAGTAGTTTTAACAACTATTCCAATTTATTTATGATTAAAAAAATAAAAGCCCCATGTATTTCACAAATACAAGTAACAGCTTTATATCTATTTATACTGTTAAACTAAAGTTACCACCCCACCTAACATTACAAAGCAAAATAATTTTTCTTTGATCCCCTTCATCCCAGATTTGCACGGTGCCTCCCCAGGACACACATGCAAAGCCAAGCAAGGAGAACACTACTGATAGTAAATCAAGCTTACACAGATCCCATTTGGTTGATCATTAAGAAATTGTGCTCCAAAATACAACTCAGACATTAAAAAATGAATGACCAAGCAATCTAATTATGGAAGATATTTCTCAGTCATGTCAGCACTATGTGGTCTTGGCTTGTGATCAAGAATTAGCTCTGTCTAGAGCTGAGGAGCTCCGGCTACTCCGCTCATCAGAGGACGATGCACTGTGTTACCCAGTGTTAAAAAGCAGGAAGTTTAGGGCTGTGGGCTGCTTTTCTTGCAGTTTTCTTACACCACAGTGGGAGATACCAATGGAAAGTCACTAGAAGACACTGGGGCCCCCTTTTTCCCACAGGGAGAATTGTCCTTAGCACCTCTGCATCCCTGAGAATACATCCTCGCCTGAGCAAAGCAACAGGCACTGACACAGTTGGCGAGAAATCTCACATCAAGCCTTTGTTTTAAATCCGCTGGCAGAGCTGATCCGTTCAGTATCCCTCCACAGGACTCATCCCATGCAGGGAGAGCAACGCAACATCCCAGCATCCCGTCGCCTGTTCGGGTGATGGATCCATCACGTGCCCCTTCGGTGAAAGGCTGTGGTGTTGGGAACTGCTTATGCCTCTGCAGACAGACTCCGAAGCATGGCACCATCAGAGAACACCTTCAAAACACAACAGTGCTGCAACCACGGCACACAGGGGAATGAAAACGATAAAGCCTGGAAAGCAGCCGCAGCCAGTGGCCCACGTGAGCATGGACCAGTTATGCACACAGAAAACCCTGACCTAGAGCCAAGACCAAACACAACGCTCTTGGTCTTTCCAACTGGCAGTGAATGCCTCTAAAGAAAAGGAGTGAAAAATACCAGTATTTAAGCCCACTTAAACAGAGTTTATGTATATTATGTGAAGAACACTCACGGTGTACGCTCACTGTCAAGGACACATTCGGCAATAATTATTTCCCAAGTTAAAACTCATCAAACAATGCCCATACAAGGCAACTCTTCATCTACTGTTGAGTGCTAAAGACTCGGCAGCTTCTGTAATTTATCACCATGTGAGCACAGCAAAAATATAACTCTGCCACAGCTTCCTTTCAAGTTAGGCTTTTTATTGAATTGTTTGGCAGGGTATGCAATCATCACGTCAGGGACTGCATGGCAAAAAGAGCTTAAGTAGCAGAGAACGACTCCAAATATCTACCGCATATGCACACCATTGCTGCAGCTTGTCATGGATTTGCAGCAGATCTTTCCCATGGCCTGTCACAGCAAGACTTTTTCTCTATTTTATGTTACATATGAATACAGAGAGAGAAATGAGGTACCGAAATTACAAAAGAAGCTTGCCTCTTGGCTAGTTAACAGCCCACCTCTGGGGAACGGAGGTGGTGGTTTAAAGATAGAAATGCAATGGTACACGATGTTACCATCTGTACATCCAAGGAAATGTGCTCAGAAAGGTAATCCTGCAAACTTATGATTTAAGCCATTACAGAAACACCACATTTAGCAGACTCCAGGCACACAGAGTTTCTTCCAAATCAAGTAACTATTTTGCAATGTGTTGGAAAACAAGTTTTCATCGAATGACTAAGTGCGCAGCACTAACTCGGGGGCTCCATGATCTTGAAAAGCAGTTCCCTTCACCAAACAATTTCCTAAGACCCTTTCAAAACGTTGTTTCTGGATGTCAAACACGCCTTCCCAGCCTGCCTCTCCTTGCCTTGACCAAGTTCATACTTTAAGTATACCTAGCTGCAAAACTAGCTAAACTTTCAGGAGTGGTTTCCTGGGAGGCAGGGGGGGTTATTTCTTTAAAACACTCCCATATACAGTCTAGCCCTTCATTGCAGCCCGCTAAACAAGCCAAAGGCACTTTATGGTCCGAGATGTTACTGTTGGACTTTGCTTCCACATGAGAAAAGGGCCTGGTATAAGGTGGGCTGGGGGAGGAATGGAAGGCAAACACTGCTGGGGGACCGGTGAGCAAGGACACCATTTCAGCCTCGTGCTCTGCCTCTTCCCCCAGCACACATCGGCTTGTGTCATCTTTAGAAGAGTTTTATGACTTCCTCTGAACCAACTACCAAAGGAATCCTGGACTGTAATGCTGGGCTCTAATCCGATTTCACACTAGACTTGCCTTCTAATTATCACAGAATATTAGGCTTCCACCCATCATATATAATTGACATGCTACCAAGGCTTTACAAAACCCCCAACAAAGATGACAAGAAACACTAGCGTCACCCCTGAGCAGAGCTCCACTGCTCCGGCCCCATGTTAACAAGGGACGAGAAGAAGAAAGAAAGAAAAGCGCGAGCTTGTGATCGACTCCGGCGGAGTCATTGAGACAAGGCTACCGAACCACCCAACCAATCCAATCACCTTTAATTGTACCCAAAATACCAAAACCTGCCCAGTTTTCCTGGCTACAAGATGAGCCGGGGATGCTCAGCACCCCCAGGAATGGACGGTGAGCTCTTGCCCGTCTGCGACGGTGCTGCCCTAACCCCTATGGGCCGTCTGTTGGCACAACCACACGTCCCACCGCCACAACAGCCCCTGCCCCCCAAGGCAAGGCTGGGTCACCCTTATCACTGCTTATGCTGCTTTTAGATATCTGCTGATGACGAGCACTACAAAAATGCAAACAGTGTCTTGGCATATAAATATTTCCAGGTGAAATGACTGCTGCAAAGACCAAAAGGCAGGAAAAAAGCAACCCTACTGCCTGCTCCCCAGCTGCCACAGACGCACACTGCTTAAAGAAATGCTTTTTGCCTGGTGTAAGCAGCAAACTTGAATCGCTGGTTGATGGCTCTTATCAGAGCACTCCTTTTTCACCAGGTGGTCAGTCTTCTCCACTTGCTTTAAAGCAGTTCTGCTGTGGGACTTGTGTTTATTTTACTGGGGAGAATACTCCTGCAGAGACGGTCGCGTGCCAGGAAGGAAGAGATGTAAAACAGCATCGAGGTCCTGCTAATAGAAGCAATGCGTCCACAAAAGGCAGCAGAATTCAGAATTACAAATTTTTAAGCTCACGTCCTGCGAACAGTACAGCACTGCTGGTACCCTCTGGTCGGAACAGGTCAGACGGCGTGGGGACACTCGGAGCTGTACCTCCTGTGATGCTCCTGAGCACACAGTGCTATTTCCAGCCCAAACCCCTATTTCAGCTGCGCGCTTCCAGATGTGCTTTGTGCAGCATCCTCCCTATATCTGTCACCATCAGACACAAAATAACATACCCCATTTTCAACACGAATCACTTCCCATCCTAAAGGCCACCATCACACAACCAAAGTCAGCTCTCCTTTCTCCCCTCCTCAAAACATTTGCAATTCTCATTGGCATCTCAAACCCAGAAAGCACCAAAAGACAGAGAGCACCTCACATACCCAAACCTCGGTCCTCGCCGTGGAGGTCAGCAGCCAGCATCACCCTCCAGCTGGGCACGGGGGCTCCAGCCCTTCTACAGCCACAGAAGC
The DNA here is from genome assembly GCA_026212715.1 of Elanus axillaris. NCBI lineage: Eukaryota > Metazoa > Chordata > Aves > Accipitriformes > Accipitridae > Elanus > Elanus axillaris. Next base: position 15,210,343 of record JANZLQ010000040.1, read on the forward strand.
CCTGGTGCTGCATTCAACCATCATGGACACTTATCCCCCCTTGCAGTCCTTTTTTTATCAACCACTCAGGATTTTTTAAACCAGCAGACATCTTCACATGCAGTCGGCTCCCAAAGCTGACTGGTAGGGTTATGGAAATACCGCAATTTAGTAGCACGTGCCAGCGTGCAGCATATTTAACATCCCACTCAATTAGCAACCGTTTTATATAAATGGTTTATTTGCCTTATTAATGTTAAAGCCACTTGTTTCCCCTGTGCCTCCACTTAGGTTATTAATCAATGTGTGTTTCAGTTTTTTGCTGATTACTCTAATGGCACAGAAAAATTCCCCAGGCTCAGAGAGAAAGCTTATAATATTGAAATCTTTTTTTTTTTTTATTGCAAACTTGTCAAGCAGTCAAAATACACTCTTTGATACCCAAACCAAAGCCCTTTCACCTACGCTTAACAACAGTGAACTATTTTCAGTCGAGCTTTACTGCATCTGTTAACTCAGCTGCTAATCCATCTTGCAGGCGTGGGGAACGCCAGCGCACACAATACCTCAATGACATACCTGCCTTCAACACAACAAATAACCCTAATTATTTCCATAGCGCGTACCTACAGTTACTTAAAATATCATACACAACCGAGGTCTGTCTGGCTTCTATTTTTCCATTTTGCTTTGTTGACAGCTTCGGGTTCCCAAATTTACTGCCAAAAGGGTCAGGGACTGAAGAGAACAAGCGAGATTTATATCCATGTGTGTACATTAAGCCAAACCCACATTAGGAACCTTAATTTTCTACTGGAAAGAGCAACTTAGGACACAAAAAGGCTCTTTCCTTCCACCCGTCCAAGTCCAAATTACCGCAAAACTCATCTTCGAGCTGGTGACAGAGGCAAGTCCCTGAAGGAACGAGTCCAGGCAAACACTGCCCATTCAGGCCGACCAGAGCAATTTTGGGACATCCCTCCGGGGCGGAGGCAGACCAGGAGAGCCCTTCCCACGCTCCTGACTCAGCCCCAGAGACGACGAAGACCCATCTCTGTGGCACCCCAGAGAAGCATCACCAGTCAAGGGAGGTCCCCTCCTGCCCGGCTCTCCATTGGGGCTGGGGCAGTGGAGGGGTTCAGGTGACGTCCCCAAGGACCAAACCCAAAAACTCTCTACAGCACATCTGAGCCCAGGACTGTGCCTTTTGCAGGTGATGCCCGAGCGAGGAGGATGCAGGATCTCACCTACAGCGAGGTTTTAAGAGTTCACTTAAAGTTAAACCCTGCTCACCTGAGGAAAAGTACCACCGCCGCTCATTTCCACAGCAGAAGCAACAATTTCCTTCTCGACAGGTGGCCCAAATACTGTGAGGTTTTACACCCTGGAAAAATATGCCTTGATAGAACGCACTTTCAGTCCAACAAACAGGATATTGAGTCAATTAGTGGCACACCAAACACAAACCAGACAGATGAAGATAACGCATTTCTGCAAACATCAAAAGAGAGAGAAACCACACAAAGACCTGAATATACAAGGAAAAAAAAAAACCCTACATAATTAAACTTATTATTTAAGCAAACCTGGAGAGTAAAATAGCTCTGGTTAACTAGAGGATTCCCCCTGGCTCTAGCTAAGACAGAAACCTTCAATGAAAACCAAGAGTTGTTTCTTAATTAAAAAAACAAAACCAAAAAACCCCACTTGACATGGCTGAGTGAGAACTTAGGAAATGCAAATTCTCTTTATTATCACTGAAGTCTTTAGGCATGAAATAGTTTTCATAACATGTCTCTGCCTACATGCCTTAAGTGAGAGGTGTTACACAACAGACAAGTTACATTGAAAATAATCTTTTGGTTTTTTTTCACTTCTCTGGTGAGGAGGACTGATATATAAGGCACACAAGAGACCCATCTCTGGGACGGCTGAGACAGGTGTAGTGCCCCTGTCCCTCCATCAGCCACCAAAGAACAGCTAAAAAGCCCAACACTTGCAGTCAGTAATTCTAGGTATACATAAAGGTAAAAGTCATAATAAAAAAACAACCCTGCACACAGCCAGTGATCAGACTTCAGAATTCAACAGAAATTGTCCAGCAGATTTTACAGGGAACAGCAAATACACAGAATTACTGAAGCCTCAGGCACAAGGAACAGTAAATAGAAGAGATCTGGCTGGGAGACAGTTACTTTCTTTGTAAGACTTCTCATTTTTTCCTCAAATTCCCCATTAAGAAGGCAAAACAAAGCCAAAAAAACTCCCTGTTTGTTTTTTTTCCATAAAGCTTTGGGCTATTTGCCAAAAAAGCAGCTTTTAACCAAAACAGATTCTGCCACAAACACTGTCATTTGAACTGGAATATTTTTCCCTCTTAACAAGATTTTCTCCCTCCGCTTTTGGCCCCTCTCCCTCTGTGCTCCCCAGACCCTGCACCAGGCACCTCCCGCGATGCTCGCCGGTACAGGAAGGCAACACACACAGACAGGCAGGAGAAGCAGAAGTACGTTGCTGGCAACTGCTTTTCCAGGAATTTTTTTTTTCTTATTCCTTTTCAAACATAACCGATTCCAGTGTCAATGCACAAAAACATGTTTCAGAGCCGCACAGTAGTTTCTTGTGAGATGTACCCAGACTCACCTACTTGTGCCAGCAGACTGGTCATCTGCTTGGCGAGCCCCAGATTTGGCAGTAGATGACCCTCGAAAGCTTCAGCAACATTTTGAGGTCATACACAGCCCTAGTGATTCTGGGGATCATGCTTTATTTGGAAAAAACCCAAACAAATGACCAAAAAAAAAACCCTCAAAAGAAGGTGTTCATGGTTTCGTGGAGACACTCTGGCTGATAGAGATCTCCCCAGTTAACAACCACAGAAAGCCACAGCTCTCCCAAATGGTGGCACCAGCAAGTTTCAAGGCAAGGACCACTGTTCCAAGGCACTGGTGTCATGGCTGTGCCGTCAGCCCCTCCAAACATCCTACCTTTCCGATGTTGCCAGCTACATAGGCACTCGATAGAAGCGAAGTTTTCCTGCTTGCAAAAGCAAAAACAAGCATGCACCATCGCACAAAGTGGAGCTACCATTCCACCCGTTCAAAGCACACCAGCAGGAATAAAAGTACTAAAGGGCATGTGAACTGGCAGCTATGACCCAAGCAAAAATTTAAAAAAGCCCAAAACCTAAAGATGTTTTTAATTCCTTAAATAAGAAGCAAAGCTCATGAAATACAGCCACAATTTCCTGTTTTCAACTTAAAATTAAAAAAATATCCCAGGCTTTATACAAACAATAATCTATAAATTGGAACGCAAGAGTGATGTTGATTAACTTCCAGAGAGATTAATTCTCTATTGCGGGATCCAAAATAGGCCCTGCAGAACTTGCTGTAATTCTGAGACCAACTTTACACAGAAGGGAAGGGAAAAAAAAAAGGGGAGGGGAGGGGACACGGACGACAAAATAAAAAAAAAAAAAAAAAAAACACAACACCAAGCTGCAAACAACAATATTGAAAGGCAGTGTACAAATAAATACACAAATATCTGGAAAGTAGCTGGGTGATGTTTTTCATCCATAAGGACACATTCCTTCATCCTGCCTTGGGTGGTTTTGGGCAAGGAGGACAACGAGCAGCGTGCAGGGGCTCGACGGAGAGCCAGGACCAGCCAGGGCCACCCAGAGTCCTAGTCTACACGGACAGGAGGTCTACTCTTGCTCCCCTTGCTTTGACAGCAAAACCCACGCAAGTCCCTTGCTCCACGTAGCTGCCAACAGCACGGCTTGCTTCCCACCCTGCAAAGGCAGCCTGGACTTTGGACCAGAGCACCGACTCCTCATCTCCTTCCTCCTGCCACCCCACGTGCCACCAGCCACCCATTCCACAGCACCCAGTGCCACCGATCCCCAGGAATCCCAATGGCGGTGGGGGGTGGGGGGCGAGAAAAAGTGAGCCAAAGCTCTGCACTGAGGAGAAATGCTCCATCTTCTCCATTTGCAACAGTATCACTTGCTTGGGGCTGGGGGGGTTAGGGCAGGAGTTATGGCTTCTGGTAATTGGAAGTATAAACGGATGAAAAACTTCCAGGTGTAGCAAAGTCCAGCTATAATCTAACAGTCAGTTCGCAGGAAGTCAGGCACCCTCCCCTGCCTCTGCACATTCCCGTCATCCCCAAAGGCACCTCACAAGACAGAAAACCGTGAGCTTTGGACTGCTTCTATCAGGAATGGCTAAAACCCGAGGGCCAAGGAAGAACAAGTTCACTCGGGCCAGTTGCCCACCCACACCAGCCAAGAGCCATGGGCAAGTGCCGCCCCGTGACCCTGCCCAGCAGACCCCACAGCCACCACCGATTCCCCTCCCTTGCCACCGAGGCAAATAATGAGGGGTTTGCCAAGCTGTGAATGGTCTGACACCAGCGTTTAGACGAGAGCAACTGGCTGCGATGTTCTTTTCAGGCCTGATTTGGAAGAGATCAGTTTTCACCCAGCAGTACACCGGTGACCACCCGGAGCCATGCCCGTGCCCCATCTGCCCTTGCCGGCGTCCTGCCAGCCTGGAGGGTCCTGCTGGTACCCACAGCATCGAAGGGCATCATCCCTCCACCCGGGCCACATGCAAACTTTGCTTTCTTCCAGGCAGGGGCAAATCTTCCCCAGAGCACAGAAATACGATGGGATTAACTCTTTTGGTGTGGCCGCCCAGCTCCCTCAGGTCCCACTTGATGGACGGTCGGCTCCAGCCAGCATTTCACGCCACTTTGGCTCTCTGAGGACCAGCCCTGAGGGCCTTCACTCCCCAAATCCCCCATTATTCAAGCCAAGGGATACCCGTGGCCTTTCTGCAAGACCTGAGTAACCAGCCTGACCTATGAGAGGAGGCAAGGTCCCCAAAACACCTCCAACAGCATTACGCCGTTTCTCAAAACAAGCTCACTGGCACGCAACGTCCTTCGGTAAGAGGCCTCCTGCCCACCTCAGCTCAGCCCCAGGATGAGCGTTCAGCAGTTGGGGGACGTCAGCTCCCTGCACAAAGCGGCAGTTGTGCAATACCAGCAAAAACAGAGCCGAGGCATGGCGAGAATCATTCATTTGTAGGATGTTTCCCACCAACTGCAGAAATATTTGCTCCAGCAGCCTTGAAGTCTTTAAGGAAGAACTCAACTTTTTTTTTTTCCCCCCACCCTTTCCAATCTACTATTTTCCATTTCTCCATGCAGTGACTAAACCAACCCAAACCTACCCAAGTCCTCCACGACCAGACCCTAACTACCAGACTTTCCCCTTGCAGAACAGAGTCGCTCCCCGCATGGCCACATCCTGCCGCCTCTCATAGGACAATTAGCCTTAATCCTCGTTAGTTTTGTACGTTTCCTTTAAATCCTGTTACCGCATTCCTCCGTGCACTCGAGCGCGGCTCAGCCGGCCTCCTCCGCCGCGGCGGCGGTGACGGTGACCCCATGGTGCCTCCCGGCTCCTGACCTGCCAGAGCTGCACCGGTCCCAGGGGCTGCAACGCTCCCGGACTAATCTATCTTCACTGATTAGTTCTTAATCAGGAAGGCAGACGTGAACGAAGGTTGCAGATGAAAAGAGAAAGGGAGAGGGGAGTTAAATAGAAAAAAAATAAGTATTTTCTTCAAGGAAAGGTTGGCCTTTGCTGCTTTAGGAGACAACTATTAAAACTTGGTCCAAAAGCAGCGTTTGAAGTCTAGCTACTTTCATATTTATAATGTTTGAGTCACTCCCGAAAACCTCTGCCAAAGCAGACCGAGTTGGGCTACTACATTAATTTATTTTGGAAGTTCATCCAAGCCTTGGTTAAAGATAAACAACGTGCCTGGATGTGAGAGAACATCAGAGCCGGGCTGCCGGAGCGGCGGGGAGCTTCCACTCGCTTTGATAGCACCAAGGCACAAGATGGTATCAGTGCAACCCAAAATGTACTTACTCCTTCCTGGAGAGGAGCAGCGAAAGCGCTGGGAAGTTACTGCTTGTCCTTGGGAGGCATTCTTGCCATACTAATATTATGCAAAGGATTCAGCTTAGAAATCTCAGGCACAATCAAGGCATTTAGACCTGACTCATTAATGGCCAACAGTTAATAGGTTGGAGCTGTAATTCCTCTGTCTGGGGGCTTGGGGGTGTTTAAGCCAAATCTGTAAAAAAAGAAATATGTATTACAGCTGCACTATTAATCTGTTACTGTAGGTAGGAAACACCTTCCAGTCCAAAAAACCCTGAAAACCTGACTTTATCAGGTCTCCACTGATTCCCAAAGGCAGTAAGTGCATCAGTATTCCTAAACCCGTTTCCAGCAGGGACATGGAAAAAAAAAGAGATTGGTAACACGTCTTAACGCTCAGTACTCTTTAACGTGCCCAAGGAAAACCCTCCACAAAACAAAAGTTTTTCAGAGCGTAATTCTCTCAAGAGCAGCACCTGCACATCAAGACTCCAAATTAAACCTTTGGAGCCCACCACCCTCCTTTCAATTTAAAGTTTAAGGCAACACCACACCAAAAAACAGGGTCTTTCTTGTGAAAAGCCGATCTGAAAACACATGGTTAACATATTGCCAAATTTGAGAGACACCCCGAAAGAGCAATGATGCGAACTTTGGGGACTTCAAATAAACAAATTTGAACTAATCAATCTGGAAAGTCTGTTTTCTATTTGTGGCTTTGGGTTTGCTGTTTTATGTTTCTTTTTTTGTCTTCGCTGTTTGTTTGCTTTCAATTACCCGGGCCCCTCCTTATCCTAACCTCTAAAACTTCCTGCGTCGTGCCGGCCGGGAGGCAGGCAGCAAGACACCATAGTCATGCAATTGCAAATGTGAGCTGGAGGATGCTCCTTCTTCAAAAGCTGCTGGTTTTGCTCTCAGATGAACTTTTTTTGGTGTGTGTCCCCCATAGCAAGGGTATGGCACCGGCAGTTTCGCGTCCTCTCCTCTGGAGCGGCAACAATTTGCTGTTTCACAGGTCATCAGGAGGCAGCAAGCAAAGCTTACCAGATGTGGGTTTTATCACCTCAAGTGGAACTACTATTTTCTTTATGGCAACCCTGGTTTTTAAGGTTTTATCAGATCACTGCGATTACAAAAGCTTCACTTACACACTCAAAAGCTCCTATAAAACCTCTAGTTCAAGGTTTATTTGGTCTAGGTGGTTTTCAACTTGGAGGAATGACTTGCAGACACAAGTAATTTGTCCTATAAGCTTTGACTGACCAGTCGCTCAGTGTGCTCAAATCACGCCTGCCTTCTGAGCAAAATTCCATCAAGTCACTGACCAAAAGACGTTCTTTTAAGAATATTTAAAGAAAAAAAAGAGAGGGGAAAAAAAAAGCTTGCAGCAAAGAGGAAGTTTCAATTACTTTGTGAAATCAAGCAGAAAAATTAAGATCCAAGCAAACTTTATTAGCTCTGACAAGCAAATGCTGATGTCTTTGTTTCCAATGTGCGCAAAACTTCTACTAAGGAGGGGTGTGTGGTTTGGGTTTGATTTTTCTTCTTTTTAAGCCACAGAAATATGCTTTTTTTTTTTTTTTTTTTTTTTTTTTTTAAAATTTTGTTT
>JANZLQ010000040.1:15218015-15234441 GCA_026212715.1 Elanus axillaris
AAAAACCCACATTAATAAGCCTTTCCCCTGCCCGTAGAGCTCGCCAAGCAGAGTAACAGTGCAGATAACTTAAGAATTTAGAGCAGGTTAAGAGACTCCAGAAAAAGATACACAAAAGGCCAGATTTTCAAATGCATTTTGCATCCACACATTTTTTCAAGACAGTTTGGCTCTTATTAAGCATTTCATACTCAGTTTGTGGTCTGTGGTCCGGGGGCAACCGGAGGGGTCTGTGGAAGCACACACATAGGCAGTAGGCTAAAGCTTGCAATACAGAAGACTGTGCCCCCCCCCCCAATATTAATTTTTAGAGGGCTCACAAACTAAGACAGTTTGGAAGAGCTATGCTATCTACTGCCCCGCACAGCCCTACAACGCTCCTGCCGAACAAACCATCTCCTCCACCAGAAACTTCCACTGGCTCCCAGCTACCAGCTCCCCAAGGGCGGGAGGGCTGCAAGTTGGGGGAAGAGTTATTTCCCCCACTCCCCCAAGGACCAAAAACTCTCATTTGCTTAGAAAACAAAATTCAGTCCAAGAGCAGGTCCTGGGCAGACGTAAATGAGATTTCAGTTGTAAGCGGGAAGTTTTCCACAAGACATTTTCACAGCAACACATAGACCGTTTTGGCACCAAAGGGAAGGCAGAGCACTCGTGCCGCTCCACGCTTGCGGCTCCCTCGTTGTCCCCCCAAGTTTAGCTCGGCGCAGGACGACCTTCTCAGCCTGGACACAGGCAAAGGCCTTTCCAGAGCAAGCCAGTTTTGAGTCCAGTATTTCAGCCAGGAAACTTCCCATTGCAAAGCAGCTTTACAGAATAGGAGACTGGAGGAACCACTGCCATCCACCCAGAGATGCTCCGCCAGAGCATCACAGCCACAGCCCAATTATGAGTTTACCTGCAGGAACCCACACGACATCTCACTGTGAAGCTGCTCACTATGACTACCCAGTAAAGCAGCAAGTTTGCAGCACGCTGCATTTTTCAGCCTTGCCCACAAACGCACACAAAGGCTTTGCTTCATCAGTGACCCCAGCAATGCTGCCAACCCCTCGCTCCAGCCTGCCTTCCCACGTCTTCCCTCTGCTCATGACTGTAGAAACATTTCCCAATTTCAGCTGGACCAGAAAGAGGCACCAATTAAAGGGGTTTCAGATATAATTAGCTCGCGTCAATCTGATGCAAAGCAGGGTTGGGGAAACAAGCCCAGATGAGGTTGGGGAAACAAGCCCAGATGAAGGGCTCTGGGAGGGACGGCCAGCAGAGCTTGATCTCGCAGGAACTCTTCCATCGCAGCTGGAGGACCAAGGCACGCACGTGTGCTTCCCCGCTCACCCTCGCCCGCAGTCAGAGCTACCGGCGGCTATCGCGACAGGCTCCCTGTGGCTATCAAGCCCTGGCTTGCCAGGCCATCAGAAGAAAGGCTGCACGGGAAATGAATGAGCAATCTGTGTATATGATACTGTGTGGGGGAAAAAAGAAAATTAAAAAAAAAAAGTCATACACTGCTGTCTGCAGCAGGACACTACAATTTGACATGACTTTCCAATTTTAAAGGTTAAAATCTCACACCACGTGTTATTGCAAAAGGCAGGAAAGAACGTGTTGCTCAACGGGGACGCCAGCACTGAAAACAAGGAGGTGGGTCAGATTTAAATCTAAACAGGTCCACCGCACATCCATCCTAGGGCCACTGTTTATAAGCAGAGAAAGGCAACTTTATACACAAAGATCACACACTAGCTGTTCCTGCCTGTTCCCAGGAAGAAAAGCTGCTTTTCAGCTGAACTTTCTGAGAACTGTTCATGTAAATAAGACAAACCTCCAAAAACGCACACGGCTGGGCCTGAAGCATTGCATGGAGAAAGGCAAATAAGCAGCACAACAGGAGACAGGGGAAGTCCGGTGCCAAAAAACCAAGGTGCTACTTTCCCCAAGACCTTTGAAACACCCCTGAAATTGGGCCACCATGCACAGCTAAGAGCCAGGGAGGGAAGGGAGAAAGTGCTGGTGGAAATCCTCCCTCCGGCAAGCAGCACGGCCCCGGGTTTAGCCCCCCTGAAAAAAAGGGGAGCGGATCCCTTCCAGGTCCCAGAGAGTCAGGAGGCACCAACCCCAGCTCTGCCTTATCCCGGCACGGCAGGCAGGACGTCCGCCAGGAGATGCCACCATGGCAGAGCCCAGTGCTGGGATCGCTGCCTCCTCACCTGGGGGCATTTACTGGGAGCAGCAGTGCCGGGACAGGAGCACCAGTGACGGTCGGAACCATCCCCTACACCTCCCACATCTCAGTTTTATCTCCCCTTAGACAACCCACCTCAGAGCTAAGACCACAGCTGAGTTTGTAAATAAGATTTTTACCTGAAAAACGTGCTTTTAAGCCCTTGCCTGCTACTCCCACCAAGCTTTACTTTTTTAACAGCCCGGGCATCTGTTGCAGAAGCCACCCAGCTCACACACAAGCAGTGCACTGTGCTCAGCCAGCAAAAAGCGACCTACGTCCGAAAACCCATCCCGCTGCTGGAACAGACTCCCAATGTATTCCCCAGGCCTGGAACTAGCAGCCTGCCAGTATTTGTGGAAAAGGCGAGGCCGAGTAGTTTAGCCTACCCTGGAAGAGGCGAGGAGGGGGGTGGGAGAGCAAGGAGAAAGGATTAAGATAAGGATATCACAAAATTAAAGATTCCTCCTTCTCCCCCTCTCCAGAATGCCCTATCTACCCCGCTCTCCTCGGCACAGCTGGGAACACCAGCCTTATCTGCCGGCAGGTTCACACGGGCACTCCTGCTCCTCCTCACACTAGCATAGATAAATCTCAACATCTTTTCAACAATTTGCAAGGCAGCTTCTGCGACGCCAAGTTTGTTTGAGCAGAATCATCCTGGGAGGGACAGCAGCGTCCCAAATGAAGGACAAAACACAGAGGACAACCACCTGCAAGAAGGGCAGGAGGGCACAGGAGGCCATTTTAAAATGAGACCATCTTTTTGGTTTCCCTACCCTCCTTCCAAACATGTTTCACCGCGCGTGCCTTCCCAGCCCTGCTCCGCACAGGAACATGGCACCTCTCCCTCCCCACGTCCGAGATGGCTTTGCCCATCCCACACGTTGGATGGCTCGTGCCACCACTCACACAAGCCAAGCTGCTTAGGTCCTGCCTCTGCGTTTGCAGAAACCCTTCCCCAGGCTGTAAAGGGACCCGACGCTGGGATCTGCCCCGCAGCCAGCACCAGACCCTACACCTACCCAGGAAGGTCTCCTTCCCCCAAGCCAACACACGGTCACATCTTCTCTAGGTATTTTGGAAAACACAAGTTTGAGAGACCTCAGCCCCAGGTATCACAGAGACACTCCACCTACAGACCCAAATTTTGATCCCTTCTTGTGCACAGCAGCTGGGCTTGTGCAAACAGCTTCGGTGGGGTGGAAAAACAACACTCCTGGCTGAAAGCACATTATCGTACCAGGGGACAATTGCGTCGAGGCTTCTGCTGGCAGGCATCAAAGAGGTTTATTTTGTCTTTTTAAGCACAGCCCTGAGCAACCTGGGGGGAGGAGCGAGTGCAAACAGGACCTTTGCCATCCATCTACCATCTGAAATCCACGGGCAAGAAGGTTAACAGCCCCCAGTAGGCTGCAAGCCCCAGGAAAGGGATGGGTGATTAGAAGGATGGGATGCATTTACCAGTAGTGTTAGTCCTTCCCAAGCAGGGAGAGGGGCTCTCGCCCTCCCCACAGCTGCTGCTGTGCTCTCCTGGCACCCTCCATCAGCAAAAGCACTCTATATAAAGTTTGCAGCTAAAAAAAAATAAAAAACCCAGAGGACAGAGAGGCAGTCCCTGCAGCCAGGAGGCATTTAGCAACCCGCAGGCAACATGAAGAGATGCTAGCAGGGCTGAGACGAGGCTTCAGTGCAAGGGCTGCCGTGGGTGGCATTCCCACTGGGCCAGGATCTCCAGTGGGTGACTGGGCTGCGACCAGAGCAGCCTCCCACTGTGGGGATGAACCTGTCCCATGGATGCACCGGGATGCACCGGGATAAAAGAGGGCAAGAAGCACCCAGACAAGCAAAGCGGTAAGGGGCCACGCTGGTTCAAATCAGCATGCCTGGGGCTCAGCCAAGGAGATAAATGCAGGGACAGGGCAGAAAGCACACAGAGGGCAGAAAACCAGGAGTCAGCAACTCTCCCATGAGAGCCCAAGTGCTGACCGCGACCAGGTTTCAAGTGCTTTCAGTGCAGCCAGGCATCAGTGTTTCTGCCCACCAGTCAAGACTTTTTTTTTTAACTCTACACCCTCAAAAAAAAAAAGTTTCCATCCTTCACCACCAAAGGCAGGGATGGAAGAAGCATAGAGAAGCATAGCCTTCCAGCCTGGACACCCTGGGACAAAAGTCCAAGCTAACCAAGGTAATACTGAAGGCCTTGAAGCCTCACCTGAGCTCCCAGGTAAAAAGAACGTTTTTGAGACTGCCGCAGGCTTAGGGACAGCCCCCCTCCTGCTCTCATGCTATTTTCAAACAATGACATTTTTTTCCAAAACAAACTGTTTTGCAATCCTTGAGCAATCCTTTCCTTTTCCAATAAAAAAAGTGAAATTCTCTTCATTCTCTGCCGGTCGAGACGCACAACCACAGGCACAACCGCCAGCTCCAAATCCACCCACCCCGCAGACAGCCACGTCAGAGCCCTCTCCCCAGGCTCCCGCACTGGGCTGGCACCAGGCAGGTCTTGCTGCACCACAAGCTGCTCACAGAAGATTTGGAAGAGGTTAAATTTTAACTTGAAACTCTTACTAAACAGCTTGACTTGTCTTCTGAACCTAGCTCCTGTAACTGAGGGATTTCACTTAATCTATTTAACTTCCAAGTGCGCTTCTTCTGCCATAACTTGTTTCCCCCAAAAGAAATTACTTAATGTCTCAGAATATTAATATATATATATTACTGACAAGCCACAGAGCTGAAGATGACCTATTTCTCATAGCAATATAAATATTTCCAGGTCCTAACAAAGGCACAGGAAAAGTAGCTCTACATCAAAATGTAACAGAAGCCAATAAAGAGATTTGCTCTGAAAGAAATTAATATGAACCAAATCCCAAGGAAGCGGATTTCATGGCACAATCCTCCTATGTTAACTACCCGGTAGCCTCCCAAACTGCCAGTCCAAAGGCAACATACAGTAAAATTTACATTCTGTGGTCACTCCAACACACATGTGGTGCAAAGGCCAGCACTTTAAAATAAAAACCCATTGAAAACATTTCTGGAAGTGCTTTGCAGTTTAAAAACAGCACCTAGGAACTAAGTAGGGCTGAGCACTTCAATCCCAGAAGACACACAGGCAGCCCCGGTGCGCATCCCGGGATCCAGCTGGGAGAACACAAGGGGTTAAAACTCACGGTGGGCTCATGCAGCAGGAGCATGAAGGGCCTATTTAAAAAGAAGAATCAGAAATAAGGAATTTTGCCAGTTTTTACCCCTGATAAATCCGCATTCCAGTCTGTCAGCTATCTTGTTATCCCCAGAGCTGCTGAAGTGTCTTTGGCTGTAACTATGCATGACTCCGGCTTTGAGTAATGGAAATAAAGTATGTGTGTTGCGACTGCAGCGTTCCTTTCCCAACCCCAGAAAAAGAAAGGCAGAGCAGGAGAAGATCCTAGAGCAGCTCAGGGATTTTGTACGGAGAAGTTGGAACGCCGCTTACACCCTACGTTAGCTGCCCACCCCACCCAACCTGCCTGGGGAAGGATGCCTAGAAGTTGTAAAGAAGATGCCAAGTTTTAGCCTAATACAGCAGCTTTTATCATCTGCAATAACAAACAAATAAATACGCTACCAGATTCACAAGTCCAGTTTAGCTAGCAATTCGTACCCGGCAAACATTTGGAAGCAGTATTATAAAATTAAACAAAGCTATCATTTACAGGAAACCCTGCCTCGAGTACAAATTATAGAGTTGTTAAGTTTATCTGGCAATGCCTTGCCCCTGAGTGCTATATAATTATTCCTAAATCTTTCAGGAAAGAATGCAAATATTTTAAAGCCGTAATTCATTGACAAGGAGGAAGTCTCGTTTAACCTTCTGTGCATATTTTGATACCTAGAAATTAACCCCTACTCGCCACAACTATTTTTCAGTATCCCATTGAGCTGGCCGGTTGGCGAGCGGACCCATCCCTGGTTTCGGTAAGGCTGGCCAGGAGCGCCAGGCTCGCCTGGCACCCTCGCCCATTTGCAGACCATGTTTTCAAAGCAGCTTCGGGGCTGGTCTGGAGCAGCACCGTGCCAGCCAGGCTGTTCCCCATGCAGAAGCCTTCCCGGTAAGGGAGGTTGCAGGCTGCTGAAAAGGCTGGCTGTTCTCATGGGGGTTACGGCAAAAAAAGTGGTATAAAGGAGCCTTTAATAAAGCAGAGGGCTGAGTTATGCGGAGTTTTGCTAGCTAGGCGCCTGCCACGGGGATCTCGGCATCCATCCCTTTGGTGGGCTGGATTCAACAGGGCAGAAACAGCCCTGAGCCCCGTCCCTTCAAGCCTCCTCTAGCCACCAAGCCACGGCTTTCCAACCAGCCCCAATTAACTCACATTAATTAGTGGAAGCCACGTGGCTGAAAGCACTGCCACCTTTCCCAACCCCCCAAAAAACTTTTGTTTACAAAGGAGAAGAAAGTCAACTCATCCTCTGCTCAGACCCTCCCTCCAGCAGCCAAGCCCTTAATCTACCACTGGCACCAACTCATTTGGGGCATATTTCTAAAGAAATGGTCACTTGCAGCCAAAGGGGAGCGGGTGTGCATCCCCTGAGACAGGCAAAAGGCATCTGCAAAGCAACACATGCAGCCCCCCACCCTCCTAATGGTACCCACTGGGCAAGCACCCACGGCCCCATGGGGACTCATCCTGCTCCAGAGCAGCACTATGCCCGCAGGGTCAGATATTCCAGCTGTGCTATGCCTGCCGGCACTCAGCTTTGCCGTCAGAGCGCTCTGAAACCATAATGCACCTGCTATTAAGCTAAAATGGAAAAAAAACAAAACAAAACAAAAAAACCCAACCATTAAACAACACCCAACCTTACCTTTTCAAAAGGTAGCACTCAGGGTATTGTATTTTCCTTCCAGTGGCATTATTTATTTAGTAAGAGCTCAATGGTGGGTGTCATCCCCCGCTGCTACCCAGCAGTTTCTCATAACTGCTGCTCAGACGGCGGGATGCTGCGGGAGGCCGGCGCTGGCAGCCTGTCGTACAGCAACGCCACTGTTCACAATTACTCAGACACGGGAAGCAAACAAGTACTGTATCAAGGTTAGGCTGCAGCAGTTAATCCAGTAGTTTCGTATACACATGCATATCCATGATGCACATCAACCGTCACAGATGAGTGCTTCCGATACGGAGGCTCTCAGAGGTGAAAGGACCTGGCTTCTTTCTCCCTGTGGAAGCAGGTCAGTGGATTCCCTGCCTTGCAAATAACTAAACCCAAGAACTTTTAGTACAAAGGTGAGCACCGTACCGAGATATCACCCAAAATGGATTTAAACCCAATTCTGCTAAGATGCTACGACGCTCCAAACCACTATGATGCTCCAAACCGCCACCTGAGTCTTTAAGAAGTCATCCCAGTGATACAAGCTCCCTTTGCCTTCTCTCCTTTGCAGTGACAAGTTCTGAGCTCTCTTCCACGCCTGGAGCCAGGGAAGGGAGGCCAGGCCAGACCTGAAGCCCTCGCACCACCTCCTTACCCCAGTGCGAGTGAGCCCACTGCTGAGCGCATAAAACCAAACCAGCGAGCGATTGCACTAGAAGAAAGCAATCTCATTATAAGAGATAATGAAAGTGAACCACAATTATTATGTAAACAGCACTGCATCATTAGCAGACACCATCAAAGCCATTTTGCCCCCCACCAAGAAAAAAAAGCATATAGTCCTATGACATCCTCAGCTCTGTCTCTCAACTGAGCCAAAACTCAGGAGGAAGCCTGTTCGGTTTTGTCCAGTCCAAACCAAGCCACTGGCACAGCTCTGACCTCTGATCTTCACACCAGGTTTCTGACAGCTGCCTGCGCCCACTGCCTCTGCCCTGGCAGGGGGGCATTGCCGCTGATGCCTGGCCCACCGGGCACCCTCTGCTCCCCCAAAAGTGCCGGCTATCACACTTTAGAAACCCAAAGGTTGGCAGGTGGGCAAAAAAAAAAAATCCACCCAGCACTACTCAGAGGAAGGGTAAAGCCTGCCTGGGTGCCCATGTGTACCTGGCAGGGGAATTATTTTCCATCAGGCTCATAATTCTGCAGGTTTCTTTGGTCACATAAATGCCCCGTGCTCTCATGGGAACGGGTCAAAGAAAGCCAGGGAGGCTGCAGGAGGTTATTTTTCCCCTTTGTTGATATCATGCAAAGACTCTCCCTATCACAAATTTCTTTCTAATAGCACCCGCTGGAGCTGGGCAAAGCTGCCTGCTCTTTAATCTTCCAGGGACAAAGTTACCTTTAAAACAAACAGGCAAGCAAGCTCCCTTCTAAAGAGGACAGTTGGCTATAAAGACACTCCAACAAGATCCTTGTGTTTGTAGGAGAAGCAAAAAACTGTATTTCAGCCCAGGAAAAATCCTGGCTCCTTCTTTATGTTCCAAGAATGCTGAATCAAAACAGGCTCCCCTCTTTAAAGAGAGGAGAGCACAAAGAAGCAAAAAGTTTGTATTAAAACCCATGTAATCTTTTTAAAACACCATTATTAGAACCTGTAGCACCAGCCAAGAGTGATTTATCACCCCCTGTCATCGCAGCCTGCAACACAGAGCTTTTTATACCAAACTGTCAGTGCTACCAAGCTAAAGCCCCAGTTCATAATTTCTTAAAGCTGGCCCTCCGCTGCCAGCAAATCCCCTAAACCCCGGGGGATTTGGGGGTCTGGGGCACTGCTCCTCCACCAGAGCCACTGCCTGGGGACCAGCCACACGGGGCGATGCGACCCAACACCCAGCATCCAGCACGGGCTCTGCATCCTGCTTCGAAGCAGGAGGATGTTGTAAGTCAACGTAGGAAAACAATTCGCCAAGGGTTATTTCGGCTTCTTTCAAAAGGAAAGTCAACGGGCCATAAAGGCTTTAACTACACTTTCCATGTGAGCACATCCCTTCGAGGGACGTACCACGAGGTGCCCGGTTTTCACAGGGCGAGTGGTCAGAGCTCTCCAAAAACCAGACACCCTGACATTTGGGGTTTTCCTGTGAACTTGTTACTCTAACACACCCCAAATCACCAGTAATTTCTAGAATAGCACTACAAACCACAAGAGGTTAAACCGACTGCACATTACTTAAACTAACCTAAGTGTGACCCCTGGAAAGGAACAGCTATTGGATGTTGTGGTTCTGTAGAAACTCAATTACCAAAGCCAATTTCCTATGAGCATTTTTTAAAAAAAAAGAAGGCGGAAAAAAAAAAGCAGCAACAATGCTGACAATGTGTAAGGGCCACATATTTTCACCTCCCGAAAGCTGCAGCCTTGCCCGTATAAGAACAGTTCCTATTCCCACAAAAATGTTGAAACATATTTTAAACATTTCATCATTGTTTGCTCCCATCTGAATTTGCTTAAAATCCAGACAATTCTCAACTTTTAAATCGGAAACATTAAGAGAAATACTCCTTCGAAATCCTTCATTCAGGGCAGCTCCTCTCTGCTGACCATGTACCTTTCCTACACCAGAACCGCCGAGTGAGGAGTCCCTCACAGCTAACTCACACACGTCCAAGTCCATCAGCCACCAAATGCGTAAATGACAGAAAAATCTTTCCATAGAAAGACTGGAAATGAACAGATGTTATTTTTCTCCTTAAAAGATGAACAAAACAACAAAAAAAAAAAAGTATGTCTAAGAGTGTTTGGGGGGGCAGGGAGGGGGAAGCAATCACTACAATCCTAATTTCACATTAAACATTAAAATCAACATTGGGGCAGCCCTTAAGGAAGGCCAATCCCACCCAGGAGGTACCCACACACACACCATCTCCATCCTTCCGAGCACCGCACTTTGCCAGCACTTTACCACCCCTTCCCCATCCCATCTCGCCCCTCTCCCAGGTCCCACAGGGACACGAGACACACCGGACTGCAAGGCATGAACCAGCGGGGAAGATATCTGCACCGGCCGTGGCCGTTAGCAAACAGAAAACACTGTCCTAAGAAAACCATCATAGCTGCATCCTCGCAGGGGCAAAGCCTGCTGACAGCCCACCTGGCCGCCACCAGCCCCACGCATGCAAAGCCTCCAACGCGTCCTCACCAGCTCCCCTCTTCCCAAGATGGTGCTTTTATCTGAGTGCCTTTCCCGGACCAGAAAGATGTAAAACAAGAAGAAAATCCCTCAGAACAATTACGGCGCTTCGGCCACGGCCTCCGTGGGGCCGCACGCATGCTGCGCAGGGGAAAACAAAACAAAACAAAACAAAAAACAAACAAGATACAGCCCAAAATCTCTGCTAGAAAGGCAAAGTAGTTTCATAAAACACTAAGGAAAATCTTTAACAAACCAGGAAGCAGGTAAGATGGGCTACAACAAAGTCATTCACTTTTACTTAAAATGCTTGGCTATTAAAAACAAAAATAATACAAGCAGCAAGCAGCTTTCTTCCCAAGATGCACAATCCCAGCGAACAGCACAAACTGCCCCGTCCAGGCCACCGGAGGGGTTTGCTATGGGGCATCTTGGAGCACACAAGGTACTTTAGCGAGCAAGAGGGCCATTTAAGAATTTTGCCGGGCCCTTGCAATGGGGGAAGGAAGTTATCTTCATAATCTCCAAAGAAAGAGAAAGCAGGAGGAATGTGAAGAATGCGAGGAGGTTATTGCCCCGGAGACCGGAGCTGGCAGCCCACTCTCAGCCCCCCGGCCGCTGGGGAGGAGACGCACCCCCGACCTCTTTGGCTAACAAGAATTTCCTTGTCCCCCCATGCCCTCCCCCCCCAAAAGCAGAACAAAAGTTAGGAATCAGTCCAAGAGGGTCGCTCCTCTTCTGGGAGGAGGCAAAGGATTTGGGGCGGATGGGATAATCCTGATGCTCCATTCCGTGGTTTGGGGAGGAGACCAGGAGGGAGATACGAAGGATTGAGCCCTTGCAACTCGACACACACATGCACATCCATAGAAGTCCTGTGGTGAGCACCCCTTTGCTCCTCAGGGGTACGGCTATGGGTGGAGGGGATGGGAGGCGAGAACTACGCACCCAAAAGCTCTCAAGAAGTGCTGGCAGCCCTTCTCCATCCACACAGGCTCCAGGAGGCTCCCAGGGCTGGCAACCTATTGCACATAACCAGGATGACGGGGTCTGCATGAGCCACCAGCCAACACCACAGAGCAGGCCAAGACCACGGACATCACCACCTCGAATAAACTGGGACCCTTCCAGCCTCCTGACAAAGGTCCCAGCCCTGCTGGGCAGACGCTACCTGCACCTCCAAGACAGAAGATGCTTGTCTGGGACACTCTCCCACCAGAGCCATCTCACACCTATTGCTCGCACGCAACGGCGATGCTTCAGCCTGAAGTTCCTCGGCTCCGCAGGTATCAGGGATAAATACCGTGGCAGAAGGGAGCGGCAGAGACTCAAGGCAAACCCAGTGCCACGCTGCCCTGTCGGCCTTGCTCTGCTGCTGTTTCAATGAGAATAAAAAGTCTGTTGACATACGAAAGCCACAGAAAATCTCCCTGAAACTACAAAACAGTACTGAAAACATTGTGCAGCTCAGGCCTCCTGCACAATGTACACACGTCTATTCAGCCTCTTAAAAAACAGCTACATGTCTAAGGAAACATCTGATAATTAAGGCAATTTTAACAATAGATAATAATTTGACTATGAATTGTATGGAATGTAATGACTGCTTATTCTGGCAGAAAAAACAGAACTTTCTATGAAGCGTCTGCCAAGGAAAACGATACTCCCACTCAGCCCGGACCACTGCAAGCAGTTGCTGCTAACCACATGCTTCACGCTGCCGGCTGCTAGGACACGGCGCGCTGCTGCAGTCGAACAAAACCCCGCGCTGCGGATTTACGGAGAGAAAGTAGAGTCCCAGGTGAGCGCGGCCGGAGCTGTGACTCAGCCGGGGCCACCGCCGGCTCTTGCCAACACTCGCCGAGCCACGCAGCCGCCAGCGCCGGATCCCGGGGTGCTCGCCGGTGGCCTGTGGGCAACTCGCGTGCTGCCAGCTCTCCCCTCCTGCTGTTCCCAGTTGCTAAATGACACTGGAAGCAGCTAAAAATACTTCAAGCGATTCTCTCATTTACTTTTCCATGCCAGCACTTGCGTTTGCCGCGAGGACGTTCTCCGACAGTCACTTCCCCACCCACGGGTGGTCAGGCAATTGCTCCGTTAACGCATGCCAGGCAGGAGAAACCACCCTGCCCGCCGAGGACCACTGCCTTTGCCGGACAAGAGTCACTGCAAACAGCTACAGCTGGTGGCCCGGTAGCTCCAAACCTTCGGACGGACGGCAAGGAGGACCAGGCGTTATCTGGCACTTCCCATACCCCAAGGAGCCCAGGAGCTGTCTTGTGCAAACTGACTGCAACAGGCTCAGCAGTGCCAGACAGCACGAGTAACACAGTCCTGGACGAGATCCAGAAACCGTTTCTCGGTTGGAAGAGGCCGCATGGAATAGAAGCACGTGAAAAACTAAAAAAGCGTCTGCTGAACTTTATACATAAAACAGCAATGCCAACAAAGCAGCCTTCCTGATCGACCATGGCGGCACACCTGGGTCGGCTGACATCGGCACCCAGCTGACAACCAAAAACACGCCGGGGATGAGCGAGCAGCAGGACGTCGGGGCACCCCTGCCGAAGTTACTTTGGGCAAAATCCCACAAGTCCAAAAACCAAGGGCCAAGTGACTTCCCCTGTCACAGTGGAAGAACTGTTCGCCATAGCTCCCAACAAATAAATGCAGCTACTCCATTTACTCAGTTTAAATAGAGACAAAGATTACATCAAGCATCTTCACGAGACTGACCGCAGACTACTGCTTGTGTCCAGCTCCCTGCAAAGGCAGGCTCCAGGCTCGCTCTGCGCTCCCCAGCGGAGCATCTTCCACTCGAGCCTGCCTCCATGCCACCAAGAAATCAGGACAGCAGTGCCAGCGAGGGAAGGCACTACACTTCTGCAGGAAATCTGCAGGTTAACTGACAATGCTTTCCACCAACAGGCAAGATTTCCCCCCCTCCCCTCCCTTTTCAGTCCAGGAAAAGAAACATCTATTTCTTCCAATTAGCAGGAAAAGGGAAGGAATTTCCATCCGTTTAACACCTTAGGGCAAGAAGGAGCCTCTTGAAAGAAACGTTGGGGTTTTTTGTTTTTAAATCACAGCCACCTACTGTGGGTCTCCGGATGCCACTGACACCAGCTCACACCAGCTCGCTTTGCATTTCGTTCTACAGCTGCACCAGCCCCACCGGGGTAAGCAGTCCCCACAGATGGTCACTCCCAGGGAATTCTGCTCCATCACCACCACAGCCCAGAGACACGTGGGTTCAATAAGGAACAATAATTTCTGGGTAGCGTTTGAGCAAAGTGAGCAGGTACAGGCTGTAGGACTGAGACCTTCCCGAGATGTGTCCTTTCCTCGGGAAACTTTTAAAGTCATCCTAAAAGTAGTTACAGGCTGGGGCTCTCCCTACACCACTTACTATCTATACGTTATCACGAGGGCAGTTTCACAAATCAACCATCCACATCAGCTCTACACAAGCACCGATCTCTCCAGCAACAGCACCAAGATTGGACCTCACCACTGCATTGAGCTTTGCAACATATACATCACAGGTCTATAGGTGCAGAAGCTACTAAAGGTCACTCAGATACAAGGCAGCACCAAAGGGCCGTGACTTACGAAATGCTTCCGTGCAGATTTATAGCAGTAGTCCGTCTTTACACCTCTAGCACCAAGTTAACATAAAAGAAAACTATTTCTCTATGTTTCACACTACTAATAACGGACTTTACACCTCTTATCAAGCAAGCAATGAGTTGACCAGATGCACACTTCTTCCAGAAATGCTTATGTACTTCAGCAAGATATAACCTGCCATTTACAACATGTTCTAATTACATCCTAAACCTGGTCTAAACAAATATTAAATTGAACTGCTGGGTAATTATGGACAAGGAATAGCCTTTTAATGTGACTGAAATAGCAATGATACAGATAAAAAGATTGCTGAAATGGGCATTTGCTTGAAATAAAAAAAAAAAAAAAAAAAAAGAAATCATACACACCTACTGCTCCAGAATGTAAATGTGGCAAAAAAATCCACATGAGATGCTGCTAAACCCCAAATGACTCCTGTGCCCATTGGGTGAGGGTGTGTTTCACTTGCTGCCATGCAGCCAGTGCAGGGGCACATCTGCCCAGGGACCCAGCTGCTTCACTTTGACAATTCAAGGCCAATGTTTTGTAGGATCAGTAATCCCTGACAGGAAAGAAGTCACTACACTCAGAGAAACTAATTTGCCACAGCTTTTAGGACACCTTTTTGTAAAGGTGCTAGAAAGTTTCTGTCTGTGCACTGTGATCTAAAGCAACTCTGTAAGAGAATGGGAGAATAAAGCACCATCCACCAAACCGGTACAAAAATCTAAAGAACGTGATGGACTTCAGACTTTAGTTCACACCAGTAACAACCATGTTTCCACACATTATCCCATCAGCATTACAGCCTATTCAACTCTCTCCAACCTGTTCTCCACCACAGTTTAGCAAGCAGAGAGGTGCTACCAAGCAGAAATCACCCATTTCCACCGTCACCCCAATGAAGCACTCCTCCAGACACACAGCTCTTTCCCACACACACTTATCTCGTTCTCACCGATTAGCCAGGCTCCCAGGTAACTGCCTTTCTAATTCACCTACCCACCTGAAGGAAAACACACCTGAAACACCAACTGAAATCAAAGGTTTGGCAAGCGACTCATTTTTCGAGACACAATACACACCACGGACCTTTCGCCCTGGTGTCAGACCTCAGCCTCCGGCATTATCCTGCGTGGCGTTTCCCATCCAGCCCACGGCACAGCGGTTCCCTGTGCTGACCCCACAAACCCGACGGCAGGTGAAGCACCGCAGGCACAGAAGGTTCAACACCTGCAGCGGGACAAGTGGCTGCCCTCTGCCCGTCTGCATGCATCAGCTGAGCGGCACGAGGGGAGATCCGGAGCCTCTAAACATGACACATGCCAAAACCACATGAATTCACAGGGGGAATGTGAAACTGCAGCAGGTGGAGTACCCCACTCAAGGTTTAAAGTGCAGTCGTGCTTGAGGTACACCACGCTTTAAAGCCGTACAGAGCACACTTCCTTTAAAGACTTGCACCATCCCCTCTGAAACACCCCGCAGAGCAGAATGACATTTAAAACCTAACTTTGCAAGACCTGTTGCTTTCCACGTGAGGCCAGACACAGACTGCCCACACCCCTGGAACAGCGACATAACCCAGCCGATGTGTTCGGCGTGTCATTGCAGAAAGCCCTTCTTTTGTCAAATAATCTTACCTTGCTCATCACATTTCTCTGACCCCTTCTTTCAAAAGCAGAGGGTCGAACCAACAACAGCTTTAGAACCCCAAATGGAAGCCCCGTCAGCATGATCTACTCCCCACATCCTCCAACACTCACCAAGTCATGTTAAACGACAATATATAAAATAAGGACTGGGTCAAAGCTTCCAGTACCCGATATACGAGGAAGCCTGCTGACGTCCTGATCCTACACCGATGAGGGCTGGACTCGAATCAAATCCAAGCCTATTTATTAGAGACCATTTTATGAAGCAGGGAGGCTGAAGGGGAGAGAGTATTTTAACTGCAACCAGTCAGACGTTTCTCATTAAAATATTTCTTGGAGAAGTTAAACGGGCCTGCAATTTTATTCAAACAGATGTAGGCTAAATGCATATCATTAGTCTGACAATATAAAAGCGCAACCGACTGAAATCATTTTAGTTTCGTCAGTGAAAAGGATAATGTATGCATATCTGGAGGGCACAGCAATGGTAAAGATTACCCCCAGCTTCTATCTTAGCCCTCTAAAGGTATTTACTTGGGGTCTGTCTGTGTTGTGACAGTGTCCTAGACCGAAATGAATGCCTCTAACACTCCACATTTTTGAGCCATTCAGTCATGCATTTTTGTTATTGTTGAAAGTAGTGCGAAATTGCAGTGCATGAGCTGGAGTCCTTGGTGGTCTCCGAGGATTCCAGCTAAAAAGGCACTTCCTTTGTTCCGCAGAGAATGCGGTCCAGTAGGTCATTCAGAAGGGGAAATAAAAGCAGCGGCCCTGGGAGGGAGATGAAGGATGAAACAAAAAGAATAAAATGTTTTGGGTGTGAGCACATTAGCTACCATTTCCTACTGCTGCCGGCTGCG
>JANZLQ010000040.1:15240359-15250825 GCA_026212715.1 Elanus axillaris
GTTGGCCAGGATTGGGATGTGGCCCCGGGCGGGAGGGCAGGGTGGGTGGAGGGGGAGCCCCAGCTGGAGGGCAGGGGAGAAGATGAATGGCATAATTCGGGAATGTCAGAGGAAACAAACCCACAAGTCATTCTTCCATTTCCATTCCTTCCAAGCGGCAACCCCTTGCTCAGCCCTCCCCTGGGTGCTCTGGGCTGTATTTACAGCAGGCATCACCGCGCGGGGCCCCTTTTTTTTGGGTTTTTTCCCTTTTAAGAGTTGGTTCAGTGGTGGTGCCAGCTTGGCACAAGGTGGGTGCTGGCAGGGCAGAGCAGAGCGAGGTTCGTGGGTGCTGTGAGCAGTGGCACGGCCAGCCCACATGCTCCAGCCTGCCCGCTTGGGTTAGTCTTGCCCGTTAAATGTGCAGTCTCCTGGTCCACAAGTAAGCACACCTCCCAGCTGGGGGTTCACAAAACCCTGGAGCTGCAGAGATTAGGACTGGAAAAAGCCTCAGATACCTGATGCCTCCCTCTTCTGGCCCAGCAGGACCGACCTCGAGCTGTCCTCTCCCTCGCTGTTCTCAAAATCCCTCCTCGATCAAGACTGCACAGCCTGTCCCAGCTACCGACTTGGGATCTTATTGCACAAAAGCATTTCTTGATGGCTAACCTAAACCTCCCTGGCCACGATTCAAGCCTGGTATTTATTTTTTTTCCCCTATCTCCTGTACATGGAGAAAACATACCCTGCTCTCGGCAGACCCCAGAGCTCTCGGCACATGTGGCCAGCACAGCATGGCTGGAGATGGCCCCGGTTGCTGTCGATGGCCCCAGGGCCCGCATGGCCTCAGTCCCTGTGGACCTGGGGCAGAGGAGAACAACCCCAAGCACTGTCTGGAGCAGCAGGAACCAATCTCCTACCATGGAAAGGAGAGAGAAGGGGAGAGGCATGTTCAGAGCAGCAGATAACCCAGCCAGTTGGCACTGCTTAAAAATGAGTAATATCTACTTATTACCTGAACTCCCTTGTGCCAGCTAAAAATCCAGAGAGCAGAACCGGGGAAGAGGGAGCCCATTGCTCTGCAGTTGTCAGCAAGACCATCCCAGTCCCCTCTGACTGCCACAGATGGCAGTCACTCCCTTTGGACAGGAGGCTGGTTTCCACCAGTGATGGTCAACAGAGAGGTCAAAGTTAGTTTCTTGGAACTTGGGAAGATCAGTGTGAGCTTACCATGGGGAGATCCTCATTACTGCACCCAGCACTTCATGGAAGGCCTTTCTTTCCCCTCGAAGTGCTTCTACCTGGGCACCGGCCCAGCCAGCACTTTCTTTGTAGACATCTGCCTTGTTACAGCAGGGATGGGTGTCAGCACCTTTGAGGATTTTGTTAGCAGAGGAGAGGAGAAGTGGCTTAGCCCCTTTAATATCACCTGGGATGCAGGAGGCAAAATGGGTCAAAAGAGAGCAGGGAGAGCACCAGCTCCGCGCTGGACTTGTCCCAGTCCTATTCTGTATAAGGCTTCAGTATCAACAAAATAATGATAAATAAAAATAAATAATAATAAAATAATGTGGGTTTTACCCCCAGGCACTCTTTTCATTCTGTTTAAAGGCTATTTTAAAGGAATTTGTAAACACAGAGTGGAAAATGTGTGTACTTACACGGGTGAAGGGAAACAAAACCTGCTTAAAATGATGACCCAGGAGGTATTGGCAGTGCGCACACCGCTTACCCTCCGGCTCACCGGGTTGACTGGACAGGCTGATGCAGCTCGTCTCCCTGACAGTGCCATGCCAAAAACAAAACCCATAAAGGAGCAGCCCAGGAGAACGGGGTGCAGGGTGAGTGCCGGCTGAAGTCCTGCTGCTTGAGGAAGACTCACCAGACTTTGCCTTAGACTGAAATGGTCACAGCTTGTGTCCCCATCCCAGGCGTGATGCCCATCAGAGGGTGCAGTGAGAGTCTCGGGGGGTGCAACCCTCCCCACCGTCCCAGCCCCTGAATGGACGAAGCAGGGCACCATCCATCCCAGAGCAGGGATGCGTTGCAGGGCTGGGAACCACTCCTCCATGAGGAACACAGGCAGCCCTTGCCTCTGTCCCCCCAAATGGCAAGCGCTTTGCATTTCGCTCCATCCTCCCCTCCCGGCGGGGCCGGGGCGACACATGGGCTGCCAGACGTTCATGGTTATATTGGTGCTGCTTGCAATCCTTTATTTTAATCTTCTTCTTTCATTCCCCTCTGCTCTCGCCCCTCACCCCCCGTGGTTTAAAGTTTTCAAATGAAAATATGCGAGTTGTGACTTGCGGGTAGTGAGTCGGGGCTTGCGAGGAAAGCCGGGAGGGAGGAGGGAGGAAAAGAAAGAGCGATCTGCTCCAAGTGCCAGCAATTGTTTTTATCCTTTCCAGATGAAGGAAAAAGATCATGTTATTTGTTCGGCATAAAGTTCCAGATTTTCAGGAATGAAATCTGAGAGCAACATGTCAACAGTCTGTCTCGAGAGCTGGGGTGGATGACGGCCTTTGTGCTCCCAAACACCAGCGGGGCCGGTACGCTCGGCTGCAGAAAAAAAAGGCTCCATTCTCACACTCTGAAGTGGTGGCATTAGATATCAGCAAGATAATGGGCCCAGGGCCTAGCCCTATTTCTGCTCCCAACTGAACGGCCCCAGACAGCTGGCTTTGATGTGCTCATTTATTTGCCTTTTCTTTTCACAGATGATATTTTTAACCGATATTGTGGTTTGGGCATAGATTGGGGAGAAAGGAGGGAGAAAAAAAATGAAAGCCATTTTATTGCAATAGCTGATCAGGAGGGAAGAAAAAAAAAAAACAAACCACCCAAAATCAACCGTTTGTTACCCTCCAGGTTGATGTTTCCTGCTGTAAATCAGCTGGGATGCAGCAGTCCCGCAGCTGGAGCGAGATCCCACATCAGCCTGGGCAAACCTTGAAGGCCAAGGCTGGCTGGTGCGAGGGGCTGGATAGCCCACGGCCCCGAGGCATTTGCCCTTGAATCCCAGGGAAAAAGGAGGGAGATAGCCGGGTCAGGGAGGTGGGCAGTGGCGGGATTCAGCCAGGACTGACTGATGTGCGGGGCGGCACGGGTGGTCCCACGCCACGGGGCTGGGAGCGTGCCCCACACAAGATGGGGACGGCGGGAGCAGCCACTGCCCCTTCGATGTGCTCGCCCAGCCGTCCCCGCCGTGGAGGTGTGGAGGGCTGCGTGGCGAGGCCAGCCAGCCTGCGCGTCCCCGTCCCCTGGGAATTCAGCCCGTGGGTTGGGAGAGCCCACAGCCTCCAGCCACATCCAGGACAGGATGGATAAAAAAAAAAAAAAAGGAGGAGAAGAAAGGACTTTTCTTGCCATGTCCTTCCACTATCCAAACTCCACGTGGGAGCAGTGCTCAGCATCCCCAGTGCGGAGGCTGGGAACCCCCCCAGGATGACCAGCATGGGGCTGGGCACAGCCCCACGTCCCCTTCCCCTGGGGAGTAACTTGGGGGCGTGATGCAAAACAGCAGCCACACAGCCCTTCACTGCGGCACATGGCATCCCACTAGCTGTTACATCCATGATTTGCACCTCCTTGGCTGCACCTCGGTCCGAAACAGCAGGTCCAGGGATGTCACCTCTGTGCTGCACTGATGCCTCGCTTCTGAAACTCCCTGCGTGCAAAACAGCCGTCTCTCCTCCTTGCAGCACGCTCACCGTCCCACCCCCCCTGAAAAAACCAGCCCCCACAGAACCCATGGTACGGATGCTCCCCACAAGGGGAAAAAAAACATTCAGCAGTTTTTGGTATTAATGGCTAAGCAAAGGTTCCCCATGGAAAATTTCATTCTGACTCACAATATCATTGTTTTAGTTGAGAAAGGAAAGCATCAGGTAGCTGTTTGCTCGCTCCTCTTCTGCGACACAGGTCTGAAAGTAACCGTCAGCAGTGCTGAGCTCTTGCAATGTAGATTTCACAATACTTAATGTAAGTGCCCAGCACTTGAAATTGTTGTCTCAGCTCTTTAAAGAGGTTTTGGTTTTTTCAAGTCCCACGGCTGCAGTGGGAAAACTGAAAACTCACACCCAAAACATGCAAAACCACATGGCAGGAATGGAACTCCAAATTAATTATTTCTTAATTTAAAAATTCTTTTAAATTTAATTTGGTTTCTAAGGCAGGCCTGGCTGCCTTGGAGCCTCATTCAGCAGCTCATATGCTGCTGGGATGACGATATTTTGACATTTACAATGACACTGGCTCCTATGGGTGGTTTTTCCAGAGCCCGTAAGCTGACACACATGTCCCAGAGACACAGACATGCCTCCAAGTCACTTAAGCCACATCTCGACTGCAGGACCCGGTGCAGGACGGACTCATCCATCGCTGGGACACAATGCAGCCACTGCTTGTCTCTTGCCAGAGGCGGGCTGTGCAGACAGGAGGTTTGGCTCGGACCCTGGAGGTGAGCTGCCAGCCTGTTCTCTGTCCCACCTCTCCCTCCGGTTGTGTCCCTTCCTCTCCATCCCCAGCCCTCAAGCTTGCCCTCCTCTCTGCTGCGCACCCAAGCTGGCCAAGCAAAGGGTGCCTGGAGGCAGAACAGGCTGACCAAAGGTGGGGTGAAGCAGGGCTGCTTCGCCGGCCACCCCTCCTGCCTCAGCACCCTCCTGCGGTTTGGAGCAATGAGTTGTTTCCCCACAAAAGATGCTCTCTGTGATAGCAACGCTGGGGCTAGGGTTTGTTCTCAGCCCCCAGCAGAAGTGTGCTTCAAAAGCGAGAGCATCTGGCCTCACTCAGAGGGATGCTTTCAAGTGGAAAAAATATAAAAATTAAAGTTTTAATTAGTCTGGAAATCAATGTTGATGCGTACCTGCCCAGGGCCCCATGGAAGGGGGGAGGCTGATGGGAAAGCAAGTGTTGAAAAATGACAGTGGGTGAAGCATTAGCACCTTCCACAGCAGGTGAGCACCTCGGTGCTCAATTTATTTAACACTTTGTCTAACCATGACTACTCTGGGATGAAGCACCATGAACTGCACAAATCCCTTGGCCAAACTCCCCCCAAGGATGAGCAGCACTTGCAGTAGGGACCCCGTGAAAGAGGCAGAGCAGCTTTGGCCGGACTGGTGTGCAGAAGAAGCATCCCCTCATCCCTCCTGTGTGCACCAGGCACCCTCCGAAAAACACGCTGGCAATGGGCTCGCTCTGACCTTTCTTTGCATGCCAGGTAGTAGCGATTTTATTGCCTGAGCCATGGCTGGCCCTGCTTCTGCAGCCAGCTCTCCCTTGGGTGTCCCAGCGATAACAGGATCAAGGAGGGGGCTCAGGAACAAGCGCAGCCCTGCAAACCATCCGCACGCCCATCCCACGCTATCAGGAATACGATCAAGAGCAAACAGCAAGCGTTAACCAAAATGCCACGTGAGGCTGTGTAAAAGAGGTGGTAAAAGCCGTCTCAACAGCAGCCAGGAAATCCACTTATCCCTCAGTAAGCAGAGAGAGGGACGTGAGGACCTTGAGTTACTCCTTTAGAGATTGCATTAGCAGGTCAAAGTCACCATGACCAGGGGCTTCTGCCAGACAGTTGCCAGAGGTGGAGTCTGGCAGCCCATCAGGCAGTGGGATCAATCAGTCTCCTTAAAAATAATTATATGATCTATATCTTGCCTAAAATGATCATTCTTTCAAGGCTGTAAAAAAAAGTTTCAGGCAAGCAGCACAGGAACCTCACAGAGGTTTGAGTGAGCATGCAGGATAAGCTACAGAGCAGTTGTTTATTATTATTATTATTATTATTATTATTATTATTATTATTATTATTATGGTTATTATCCCACAGGGACATAAGTTAATCCCCGACTCAGTGTGCTTCTCCATTTGTCCCTGGGAAAGCCATAAATTATTAGTGGTGAAATCCTTTAGCCTTATGATGCAGCAACATCATGAGGGGATGCGGGAGGTTCAGCAAGAGTTTCCCCTCAAGCATCACCACAGAGCTGGAGTTGGGGCGCTGGTGACAAGAAGTTGCCTCCACTTCTCTGCTTTTTTTTTTAATTATTTTTCTTTTCTTTTTTTCCTTTTTTTTAATTATTTTTTAAACTTTTTTTTGTGTGTGTGTGTGGTTGCACATTTGGTGTCTGCAGGGTGGTTTCCGCAAAATGCAGCACAGCTTATATAATACTAAATAAAGCAGCATGCAAATCCCATCCCCACATTCGCAGTCCGCAGACATGTAGTGTTTAAAAGGTGCAAGACCCACGTCTCTATTTATTCTTTCACCAGCAGATACACGGCTGCTAAACATTTGTCTCCAAGCTGTGGGGCGCAGGCAGACCGTGCAGCTCGGCTCAATTCCCCACCCGGTCTTTCTGCATGAGCACTATGGGGCTGAAGGCAATCCCTGTTATACCGATGATAATTTTCCTTCCTGAAGCAGCCTTTCATTAAGGACACCTGGACTGGTCCAGTCCCCAGCTGCATCACCTTGGGCCGGAGCAGAGGCTGGAGCCATGGTTTTCCTCTCCCCCATGCCTTTCAAGGAGGTGTTACCTCTGCCATGGCTTGAAAAGGGGGGGCCACCATTTCCTAGCCCTGGCCTTGGTCTCCCTTGCTCTTTGCAGGAGCATCTCGAGGTGGTGAGAGGGCAAGGACAGTCCCGTACACCTCCCAGTACCCCCAGTGTGTGTGGGAGCCGGTGGTTCCTCCCCACGTGAATGACCCTCCACACATTCCCACACCAACTGCACCCGGGCCAGAAAGCAGCAGCAGCTGCGGGCAGGGGACAATTTTTGGAGCTGCCAGCTACTGAAAGGCAACTGCCGGGCTTGAGCTCCTGGAGGAAAAGGGAAGGTGCAGCCAGCAACGGTGCGGCCCAGCCCAGCCACCTCTTCCAAACGGGCAAGTGGAGTTAGCTGATGCTCTAGGTGGGAGAGCAGGACCATGACAAAGACACTCACCTCTCCCCACGAGGATTTTTCTCACCTCTCTAACCAAAAAACTCCAGTGTGGCTCTTACCATAAGCTGCAAGGTGTGAAGCAGCCTCCTGGCAGAGGGTTTCCATTGCACAGGGCTGGAGCAGCGCCTTTAGCCCGAGCCCCAGGGAGCCGAGCAGGGTGGCCGGCAGCCACAGGCAGGGGAGCAGAACCTCTGGGATGGCACCGGAATCCTCCCACTGCTGGGACGGAGATACGACCAAAGGCACTTGTGACATATCCAGAAGGCACATGGCTGTGTACAGCCCCATACACCCTGTGTAAAGCACCCATGCCCCCCCCACCCCCAGCTGCCAGGCTCCCTGCACCTTCGTGGGTGCTAAGAGTGGGTGGCTGCAGCATCCTGCCCCACACTTCCCCGGACTCAAATAGTGTCCCCAGCAATAACCTCAGGGACCAGGACTTTGCACCCTGAGCCCATGCAGCAGACATTGCCTCTCACCCTGGTGCCATGGCGAAGAGAGACAGGGCTCGCCTGTGTAGCCCAGCCCATAGCACCTAAATACATCAGGCTCCGAGCAATGCACCCGCACCTCTGGGTCACTGGCTCCCCTACACAAGGAAGGCTGGCTGACAGTCGGCGCAAGGCAGCATCACCCCATGGTCCTTTCGGTTCTGTAAGTTTTTAACAGGCAGCAGTTAAGGAAAGAGCTCCTGGCCACTGGCACAGAGCAGTCCCCTTGCTGCCATCGGTCATTCATTACCAAATCAGTGTCCACTCGCAGACTTGGTCTGACCTTTCTGCAACCACCCAGGCCAACTAGCACCTTTGCTCCTTGGCCAGATAGCATCTCCCTGCTCCGCGCTGCTGGCCCTCTGGCATCCAGCATCTGCTGGATGCGCTGGTGAGGGCTTCTTCCATGGGCAACTTTGGTTGCAGTGCTCAGCCTGGGCTTGCTCTGATGTGCAGCAAGGGGATGAGCAAGTCCTCTGCAGGGGATTTCACACCACTGAGACTGGTGATACCAGTGTGAAAGCTCCTCTGCCCTTGCCCTCCTGCTTTATCATCCTTGCTAGGAGCAGAACAGCGATGAACTGGCTGGTTGCACATTCAGCACAGTAAAAACTGACCTGGAGCAAAGGCCCTGCTAGAAGGATTGAAGGATTGCAAGAAAGCAAGACAACATTGCACCTTGGTACCTTGGTGGGCTGGAAATAGCATCCCTCTCTTCTGACGTGGTCACAGGAGGTCATGCATGGCAAAGCTGGCTTGACTTCTCTGTGGCACTGCCACGGCAAAGTGTCTGCACTGGCTACCACACTTGGGAGATGTTTATCACACACACAGTGACAGGCAATAGCAGTGACTCACGCCACGGGTCTGGCACCCTGGGCCAAATGCTGGATCCTTCTGCAGGTTTCAGCTCAACACTATGAGTCACTTATGCCACCATCCTCCCTTTTTTTTTCTCCAGAAAACATTGTTTTTCCTTCAAATGAGAACAAACACGCAATACCAGGAACTTTGCTAGATAGAGTCCAGATGACAAGTTCTCAGAAAACGCTGTCAGCTGCTAAGATTCAGCTTCAAGAGACATCATCCAATGTTAACCATAAACAACGGGGCAACAAAATGTCTGGCAGATCCTGAAGTGACACGAGATGCCTGCACTCCACAACAAACCCATTTCACACCACAGGAAAGGTCACCACTTTAATCCACTTCTGCATGGAATGTACACAAATGTCATTCTTCTTAACATCTGTAATTAAACAGCCTCTTGCTTTGCTATCCAGCCCATGTTTATTTTCCCATTTGCTAACATGGTGGATGGTAATATAATATGACACTGAAGGGATACAGGCTGCTACAGGCGGGCTTTCGACTTCTTTTTAGTGATTTGCCTGCAGAGAGCTGGATGAGAAGGGTGGTTGTGCTGCTTGGATCCAGCAGTGATTTTCTTTCTCGATGTGCAGCATCTTTGTGCACTGAAATAATAACAGCAAAGAGGACAGTGAAAGCAAACAAAAACTGCTGGCAGAGGCCCCCAAACGTGTTGATTTGTTGCAAGCAGTTGTTGGTCTCTGGTGGGCTCCTACGAGGGAGAAGACAGCCACTAAACTGGGAGGTTGAGGCCAGGTCTGTACTTCTGCTATGGAAAAGTCTCGTTTTCAACACTGGTAATGTGCTGGAGCATCTGGGAGAAGTCTTCTGTGTCCCTGTGGCCACCAAGAAACATCTGAAATAACCGTGAAGAGTCCCTAATGGGGCCCTTCCTTTCCCACAAAGTACTCTTGGGTACCAGTGCCAGCTCCCACCCCACTGCACAGCTCGCGGGAGGAAAAAAACCCACAGCAGCAAGCATTATTTTTTTCCCCCCTCTCCAAACCTTTTGGGCTGCAGGGCTGGCATACGTTTCATGGGGAGCCTCACCAGGACCTGGGCATGACGGCTTTCACAGGAACAGCATTAGCTGTCGGGAATGGCTGTGGGATACAGCGCTTTGCATCCCAGAGGCATGGATGTGTGCTTCAGACCCAAGCACACTCTCAGCAAAACAACACCAGAATGTTTATTTTCAAAAGGATACAATGCTTGACAAAATAAACTATATTTGATTAATCCTGACTGCTTTTTTTTTTGTTGTTCTTTTTTTTTTAAGGCAGTAAATTTGCTGACTTTATAAACATGCCAGGGCTGCTTCATCTGCGTATATCAAAATTTTAGTTACCTCATCTCAGGGGAATGTCCTTCAGTAACATTTTGACAAGCTTATTTAGGGGTTGGTTTGTGGATTTGGGTTGGGTTTTTTCCCCACTTTTACTTCTTGATGAGGTCTCCCGTGAGCAAGCTGCAGGCTGGAGCCCAACAAAACCCACTGTTTGTCTTCACAGAGAGTTTCACCATGTCCCTAATAGAAAACCTAAATTCCCATGCTGAGGACCAGTGAGCATCCTCCAACATGATGGCTTCACCTCATTCCCCTCCAGCTGTGGATTTCAACTGCCCAACACCTCCATATCTGGCTGCTTGCTAAGGGAACAAATAACGCACAAGGAGGATTTGTGATTTTACTGATGCCCAGCTGAGTTACCCCCAGCTGTGGAGCTCACACTGAAAAATCCCTGGGTTTCTGGGAACGGACACCTGCTTCTGGGGCAGGTGGCTCGTGATCTGGTAAAGCTTTTGCAGCACTTGTCAATCATTAAGCTGCAGCGCTGCTGGAAAGGTCAGGGAAATTCCCACCAAGGCACCCAAGTGTTTGAGAACCAAATGACACTTCTGAGATCCTTTGGTGCCAGTGAGCTACAGACCCTGCAGAGCAGGACTCTTCCGTTGGACTTGGCCATGGCGGGTCCCACCGCCGAGCTACATGCTCCGAGGTTGGAAGGAGGCATCTCAGCAGTGCACGTGGCTCTGTTTCAAGCATTTTGAGCTCTTTGTGTGGTTTCCTGTATTTTACTTTAGAGATTTATGCAACAACCCACGTCTGGTCCGCACCAGCAGCCTGCTTGTCCTTCGGCTCCCTGTGCCTCTTCTGCCCCAGGACTGCCCCCCC
>JANZLQ010000040.1:15256755-15284345 GCA_026212715.1 Elanus axillaris
CACCCACCCCTGAGAAAAAATCCAAGAGGCTGAATAAACACTCTAGCTAAAAAGCGCCACATCAATCCAATGAGCACCACAGCCAAGGCAAACAGGCAGTATTTCTTAATCAAAAATACCCAAACACTGCAAAACAAAAGCATAACAATGTTAGCGTGACAAGTGAGTCACCCCAGGCCATCAGAGAGGGTCAGAAACAGCTGAAAGGGAGCAGATATCCATGCACACAAAGGGCCAGGTGCAAGCAAAACTCGCTTGGTAAACTCTGACTTCTCTGGGAGATTCCCACAGATATTATGATTTCTCTTCTGCACCATTTTCCTGCTTTTCTTCTTTAAGAGTACAGATATGCTGCTGTCCCCCGAAGCTGCACACCCACAGGCAGAGCAGGAACAGGTGCCACCCTGAAAGGGATGCCCCGGGAGACCACCTCTGCCCATCCTGTGCTGCCTTTCACGCACAGAAAGAAAAAGTCCCTCTGGCACAAGGGATGCTCAGGCTTTGGGGCAGTTTGGGAGCAGCCTGGCTGCACTATCTTATTTTCCCAAGCTCATTTCTGCAGAATAAGTGAAGGTGGTTTGAGTTAAAATCACAGCAGATTATCTTGCAGTTGATTGTTTTACACAAGAGTCCTCAGCTGGTACAATGTCCGATCAGGGCAATGACGGCCTGCCCTGGTGTGTTTTGGAAGGTGTTTCCACACACTCCAAAGACCCTAAAACCTAAAAAATGCCCCATGGGGTCACAGTACCGTCAGGCACCCGCATGCTTCCAGGCCAGTGACCTGCAGCCGACCAGCAGAGCTTTTAGGGCAGAATATTTTCTTGTTGGACAACCTAGCAAAACTAAAAAAACCCACAGGAACTGAGTAGCTACTCTTGCCTTCAGTTTAGAAAATAAATTTGAAACAAAAGAGTATTTCAGCAAGGTCCTTAACAGCACAAAGGGTTTTGACATTCCCATTTAAAGTCTTATTCTGCGATGCTGTAATTTATGAGATGCGAGTTCCTGCACGGTTTGAAATGCAGCAGCTGAATCGTGTTGGAAACGTTCAGCCAAAGCATACCAAAATGATCGTTTCAAACATCTTTTACATGGGAAATTTTCAAATTCTGATATTTCACCTGAACCTGAGTTAGGGTAGTTTTTTAAATCACGGCATTTCACCCCAATGGGAATGGCATTTCTCTCATTCATCCTCTTTGACCAAATTAAAGAGAAGGGAACAGAAACCCTCTTGTCATCAGAGATTTGAGAGCTGTTTCCTAGCCTTGTTTAACTGCTTCAGAAGTTTAGTGCTTGGGTGTGCTGTTTGTTTTTGCTGTTCCTTCTGTTGTTTCCTTCTCTGGGCTTATTTGTGCACAATTGTATTTTTAGGCTTGATGGATTTAACCATACATCTTTTATTTTGTATTAATGGTGGATCCGTAACTCTTGCAAATCCCATTCGCTTAACTTCTAATAACCTTTGGTACATCAGAGGAAAGGAAAATTAAAAGTATTAGCCTCTACCGGACCTGAGGCAGCTGATAACCAGGTCCAGGCAGTAACAATGTTAAAAATACATAATAACAATAACAACAATAATTCAAATCAGGTATCAAAATTAGCAAATGTTCCTAATGAGGTACTTCTTGAAAGGGCTCCATTATGCTTTCCAGCCTTCATTACGATCCCTGGTAAGTCCAGGTCACCACCGCATCCCTGTACCTCCTGTTTCCACAGCCGCCAGGAGAGAAGGAGCCCCAGCACCAGGCATGGAACTGTGGGATGGCTGGTGTAGTAACAGAAACTAACTTCCCACATACGCCATTTCAGTTTCTTCCACCCAAAGCTCTGCCTTTACTCTGCAAAACAACCCGAGAGAAGCTGTACCTCTGCCTCCCCGCTCCCCAGCCACCTTCTGCATTAAACATCTCCACTACCCCAGCTCTGATCACCCACTTAATTTGCAATAGTTTTGACTACAAAGTGGCCCTTTGGCCTGCAAAGGCTTTTTCTGGGGAGGGGAAAGTAGAAAAATCTGTTTCTGTTTATAGTCAGTTGGAGTCCAGAGGGTATTACCAACAATCTGCACTAATTACATATTCAATCTTCACTCATTTTGGCCTCTCTTGTCCTCTGGGCTGCGGATTAGATAATCCCCTTAAAATAATAGTCAATCATTAGCTCTGGGTTTTTTTTTTTTCCCCCCACATGCAAGCTGAGAGTGCTGTGCTGTTTCCCGGAGTCCTTACGCAGCTGGTGAAAGGTCTCCAGCCGAACACAAGCTGGTCCATCCGGAAGCATCTTTTGTAACAAAAGCCCCTCTAACACAAAGCTGCTGTGCTTTGCTCCCAGGACGGCAAAAGCTTCAATGGTCTCGCAGCGTGGATGACAAAACCCGCTGCCAGCTCTACAACACACACTTTCCGCATCCGCAAAATAAAGCGGCGGCATTTTTCCGTGGATTAGGACTAGAATTAGGTGTACTGACTGCACAAGCTTATTGGGCAGGAATCATTATAAAGCTCTTCTTGCTGAACCACACTAGCGTTGGAGACGGCTACAAAAGACGGCTGAAGTGGGAGGAGATTGGTTTTGAGTCGGTATAATAAGTCCCATGGCAGCTGGTGCAGAAGAAGCCGGGAGGATGAGTACTGGCACGCAGGCAGCGTTACTGCAGGCATTCTTGTGCCAAAGTCACCGCTGCCTACTGAAACACCCCTTTTCACCCCTAAAAGGACAACATGGTCTTAAGCAAAGAACTCCTAGCACATGCCACTCTGGCAAATGACCTCTAAGAGGACAGTGCCCGGCTCCCGTGGGCTGGCTCGGCTGCTGCCCAGAGCCCAGAGCCAAGGAATGTCATCTCACAGGCAGGCATCTGGGCTGCCCGCCTGCCAAGCCTGCCTCGGCAGATGGCCCCAGCGATGGACCTAATATAGTAACAGAGTTGTAATGGATGGCCATGCATGAAAACTGCTTCGCCATGTCACTTGATAGGTCTGCTGGTGCCCCGTGCAGCAGCAACGGGTGCGAAGGGGATCCCACCCTGCCACAGGCAAAACCATCATGCCTAACGCAGCGTGTCCACCAAACGAGGCTGCCAAGTGGGCCAAAGCGCTTGCAGGGACATGGTGATGGCCCTTGTTTGCAGATGATGGAAACTCTGTGGTGTGAAGGGACTAGGGAATGGATCGTGACCATGTGTTTCCAATAAGTGCAAAACACATCAAGTAGAAATGTCAGAGACAACTAGGGTAGCTTGGCAAGGTCTTGCAGCTCTTGTGGTCAGTTGTGAACTACGTATGTCCTTCAAGACTGCTCTAGGAAAGCACATGCTACCATTGCCAACAAGAATTACAGTCTCCAGGGTGCATTGCTTTATTTAACTTTTTTAAGCAGCAAGCCTCATCAGTGTGGGGAACAAGTTGTCACTAGATGCAGTAGACTCTGTCTATCTCCAAAGCAAGACTGGATTTTTTAAAGGGAGAGATGCTTGAGTCAAGCCCAAGCTGTTGACTTATTACAAGGTGAAGCATAAGAGCCTGCGATCCCACAGACCAGACTGCCTGACCCTGGGTTCCAACTCTCTCCATCTTCACAGCACCAACCGCTTCACTCTCACAGATGTTTGCACCTGAAATCTAGAAGAACAGTCCAATTTCATTCCAAACTCTTCCTGCTGGAATACCAAAAGCTCTGCTCATCTCAGCCTCCAGTTACCTGCCTTTCTCATGCAAACAGCTCATACTACAAACACACCTCTGTTTCCGCAAAGACAATACCTGAACCCATCCATGGAATTACATGGCACACATGGCCACGACTGCACGGACACAGCTGGGATCCCCAACCCTCTGCTTCTCCAAAACAACTTAAACTCTTCCAAACACCTAGCCAAGCATGGTTTCATCTCACCAGGGAGGTTTTGCCTTCTGGCTTATTACCACTAAAATCCTGGAGCACCAACAGGTTTACCAGTTGTCTTCTTGCACAACGAGCTGCAACAGCCCAGCCATAGGTGTGGCTGCGCCGGCGTGTAATTAAAGTGCTGAGCCGGGGCTGGCTGTGGTGCTTGTGTTGGCATGGTTGCAAGATCACCAAGATGGATGCGCAGCATGTGCATGGTCTTGTGCCTCTGCTTTTCCACCTCCTCCGCAGCAATTTAGGAGGCGCGGCTCTTGGCAATACGGATTTGGAAAAAAAAGAAGAAAAAAATCTGACTTGACACCATCTTGCTGCCGTCGGCAACGTGGCTGAGGGAGCCTGGCACAGCTCAGCAACAAGTGGTAAAACTGACTTCCTGGGCAGAAACCCAAGGGAATTGGGTTTGGGATTGCTGATTTGCAAACCAAGACTTTTCCCCCGCTCACCTCTTCAACACATCCCAGCTGCTGGTGTGCCACTGATGGCCCGCAGCCTGCAGCGTGTGTTTGCAAGCCAACTGAAGACTGCAGGCACAACCACAAAACCAGCATCAATTTGGAGTAAGTTCTCCCAGGACTGAAGCCATCTGAGACCAGCAACCAGGTTGATTTGGAGAGACCAAGTCATCCAGCATAGAGAGGTGAGGAAGCTCCAGCTCAGCCCCGTACCAGGGGTGCAACCAGCTGCTGCTCGGGGTACACAAGGCAATCAGCTATGAGCTCTGCGAGGCAGCCAGTACACACACCCTGGCTGCCCAACCTCCAGCACCACCAGAAAAGTCTTGTCCGTGGATGTCTTCAAGCTTTCAATGGGGCAAAGGGATAAAACACCCCCCAAAACCTGACACATTACATGGTACAGGCAGAGAGGCTGCACCATGACCCCAATTCAAGTGACTCTCCACTCCACCTTGGCCAGAGGCTGGTGGCGAGGAAGGGCTCTCATTTATGACCTGGGCCTATGTTTACTCTGAGAATGTATTCATTAAATTCCTCTTTACTCCTTGGTGTGCTCTAGATTTACCCCGAAGAGAATGTGGCGTCTGCAATTGCATTAATCATTTTCCCTTTGGCAGCAAGTGAAAGAGTTTCTGAACTGTACTCACCGAGCAGAGCCACAAAAACGTGTTTAGCAAAATGCGCTCATGTAATCTATTAAAAATTAACAAATCTCATTAGCATTATTAACTGGAAGTGCCAGAGTCCTTGTACTTTGATGATGAAGCAGCATGCCCCAGTCTGATATCCAGCTGTACTGTCCAGAAAAAGAGCTGCTACCTAAAGGAACTTAGGAGAGAAGAACTGAAAAATAGGGGGCTGACACGGACAGCAAAAAGCATCTCCAAAGGCAGGAGACAAAAAAGAAAAAGAGGAAAAGCTGGAAACTGAAGATTATTAATGGAAGTGAAGTGATTTATGAGGCAGCAATACAGGACTGGGTCAAGCAATATTCCTGCAGATCCCCCATGTACCTCAGCCTACCCAGATGTGGAGTTGCCCTCTCTCTCTATGGGGACCTTCAAGATCTAAACCCACAAAACAATCCCTTCTGATCACTCTGCTGTCATCTGAGACATCTCAGGACAGTCTTGATTTTGGGAGGTAACGTTCCCAGTGATAGCAGAGCAAAATGAAATGCTTCCTATTTCCTCTAATGACCAAAACCAACATCATCACATCAAACTGGAATTTTCTCCTTCATCTTTGCTCCCCCCAAAACTCTTTGGATATGACCAGGACAGGCAGCTCTTGCTTGCTACCTGCTGGCCTTCAACTCTCCAAGCTCAGGACATTTAGTGACATTCATGTACTAGCAAGACCTGCCAAGATGCAGTCCTATGGGGAACGGCAATGGTCCCTGCCTTCCAGATGCCAGCTGCTCAAAGCAGCCCTCAAGGCAGAAGGATATTTCTCAATGCTTGATTAGAAAACTCATGGTGGTGTTACAGCACCCAGGAACATCTGACATCTTCCTTTGTGACTCATTGCGTGCAGAAACCAGACTTGAACAGGGCTCAGGCCATGGAGACCGGGGTTTGTGGCATTCATGCTCCAACTAGGCAACCAGGAACATGCCTCTTCAATCAGAAGGGACCAGGACTTTGTGCAATGTTATAGTCAGTCAAAAATCCATGGACATCCATCATTGCCTTAGGCTTGTAAGGAGAAGAAAAATCAAAGGCAGCTGGTGTTTTGCTCCTTGAGCACACATGTAAAGAAAGTGCCTCAGCAGTGCTGCCAGCCTGGGGATCAAACTGACAGGGACTCCACCAGGCTACAGCTCATGACACTGAGGAAAATATCTGGAGCGAGATTTTGGGTCATGACCCAAGAATTTGGGTTGGGCATGGACATATCTGCTCAACCCCCCCCCCAGGTAGAGCCGGCAGGTAGGCTCTGGCACAGAGGTACACAGATATCTGCTCAGCCTGCCTCTGCTCCTGGAGAAACTCCCTGAGGTTTTGTGCTCTTATACTGCCCGGGATCACCAGTGTGGATGGAGAGCAAGGTGCCCCTGCCCATGCCGGGGGAATATTTGTGCAGAGCATGAGTTGAGGTGAGAGAGCAGCCAAAGGAAGGGAGCCGAGAGGCTACTGCAGCACCCGGCTTCTTTAATAGCTAAAACAAACAAACAAACAAACAAACAAACAAATAAAACCCTAGCCCTGCATTAAAACAAGATTAAGGTCACTTCAGCCTATAAAAACTGGGTAATGCAGGAGGCCCTGGGAAACATCACCATACCTGACTTTCCCACTTTATATAGAAAGAGAAGGGTTGAGTTCATAGGCTGGAACTTTTTAACAGCTTCAGGTCATGTTCCCTGCGCTGGAAGGAGCCCCAGGAACAGCCACTGTAGTCTAAAACCAGGACCTGGCTTTGCAGTGCCTTCTGCATCGCTGCAGAGAGAGACCCAAATTAAACCCAGCTGCTTACCGAGTGCGTGTCTGACACAAACCCAGGGCTGATTCCTGCTCCCTCCCTCCCTCCCAGATTGAGAGCGAACCCTGGTCCCCAAGCATCGGTGGAACTGCTGAAAGCTAGAGCTGGATGGTGGTGGCAGCTCCAACGGGAAGCTTGGCATCATCCCAGCAGTGCACCAGGACACCACGGCTGCGGTCCTTGGGCTCTGCTGGACCCATCTCATCCCACTTGCTCTTTCCTGGGGCCCAAAGGCTGGGGGAACCACAGCTGGGACCTCATCAAACCGGTGCTCATGGCTGGAACCATGGTGGAGCTCAAGGAGACCACCTTGGCTGTCCCTACCCCAGGAGGAGGGAGCAAGGGAGGGAGGGGATCGGCCCTGGGTCTCTGCCTGGCACCTCCCCAGGTCAGCTTGTACACGCAGCTATAGAGGGTACTGGGAACGGGGACGCACAGCTCATGTGGGAGCATCCCAATTGCTCTGCAGACACATCCATTGGCACAGTGAGCAGTGAAACGAGGAGGCAATGACACAAGAGGGCTCTGAGGTCCAAATCTACAAAAGCATCCCCCTCCATCCTACCTGTAGAACTCATGGCTCACTCTCAGGAATGTCACAATCACGGTAGAAAATCAAAATAAAAAGGCTATGTAATCCAGTTTGTAAATCCCTTGAAAAATACAAAATCCTCTCTAAAACGGATTACGGAGATTACAGATAAGAGTTTCCTGGAAATCAAGAATTGCATTTCAGCCTCCCTCCTCTCCCACCCTCCCAGAAAAAAGAGATGGGCTCATGCCCTGCACCACCTCACCACACTCCTCTCTGGCCATCACCCCGGCCTCGGGGAGCAACAGCAGCTCCCTCCAGCCCTTGAAAACAGCACAGCTGTTTCTACCTGATTTTTGCCTAAGCACTATTCTGGAGCATTATCTGCTGCACGTACCTGAGCCTATGCGCAACATGCGTCAGTGGTAGGAAATCTGCCTACATCAGGGAGAGGAGGAGATGCCTGCCAGTCTCCTGCAAGCTTTTTGGTCCGTTCCTTTTCCGAACGGGCTCTGCGGGACCATGCAATGTGCTGCTGAGGTTTTGTGAGCTGCAGGAGCTGCACCCAACCCTGTGGGTGCCCGGCACAAAAACGTCCTCTCAGATCAGGGTGGTCTTCTGAAAATCAAAACGTTTCACTTGGCTGTGCCAATGGTGACAATGTTATCAACGGGAGAAAGGTCAAACCCTCATGTGCCGATGATACCAAAACGTTTAGCAGCCATGCTATTATTATGATAGATTAAAACCAGCATTTCGTTTAATATTTTGACTCAAGTATCCGCAGTGAATGGTGGCAGGACCATTTTGTGTTGGGAATTTTTATTTTGTGGGAGTTTTTGTGCTTTCATTCTTATTTGGAACAACAACAAAAAAAAAGGATTGCAATATTAGCATTCCTGGCAGAGCACACATTCGAGTTCCTGACCTGTTATTGCTCAAGGACTTCTGCAGCTGCAGATGCCTGTTTGGAGCTACAGTTAGGTCACTTTGAATGATGCTCATAGAATAAGGATCAAAACACTTACAGCTTGATCAAAAGGACATTTTATGAACATTGCAGCCTGAGTTAAGTGCTGATGTGAATATTTACATTCACCCTTACATTAGCTCAGCTCAGTTCTAATAAAATTAACACCCTTTTAAATAATGCATTCAATTTTTTTTTTCATGTTTTTGGCTTTCAAAATATATCCTCAGAACCTTGCCATCACTCTAGGAACATCTATTTGTGTTGGATCTGGAAATCAGCTTATCCAGAGGAATACGGGTGGGGGCGTGTGCTGTTTTGTATTGTTCCTCCACCTGCTCTAGCCTGAATTTATCCACCAAAGGTTGGGGTTTTTTCCTCCACAAAAGAGGGTAACACAGTCAGACTCTTTCTTTTCCCAGTAGGAATTACTACCTGTAAATAAACAACTAAAACCAGAACTA
This sequence comes from Elanus axillaris, assembly GCA_026212715.1. Classification (NCBI taxonomy): domain Eukaryota; kingdom Metazoa; phylum Chordata; class Aves; order Accipitriformes; family Accipitridae; genus Elanus; species Elanus axillaris. The sequence goes on from JANZLQ010000040.1 coordinate 15,265,576, forward strand.
CAAGCACCAGCAGCATCAATGATCCTTTGAAAAGAGACAATAGAAAAAACAAAGCAGGGAAAAATCCAGTCTCTTTTCTGCATTTTACTTGCACATTAGAGGCCAAATGAACTTACCAGTCCAGGACAGGGGACGTCTTATTGGTGCAATACAGCCGGTTAACTGTTCTTTAGAGATATTCATCTCAAAAGCTAGAACAGAAAGAGCATTTTCCCCCCCTTTTATTTATTTATCTTTTTTTGTGCCAACTCACCTTAGCTGAAAAGCACATTGAGATTGTAATTATGGGAAGGCCTCATCTAGTAGATTTGTAAACTCAGCTATCGGCTTGAATTACTGGAATTAGCAAGGCTAATTTAATGTCACTGTTCAAAATAGCTCAGATTTGGAATTTCTTAATGGCCTTAGGAGAAGGAGTCTTTATGCATACTGCAATCTAGGCTTCATTCTTAGACTAAATTCCTTCTCATAGATTTTGTGAATGCCCTGTTTTGTAGCCAACACAAACTCTGTCCAGTAAAATAATGTAAGGACTCAGAATGAAAAGAGATTAGCTGTTCCCTGCTCCTGTTATTTTAAAGCAGGAATAACTTTGGCTTCTACTGATTCATAGACAAAGCTTGAAATGCAAAGCATGCTCAACTCCAGATTCAGCATGAAAAGGACCTTAAAATATTCCCGAGTGCAAGTAATGGACTTATTAGAGGGATGAAAAGAGGCACTTTTCACAGAATCCCAAGCTCTTTAGTCCTGTCATATCAATAATCTTGCGGCAGAATTTAATTCTATTTACATTTCTTTCCCTTCCAAATATCCTGCCTGACTCCTATGAAATACAACATTTACACTTTTAAAGCATTAATTTACTTCTGTTAAAGGTTGGTGGCAAGTGGTGTAAAATGTCTGCAGATCACCCAGAGTGTGAGCGGGTGCGACAGCGTCAGGATGGCGTGTGACAGGGAACAATTCTGTACGACATGCAGTTTTACACCTCACAGTTGATAAATGAGGACATAATTTTAAAGACTTAGTTGAAAGCATCTTCTTTAAATAATGACAGTTGATTGTGCTAAAACTCAACATACCTGCAATCTGTTCTCCTCTCCTTTATGTTTAACACCCACAAAAACATTGTGACAGTGAGGAAAAAAAGCTTTATAGATATCAGGAAAGAAATTTGCCTGGCTGTCCTTAAGCTACCAAAATATATCAATTTTTTTTTAGCCAGTTTGCTTAGTCTTTGCAGGATGGCTTAATCTAAAACAGGCAGTAAGCAACTAGTGGCGATTTTCCCTCTTTGAACGAATGGCTGAAAACCAAAGGTATTTCAGGACCAAATTACAAAAGCCTGTGTAGAAACACCAGGAAAGCAGATAGAGATGTCCCCTCTTTAAGGAGAGAGGGGAGTTTTTTTTTCTCCACTCGGCTCTGGCCCCAGGACAATTTGCACGGGCTGGGGAGTGTCGTAGCATGGAGGGGATAGAAGATGTGTTGGGCTACATCTGCCCATGGGCCTCCCTGAGACAGCACCAGCAGAGACGAAAAGACTCCAAAACACTGCAATACAATGGGCAGCCATCCTGGGATGGCCATGAATGTCATCTGGTACCGGCCAGTGACGATTTTCACAGACCCGACCCAACCGTGCGGTTTTGGTCTTGAAAGGCAAAGCACAGCAATAGCTTGCTGCCTTTCACCCAAGGGTCTCAAAGCACACCGCAGGCATTAATTACACCCTCTGCTTTGCAGAGATTAATTAAGCACTGAAGCCTCACAGTCCCCAAGAGCCAAGCGCAAGCCTCCATTCACTAATGGCTAAAACTGAGCCAAGGTTGCAACAAGGCTTCATGAGCACTGATGGCTGAGCTGGGAAAAGCACCTCTGAATGCCCCGAGTCACTCTGCAGCACTGGCCTCCTCCTCCTGGGATGCTTCTAATTCCTCCAGACACGTCCCAGCAAGTGCCCCTGTGAAGGTAGCCGTTCAAGGTTTTGCTCTGAAAAGACTTTTTATGGCAAGGCGTAGAAACCAGATACACCAGGGAGCAGGGAGGGTGAGGAGCAGTCCCGTCCCACAGCCATCTTTCAGTGCACCCGCTCGGCCCCTATTTCCAAGGACACCTCAAGAGGGCTCTGACATTAGCGGTCATTTTTCCTAAAGATGAACTTGAGGGCCCTGATGAGACATCCCGCATCCATGTGCCAAGAAGAAACAGAAGCTCCTCAAATCATCCTTGTTGCTTCCTCATGTGCTGCTGGCTGCCAGGCTGCTGCATCACCCCTTGCTGGGAGGGACAGGCTGCAGAAGATGACCAGGCTGCCTTTTTCTGCCCATCCTCCCAATCCCTCCAGCTGCGAGAGGTATCCTGCAGCAGCTCTGCCAGCAGAGCCATGGGAAGGCTCCCCAACATGCATGGGTGCTTCCAGATGCTCCTGTAAGCACCCTCGCTGCAGCATTTGCAGAGCCAGCATCCTTCGCTGGGTCAAACGCACACGCATCGCACAGGACCCACGCTGCCTTGGTCACTGAGGCCTCTCCTGCAACGTTCTAGCAAAGCAGCAAAACCCTCTCTGCCTCCCAGTCCTCCCATTTTGCTCGGCTGGGGCTTGCTGGATGCCTCCCCGTCTTTCCATCTGCCTGGATAACTTAATGTCCTCTCAGAAGTTGGTCAAGCTATTTGCACAGGGCACAGGTGCCAAGCAATGATGGATTTACACAAGCAACCTGCTGATGGACAAAAATCCACCGTCACTGTTTCTTTAGACTCACAGAATCATAGAATCGTTTAGGTTGGAAGAGACCTTTAAGATCATCAAGTCCAACCGTCAAATTAGCGACAAATACCTGGATGAAATAGGTGACAAGTGCATTAAAAAAAAAATGATACCTGCACAGCGGAGAGCTGGAAGGCAAAGGGGGATTGCCAGCCCCTGCAGCTAACAAAAAGTGGTGGCCGTGCTGCAGCTGCAGCCTGGAAAATCCATTAAGACCACATGGGGTGTCAAATTGTATGTAACATGAGTGCGGGCTTGTAGGCACTGTGTGACAGCAGCCCCGCAATGGAGCCGGGCAGAAAGTGGGGCCGAAGAGACCAGAGACGACAAAAGTTTCTCAGCACATGCCTGCCTTTGCCTCCCCAAAACTGGGAGGAGCAGGTGAACGGGCACAGCCCTGCACAGCCCGCCCGCGAGGAAATGCAGAGACACCATGGGTTTGCACGGCCCCAGAAAGCCTGAGCTGCAGGTCAAGGCAGAGGCAGAGAAAGTATCCCTCTGTGCATCCCATCCTGCTGTGGGACACAGAGGGGGAGACGCCCAGGGAGGGATCCCCTGGAGCAGGGCTTGCTGTAGGAGCTGCAACTGTTTGCTTTGCTTTAGAACCGGTTAGTTGAAATCCTGCAGCTGTCCAGTCCCCCAGCGTAGGTTTCAATGGGATGGAAGTGATTTAGGAACCTCCAGGTAATCCCACACAGTGGTCCCGGTTACCCCGTATCCTGCATAACAGGAGCTGGTTAAGTATTTTTACAGACAGGTTTCTGCTCCTTACTGTATGCAGTTGGGCAGGGTTAGTTTCACTGCTATTAGCAATCGAAATCACTCTCAAACCTCTTGCTTTCCAATCCAAGTACAGCAGCTCTTTTCATTCAATGCATAGAAATACCTCCATGCTATGTCCTAATTTTTGGATTTTATCTTTTGTTGGTACATATAACCATTTTTCTTTTTTTCACATTCTCTAATGAGTTCTGGTGGTACGAAGTTGTTTGTAAATCACACAAGTATTTGTTTTACTGGAAACATCTGCTTTAACACATTTGTCTTGAAAAAACATTTTTTTTTTAAACAAAGGTATTAAGCTGCAATGTAAATTGGGCACATCTGTTTATGAGTCACTGCAATAGCACTGCCTCCAATGCACCAGATCACATGGATCTCCAGGGGCCTGATCCAGCAGAAATTGGAAACTTACAGCTCGCTCTGCTCCCTTTTCCAGCACTACTCTTCCGAGAGTATTGCTGCCTGATTTAATAAGTTAAGGCCACTAAATAAGAAAGACCTATTTAGCATCTGCTAATAGCATTAAGTGGCTGGCCCAGCAGACACTTAAGTATCAGCAAGATACTTCAGCTGGTGCCCAAGTCCATGGGCAGGAGAGGACCAAGTTCAGTGGAATTATTTGTGCATGGGGGACTCTCTGGGGACTCCAGGCTGCACCAGAGCTACTTCTGCCCATGGTGCCGTATCACCCCTGCTGCCTTCAGCCACTCAGTGCTGCCATTAAAAACATTCAGAGAAGCAAACTAGAGGGAAAGACAGCAGCTGAACCTCCAGGATCAAAACCTGACCCACCAGCTGGTATTCGTTCACTGGAAATACAAGGGTCAGCAGACCTGGGGCACTGGTCTTAGGGTCCAGGAGAAACCATTTAGTTTTGTTTTCTGGAGTGGCTGGAGATCATCCCTCATTGCTTCTGGGATAAATAAAGCAAATGGGTGGTGGAAAAGGGGAATCAAACCCAGTAAGGAGATGCCTGGGGTGGGCAGATTCAGGCCCTCCATCCCTAGAAGAGCTGCAAGACCCAAACTGCCCTGGACATGCACACCCAACCCCACCAGGGCAAAGCTTTCTGATTGCCACCAAAGCCCACGGCCAGGCAGGAATGTCCCACCAGAGCCCAGGAGGGGAATGTGGTGCATGCAAAGCCTTTGCTCCCTGCACCCAGCCATAGCAGCTCCCCCAGCACAACACACCCATGTGGGATGAACGCCTCCCCCAAAAACACCGGGCTACCACTGTGATCCCCGCACCCCCAACCTGATACCTGCCACTGGACCCACATTTGGAAAAATCGGTCCACTGGCAAAAGTACCCATGGGCAGATGCAGCAGCCGTGGGGACATGGCCGTGCACAGCTAGCTGTGTGTTGGCTACATGGTACTGGGCACACCTTATAGAATCACAGAATGGTTTGGGTTGGAAGGGACCTCTAAAGATCATCTTGTTCCAACCCCACTGACATAGACAGGGACACCTTCTGCTAGACCAGGTTGCTCAAAGCCCCATCCAGCCTGGCCTTGAACACTGCAGGGATGGGACATCTCTGGGCAACCTGTTCCAGTCTCTCACTACCCTCACAGTAAAGAATTTCTTCCTAATACCTAATCTAAATCTACCCTCTTTCAGTTTAAAACTGTTAACCCTCATCCTATCACTACACTCCCTGTTAAAGTGTCCCTCCCCATCTTTCTTATAACCCCCCTTTAGGTACTGGCAGGCTGCGATAAGGTCTCCCCGGAGGCTTCTCTTCTCCAGGCTGAACAACCCCAACTCTCTCTGCCCGTCCTCATACTGGAGGTCTTCCAGCCCCGATCACCTTTGTGCCCTCCTCTGGACCCTGACTCTCTTTTAGTCTTTGCAATGGCACAGATAAAGCTACAAGCACCAGGAAGGGAAATGGCAGGCGACAGCACATCAGATGGTCCCCATCAACAGACACTGGAACACAAGTGGGGAAGTTTGCCCTTCGAGGGAAGGGGAGAGGAAAGTGTTTTGGGTATAAATGCATTCCTTCACATTCTCTGCGCTTGCCTTAGCAGATGATTTATGTGTCCAAGAGAAGAGGAAGAGATATCGCAGGCTGTGTTCTGCGATGACTTTGGGGAGCACACAACTTTTTTTTTATTTAGTTTTTACTGGAATGATCTATACAGAACCAGAAGACGATGAGCAAATGTAGTGAAGCTGCAGAGCAGCCGGCAGAGAGTTATCAGGGAGGCAGAGGATATTACTCAGACTCTGATAATAACCACCGGCTCCCACCTGCCAACTGCAGTCTGCCTAAACAAAAAAAGTCTGAAAACAGGCTGCAGCAGATGTCTGCTTCCCCATGCAGGAAGACCATCTCTAGTATCCATGGGACACAAGCAACTCCAAAACAGCTTTGAGTCCAACAATTTTACAGAGACTCAAGACACTGACTTAAAACAGGAAGGAAGAGGGGGGAAAAAAAGGAAGAAAAAGGATGTGTATCACATTGCAGTTGTAATTTACATTTTAGAAATCCTGCTGGGACTCCTGCACTGGAGGTGACAGATGCCCTGCCAAACCCGACGCAGCCAGTGAGGTCCCACAGCAGCCAGCAGTACCTGCCACCACAATACATAAGTCCTCACACATCATGGCATAAAACCACCAAGGCAGCAGCCAGCCAAGGGATGCAGCAATGCACAGGGTCCTTCAGCATCCAGCAAAGAGTCAGCCTCAAGGCAGTACTTCGGGCACCAGCTCCTGGCTGCTGGGAGATGGGATACACAGAAAGGAAGGAAGGTATAGGAAAGGGAAAGGGACAGGGAAAGGCACAGGGACAGGGACAGGGACAGGGAAAGGGAAAGGGAAAGGGAAAGGGAAAGGGAAAGGGAAAGGGAAAGGGAAAGGGAAAGGGAAAGGGAAAGGGAAAGGTGCTGCTGGGTTTGCATCCAAGATCCATGCTGGGCGCAGACCCAGCCTCCCCTGGGAGGGAAGGGCAGAGCATCATTCCAGGTCCCATGGGAAGCAAGGAGCGAATGAAAAGCAGGAACAGACAGCAAGATGTTGTCAAGAGCCCCAAATACCATTGAAGACATTTTCTGAAACTACAGAAGCTGGTCAAAATGCCGGATTTCCATTCCCATAGAAAAGGGGGAACAAGCTACCACTCCAAAGCAAAACAAAGGCAAAAGGCGTCCAAATTTTCTGTTGTTTTAAAAAAAAAAAAAAAAGGGTCAAGTTGACATACCACTCTGATGAAGTCCAATCAATGCATTTGGATTTCATTTTTTTTCTGTGGTATAATTAAAAATGTAATCTCAAGCAGACTTTTAGACAAGAAGCTGCTCTGGAGTGAAAGCCGACAGCATTACCTTGCAGTATGGGCAAGCAGGCTGTTGCTGCATTTCCCTGCTGCAGGAGCAGAGAAAAATATTTCAATTTATTTCCAAAACAAAAAAATCCCATCCAAAACCACGGCACACTTCATTGAATCCCAGTTCCAGGAGAGAGGCATTTTCTAGCACAAAGTTTTCCCATCAGAAAGTTTCCAACCTGCCCTAAAAGCAACATGGGGAGAAGTTAAATTTTGGGGTCAAGCCACTTTTGCCCCAGGTGAGATGCACCCTAGACCCAGAAAAGCTGGCAAGGCCGGAGAACTTCAGAAGCACTCGGGCTGCCTGAAATTTGTTGATATGGAAGAAAGCCACCTGGGCTCTCCTTAGAGCCGCAAAAGCCCCGGTCCAGGGATGGATGGCAAAGGCAGAGCACAGGCTCCGTGCACGGGAAGGAGGACATCTTTCCTGCAGTTCACAGCTCATCCATCCCAGCCATGCGAGGAGTCAGGGATCTGCTGGGAATCGGGGGAGCCAGTGCTCGGACGGACACACCTGGTTCAGTTCATGTTACTCCTGGTGTCGGCCCCGGCAGACGCGCGCGCACAGGTCAGGGCTAATGCACAACAGTCAAAGAGAGCTTCTGCCTGACGGATGATGAATCCCCTGCTCCTGCAGCGCCCAGAACAGTGTTGACTCAGTAAGCGATTGTGTCCTGGTAATACACCGACCGATGAGTGATTTGCAGGCCAGACCCAAACACACTCTATTTTCATTCGCAAAGCAAGGGGTGGGGAGAAGAGAAAAAGAGATGTGGATTAAAAATGCTGAGTCCTAAGAGATTTCTCTGGAGGAGCATCCTTCTCCCTCTTTCTGCTATCTTTCTGGCAAGGACTAAAAAGACAGACTGCTTCCTGGGCAGGTCTGTGTTTTCATCTGCTGGAGACCATCAATCACCACTGCCAAGGCTCCAGGATCAGGCCTGTGCACGAGTCCAGCAAAGTCTCTCCATTGATTTCATTTTGAGAGCCCCATCTTGGGTAATGCCTTTTCCTCTACCTGGGCTACAACCCATGACTTTCCAGGGACCGTTGCTGTTTGGAAAGATGCAGACATCTTCCAGATATTTAACTCACAGCTTCATTTAGTCAGGCTTGGTTAGTTCATAGATACATACACTTATATTTATGGAAAGATGCAAAAACTAATTTTCAAGAATGTGATGCTCCTGTCTGCAGCAAGTAGGAACCTGTCAGATCCCAGGTAGGGAGATTGCTGCCATGTAGGCTCTCGCTCAACCACATCTAAGTAAACACCACGTCCCCAGAGCCTTCGGTTGCTGCCATAATGCAATGCTGCAACTTGCACTGCTAGGTCATTGCCACAATATCCTATGTAAAAACAAACACATTTGTTCAAATTTGAAGAGGGGAACCGAGAGGTCAGGATTTTTAAGGCAGTCTGGAGTATTTCAGCATTTCCCATCTTCTTCCCTTTAGGGCTCAAGAGTGCTCTGAAAGCTGTACTCAAAAGTTTTCCAGTAAGTGGTGGCTTCCATGGTCCCCCTGAAACATCATCTGTTCTCTTGGACACCTCCCTCAGGGCAAGATGATGGACAGCAATGCAGCAGCCGCAGCTGAGAGCCCACGACCCTCTCCTAGACACTTTCAATGAGGTAGGGCCACCTGGCCCAATGTTAATTGTGTCTCTATTTATTCACATAACTGTATTTCCCCACGACACTTTCTGGGCAGACACGTCAAGCTCATCCCGAGCCAAGCTGTGTTTAATAGTCCTTGATGGACCTTAGTTCCATGAATTCATCTTCTTGTGTCTTTGACTGCATGTAACCTTTGGGTGTCCCCACTGTGTGACGTCCCTCCCATTCAGTCCTTGCCGTTGCCCACAGCCAAATCCCCAGCACCATGGCGGTGTGTGCCAAAAAACCCCAGTCTCGCTGAGCCCAGGCCTGTGTTCAGCTGGTGGCTGTGGTTTCTGAGCAGTAGCACCGAGCAATAGCTCAGCTATAGTGCTGTCCTGTGTCTGCTACCCTTCAGTAGTGCCCAGGTGGTCAGACACCTGAAGTATAAGCAGATATGACAAATTGCAGCATGATCCCAAGGACCATGAGCTAATAGGGGCACTCAGCACCCACCTGTCTATGCTCTGCATCAGGGCTAAAGACAACACAGTGAGGTACGCTGCAGCCCACAAGGAAGGGATCTCAACTGGACCAGCCTGTCCTGGACCACAGAGGAGTGGAAATGCTGCCAGGAGAGAAGGCAGCCCTTCCTCACACAGTGCGCATCCCCCATGTTCTGAGACCAGCAGCCACAGGAGCCATGGGGCAAGGGAGGAATGGTCCAGCCCCGTGCCCACAAGACCTCCCCATGATGTTTTACTGCGCCGAGCAGGGCTGCACCCTACAGCCTCATTTATTACATCCCCGTAAGCGCTCTTATCAGCTTACCTGCAGTAAGGCATTAGTAAAAGCCAAGCCACTCATGAAAGGGGCACCCTCTCCTACGTGAAAAGTCAATCAACACGTTATATTGTTATCAGGCTGGCAGACAAACCTCCCTTTGTATGACAAACTGCGTAGATACGATGCCCTGACTATCAGCGTAAGGTTATCTTGTTGGTCCATTAGCAAGTAGCACCTGGTCTGCTTCTCTCTGAAATATTTCTTTATTGTTGTCCCTTAAAAAGAAATTCAGTTAAACTGTTTTGTCTCTCCACAACAAAAAACAGCACAAAAAGAAAAGCAAGTTTATATCTGAGTCAGGAATTGTGTTTCCCAGCTTCAGAAGAATTCATGTGTTTTCAGCCACAGAAAAACAGATTCATCATCCTTTAAAGATAAGTATGACTATCACTATTGCAACTGGGCAGATTTCTGCATACTTGAAATTGTTTTGATGTGTTCAGTCATGTAAAATGCTGCACTTGGTAACAGTTTGAAGATCCATTAGCTCCCAAATTACGCTGTTGAAAAGTATCTCCTTAGATGCTCTGGCATAACACAAACTTATTCAAACTTGCAACCCGACTAGAAGGTAAACCTCTTGCCAGCAGACTGGCATCATAAACATCTGGGACTGACAAGAAATCATAGATTTTCAAAGACTTTTGTGCATTTGTACGTGTAAGAGTAGAAGCATCATCTCATCTGACCTTCAGTGTGTCTCCAACCCTTCAACCTCACCCAGTCACCTTACACTGAGCCCAAGAACCAGCCTCATCTGCACTGATGTGGGCTTCCAAAAGAAGGATTTAGGCCAACGTCTGCTCGCATTGGAAATGTGATGCATGTGATTTATGGATATGAGGCTATCAGAGATTTACATGTCCTCTACTGATCTGGCTTTAAAAAAACTGCTACATCATTCTTTGCTTTAAGTCAGAATGGACCAAAGCAGTGGAATTCAGCTCCTAAAAATACCAGATACAAATTGCTCAGATGGACTTGGATCTGCAACCTGTAAAAGTAAAAAAATATTTAAACATTGAAGAAAAATTGAAACCAGAAAAATAGAAGCATGGGATTAATATATCCAGTTGATTTACTTGCTGATTTCACAGATGGTTTTGCATATATGTAGCTTTTCTCAAAGTGCAAACTTATTCTGAGATTAATTTCTAGTTCTTCAGTTGTGGACTTACTGTTTCTTTGAAGGAAATCACAACACAAAAGTTACAAGAACCCTTCAAAATGTACACATTGTGTGAGGCCTGGAAGAGTCACAGCAGCACAAAAAGACAGCTGAAGGATGCTATAAATGAGCCCATCTCTTAAAGCCACCAATAATTTTCCCAGTCTGTCAATAAAAAAAAAAAATCATTTTTGCTGACGTCAAAAGTGAATTAATGAACTTGCCACTCAATTAGAGCTTCAGCCAACTGCTACATGTGACTCCCTCTCCATCTTCTAGCTTGTGTTTGGACAGTGACAAAGAATTCTTGACTTCCAACCAAATCTTCGTTAAAAGGAGAAATTTCAACAAACACAAACATTTGAAATAGAAAAGCAATAATCAAGCTATTGCACTGTTTTAGTTGGTATGATTCCAGCTCTTCCATCAGGATAATCTAGCTGACATTTGGCCTTGTCATTTTTTTTGCCCTGGGACAGGATGAATGTCTTGTAAAACAGTATGCTTCTGCTACCCTTGCTTCAGCTGAGCATTCAACAGCACCCTCTTTGGAAAAAAAAAAAGTTGCTGCTATAAAAATTATAGTTAAAAGTCCTAAAGCTTTTAGCAGAATAGAAAAAACTCGTGGAAGGATGCTGCGTCAAACCGACATGGCTCACCCCGCTGCGTGGGCCAAGGACAGGGCACCTCTGTTGAAGGCTGCGCAAAGCCACGTACAATAAATATTGATATTGTACCCATGATATTTTTCAGTAGGACAATTCAAGCCTGCAGGCTGTACAGCGGGAAGGCACAACAGCCACGTGGCCCTGCGCTGTCAGCAAAACACACACAGATAGGGACATTTTCCACCTGCAGAAGGAGTATTTTAAAAGTCAATCAGGTATTTGAAAACAGCAGATGGATGAACATCCCAAGACCCAGCACTAAATGGAGCACAGCAGTATCAGCAACTAGCGCTCAGATACAGGCACCCTGAAGGCATTTGCAGAGAAGCGATCACCATAATAAACGATGGGAAGACACGGTCTTGTAAATATTTTAACTACTGTTGGTCTGTCTCCCAGCACATGCACAGAGTGAGCCCTGGAAGACTCTGATCGCTCCTCACAGGTAGGGAGCATCCACTTTTCCAGCACGAATACTCACTTCTAAGGAAACTGTCCTGCAGGATTGGGCTGCAGAAACCGGGAGGGCTGTACCCAAAGTGACCCTGCCTGGCCTGCCATGCACAGCTACCGCCTCGGCAGGGAAACTCACGGTATCCGTTTGGTCCCCATGAAAAAGCAATTCAAATGTCAGCGTAGCAGCAGCATCTCCAGTTCCCTGCCACAACAGTGAGCTCGGATTGACGGCACCTCCAGAAATAAACCTGGGAGAAAATGGGGTGACAAGAGGAACGTGACCAAAGCTGAGCTGTAGGGATGGCACCTCAGCACTGAGACCTCTAAAACGTGGAATGGCTTACTGGGACATTTGGAGATGTTTAAAAGCAGAATAGGATGAAAGTTGCAACTCATGGGGGTTCAGAGCAGCTTCCAAAAACACAGTGAGGGGCAGAAGACACAGGGGTCCGGCTCCATGCCCATGCAGGGCATGGCCACAGGAACACGGCAGCCCCTTCTCTCTGGGAAGGTGGCTGCCGGAGACATCACCTGCTCTGCGACGTGCCTGTATTCCTGTTTGGAAGCAACAATGCCTTTGGAGCATGTATGAAGGGGCTACCAATAAATGGCTTTTCCACCCAGGAAGAGACCACGCTTGGCCAGTCCAGAGGCGATGTTCAAGCCTGCAATTTGATGACAGCACTCAAAAGAACCCTGCAGAGAGGAAAAAATCAGTGGAAAAGCAAGCCAGAAGCTATTTAAGAGTTACAGATCTGGGTAAATCAAGGGACACACTGTGCTGATCTTGACTTTCATCCAGTGCCTGGGTACAGCATGAATTGCTGGAAACCCACACAGAGGTCCAGCCCACCCGGCTGGTCTGGCAGCACACGGCGGCAGCCAGAGCAGCAATTGGGCAGGGTGCATGAAAACTCGCAACTTCCCCGAGGGCTCGACCTACAGATTCCCTCTCCCCTTTAGAAATAACCAAGGGAGAACAGAAAAGCAAAACCAACTGCAGGTTATGCAGCAGGAACAGCCAGGCAGGGGAGCTGTTTTACACACACTAACTTGCAGAGCCATCTTTATATATCTTTATTGCACACATCTATCCTTACATATCTCATGGGATGAGGCCAACTTCCCTTCCCAGGACAAACTATTTCTACTTAATTCTGCCAAATCCATCTGTTCCCAAGACAACTTTTGTTACTGCCTAACACAGATATTTTGGAAGGGTAAATCTTCCCCCCTTGTCCTCCCCCCTCCCCGGTTACTGGATTGCTCAGAACATTCCCTGGGTGATGCTCCAGCCCCCAAAAGGGATTTTTTTCCTCCCGGCAAAGCTTGTGAGATGCCCAGGGGCACAGCATCCCTGCACAGGTGAGCTGGACCACGCTACCTTTGCAACCCCCCCCAAAAAGTCTGCACCTCCTCTCCCCCAGTGCCTGCTAAAAGCTGCCCACCCGGTACAGGAGCCTCTCCAGCACCCATGTTTTATTTTCAGGCTTCCTGGCAATGAGCTTGTCGGTTATAAGTGGCATCTCGAGTGAGAACGCCGGAGGTGAGCTAATTAGTGGGTGGCTGTCTGGAGCAGCAGCGAAGCGCCAGCCACCCCAGGCTCTGTTTGCTTTGGGTGCCTGATGCAGGACGACTGATCCCAGCGGGGTGTGAGCGCGTGTTTGTGTCGTAGAGCCTGGAAGACATTTGCACTGACTCGCAGTTTGGGGGAAAATACTATAATTTATTCGCAGGCATGATTTGCCATTGGTGTGGCATAAATATATGTGTGCGTATGTACACAGCTCTATTTTTAGAGCTGCACGGCCAGGGTGCCAGCTCCACAGTTACTCCATTGACAAACAGGATGCGCTCTTCTCTGAGCTGGGAGGTTTTCAGTCCTCCCCCTTATTGTAAACATTATCTGCCTTCAAAATCCTTAATGTGTTGCAGATGTGACAAACAATAAAAGACCTATCATAAAAAAAAGCCTGCCATCTCTGTGTTTCCCACTGGGGCAACATAATAATGAATTTATTAGCATATAGGGCTCACCAACATATGTTTATAGTCACTCACAAACTTTTGACTTGACAGTTTACAAGTATGTTTAAATCATTAAAGTTTAAGTTGACTGTCCAGTTATTACAGGCTCATTATAAATAGGAAACAAAGGTTACATTTTATACAACAGGTGATAAATCAAAACTAGTCTGTATTTGAGACTGACTTTTTTTTTTCTTTCCCTTTTGCTCTTTTTTCATCTCTACATTTTCAAGGCCTTCTGAGGGGACATCTCGGTGAGGCCAGTACTGAGCAGCTGTTCACAGTTAGCCAGCAGGATCAGCTGCACCCACACCGGGGAACAGGAGAAACTCCCACTGCATCCAAGAGATACAAAGACCTCAGAGGTGGCGAACTCTGTGAATGTTTTCACTCGGCTGAAGGCCAAACTCGTGCCAGCCCAAGGCACCAACCTCTCCTCCTCCCCAAGGCATCGCTAAGTCCATCTGCAAGGCTTGGGTAACCCTTCGCAAGGAGATCTCCGCTGCTAACATGGGGCCAAGGAAATCTCCTCCTAAGCTGAACAAAGCCTCTGAGAAAAGGAAAGTAGAGCACCCAAGCTGCGTTCCCTGACTGCAAACCTCCGAGGGTCGGCAGAGACACTCAAACACGCTCAAAGGGGGTTTGGGGGTTTGATCACTGCGCTATGGCACAGACCCCCCAGCCATCCAGCCACGTTCCTGCCTGAACACTGCAGAGCATCCAGCACAAGATAAAACCTGGGAGTCAGTAACTCGACCCCAGCCGCACCCAGTCCTTTCTGCCTCTACTACAGGGCAACCACCTTGGGAAGGAAAGAGATAAAGTCACACTAAATGTAAAAGTTCATTTTGTAAACTATTTCCAGATTTCAAAGCCTGGCATCATTTCAAATCAGCATGCTAACCTGAAATTTAGAATTTGTGGAAAGGGGAAGGGGGAATGTGGAATGGTTTCTGGTCCCTTTTATTTTGTGCTATGTACATGCGATATGATGGGAAAAAAAATTAATTGAAAAATACCATTTCAAAGTAAAAAGAAATATCATTCTCAAAAATGTTGAAAGTGAGTATTTCCACACCATCAGCAACTTTGCCTGGGCTTGTTTCCAACACAAAACTTGAACAGAGTCACAGTTTATATCCAATACCAACCAAATAGGATTCTGTCACTGTCAGATCAGCTTCGCCTTTCTGCTCTAAAGCAAAACATGAAAAAAAGAGTATTACGCCATGGGCGAGTGAGGAAGAACCAGAAAGTCTCCCTGACCACCCTGATGGCACAGCTCGTGTCCTCTGAGACTAGTCAGTACCTAAAAGCTGTGTTGGACAAATCTCACATTCTCAACAACTTGAAAGACTTAACCTGCCAGGAACACAATGCCCCAAAGCCACTGCTGCTTTAAAGTTAATATTTACCCATCCTGCGGCAAAGGCAGCAGCAAACATCCTCCAGCAGAGTAGCAGAGGGAGGACAAGTCCTCTTTTCCTATTACATGTTCCCACACTGCAGTGACAAGAGAGGTCTAACTTGCTAGACAATCAGGATGTCAGGGAGATCGATACAGAGATTAAACTAGACTAGAGACAGAAAAAGGTAGAAAGGATTATGTACCCAGCTTCAGAGATCACTGATGACTTTATGGGGAAGGCTATAAGAGGAAATTAGAAGCACATTAAAAATAGCACAAAGGTGTGACACAAAGATCACGGAAAATGAAACACGTATCTCTGCTCTCGACTCAGGACGATGTGGATCACCTGTATTTCTTTAACATACACTTTGATATTTAGTTCCTGGATGAAATAAAGTACATTTTATCTTCTCTGAAGTCTGTATTTCTCTTTCAGTCTTGGATTGGAGGACTTAAAAAGTCTTTTCTTTCCCTTACCCAATATTTGAATATATGTATTTTATATATTTTACATAATGTGTCAATAATCTTTGATATGAAGCTGGCATTTAATATTTCAGCTCTCACTTCATTAAGGATATTTTAATTATCCCAGACCAATGGAAGGGAATTTATAAACATCTGTGCTTCGTTTAAGAGCCCAAATTTGCCTCTTAAACTTCAAAGCCGTAAAGCTGATTTTATCCAGGTTCAGTTGTCTGGTCTCTCAAACAGCACTGCGTAGCACTGCAACCAGCACTAATTGGGCCAAGCCTCCAGCCCGCAGACCCACGTCCAGCAGACACCGCTCATCCACGACAGACACAGCCTCTAACAGCCTGGTCTTGCTCAGGCGAGCAAAACAGATGATGATGATGCTGAGCTCCACAGAGCCAGGAGTAGGATGACAGTGGTCAGTGGGTCAGGGAGAAGGCTCACGCCAACGGCATTTGCGACTGCCCCAGTCACACCCGGGCCTTTGCGCTCTCCTCCTGATGAGTGACCAGGGACTACCGTACTAATAACGTAGCCTTGAAGCACTAGGAATGCCTCATGGCCATTTTCAAAGTAACCAAAGACGTGACACGTACTGGCAAGCAATGCAGTTTTAGGCTCCTGGGTACCTAAATCACTTCTGAAAAATGAGCCTGACTTATCTGTAAAAGATGACCATGGGGCTCCAAATCCGAGGTCAGAAATAACCATCGTTTGCTGCAGTCAAACAATCCTTACCGGCTTTCTGATGTCCTCTAGAAAGCAGGAAAGCTCGTGAGCGTGGGCAGCAGTGGGAAGGGGAGAAGAGGGTGACTCTGGGACTTACAGCAGGTTTGCAACCTGTCTCAAACCCCCTCCCATGGGTTGTCCTCAACACACCCCTGCAGAACCAACCTGGAACAGCAGCGGCATTACTTCTGCAGCTGCCGTCCCTGCTGGCACCGAGGCCAGCCAGCATGATGCTAAGCACCAACAGCCTCTGAGCATCGGGGGTGCCTGCAGCGAGCCCAGAGAGCAGCTCCCCGCGCCATCACCAAGACCTACAACCCCCAGAGAAGCAGCCGCTGCAGGACCACCATCCTCATCACCTGCTAAGAACCGGAGCTGGTTCCTCACTCGCAGCTCTCCATCCCCGGAGCCTCCGCCGCAGTCGTCTTCATCATCGCAGTCTCCGCTCTCCTCCTCCTCCTCCGGGGTTTTGCCTGGAGCTTTTCGGTGGAGCAGAGCCATCCCTTTGAGCAGCTGAAAGGCATGAGGTGCCACAGTCATTCAACAGCTTTCCTCCACCCTGCCTACCACTTCATCCCGCGCTCCCAGGGGGATGGGGTGACAGGAGGGGGACAGGGCTGGGTGGAGCCTGGCCGGTGGGACAGGACCCCATCGCGCTCCTCATGCCAAAGCACCGACGAGTTCAGGTTCATTCATGGACAAAGCTGCACACAAAACCTCAACGGAAGAAACAAAAGGAGGAAGAAAAACCACACTGAGTAACTTTGCCCTTCGGCTTCTGCCCAGCGAGCGTCGCACGAGCTGGAGCACGTCTACCAGCCCTGCAAGACCCCAGTGCCACCCAAGCTCAGGCCACAGCTACGAAACACACGTCCAGAGTTAGGCCAGATGGGGCAAAAAACAGCAGCAAGAGGAAACTCTGTTTGCGGATTCTCACTGCTTTCAGGGACTATCTCCCATCTGAGAAGTAACACGTGTGAAAGGAAATGGCAGATCTCTCGGGTCCTTACGGCACCCCACAAAAATAACCTAAAAATCTCATTCCTCACTCTTGAATTGCAGGGGATGGTAGATGAAGTTTTTGGGATAGCCAAGCAACACAACACAAGGATCTTTTAAAAGACGTTTTAAAGCTGAGTCCTAACTAATGGTGACAGGTTGCACATCCCCAAGACGGGGGCTTGAATACCTCCACAGAGCACGGGGTCAGGGCTGCTTTCCAAGCACGGGTGGGAGCTCCCCACGCTGCCCCTTCACAGCACACGGAGGGATTAGGCACATATTAAGCTATCGGTTTCCTCTTCCTGCTGACTTTCCTGGTTTTGCTGTTGCTGAAAGCAGGCAGCTATTTCATCATAAACCCAGATCCACTTTGAAAAAGTGTGAGTCAGCCAGTTAATATATGCTGAAAATGTCTATCACTACCACTCTGCTGTTAAAAGCCTTCTTGAATTTAATCTGAGCCCTAAAAAAAAAAAAATAATGAAAAGGATAAGTAACAGAGAAGATATTGCAAAATGGAAGCTTTCGGCATACTTCAGGGGTTTAGTTAGTTCCATCTATTGCAGCAATATGCATGCCTTTCAAGGCATTTTTTAATATCTGGAATCTAGGTTATATTTTTAAACTATTAAGCTAGCCTTAGAAAACAGTTTCTAAAATATTTAGCTGCTGAAGTTTATACAGCCTCGGAGGAATGCTTTCAGCATCTGGCTCGCTCTGTCCACGGCAATGTCCACATACCTTAGTGTTTATATTAGAGGAGCATAACGTAATGAAAAACAAATGGCTCGATGTGAGACCCCTTTGGGTTCCCCGGCTGCACTAAACAACATGGAAAAGTCCGCCCAGTGTGACAGCCGTGCTGGGTCCTGCATCCATGGTAGGAGGCAAAGCACAGCTCATCTCCCCCAAACTCAGGGGATGCGTTTCAATGGCCATCAACAGGCTTTGGCTCAGACTGCCTAAGTTCACTTTTCAGGAACTGTATTTTATTTAGACATATACATGCCTTTCTCAGAATATGGCGTAACAACAACCAAACAAACAAAAAGGCAAATGCAGCACTGGGGGTAGCACAGGGAAGACCTTGCACAGGAACCAAACACGACAACCATTCAAGCCTTTACACCATCACTTGTAGATCTCTCCTCAAAATGAAGCCCACAGCAGCTAATTAGAACACGCATCAGTTTGGACCCATTGCCCCAGTGCACCATTGCTAAAAAAACCAAGCCCATAATGGAGGAAGGGGACCGCAACTGCCCAGCAGCAGGATGCTCACTCCTCAGCTGGACGCTCACTGCTCTGCACCCAAGGCATGGAGCAAGCCAGCCAGGACCCCACCGCGCAGCTCAGCGGCACAACTTTCATTACTTACCCGAAAGAGCAGAGGAACTTTTTGGCAGAAAGAATTAAGCTTTGGGATATTTTCAGACTTAATAAGCTCGGGGGGGGGGGGGGAGGGCAGAGGAAAAACAGGATTTTTCAACT
>JANZLQ010000040.1:15284445-15314331 GCA_026212715.1 Elanus axillaris
GGGGGAGGGCAGAGGAAAATCAGGATTTTTCAACTGTGTGTTTTCAAACATTAAAATTACTGAGCATTTCTTGTATTACTACTTTTTTCTTGGCACGCCATAAATTAGCAGCTTAATTTCTCTGCCTTTGTAGCCATGACAAAACAGGAACTTTCTGAGAAACACTGCCTAGGCCCCAACTTTGGATTGAGTGAACGTGACATCCCTGTGCCACGTTGCTCCTTTCTTTTTCAGGACAAAAGCTCCATCCTCAGTCACGCGCTCCCTGGCTGCTGAGAGCCACACAGAGGTTCAATGCGTCAAATTTCACAGCTGGCTCTAGGAGAAATGAAGCCTGCAACACAAAACCTACTGTCACTGTCAGCAGGAGACCTGGTGTGGGGTGGAAATCCCACCCCGCTCCGCTGGTGCATCCTGACCCAGGAACACTGTCAGATTCCTTGGCTTCAGCCAGAGGCAGCAACAGCAGCCGCAGTCCCACTCATCAACCATCACACAACCTCCCCAATGGTGTGCACGCTTCATGAAATTATATTTGGTGGACTGAACATAGAATCCCCATCCTTAAATAGCAGGCGGAGCTGACTGTACCCTAACATTACAGTTTATTCATGTCCTGTGGTTTAAAGCCTATGATAAGAGGCAGGAAAATACATAGTCTGGTGATGGCTAAAGTAGTATGTAACAGTGAGATAGCTTTAACTTAATCACAATCCATCCAGCTGTAAGAGTTTACAGTCATATGTACTCTTCTTTGCTAAACCATAATGCAAAAATACACTATAATGTACCCGATGTAAACTAGAGCACTAATTGTGGGAGTCCATGCGCACACACGCATCTCCGAGGTGTCTGCAGGGCACTCGTCTCCCATCTGCACAACCACCACAGAATAATTTAGGTTGGAAAAGACCACCATGGCAGGAAACACAGGGGCCATAGCCTTTGCTCCTGACTACAAGCTCCATCGGCTCAGACATGCACCAGTTTTATTTCCAGTCTCATCCCTTTTAAACCACAACCGTCCAGATGGGTAGGGCGGGCAGTGCCACAGTACCTCCGCTGCCGCATCAGCTGCCGGGGCACTGGCACGAGGGACGCCGGCCAGCCCCAGCTGGTCTCCATATATACATCCTTGCTGCTTGGCTTGTCCTGTGGTCTCCCTACAGCTTAAGAAACAAGCCAGATGGGAACGGTGCGCCGAGCCTTTCTGCAAGGAAAGCTCCCCAGGGCATCCCAGCGTGCTTTACACAATTATTCATAACCGTACAGTGACCAGACAAAAACAGATGCAGCAATGTGGGGTAATGACTCAGCTGGATTTGGATGGGCCACCGTATGTTGAAATCTTTATAACTCCTCATTCTTTACAACCACTTTACTCGGAGCTCACCATCCCACCAGCCCACTGAGCCACCTGGTCTTGTTTTTCCAATTTTAACATAAACAGTGAGAGCTGCAACATACTTTTTATCATTAATCTTTCGTCTCCAAGAAGAAATCAGCATTGTGTTTCTTGGACTGTAGTTTAATAGCTGTTTTCTCCTTTTGGAAACTACGCCCGTGGTATTGCAAATACCAATTTAAGCAAAACCCAAAATTGTGCCCACAAATTCAGGTAAAATATCGGCAGTCAGCTACAAGCACTGTGCTCCTTTAGGGCAGAAATCATCCCTTTCAACATATTTCAAATATACGTAAAGTAAAGAGAACAGCCAAACAGATTATTAAGGGGAATAGAAGACTTTTAGAAAAACATTTAATTCCTTCATGAGTGTAGGGGAGAAGTCTGATTGATATTTGTAATCTTTTGGTGGACAGAGCTGTCATTTAATTTAGCTTGCATGACTGAAAGAATTTAATAAAAGTGTTCCATAGAGTTTTGCTGAAATTCTTTGCATGTTTTTAGTAAGCCTCTGGAATACGATCAAACCTAAAAAGCTGGAGAGGACGGAGACTGAACTTGCAGCTAAAATAATACTCAGAATTGTAATATACGCTTAATAATCAAGTATTCACATCCAGCAGAAAAAGTGCCTTAGTGCAGAAACTCCTCTGGATCCCCACCCCTACGTCCACGTGCTGCTTGGCATCATGAAGACAACCTGGGAATTCAACCCAGTAGTGAAAACCAGCCCCTGGCTCTGCTAGAAACCTCTCAAAACTCAACCAAACCCACCAACTCATGACTGTCTGCAAAACTTGGGATGCCTTTCTTCAGGAACCTTGGTAAGAAAGAGTTTTGGAGAAGCAAAGGTGCTATTTCCCCTTGCATCACGCAAGCCGCCTGCTCCGGCCCCACACTTTTGGGTACCTGACACAGATACTGCTGTACTTCCCACACAACTCCCAAGATTCCCAACAGGTCAGGTTTTTCTATTTTAAATTCCAGCCTGCTGAAAACATTGTTTTGTGGGGAGAAAATCTAGATCTTATGGCCAATCCCGGCCTTGAAATCTGCAATACTGTATAATTTATGGGTGGCTTTTAAATCAGGGCAGCATCATGGGAAACGTGCAGATTTTCACACGATACTGTTCCCTGTTAACAGCTCATTACAATGTACAGAAGTATATTCCCATTATGAAATACAGCTGGGGTTGTTTTGCTTACGAAGGTCATTATCTGATCACAAGCAAGAAGTGGGGAAAGGAACCCATTTTAAAAGGCTGAAGTTGTGGACTTTTTGAAAACTCATGTGTTTTGAATTTTGTGGGCTGATCATACACAAGCATGCAACAGGAGAATCGATTCTCTCCACTTCCTCTGCTTATTAGCCCTGGAAGGAGCATGGAAGAAATTATCTTTTATTAGCAAATACTTTCTTTATTATTTAACCAACCCTTATCATGAGATTCGCTGGTGCCCTCCACTCCACTTCCCTATTTCCCAGCTCCATTTGGTTTATCCTTTCTGTAGACAGGGGCCTTGGTGGCATGGGAGCATGCACCAGCAGAAACTCAATGCAACATCACCAGCATCATTTTCACTTGCTTCTTTCCAAGCTCTAGAGAGCCTTCCCCATCTTGGGTGGCAACAAAATGCAATGGATATTACAGAAAAACTCAATGTTCCCTGGCACTGAGCACCAAACACTATATTTAAAAAAAGGATATTTAAAACTTTAAAAATATCTGTAAACACTAGGAACTTGTACTTCTGTCTTGCAAGAGTGAACACATGTGCATGTGCACCCAGGTGGACATCACTGCCCTTCTGACCACAACATTAGCCCACGGACAGAAAAGCCCATTTTGGCAGGAGGACACCCAAAATGTGGTTTCCTTATGGCCCATCCAGTCGGATGCACCTTGGCAGCACAGGCATGGCAGAGAAGAAACCTGTTCCTAATTGTACTCCTATTTCAAGCTCAGCACAACAAGGAGCGATCACTAATCAAATGTTAATAAAGTGGAAGCAGGCTTCAGAACTGGAAAAGTAATTTTCAGTGCTTGGAAAAACAACAAGTTGGGCACGTCAGCTGTTTTATCAGCTGCTCTAAAAGCAAATTCTGCACTTCCCCATGCTGCCTGCTTTGAGATGTCAGAGGTTTTGTACTGCTGAAGCCGTACTCGGCAGACCAAGCCCCAGGCAGCATCCCTGCTGCAGGATGCCCTCCCCATGTGCTACTCTTGGGGCTCCACACCAGCCTGTGGCAATGGGTGCCAAAAGGGGTGAACCACCACTCTGAGTTTATATTGTGGCTCTTCAGCTATAAAAACATTTTAGTCCTTACTTGTAGCACGCAAAATACCATCTCCTGGAACAGGAAAAATCCCTACCGTGCATCACCCAGGGTCTACTGGCACAGCAGGACTCCCTTTACTGCCTTCACAGGCTCTAGAAGAGATGCTCTCAGCTGCCAGTAAATCAGTTTTCCTGGTCACTCTCCTGATAGCACAAAGAATCTGGTGACAGCAGTGAATTATTGGCCAAAGTGTGGCCCTACTTTATGGATCATCAGCTTAATTCCAGATTAGCGATCAAAACTGACAACATCCCTATGGGTAAAGGAAGACAGATAAAGACCCCTAAGTGCTGGCAGTAATTAAAATGAGTCCGCACTGGACAGTAAATCTCTTTCGGCAGCAGAAGGGGCTGCCAAGCTGTTATGAATTGCTCTGGTTTGGTGATGGCAGGCGATGCCCAGGAGAAGATGCTCCTGCGGGCGCGGAGGTTAAGCCCTCGCTGGCACCATAGCAGGCAGGGCCAGCTCCTGCCCGCTCGCCCGCAGGCAGGGGAGGTGTCACTTCCCCCACCCGAACAAATGCTCATTCATCACAGGGCACATGCGAAAAAGAGATTACTCAGGCTTTACGATCCGCTCATTCACCTTATATCCAGTTCCTTCCACTTCCACCCCACAGCTATTTATGGCTTGTTTTTGTGCGGCAGTAGGAAGGAACAGGACGGTGTGGGTGCTGAGCAGGGCTACGAGGTCCAGCCCAGCCTGCTGGGGACCTGGGCAGTCCCTGCCTGCTTCTGGCTCTTCCCCTGAACCATCTTCCCCGATGCCAGTGCTCGAGAAATGCTGATTTTCTCTTTGTGAGCTGCTACAGCTCCTTCTCCTCCTTTGCATTTCTCAGACCAAACTATCAGTGGTCCTTCAGCATCCCCTCCTACATACCGCCATCCACCTTGATCAAACACAGACTTCCCTCAGACTCCCAAAACCCAATCATTAAACCAATCATTGAACACATGGTTGGACCAGGCAGTAGGTGATGCCTTCAGCACCTTGCTGGAGTCTGCCTGGACCTTTTCCTGCCAGGATTGGACAGACTCCTATGAGCTACTGTGTCTCTAGAAGTGACGTAGGAATGCAGCTCTTTACTGCAAACACCCCATTCCAGCTCTTCTTTGCTTTGCCTGGGCTGACCTGCATCATTTCCTCAGTCCCAGTCTCTGCCACAGGGCCCATAACTGCTCCAGATCTGGTGCTACTCATGCTAGAGCATCTCCTGAGGACATCTGGTGCACAACCTGGGAAACCTCTACCTTGATAAAGGGGAGCAGGATGCCACATTAATACTGTGGGTGCACTTTTAAACCTGCATCAGGGAAAGAGCTGGTATTTCAAGAACATCTGGGCTTTCAGACTGCCTAGAAGAATTAAACAATGAAAGTCACCAAGAGAGCTGTCCCCACCAGGCACATAACCACCCGTGCCTGTCAAGGGTGGAAAAGGCACTGCAAAGATGCTCCCTTCCTTGCTACCTGCAAGGGCTGTCTGCCTCGACCCCTTCCCACACTGTTTCTTTACTGGCATCATATCCCTGCTCCTCCTCCCCAAAAAGTTTCTCGGTCTTCTACCAGCAGCCCCAGCTGCCTTCCCCTCTCCACCCGCTCTGCGTCACTAGGCAGGAGAACCTGGACCAATTTCTCCACCTGTCAAGCTGCCACCCCTCAGGGGGTTGGCAACTGAGTGAAGGAGGGGTGTGGGAGCCTACATGGGCCAGGACCCATCACTTCTATTATCCATATTTTCCATATTTTGTTTAGTTATATTGGAGCAGAACTCCACTCTCCCATCCAAACACCACTCAGGAAGGCCCAAAGCGCACGTCAACAGAAGATAAAACATGAGACAACAAGCAAAGCAGGAGCACAAGGAACAAAAAGACAACATGGGTAGAGGTGGGGCAATCAACCACCTCATCACCACCACATCTTTCAGGCATCTGAGCAGGGATGGCCTGGAAGGAAGGCGCCCTAGATGCAAAGGTATCCCACGTAGGTATCCCACCACCTTGAGCCACCTGCTAAAAAAAGCCCCCTGTTTCTGCAGAGGGGGCCCAGCGTGCCCAAGGGAGGGTGTGCAGCAGCGAGCGGGTCCCTGCAGCCTCCTCACCACCCAGCTCAGCCCAGCCCGCGTCAGAGCGGCTGGGAGATTTCCTCTTGGCTCGGGCTCCGGCACACGTGGCCGCTCTCCTGCTGTCAGCGACGTCTGCTGGGGCTGCCTGTGAGACAAACATCTCGTCCTTGGCACCAGGTAGGAAATGAGCCGAGAACTGTGCCGGAAGGAATTTTTCCCCCCCTTCTCCTTCTGCCACACAAATGAGAGGCCAATCTCTGTCCCACTCGCTTCCCTCTTTCCCTAAAAGCTCCCAGGGGAGAGGGACTTAGCAAATCATGTATTTTTGTGCACAATATTGTCTTGTACAGAGAGGTTTCTGCTGGAACACCAGCCCCTGTCACCCTGGGCACACCCTGCACTCCCAGGGGAGCTGCTCTTCCTAGCTTTACTTTTGCATTGGCTTCACCCCAGGGCACTCAAAGCCCCAAAAGCAACTGCAAGCAGTTCTGCTGAAGGTCCCCAGCTCCACAGACCTGTCACAGGGGACTGAACAACTGCCTCATAAGCCAGTCACCTTCTACCAGACAAGACAACCCCAGTGCAGGGCTAATTACCGAGCCATTGATTTCAGCAGAGACTTAAATCAGGCAGGAGGAGGAGGACTCCATGGCAAACACCCCCCAAACCTGTTAGCTAGGGAGGAGCGAGCGGCCGGACTGCCCTCCCTGGGGAACCACTGGCCACTGCACCGGGGCAGGTTGTGCCTAGCTGAGCCCTGGACGTGCTCCTTGGGAGCTGGGGGGGTTGGTGGTCTCCAGCGTCCCATGGCCACCTCTGCCACCTGAAAGCCATCACTGTGTCCTGCGTGGAGAGAAGAGCGTGGACTCCACAGGCAGGACGGGGCTGGTGCTGCTGGGGAAGGCACCCAGCTGGAGCGGGGAGCCCCGAGCCCCAGGCCTCGCTGCCACAAGTATTTATGCACTTCACATTAAACAGGCATTCAGCTGAGACAAACCAGACCAGAAGTAATCCCGGGAACGGGGTCTCTCCAGCCTCCGTGATCCCTAATTAACGGCTGATGGCTGGGCTGGCTCCTGGGCAAGGTCACAGCTCTCCTTTGCATTCAAAATGTAGCTGCTGCTTGCTAAAACCCAGAGAGGAGAAAATTTACGTCCACGGACACAGCTTCTCCAGTGTCAATATTGGCACCTGCCTCCTAGGATGGGTCACAAACAGGATAAGGAAACATCCAGGCTCCAGCACGGGCACTGCTGATGCACTGGGGTGCAATTCATCACCAATACCGAATGTATCCAACAAAAACAGACCCTGCAAGGCTCAGGCCTCCAGAGCTGCAGGCAAGAGGCAGGAGGAGCCCTGCCCGGGGTGGTTCTCCCACACTGAAGCACAGCCACTAACTGAGCAGCTGAAGCAACTCAGCATTTAAATTAGGTTCAAAGCTGGTGACTTTATACCCTCCCCCAGTGAGACCCAACACCCGCAGAGGAAGCCCTGAAATGCACCTACATGAGTCTCACCCTCAGCATTTAGGAGCTTATGTGCTGCATGAAAAGGTCAGTAAACTCCTTCCCCGCTAGTAGGCAGGAGGCATTCGAGGGGTCCTGCCAAAAATAAAAAGTAACTTCCTGCCCATCACGATATTTCTTGATGGCTCAAACACCTATCCTCTGCCAGCTGCCTTCCTCCTCCCCTGCTGACCATGCTTCACAAGACAGCATCTTCTTACATTGTGTCCTCAGAAAGGCCAGCCAAGACCATTTTCTTCTTTTAAACATCATTCCCTTGTAATACAGTCGAGGGAGGCCATAGGCAATAAATACTGCTGACAACCTAAACTTCCCTGTTTGCTCTCAGAGTTTTATGTGCTGCAAGGGCCATCTCTCGCAGCATGTGCTCCTATAGCAAGAGCACTAAAATACATCCCAGCCTTTGCAGTCTGTTACGTGTCAAAACCAAGCTAAGAACTTGAATGAGCAATAGCATTAATGGAGACAGTCCTGAGCCATGAGGGTTATTTTCACCTGCCACAACTCAGACAGGTCAAAGCAGTCTCATGGACCAGAGACAGGATTTGCCAGCACAGACACCTGCCTAATTACAGACATCTGTTCCATCAGCAGGTATAACAAAAGCAGCAAGATTAGAAATTATTCATTACCTAAAATGCACAAAACCTCTTGCACTTTCTGACAGCAGCACAGCTTGGCTGAAAGCTGCAGCAGTCTGTGCCAGCCGCTGCCTCCACGGAAATGGGATAGAGCATCAGGAGAGGTCCCAGGACCAGCGTCGGCTTCTTACCAAGCCACGCTAGTGCTTTAAAAAAAAGGGACCACCCTTTCCCAGAGCAGGATTGCTGGGTGGGGTGTAGGTCTGATACCCCTTCTACTTCAGATGAGGAAAGCTCTGGTGACACTTGTTGCAAGAACAAAGCTATTGAGACCAGAAGATGAACTGCTTCAGCCAGCTAATGTCTTTCTGCACACAGTAGTAAGACACCTTACACTGCCCTTTCCACCAAAGGGATGCCAAACCAGTAAGTGCTTTCAGTTCCTTTGATAAAGGATGCACACAAACCCACCGCAGGCTGAGCAGGCAGGATCTGGAGGGAGTCCTCCGCTACCCATCCCCAGCTGGTATCATGGACCAGGTACACTTTAAGACCTCTGGGAGAAAAAAAATGCTGTAAGCGTGCTTCATTCCCACTGCAGACAGAGCTGTTTGGTGAAGTGGCAGAACTGCACCAGGGAAATCCCCAGCTCTGACCTCCCCGGCACATGGAGCAGCTAGGGATGGAGCGGGAATCTCACAGGCACCCCAGCTCAGGGCAGCACGGCGTGCCACAGCTGGGCACAACGCTCCCCAAGCAAAGCCCAAGGGAGCAGAGCGGACCTCCCGCCGGAGCTGGCCCTCCCTGCCGCAGAGGGTCCGACAGCGCTGCTTTTTCCTCCCTTCCCCTGAGAATATAATCTCTAAGCAGTTACACAAGGTCAGGCTGGAATCAAAAGTAACATCATTGTTAACGAGGTGTTTTCTCGGGAATAAAAGCAATCGGATTTGTTCTGCAGCCAAGAAGACCATAGGTTACCTTCCAGGCCTGCTCTGGATGATGAAGATTAGCTCCCTGAATCCCAGTCCCCTCTCTGTCTGGACCACACGTTAAAAACCTTGACGTTAAGTCAAATTTTGAAGAAAAACACATAAATGAGAAACCTAACAATCATCCCACTAATGCCAGAGAGCTGTGTGCTTTCTTACTGCAACCATCCGGGAGGACACCTACCTGGGACATCCACTGATTAAATTACCAGCCTGAGTCACAGCACAAGGCGACATTTGATACAATTAACGAGGCCCAGAATAACTGTAATTAACTGTTAATTTGGTATCAACAGCTCCACTTACACCATGTTTGGCTGCACAAGGATTCCTCCAGGTTTATTTCCTCCACAACAGGATAAACTCTAGTGCTGGTACAGGATATCTGGTGTTTGTTTTAAAGCACCGCTGTGCATCAGCTGCATGTTTTGGACACAAAAAACAAATTAAACCCCTTTAAAGGTAATTTTTTTCTTCAGCTGATTTCCACAGCATTGTTTGGAGGCTGGTCCCTGCAGGACACACCTGAGGCACCTGCCTCCCCACCGGAGCCGAAGTCACAGGGGCAAAGTTGAATCCCTTCTCGTGCACAAGACCACAGCTGCCAGGTAATTTCAAGGAAGGAGAGTGATAAAATGCTATTTATGTTACCCAAAGGTTACGAACACCAGACAATAAACTGGTGTGGAAACCAGCCAAAACTGCCACACATCCAAGCTCAGCCCCAGCAGTTTCCTGGTCTTGCTGAGAAAAGCAAGGAGCCGGATTCACTGGCTGGGAAAGCTTTGCTGCTCCTGTAGTCTCAACTGAGCTAAACATCTATTCCAATACTAGGTAAGTGGTGAAACACCACAGATGAACACAGCAACCACTGGAATGGCAAGTGGGGTTAGCAAAAAGGAAGCACAGGTGAGACATTCCTTTTTCATACCAATAAAGGAGATAAATGGCTTCACGCAGGGATGTGCTTTTCCCAGTCCTCTCCCGCATGTTCCTGAAATTCATCGCCAGGGAAGCACAAATAAAAGTAGGAGGGACAAGGAAACAGTGAATCTTGTCTCCAAAAAGTGACAGCTCTGCAGTCCCATTATTTACCAAAAAAAGGGGGCACATGGCTGTGGACTAAAGGACTTGGGAGCTCTGAGGAAAATCCTCAAATGAATTATTTTCTCCAAAAGCTGGCTGATATAAGGACTTTGGCTGTTGACAGGCGTTTTGGAACTACCTTTGATAAAAACAACCACTCGGTAACAGACAGCGTTGGTTGGGTTTATGCAACCCACCGGAGATGCTCAGGCCCTCAGCACAACTCCAGGTTTCGCCATCACTGAGCAGTACCAGAAATGTGCCTATTTACCTCCCTTTCTTTACTGAAAATGGGAAATACCTCACATTCCACAGCAAATGTAACTGCACAAGCAGTATAAGCGTGGGGCTTACCAGCGCGCACCTTCCACTCCTCCGTGTCACGCAAGACCATAGGTAAAACTGGCAAGAAACTTCAGCAAACACAGTCCAGATTACACCTCTGTTTAAAAACATGCATGCAAACACACCAGGTCAAATTAATCTCTGGCTGTTAAAGAAAACCCATTTCAGGTGACCTGCAGATACAGTGTTCCCACAACAAACCCGATAAAGCCGGGATGTTTGCAGATAGGGTCCAGACAGGCGATAGCTGGCGTGGCCAAACTTCGGCTCTTACTGAAGAGGGGAAGGAGGGGTTTGGCTTTAAAAATCAACCCGACAGTCAGATATGTTCAAATCTAATTATGTTCTCGTTACAGAGGGTCACACTTCCCCTGATTTAACTGGCCTGGCAAAATCCTGTAATTGCTGCTTGCATACGGAGTCGGAGAGCATTTACTCGGCGTGTTAACGAGAGCCAAGGCACGGCTCAAAAGGAAGATGGAGTTAGTCTTTAAATACCAGGCCTAGACTTGGTGGAGCTATAGATTATTTTGTGTAGTAAAAGAAGAATTAGCTGATCCATTCCAAAATGCATTTATCATTAAAATAAAAATCTTCTGTCATTTTATTTAATAGCCTCAGTAAGAAATAATTGCAATGTCTGGTTACTTTCAACAACATGTGGTTTTAATATTTTAATTGTTACAAACTGTTTAATAATGTTGAACAAAAGGCGTGTCCAAGTAATTATTGTGTTTATTAACATTTCTTTTGAGGACTTGATAAATTATATTACACATATACGGTGCTTCAGACACTGTAGTGTTAACTTATTAAAAGTGGAAAATTAGCCAAAAGCGACTTGTTTTGGTGCAATTTAAATATTGTATTTTCAAGTGATAAGCATTGTGCATCATGTTATTTAATGATCCGGCAGTTTGTGCATTTTTCTAATTATTACGCTGCTTCATCTGGCCAGGAAATTAAAATACAGTGGGAATAATAAACCTCACAAAGCCTAGCAGGCCACAGAGATATGCGATTCCACCAAATCTGTCAAAGTCACAGATTTTTCTGGGAAGGGGAAATATATTCCTAAAAAATCCCCAGCTCCCCAGGGTCTCCCATAATAAACTTTATAGTTTTCCCTGCTTTGAGCTGCCCGGGACAGGGTCTGGAAAGGCGGCTCCCTGGGACCCCATGTCTCCCCCCGGGGGCACCCGCGGCCGCCCCATGCCCGGAGAGCACCGGCCGCACCTTTCGGGCAGCCCATTCCCAGGTTCCCCGCGTGCCCCGAGCAGGGTGCGGATCCCACCCTTTGCCGCCCTGATGCTTTGTCCCCCCACTCGGGGGTTAAAGCCCCTTCGCCAGTCCCCAACATTCCGCCATACTCTGTATTTTGAGCAAAGGGGTCGAGAGAGACTCGGGCATGAGGGCATCGCGCTGTTCCCAGGCCTATTTTGTTTACATTTGATTCAATCAAGTTGTGGCCTTTTGGCCTCTTTCCAAATTAACTTCTGGGTGACCTCCACCATGCCCTCTCCCAGCAGCCAGGCCGCAGGGAAACAGCCCATTAAACCTACAAACAAATATAGGACATATTGGTTGATCAAACCAGCTTCAAACACAGCTATTTAAATGCCGAGGCATGCTTTTTTGCAAACTTCAACTCTATTTTGTCTTCGGTCATTCACATCTCTGGGCCTCCTTTTTTTTTTTTTTTTTTTTGTCCTTCCAGCTAGAGCTCCATGTTTTACTGCCTTGTAAAACTTCTAAATTTTGTTCTCATCCTCCTGTAAACCCCACGAAGAGTGACGCGAAGCTCTTTCACATGGGGCTCGCCGCAGGACCGGGGTCTTTACACTGAGCACGCGAAGAAAGGCGGCGAGATCCTGCTTGGGCAAACAGCTGTAATACTCCAAGAAATTGTGTGTTCCCCTTATTTCCAAGGAAATAAATCAAAGCGGGTTTCTCAGGGTCTGTGAAAGCATATTGCCTGGATTCCAATCCCCAAAGGGTTTATTTTTTCAAGAGCTTATATAGTAGTTAGATTTCTGGCTAGAGAATATGCAGTATGATAAAAACACAGTCCCTATACAGGGCAATAAATTACAGATTGTTTGATGTGGAAACCAAAGAACTGTCAAACTCCAGTATATCTGAAATATTCTAAATGAGCCCTTAACTCAAGTGTCTGGAAATGTACAATATGTTTCCAGGCCCTTCAATCTTGTAAAGACACATCTCCCCCAGTTAAGTTTCCTTTTATGGATTTTATTATTCATTTTTGGTGGGTTTCCCCCCCCTTTTCTTCCAAAATTGTGCTCTTCCTCCCAGAGATGGTCCTACAATAAACACCAGGATTTATCTAAGCATAAAAAGGGATCGGAACTGGCCACAAGCTTAAACAGGTAAGCGCAGTAAGGATGGGGTAAAGCCTTCGCTGCAATAGTGTCAGAGCCCCATAAGCACTGCAGAGAGCACACAAGTCAGCTCGGGACAGAGAGGGACAGGAGGGAGGACCAAGAGTGTCATATCGGCGAATTCAGTACCCGCAGACTCCATCTCTGCTGCATCCTCACACCAGCATCACTCAGGTCTGCTCTCCAGAGCCTTTCTTGGAGGAAGAGGATCAATAGGAGGTCACCAATGTGGCAGAACGCGCAGGACATGGGACACCACGGCTCCCACCTCCATGCATACCTGTTAAAACCTGAAGCTTGTCCCCATCTGTCAGCCATCTGAACGTCCCCGTGGTGGGAGAAAAATTGAGTGACCAGAGGTAATAGCTCATCTTGCACACTGCTTTTTGCCTAGGGATGCTATCAAGTCACAAAAAAACCTGAGCAACACCTTGTGCTGACACAGAATAACCTTTCAGTTTCAATATAGTTTCGTGTGTGGGATGCGTGAAAACCCTTCTAGCTAGAAACAGACCCCATCCACTCTGGGAAATAAAAGTTAGGAACTAATTCCAACTCATTTTCCTGAAGGTGACCTTTGGCCTCCCAGCTGAGATAACAATGCTAATATTTATGGATGGGCTGTTCATGCCTCTGGGCACACAGCAAAAATAACTCAAATCAAAACTTGGTAGACATCTAACAGAACCGAGGAAAAAAAAAAATCCTTACTTCCAATATGGTGATAATAAACCATCTCACACACCAACACATGAAAAATAGCACCACCCACAATCACATGTTTGGATGAAACAAAAATGGTCTGGAGTCTTGATGTGATGAGTAGGCACTCATCCAGAAAGGACTGACTTGAGACAGCACACTACTCAGGTGGCTATGCTTTATTCATTTATTTTTTTTATCTTGAAAAAAGGTGCTTGAACCTAACTAATACAATCTGGCAAACTTTTACTTCCCCTTCTCTCTGGGTTAGATTTTCTATCCTTTCAGTCCCCATGGATTCTGTTCTAATGCACAAACACCATTCTCATTTCAAACTGCAGAAGTTTCATGAGAATTTCTTATATCCATATATATGTGTGTGTGTGTGTGCACGCGCTTACCCAGATTCAGTTTGAGAAGACATGAACTAATGAGCGAGCATCATTTACGCACACAACACATTCGCCAAACTCAAGCAAGCTCGAAAATGTGGCATACTGCTGAAAGAACACACATTTCTCAGCAGTGTGAGCAGCTTGGAATAAATCGAAGCCAAGTCATCAGCAAGTTACAGACATTAGCAAAAATCTACAAGTAAAAGTAAAAGCTGTGGAACTCTACAAAAATTGCACCAACTAGCATGGTTCCTGAATCTACCCACATCCACAAGATCCAAGGTGCATCTCTAACACAGCTCACTGAGAGGAAGCCATCGTATGGTACTAGATTTACAATTTACTGGTAGTCAGATGGAGAATCCAGTTTACAGCTCCGAGCACTACAAACACTCGAAAAGATGCTCTTTTACCCAAAAGACTCTGGATGCTTAAAAACTCTTAAAAGCTACTGTTGGCTTGAGCTCGTGTATAAGGACATCTTCACCCCTCCCCAGCCCGGGAGTCCCCACTGCTTCCTAGACCTGAAGCCAACACCTAAAAACCACAACTGTAATTCATCCAGAGCTGCTGCTCCTTCCGCATTTCCTATTCTTTGGCATTCAGGATGCATTCCAGATGTGAAGGAGAGCACAAAACTTCAGTAGGCCAAGAAAATAAGTGTGATGGTGAGCTCTGACACCCCAAATCCCAAATTTAAGTAACCTCCACAGTCACTTTTCCGGTATATAAGCCACTTACCATTGACTACAGACCCTCCACAGGAACAGCTAGGTTCATAACTAATTTTCACAAATCACTTCTTATTTTCTCCTGACTTTATTCTCAATTCCCCCTCTTTCTCAAACACAACTTTAAAAGAAGGTTCGATATTTTTCAGACTCTTACATTTATGCCATTTAAACCAAAACAACTCACCTGGCCCCCTTAGCACATTCCAGTCGAATACTGTGAGCCAAGGAGGGGAAGCACTGTAAGAGATCATGACTGAGCTGACCATATTCATCCCCTTACCATGATTTTTCTCCAAGCAGCAGCTGACAAAGACACTTTGCTGCTGCAAACAGCTGAGTTCAGCCCGGCGATGTTTACCCAGGGTCTCTCGTTCCACAAATCTCCGCTCCTCAGCAGCCTGAACTGTTCAGCAAAGACCTAACTTGACCCAATCTGGCAGCCAGCATTTCACAACCACTTTATGTCAGCAGTTTCAAGTACACTAATAACCATGTTTTGTTCAGTGCGACTTTCTCACTGTGAACGGCAAAATATCATTATCACCTGCAGGTTGAAGCCTGCCCTCTACCCCGTTTAATAGGGAGCTGATTATGCTATTCTCCCCCACCCCCCCCTTAATAATTATGGGCTGTTGGCAGATGGCACAGCTCTGCGTAGGGCAGCATGCGGGAAGGCAGAGTGGGCTGCGCTGCCGCTGCCCACGTCGGCTCCGGTGTGGAAGGGTGCTCCCAGGACCCCGAATCCCTTGCTGCATCCCGCTCCCAGACAGCACCTAATGAGGCGTGCCTGCGTCAAGGGCGCGGGGGTTAAACTGGGAACCGCTATGAAAACAGTCCTGGCAGTCGTGGGAGCAGGAAAGCAGAGGTTAGCAGAAAAGTCGCTAAGCCAGCAACTCCGCACAGAGCAGCCCCAGCAGCCCACCCGGCTGGGAAGCAAAGCTGGGCTTAACCCCGGGAACCCTCCGCTGCCCAAAGCCTCGTGCCGAAGTGACCCTGAACAAGGTCCCCACCAGTAAGAGCTCTCTCGGGAGAGACTGGGCAGCGCAGCTGTATTAACAGACAGCGTTACCGCCCAAGTATTTGCCCTGCGAGGTCCCAAAGCTGTGTCCCTGGAAAATAGAGAGGTCCAAGCTACCAGTCTATTGAAAAACATCCCCTCTATGAGTTACTTAATGACAGGGAGAGGAGAACAGAGTCCAGAGTCAGACTCCAACCCAGCTGGCCTGAGGCAACGCTGCAGAAGAGCTCTGGGAGGTTAACAATTGCAAGCTGAACGCCACGCAGAGATGCCACCTAATCCCTTGGCAGCAGTGGGGCTTGTTCATAGACCTAACCTGGCCTGGCACGATGGGTAGAGACAAGATACTACTTGTCCCAGCCAGGATGCCAGGTCTGAGACCGTGGGAAGGAAGCTTCTTTGCCAGCGGAAAGGGTCTCATCCAGCTCTGCCATTTCCCCATTCAACTGTAACTTGCCCCGGTAGTGACTGGGAGCGAACATCCAGGGAGACACAGTAAGGAAACAAGTGACCCTCCCTGCCAGCCACGAGCAATGCCAAAGGGGACTCCTCCGACCAGTGGGGATATCAGGCACGTGCCACATAAACCCCTGTCAGCACCTCGTGCTCGGGGTCACGACAGCAGCTCCAACTTTCCCGGTCCTCCATTCTGCAGGGGACGGATACCACAGGGATGCATCCACGCATCGCCCGGGCGCAGGCTGAGCCCCAGAGGGCTGCAAAGCACGTGCCCTGCAGAGCCCGCAGAGCACCACGCCAGCGTGCATGAATCAGGACCTGCCACACATGCCCTGTGAGCCCGGTACTGTGGGGACTGAGGTGGCACTGGCTCTACACACAGCTGCTGAAGACGGAGGTGCCCCAGGTTGACTGGCTGAGCCCAAAGAAAGCGTGGGGGAGGCCAAACTGATTTGGAAACCGCCCACTCTGGAGCCATCCCTGCTGGCACGCCTGCAACAAACCTGGTTGATGTGTTTCAGCTTGTCAATAATCTGGCTGATCACTGGCTCGGGACCTTTCATCTTCACCTCATGGGCGCCAGGCTGAGCTTTTGCTCCGTTCCTTGTGATCTGGGGACTGTACCTGTGGGAGTGAGAACAGAGGAGACTATGATGTGATGGGCTAATCTACAGGAGATTGTTAAAGTTCAGTACAAACAAAAGAAGTCCCAAGATAAGCACCAGTCCCTTCCAAAGCAGAGAGTGCAAGACAGTTAATAATGACAAAGGCAGAAGATTCCCATAAACATTTCTGCTCTCTCTTTGCAAAGCAGCAAGATGAGGTACTTGTATCACTTGAGGACAATGAAGTCCTTTCCAGTCCATTAGTAACCAAGGAAGACATTAAACAGTATACAACAGGGATAAATATTTTCACATAACTTGCACCCAAGAGTCCTAAAAAAGCTGGCTCAGAAATTCTGGCTTGCTCATGTTTGTTTAAAATAAATCTTGGCAGACCACAGAGACTCCAGTACAAGAGCGGTAGTGTTGTACCCACAGCCAAAAAAAAATGAGTGGGATGACCCAGTTAACTGCAAGCTGATTAGCATAACATCAACCCCCTTGCAAAATAATGACTATTACTGATGTGTGATTTCAATAATAAAGAATTAAAGCATCAGAATATAATTAATGCTGTCAACATTGCTAATGGAAAATAGGTGTTGTCAAACAATCTTGATTTCGGTCTTTGATGAGATCCAGCCTTGGGGATCAAAGTAACTGCTTAGACAGAACATACCTTGACTTTGGTACAGTGCTGGGCTCTGTACCACGCGAAATCTCGATTTACACAGGTACCGTGCAAGTCAGTCAAGCACCCGTAAAGCAGATTAAGAGCTGGCAGAAAGATCTCCAGATGCAGCTCTCCACAGGGACCCTCCCTGAGCTGCCAGGGCAGCTCTGCAGAGGAGAGCAGCAAAGCCTGCGCTCAGCTTTCTCACTGGCGATTGGGAAAGCAATATAAATTCACTGCTGCAAATGTATGGAATGGCAAAGTTTATCAGAGTGATAAAAGTGAGGAGAAGAGGGACAGAGGGATCGCTGCATGCTTGCCTTTGGAGGAATGTGTTTCTACACTCGGTACCTGGGTAACAGCTCATGACGCTCAGGACGCGAGACAAGCGCATCCGCACCAACCTCAAACTTGGCTTCAGGACCAGAGCAAGCGGCTGCCACCGCTGACTGCTGGCAGCCACAGCAGTGGCACGGAGCACACGGGTGCCTTCTTGAGCTGTGGGTTGTTGGTGTTCACTGCAGCCCCAATGACAGGCCGTGGCACTCTACAAGCGCAAAACAAGTCCTCATCTCCAAGAGCTGACAGCCTGAGCACACGCTGCCAAACCCCGGCACAGCCTACAAAAGCGAGATCGCTGAGATAACGCCAAGCATCAGTCTGCTTTGCTGCACGTCTGTTTTTCCGGTGCCGTGGGTAAACATGATGAAAATTCCTTTCTGCGATTCATCTCCTACACATCATGTCCTTACCCAACTCCCAGCACCAGCCCCATTGACTGTCTCCCCGTCTGCCAGTTCCCTGCTCTGCTGCCCGCTAATCCTTCATCCCCACGCTGCCGGGAGAGCTCAGGCGATGACAGTCGGCCCATTTCACAGAGGCTTTGCGGAGGAAGTGGGACTTCAGCAGGGATTTAAAGGAGGGGAAGGAGACGGGAAGGATTGTGGGGCCAGCTCGGGGAGGATGCTTTAATGGGGGAGAAAGCAAGAGGCACGGGGACATTCAGCCAGAACAGCTGTCAGGGCACACTGAGGGTTTTGGGGATACACAGGGGGTTGGCCCCACTTAAACTCTAAATTAGGAATGAGACCAACTCAGACATGTGGGGAGGCAAAGGCAACCCCAGATTTATACTGGTGCAGCAGGAATCTGCCCCTGATCCAAAATATTCTCATCAATTAAAGTACAGGACTGAGGCTGATTTTTAACTCGAAGGCTTTTTCGGAGCAGGAGTTATATGTACAGGTCCCCAGTGCTGGGCACTCCCCACAGGCAGCTCAGCTGAGGGCTGACGACCCCCCCAGATGCTTCACTGAAAGAAATGGCAGACCAAGAAGGATGAGAGAAAGGAAGTGTTTGTGCCTCTAACAGAGGAGCACACACCTGTGTATATTCCTGTTTCCCGGCATAAAGAGCTTGTCCAGGTACAGGAGAAGCGTCACTGCAAAGCAGAGACATCAGCTGGGGTCTCCCAGGTCCCACCAGCTCCTCAACACCAGGCAGTCGCCTGCACATGCAATCCACCACGCAGCACTTCAGCTGCAGCACGGTGCTGCTCAGGCGCACCGTACCCGCTCCGGCAGCTCTGTTCTCCACCCAGGCACCTTTCCCCACACTGGGGCCTCCTGTTAGGACTCAACCTTTTGCAAAATGCACTTTTTTTTTTTTTTTTAAATAGTGGCATTATCCTGGCAAGTACAAAACGCAGCTATACCTGAGACGCTATAGCTCCCAGTTCAGAAAAGCACCTACCCATGCAATTAGAGGCTTGTCGTAGGCTGAAAGCTAAGTGAGTGGGAGAAGTGGGGTCAGAAAGCACCAGGCTGGATCCCAGCCTGCAGCAGCCCATGCCCAGGAGGTCTGGTTCCCTGGCACAGACGGCCGGTGGGACCGCAGGCTCCGAGCACCATCTCGTGGGAAGAGGCTGCTGCCGCAAGTACAGACCTGCCCGGGTCTGCAAATACTTGGGCTTCACTTTTTGCAGGGGGATAAGGCATTGGGAGCAGTGAACCATTAAACCTGCTGCTTATTTGTCAGACAGCCACTTAATGCCACCGTGCCAACCTAACAAACACATCTGGCGACTGAACATAAACATCCACAAGACGCATGACTTTTTGGATGCCAAAGAAATTACCATTTTTGATGTCACTGTAAATTTAATTTAAAACACTGATGGAACTTTAAAGTACATTGCTAAAAAGTCTCCTGTGGTTTAAGAGATTTAACTAGCAGGATAAATCTCCCACAGGTTTTAGCAAGAGCAGAACCAAGCCTATTTGATGCATACCTAAATTAATGCAATCTCTCTCCTAAACAGTTTTATACAAAGAAACTCAACAGCTTGGGTTTGAGTGGGCGTTTCTTCTGAAATCCACACAACGACTGCCAGAGAGGATTTCTTTAGCCTACGCAACGTCATACAG
This sequence comes from Elanus axillaris, assembly GCA_026212715.1. Classification (NCBI taxonomy): domain Eukaryota; kingdom Metazoa; phylum Chordata; class Aves; order Accipitriformes; family Accipitridae; genus Elanus; species Elanus axillaris. The sequence continues at coordinate 15,304,205 of JANZLQ010000040.1, forward strand.
GAGGGAAGAACACAGTACTACGGCAGGAGTACACTGGAACTACGTGTCCAAAGACTGAAATTGTTCTCCAGAAGGCTCTGCTGGGGTGATGAGGACCTCAGATCACCCTCCCCAGGGGGACGAGTCTACCAGAGAAGGAAGCAAACCTGAAAGCATTTGCAGAGGGATCTCTCCCTGAAACAGTGATGCTGGAGAAGCAGAGAGCCACCGCCTGGTGCTTCCCCACAGGCCAGGTACAAGGGTACATACTAGCCCCCAAATGAACGATGTGCCTCATTACTCAAGTCATTTGAACCAACAAGCTGCACATCTTTGAGCACAAATCGCAAAGAAGCAGGTGCTTGGGGACACGCTACATCCCAACACCCGGAGACGTGCTCCTGCACGGCTTGGGGGCTGCAGGACACGCTGCCCCTGCGCTGCGAAGCCGAGACCTCCTGGTGCGCTCAGGTGCGAGGGGTTCGCCAGCTCCTCCTCGGCTCTGCCCCAGCACCAGGGCCGGGGTGGCACGCGTTCAGGCATGCGGGATGCAGCCAACCAAAGGGTTAAAGACTTTGAAATGTAGCTTCAGTGAGGGATGGGCATTCCTGAAATGCCCGAAAAGCTGGAAAAGGCAGCTGGCACCCCTCCCTGCAGCCTGGGCCAAACAGCCAGGCCTTAATACGGCAGAGAGATGCCTTTGCAGCCCCCACCGGGCTGGAGGGCAGGGGGTCCCAGGGCGGCCCCCATGCAGGCTCCCCTGTGTCCCACCAAGCTGCTGCAGGGCTGGTGGGCTCACAGGTCCCATTGCAAAGCAAAGCCAAAGTGTCACCTTCCTCCCATGTTCTCCAGCCACATGCAGAAAATGAGAAATCTCAGAGCCATCTCGAGTTGCTTTCAGCATGTGCCAATAAAACATCCCTTTCTGCAGGACACTTGTGCCACTCCACAAAACCCACCGCATACCTCTCCTATGGTGGTATCGGCATTGAACAGCAAATAAGCACAGTGGTTAAAGGCCACCCCACGGTCCCCGGGGGTCCCGGTGCCGAAGGGGTATCAGTGTTGCAACATGAGCATGGTCTGGCTTCCACTTCATAAGCAAAGCCCAAAATACTTTCCTCTTTGATGTGTCTTGACGTCAGTCAGCAGCATCTCCTTGCCTGGGCTCCCTGCGTATGGGCTCTTGCTGGGGACATGGTATTTTCCAAAGACAAATGTCATGCTGTAAAATGTGCTGATAAGCAGCCATTGCTAAAAATTACTTTAAAGACAGTACCTGATGAAAACACTAATGATGTGAGGTCTTCTGTGAGGATAGCACAACTACAGACCCTCCCTGCTCCTTCTCATCCACCAGCCATAAATGCCAAAGCATGCAGTCAAATTAAGAGATTTTCTCCTCCTTTCCTTCCCACCATCCACAAATGTCTCCCCTGTGAATGTTTGATCATTCCAGTCGAAATGCAGCTCTTTCCAGGCTTTCATTTCAGAGCAAGGAAGACAAGATGACAAATGCAATTTAAATATATGGCAATGAATGTAAGATGTCTATTCATCCTACTTGGCCATGCTAGGCTTAGAGATGAGTTACTGCAATGCCCAACATGTGATTTAGAGAAAGCAATCCTGTAAGGCAAACATAAAGAATTACACCTTTTAGAAAAAGGAAACTAAGTTTGTCATTCAAATAACAATTAATTTATGCCTGCCTTCCAGTCGCAAAGTATTTATTCAAATGCAGCTCCACATTTTAAGCAGCGTTTATCCCTTGCAGGCTCTTCCTCTACTATCTCCGTTCACTGAATCATACTTGTTTGAGGGAGCGGATCGGCGACAAATACAACACAGACTGCTACAAGACAGGACTACCATACAAGAGAAGAGGTTTCATTGCACAGGACTTAATAACCGAGCTTGACAGAGCAGCATTTCCAGCACCCGCAGCCCCCTGAAGCTGCTCTGCATATCAAGACATGACTTACTACAGGCCATGTGGGCTGGTGACACAGCCCTCACCACACAGGAGGCAAAAAGATACAAACAAGGGGAGACAGGAAAGGAAAGTTTCTCCCCTGCATTCCTGGCAGGAACCCAAGTCTTCTCTCCAGCTGCGTTTCATGGGTCAGTAAAGGCGGGTGCAGTGGCCATGCCAACATTTTACCCTCTCCAGCCCTGATGCCTTTCGGTTTTGTGGGACAACCTCAGTGTCACATCAGCGGAGCGAGCGACAGGAGCCAAAAGGCTGGAAGAGCTGCTTCCAACCTGCTCATCCCGCCCTGCAGACAGGGAATAACTCCTGAATGAGTCCATGAGCCTCCAAGAAGAGGTGATAACTTCCCTCCCTGACAGTTTCCTCTCTAAAGAGATACTGTCCAGAGATACGTGGTCAATCATACCAATTACCCCAGCCCAGACACGGGCTGGCTGTGGGTTGCAGGCCAGACAAGTGCAGGTCCACCCCAGCTGTCCTCTTTCCTATGGGGCGCATGGTCCCACCATCCCTTCACCATAGGCAGGCATCTGTTAAGCGGGGGTGCAAGTGGCAGGAGAGAGGTGGGCTCTCCGGCTCTCCGGTGCCTTCCTGGCTTGCAACGTGCACTTGGCTGCTTGCCTGCAGTAAGTGCTTGCAGTCATTGCAGAGCTCGCTATGCCGCAGTCAATTTACACCACCAGCACCTCTGAGCAAGCTTCTTCAAAAAGAACCAGGAGGATCCAACGCTCTCAGTGGGGAGCATTCTCACCTAAATAAAAAGGAGACATTTTCTGCTGGATTTCCAAATATCAACACCTTGCAGCCCGGTCTCACTACCGTAAGAGTCCTCTCAGATCCTGCCATATCAGTTCCACTGCCAAAGGCGAGTGCTGCCTCTTCCCAACCACCCTACGCAATGCACTACAGCCGGTAAGCACGCTGCAGATGTTAGCTTGGTTATAAACATGAAGTCTCAAGTAATCACCTGGTTCTGGGAGATGGGACTTTAAGAAGGAACAGCAAAAACTGTAATATTCATAGCAAAACAATGGGAGTTTGTAGCATAAAAGGACAGCCTGAAGTCCCTCTCCATTCTTACTTCAGCTGGGTAAAGTTCAAGACAAATAGATTATGGAAAAATTGGCTAAACCTGAGACCAAGCAGCAGGCTTAATAGAGGAAGATTCATGATCTTCATTTCTGAAATACTCTGGAAACAATTATGGCCACTCAATAACCCACTGAATTTGCCTACTATCCTTTCAGTATAGCTTACATTTGCTACAAAACTGTGTTTTATGTGCTTGAAAAGTTATACAGCTTCCCTCTTTGGGGACTCCATTGTATCAGATATTTTGCAGCACTGCCAGAAATAACCAAACCCTTCATGAACTAAAAGGTTATTGCTGGCATGGAATTTCCTTTGTTCCAATTACAGAATCTCATTTTTCTCTCTTGCTTCCAATTGTGCTTTCATTATTTATGATTTGTATGATTAAAACAAACCACAGTCCATTGGCAACTGCAGGGAAATCTGAGACTTCTAGCTTGAAGAAGGGAATCTGGCAAGGTGCTAAAAATATTTTAATTTGGAATTGGTGTAAAGAGAACAAGAGTTATGCGGGTGATTTAGATTAATGTACAAGTTTGTCCTGAGAAATTTGGAAACTGCAATATCTAACAGTAATACTTAATGTGCTTACAAGTTTTGCAGTGGGCAAAACTTGCTGTCATTCTGTTCCGAATAGCTTGAAAGAAATATACTCATGTAAGCAGATTATTAAACTCTGAGAATCTAGATTTTAATAGGCTTTTAGTATTAAATGCTGCAAAACCCTGATACTATATATAAGGCTCAAATCACCTTTGAGATTCAGATGCCTAACTTCCATAGAAACTGAGAAGAGTTTGATATCTCAGCACCCACTTGACTTAAGCTGAAGTCTTTAAATGAGCTCATTATTCAGTCAGGACTTCAGTGATAAGAATCACCCTCTGGTTTTTCTCTACATTGGATGGAGATAAGGATAAGAGAGGCTGGGCAACATCTTCTCACCACCCACCACCAGCATGAGGGCAGGTGGGAGGATGGGGCATGAAGACAAACAGAGGCAAGGAAGGGCATGATGGCAACCCTTGCTTAGGCAGGTTTAAGCTGTTGCACACCCACCCTGTCTACATGTCCCACCCTCTGCTATCTCAGGGAAGTGCTTGTCAATTAGTTGAGCCTGGGAAAGCTGGAAAGAGGTGCACAGGGATGCACAGAGACAGAGGGAGATCCAGCAGGTCTGGTCGCCAGCTACCACAAACACTTGAGCACCATGACCCCTCAAACAAGCTCTTCGCTTGTTTGTAGTGGAGTGTGCCACGTGTGGCTTTTGCTGCAAACCTTCATGGCATCCCATAAAAGCACAATATGTTTTTGCACACTTTGAAAAGCGTGAAAAGCAGTAATGTGTTGCCTTTTATTTTTTCTTCCCACTTTGGCTTATGTTCTTCAACCACGCAGCAGCAACAGCACAGCAAAAGACACAGGCAGTGCTCTGCGTGACCAGAAAAATCAGCCTTCCTTGTAGGGTTGCCATTGTTTGCAAGCTGTTCTTTCAAGGCACCATGTCCTAAACCCACACTAGGGATGACGATCAAACTGTTAACCCACAGATCACCTCAGGAAGGAGGATGAATTTTTGCCATTAGATGGTCTAACCTGGAGAAGTAAATGAGATGGACAAAGGACCACAAAGTAAGACTCAGTAGGAGAAAATGTGGGATGAATCATATTAAAAGTGCTAGAATACAGAAGAAAGCAGGATGAGTGATGCTGACCCATCAGCAGAGCACATTGCATGTCATCCCCACCACAAGCCAAGGTATAGAAAGTCCTGGGTCAAGCAGGTCCTCAGAGCTCTTAATTTCAGGGGGGTTGCAAGGGTCTGCACCAGGCAAGGAGCACACCCGCTGCATGCACAGCCCTGCTCCATCGGTGGGAAATCTCAGAGCCAGGGATGAAATAAAAACACAGCTCAAGTAGAGTCGGACCTCGATCACCACGACAAGCAAAGTAGAGTCCTCACAGGACTGCACTGAAACGGTTCATTGTGTCAGGAGAAAAGCGCAATAAAATACTCCAGCCAGCTGCATTGCCTCAGAGTCCCAGACAAACGTGCCATGTTCAATCAGGGCAGAGGGACTTAAGGGCAAGGAGGAAACAGAGGATAGTTCAAGGCTCAAACTGGGAAATGAGACCAGTGGAAAGGCATGGGGCATGTTCAGTCCGTGGGGAGGAGGGACACGCTCACTCTCTGCTGATAACAAAGCACTGGGATAAACAGGACAGAGTAAATACTGATACGGAAGAACCACAAGAGGAGGATCATGGGGTCTGTTTGTGTCAAATAGTAGGATACACATTGTCACTATTATCTAGTACTTGAGTGCATTGGCAAGGGGCTGGGAAGTTACTATTCCAGGCTTGATTTAAAACATTCTAGGAAAAGGCCTTAGAACAACTAGCAAATTTGTCGTGATGGAGAGAGAGGTCAGGAAACGCATAAACCAGTAGGGCTGCTCTCTAACTTAATTAACACTGGAGTAGTGCATTAAAGATGTGAGAGGTAAATAGCCACAAACCCTACAGAACACCAGCAAAGCCCAGATATGCCCATTGCTCTCTCCTGGTCTTCACCTGATGCCGCAAAGTTTTCAGCAGCTTCAGCAGGTGCTTCCTAATCTATCCCTAGGGTGAGCACCTCATATCGCTATAGGAATCGCAAGGTGTCTCTCTCGAGCCCCGGCTGCCACTCCACAGGGATATGGGTGGGGTTTGATGTTCCTATGAATGTCCCAGAATCACGAAGGGCTCTCAGGCTGCACGTGGTGCCCACGCTCAGGCAACTCAATCCTGCCCTGGGGTGAAACGTATCCAGCTACAGCAACCATGCACAGCAAGTTAAGCGCAAGGCATGAGCATCTCCTGTCCAGCCTGCTGAACTTTCAGTCAGGAAGATCTGATTTGCAAAAGCCAATATCCAACAAAGCAACAGGGAAACATTAAGATAGAAAGTATATTTTACATGCACAAAACCTAGAAAATCAGACCCTTCTTTCTGGCAGCCATCACAAGTGTGGGACAACTCCCCTGTCAGCATCCTGAAATTAATACTGGATATTCAAAAAACACCAGGTTTTTTTGCAAAAAGTGGCAAGATGGAGTTTGATGACCAACAAGTGCACATCAGTCCAGCAGAAGAATTGCTGTAGCCACGCCAGAAACGCTCCAGTACATTATGCACATTCTCAGAGCAGCTTGCGAAAGAGCTCCTACTTGGTGAACAGCTGCTTGGCTCCCTCTTGGGGAAAACACTGAAATAAAGAAACTGGTGGTTTAGAGTACTCGAGCGCTATTACCTTAAATGCTCCTGATTTTCAGGAATCCTCCCAGACTCTCTGAAAGAGATGCCACGCTGGGAAGTCCAAGCATGTGAAGCAGTCAGTTTTAGCTCCACGTGAAACAATGCAATTGGCTTTAGAGACCATTTTAACTACACATTTGCTTCTGTTTGAAACATTCTGCAAATTGGTCCTGGGAGAGGAGCATCCTGGACCACTATCTTAGTTCATCTTTAGTTAGCTGAGTTCCCCCTGTAGTTTCATTAGCAGAAGCAGCAGTATGAGACACTTTCTCAGCCTATGGAGAGGAAAGGGTCACTGGGAAGGGTTACAGCTGCAGATGCTAAAAATACAAGGTGGGAAGGCAGTCAATGCTTTTAAGGGGCAACAGCTATTTCCATTTTGTGCATCCATTTGCTCTCCCTCCTGAACACCCTGCCTTCACGTTGTCAAATCACAGTCTTCAAAACTCTTCCTCTATGTGAGCCACCACCCACACTGCTTTCCTTGCCCAGCCAGCAAGAGTTTCCCCCTCCAGGATACCACTGATGTCCCTGCGAGGGGATGGGGAATCGATTTAACTCTCAGCACCCTTCTCGGCTTGCAGCAAAAAACTCCAATACCTGTCTGCAAAGGAGCTGTTACTAGTATTTCATAGGAGCTGGTAGAGGTGGTGACATCTGTGCAATAGATCAGAGCGGGCAAGGAGGAGTGGAAAGGCACGCTCTCTTCGAGCACAGCAGAGGATTTAATCCTCAATTCAACAGCCTGGCAGCCAGGGGCTGAAACCATGTGCCCTCTTCATGCACGCATACTTTATCCTCTCCCTGCCTTGCCCCCTCTGCATGCCATGGCGCCTACGTCACCTGCCGTATTGTGCCACCAACGCTGCAGCGTTGCAGCAGGGGAGCTGGGGTGACATCTCTGCCTATGACGGTCCGCTGGTATTCTCAGCAGAAAGCTGAAGAAGGCTATCATCTAAAGCCATGTTTAATCTGAAAATAACTCTGAACTTACATTTGTGGAAGGATCTGGACTCAGCCCCTTCCCATTGCTGCCACTTCACGCAGCCGTGGCACCAGCAGGACCAGGGCCAGGACCAGGACCAGGGCCACGGGCTGTGGCCCAAGTGAACTGTCATGAGCCAAGACCTCACCCTAGGTCCTCCCCTGCAAAGCTGCAGTGTTTATGGCACTGTTTAAGAAGCTTTAATTAACAACCAGTGAGACAACATCGAAATTATCTTCTTTTTCCAATTGAACTTCTCACTCAGGCATGGAAACTCAAGATTTTACAGAAATAAGTCCAGATAGAGGACACTTTTTTCCTTAGGCAAAGTATGTACATTTTATTAAGTGTGTGATCTTAAGATGCTCGAGCGATTTTTTTCAAAATATGGTTTGATGCTATTTTGGTCCCTTCAGTGTTTCAGGTCAGTATTGCAAGTACAGGCTAATTATCACCCGAGGTTACTGATCAAGAAGTCATAATTAATATCTCAACATTTCACCACTTCCTGATTTTATTTCTATTTCTTCCCTTATGCAAACTACTTAATAGCAAAGGATGCTTTGCAAAGTAGGGTGATTAGAGATTTATGTATAATTATAAAAAACATTTCCAAGTTCTATTTCCACATTCTTTAACATTCCCAAGGGGCATTTTTTGCAAGAAAAACCTCCATTTCTATTAACACTTCCTTCCCCTTTATGCTATGAATCCTGTATTTGCCTGTCTTCAGTAACCTCACAGTTACCACTAGGACATCCTCAGAACTGGTGAGTGGGGCAGGGAAAAGCAGCCAGGGCATGAGCTGGACCCTGGTGTGAATGACCCCATCCAGAAAGCACAGCAGGGGCTCGGTTGCAAGGAGACAGTCAGATGGCAGCAGTGGCACCACCAGAGTGGTCCTGACCTCCTCCAGCACAGAGCCATGGCCAAGGAGAAACCCAGCAAGGTGGTCTTCCCTGTCACTCCCTGGATGGGGCAGGGCATGCCAGCCACGCTGTCCTGCTACCGCTGCACGGAGCCAGGCTGGAGACATCCCCACCCCAAGGCAGCGCATGGCGGCAATGCCCCCATTGCTACTCCGGAGGAGCTCCTCCAGGCGCTGTGGTGTACCCCATATGGGAGCAGAGCTGTGCTGAGCTGCTGCTGCTCTCCTCTCTCTGGCTCACCACTACCAAGCCACGCCAACCGAAAGCAGTCGTGGCTGCAGGGTTGTCACAGCAGAGTGCAGAAAACTCAGTGGAGGGCAGCACACAACCGCTTCTCGCAGGCTTTGCACATCCATCTGAGCTGCAGCGCAGGTGGACACCAGCTCCGTAAAAGGTGTCTTAAGGGAACGAGCAGTGTCCTGGTCACAGACCACTCCTGTGCCTGGTTAACACAAGATAAGCAGTGCTGGGGAGAGGGAAGGAAAGGGAGAGATGTGATTCACCTCTCCACAACTTCTTGTCCGTTCCAGCAAAGAGTGTCGTTCTGAACAGCAGAGCTGTGGTTGCAGATGTACTCTGGCAAGCTTCTGTAAAAACTGCTGTGGGACTTCAGCTTTGTAATGAGTTCCCTGGAAGAAAGGGGAGAAAATGGTGCTCAGTTAAAAGAGGAAAAGAAGATAGGGTTGGTACACAAGAAAGTAGCTGGGTGCAAACAAACCATGAAGCATAGGTCTTATTTCTGACTTCAAGTAGCAGTTTGCATCATCCCCCGATGTTATTCAGTCAAGGGCTAAATCTGTGTTTCTCAGGGCAAAACTGCCTTGGACAGGAGGGATGCTGGGGCCGCAGAACCTCAGCCCAGCCATGCAGCATGCCAAGGCCAGGCGCACCCTCTGCGCTCTCACAGCACCTAAGGAAAGGTGCTGCTGGCTCAGGCCGAGCATACATGGGCTGCATTTGAGCAGCAAGTGCTCAGGCTGCCAGCAGTCCCCTCCACTTTGCAGAAGACAACAGAAGCCCTTCAGGAAAGGACAGTCTTGTCACTTTGTCTGCCAGACATCAGCCATCCGACACGCCTGCAAGGGCAGGTGCCATTTCTGGTGGCAGACCAGAGCGGACACTCTCAGCACAGACCTGTACAGATGGTTTCTGTACACGTACAATGCCTGGTTTCATGCTGCACGGTCGAAAATACAGGATTTCAAGGTGTATGCTGGGCTGGCCGTGGGGTCACAGTCTGTATTCAGAGGGACAGGTTACACTGAGCAAAATGACTCTGCCCCGGGAGGGCAGGAGGAGCCGCTGGAGCAGTGCTTGTGCCAGAGGGGATGGGAATCAGGCTGCACCTCCACCCCAGCACCCAGGACCTCCGTCCCCGGCAGGTCCCCTCCGGCAGCAGTCCAGAGGTGCCAGGACACCGGCTGATCCCCGGGGACTCTGAGAGCCCCCAGAAAGCGGACAGGGGCTGCGGGATCGGGATGCGCCCGTCCCCCCAGCCCAGGCCTGTCGCCTCGGGGGTCACTCAGCAGCTGTCACCGGGAAACACTGGCAGATTTAATTAGGTAAATGGCACAAACGGTAGGATAATATGAATAGCAGGGACTGAAGGAAGTAACGCTTGGCCTCGCAGCCTCCTGGCTTGGGTTCAGCGTGTTTCCCCGCTTTGGCAAGGGGTTGCTTCTCGGCCCCCTTCCTCCCCGGGAGGGATGCCGAGGGACGGGCACCTCGAGGTGGGAGCACTCTCAGGGGCTTCCCCTGGGTGCCCGGTGGGAGCTCAGTGCCCTGCCGGCACCCGGGAGGTGCCCAGCCCCACCAGCTGTCAGAGCTAGCACGCTTGGGCTGGCTGGG
>JANZLQ010000040.1:15320583-15333550 GCA_026212715.1 Elanus axillaris
AAAAGAAAAAAGAAAAAAGAAAAAAGAAAAAAGAAAAAAGAAAAAAGAAGAAAAAGAAAAAAGAAAAAAGAAAAAGAAAAAAGAAAAAACGAAAAAAAAGAAAAAAAAAAGTAGTGACCACAGTACCAGGTTCTGTGCAAAGCGCCACTGCCTCAGTGCAGCTGATGGAGGGCAAAGCCCCCACAGGCACCCCCAGCCCGGCCACGGCAGGACAGCATCGCTCGCGGCCCCGGGGCCACCATCGAACCTGCTCTGCTTGCCCAAGCACAAGGCAGGGCGGCCACACGGGGCAAAAAAACCCCTCACCTGGCACATCAGCAAGCAAATCCAGGGAGGGAAAGATTGGGAAGCAGCACACGTGTGATCCTCAGCGCCAATCTGATCACCACTTTTAAGGGTAAGAGCATTTTAAAGGTAATTTTCTAGAAGATTTTAGAAAAAGCTAATCAGCTTCTCCTTGGAAGAGAAGAGAGTGCATTAGACACTGTTGAATACCTGCTGCTGCCGCTTCTCATTCAGTCCATGAGCTCTGCTCTGCTCTAAAGGAGAGCTTGCTATATTTGACCTTTGCTTAAACTTTACACGGAGTTTCCATTTGTCTTCTATCTGAACTCTTCTGCTCATAGATTCATTCTCCAGGAAGACACAGTATTTTTTTCCCTCAAGGGGATGGCCTCATTTTTGAAGACTTCCTCCCGCAATCTTCTCTGCTCTCTCGAGTTCACGTATGTCATTTTATACCTATTCCCAAGTTTCCTTTGGTGGAAGCTGCACATTAAACTGAAAGGCGATTAACTATTATAATTGATTCAAACACAGCCTCTGAAAGGGTGATTTGCTACGGTATGCACAGAAGAGATGACTACAGACCTCAAGAAAACACGCTGCCTTCGGGGGAACCAACTGGTGCCCACCAAACCCTCAGCATCGTTCAGCAGTGGAACCCAGTTTGACCAGTAAGGCTCAAAGCCTCAGCAACGCAGCTGCCTGCACTGGTGCTTCTTTCCCAATTCTTTTTAACAACCTACTCTGCTGCACATCATGCGTATTATTAGCATTATAAAGAACGCATTTGTGCCCCGTTTATCTTCAAAGTCACCATAAAAGTGAACCTGAAGTCTATTACTCAAGCGCTGCTATAGAAATCCGCTTAATTAAATTCTAAAGGGCTTAAACCAAAAATATACATTGTGATGATGTGGGATAGAACATAAACTTTTTAATAGTAGTAACCAAGCACATTTACCATTTCTACAGGTGTAATAAAAATGCTAATATATGTTAATGTTTAGTCTGTGGTTAATGTTTTGTCTTGTTAATTTCCCCAGGGCTTTTATTACTGATTTAAATCTGCCACACTACCCCAGTGATTGCATCGCCTTCCACAAACTGCACAACCACTCTCTCAAACGAATGCTGATTAACGGAAGCAAAGAAACATTTAGCTAGGACAAACACTCTTATTATATGCTTGTAATCATTATATACATTTTGTCAGGAAGATAGGAAAGAGACAACTCCCCGCTCTCTCACTCTTCTCACAGCGGAAAATATGATTATGGGCATAAAAATGAATTTACAAGCCTTTATTTTAGGAAGCACATCATTATTAACTAAGTAATGATTGTTCTTCTGGTTCCAGGCACTCGAGCAGAAGAACAAACCAAGTATGATAACACAGATGTCTTCTACGCACATTTCACTAAAACTCCTCATCAATGGAGCCCTAAATGTTATTCATCAGGTCCATAGTATTATGATTTCCATTATTCAGACATCACCTTGCAAGGATTACATAAGAGACAACATCCTCACTCACTCACGCAGAGCAGCAGGAATCGCGGGAAGTGACCTACTCTCCATGCCGAGGAGAAGAGCATTTAATAATGCATTACCTTTAAATAATGCAATGCTATAATGTGTAAAACGCACACAAACACTAATGCTTAGAATAACAGAGCGTCTGTCACATCAGTGCCCGTGGTGACGCCCAATACATGCTGCAAACATGTGCCACAAATGCTCAGGGACCCCTGCAGCTACCAGACCAGGTTACGATCAAGACCATCACCACTTGGTCCAGGTCCAGGTCTTCAAACTCCTGCAGACCACGAAGACATGAACAAGGAACTTTCAGAAAGAAATATAACTTCATTTTTATATCCCACCCTTCACATAGAGCACCACAAGACACTTTGCAGAGTCTCAGTGTCACAGCAGGAAGACGGGGCCCAGGGAGGACCGATGGGTGCCCCCTCCTTGGCCTCGTTTCTTGTCTGCAAAGACAGCTCTGACCACCAACCGAGAGAAAAACAAGAGAGGGCTCAAGACTTGATGGAAGAGGACCCAAGGGCACCGCCACCCTTGCAGACTCCCGCTGCTACCCGAGGCGCTCGCCATGCCCCAGTGTCACCCAAGGGCTAACTGGTGCTGGTTCCTCAGGGCAAGGAGCAGGATGCGTTCCCCACACAGCCACAAGCACTGATGCGGCAGAGGTGACACCAGAGCCAGCAGGTCCAATGCATCGCGTGGTTACGTGGTGGCTCTGCCCCAGAGCCTGAATAAGGGCATGGGTGCAGCAGCTCAGAAGAGCAGTGAGGAGGAGCGCAAGGGACTTTTTAAGGGTTTCCACCCTTGGTGCTAATTGCTGAAGCTGGATGATCCCCATCTACAGTTCCCCCTGCTGTGTCAGGGTTCAAATACCTTAAATCAGACGGACACCACCACTGCATTTCCATCACTGCTCCCGTTAGGGCATGCCACCCTGTCCCCAGGAGGACCTGATGCCCCGTACCTGTGCCGCAGCATCCAAGGCACCTCCACACTGTGTCCCACCAGTCCCGACCTCTGCGCTGACCCAACTTCTCCCAGCACAGGATACCCTTTCCTTAAAGGATCCGTGACCTCAGCGTGATTCGAGCCCTTTCAAACCTTCATAAAATAATGCAAACAAGATGTTTCTTCTTTCTGGCGTCCCCAGCATGCAGCGTTTAATCCTCCAAAGAAAGCTGCTTTGTGTTTAAGCAAAAGGCTGTTTATTGTTATTTATAGGTAGAGAGGAAGTCAGACTAAATGATCACAGTTGTTCCTTCTGCCTTTATAATCCATGACATATAATTAAAGCACAACTTTTCAAGTCAGTGTTTCCCTCCAGTGTTTTGTTAATTCCATATTTAACACAAAATCTGGTATTTCAGTTCTGATGGTCGGACCTCGGCAGCAAACCACAGGGCAGGCGGCTGGTGCCCCAGACAGGGCTCTGACCCAACCCAGCCAACCGACTAGGAGAGTCAAGGAAAAAGCATTTACTTAATTTTCAGCACACGCTTACACAGTTTTCCCAAGCAGAGACATTTCCTGGAACAGGGCCCTGTAGCATACTAATGCACCCATTACGGTTTTAAGTTAGATCTGCGCACTATGATGTTTCTTAGACAACCAAACTAAGGCTTTATTCTTGGAAAGAGAAGTCAGCCTTGCTTAAAAGGTGACAACAGAGCAAAAGGGAAGATGTGGGAGAAATCCAGAGAAAAGCAGGATTGTCTCTGTGCTAGACTGACCAAAGCTAGGTTCAGGAGCAAAAGGCGGCAGCAGCTGGAGCCCAGCTCCTGGTGAAGCCCCGAGCCCCTGACGTCCTGCATGGCCAACGTGGGGGCATGGCAGAAGCTGAGGGCATGGCTGCTCCTGATCCCAGGCTGCTGCTGTGCCTTCAGGACTCTGATATCCTGAGGAGGCTGAAGACGCTCCAAACTCAACCAGCTGATTTCAACATTAGCACTGAATCACCTAACTTGCCAGAAAATTTGGAGTCAAGGTAGGGAAGCCCATTTCTGCTAAGGATGCTAAATACATCGCAATCATACAACTGTGCTTTGTGCAATCTGTAATACTTGCACAATTGCTACTGCAGGCCCCTAAAAAACCCTCCTGTTGTGGGCAATTAAATCTGCTCCATCCCAACAGACTGAAAAGCAAAGCAAAGAATTGGCTTGAGGAACTACCAGGTTCTACCAAGAGGTTTAAAAAAAAAAGAAAAAAATTACTTTCTGCAGCTCTACCTGTTGCAGAGCACCAGTAGCCGAACAACCACCCTTTGAGAGCACCAAGTTCAGCGCAGGCTGCAAGGTCCAGCTCTCCTGGAGGAGTCGGCGGAGAGAAGGCTGGTTCTGCCCCATCGCGCCAGCAGCCGGTGGCAGCGGAGCCCGGGGCAGCCCTGCTGCCCACCGCGGTCCCCCCACCGCCGAGGGCCGGGCGATGAGAAACAGCACGGGGCAAAGGCGGGCAGCACGACGGCTCCAGGCAAGCGCCGTGCGCTTGTTATTTTACTTCCCTGGGTTAATTGGTTTCCTTCGCAGATTTCTGTGGGGTTTAATATCGCGACGTGTTTGTGCCTACGGCACTACAGAAAGGAACAATCCGAGAGAAATAAATTCCTAGCAGCTTAATTTAGAGAGGAAAAACAGATACCTGCCATCAGTCTGGAACGTAAGCCAGCAAGCCAGAGACAGTGCCTATAATAGGTTATTTAACAGCAGCCGTGTCAGCTGGGTTGCAAATGTGGTCAATACCTACCAGTCCAACTTCACCCCAGCAGCCACGAGTAGAGATTCAATTATTCTTTGAGTAATACATCGTTAAATAATTTAAAAGTTACTGCATGACTTCCCCCCCCCCCCCTTTTTTTTTTAAACCAGACCGATTCAATTTTGGAAGTATAAAGCCATTATAATGTGTCAGCTAGCAATTAGCTACTGTACACTGTTTATTTTTGAATATAATCTTTGAGTAGAAGGGCAATATTCTTAGAAATGCAGCATTAACTTGTTCCTCAATGACTTTAATATGGCTCTTTTCAAATTACTGCTCATAAAATCTCAGGGAAGAAAAATTTACTGATGATATCCCATCTCCTTAATTAGTTCTCTCTCTCTATCAGCGATCCAACAGCAAGTGTAATATTTATATAAAATAAAGCACACAAGGCTTACCACTAACTCTGCTTTAACTGGTGATATCAAGACAAACAGGTAAAAAGCAATGGCTGTTTTGCAAGCTGCGCAGACCGTGCTCACAGGTATACGCAGCTTTTCAGATTTATACTTCAATAAACATTTGTACTGAAACCATCCCAAAGGTTTTTATGTCACTAATAGTATTTTTCACTTTAAAAATGCTCTCTTCCCTTCCTGCGCTGAATGGAAAACCTTTCCAACCCCGAAGGGTTTGGTACCCGTCATTCCTCCCCACTCACTCAACCCTTACAAAGGACCATAGCCCTACTTATTTTAACCTCCCCACAGGAATAACTCCCCCCAGCAGCCACCTTTTGCTCCCTCCATCCACCTTTCTCTTTCCAAAGACCAGTTTCTGCTAAAACAACAAGGCTGTAGGCACCAAAGCTCACCAAACCATTCAAAGAGTTTTTAAGCTGCTGAATATCTCCAGCAGAATAATTACAACCATTTGTTTTCCAGCTAAGCCTGGAACAACCCCACAGCACATCAGCCTCTAGCGAGGGGTGCACAAGGCTCTCCCCATGGCAATGCCATGGATCTCCCCAAGCAAAGCTAAAACAGAAGCGTAATAATTGTTATTAACAGAAAGCGGTAAAATATCTCCGCACAGCAGAGATTAGCTGCTGGTAAAATTAATCCATTCAAGGCCAACGCAGGGCTCAGGAAGGCCCTGTGTTCTTTTTTCATTGTGTTTTTTCTTCATCTGTTGATTTTTCTTAGTTTTGAAGCTACCAGATCCATAGCAACTTTTTTTTCCCTGACAGTCAGTCCCAGCCTAATCCAATTAAAGGTCAGCACCAAGATAATTTACTCAAAATATGGCAGACAAGGTAAAAAGACTCCCATTAGATTTTTGCTCATGATAAAGGAATTATATTTCTCCCAAAGACAAATCAGGCTTATTGACAATGTAAATCATTCTTTTCTATAAAGACATAAATATCTGCAGGGCTTTTCTGAGACTCTGTTGTAACACATTTTGTTTTTACATGTACTGCGGTTAGCACAATTGAATTACAGAATGACTTACAGCATTAGATTAGCTTCTGCTTGATTGAGAATATCTTTATAATGGAAATCGGTGTGCACTTTTAACCTCGTTACAATGCTATACATGTCTGATTAATATATTAAAATGACTCATTCAACAATAGGCTGTTCACAGACAGAAAAGAAATTAATTCGACTTTATCACAACACCTTTATTAACATTGTCAAAATAAGGACTAGAATTTGATTACAAGAAGCAGATTCCAATAAACTGATATGCAACAATTCCAAAATGAGGGAGGGGAAGCATTAGATTGAGAAAAAAAATGGACTAAATACTTTCAAGGCTTTTTTGTGCATCTTCTTCACTTTCCACTCACCTTGCAAGTTGTAAGCTGGGCATTTCCACAACTCCCTGAAAAGATAAAAATCTTGCACCAAAATCTTCAGGTAGAAAGTGGTACTGAAGTGCTTTCTGGCTCCCAACCAGCAATGGGAACTACATGAAAAGACAGCTTAGACATGTCCTGGACATTTTTCAGCATCTGCCAGGCAAACCCTTTTGGGCCCATCTGCTCTGAGCTACTGGTGCCATTTTGCTGGTCAGAACCATCCCAGCATCACCTCACACGGTTCCCACTGTCCCCAAGCACTCTCCGCACCCTGGTTTTTGGGTTGTCCCTCAGGGAGCAGACAGAGGATGGATGACTTGAATACCAGCACAGGCAGCTGAGGTATCTATGGAAATACCTGCTCTCTGGTGCTCTGGAGAGCAACAGCGTGAAGTTTATTTGTACAGTGATACAGATCAATACATGCAATCCAAGAGTTAATAAGCTTTAGAAAGACATAACTCTGAGCACATCAATCACCCCCAAATTATCCTCAGTAACCACCAAGCTCACTCGCCCTCTCCAGGTCAGTGGCTAAGGGCATCACCTCTACCACCGCTGATGGCATGGAAGAGAATTAGGTATGAAAAGTGATCAGGTTAGAAAGATACACCTGCATAAAGAATTGCTGAATTTCCCAACTGCTGGCTTGCTTTTTCTTTTTTTTTTTCCCTTTTTAAACAGAAATAACTCCACCAAAGTCGCTGTAGGCAATCGGCACAGCTTTCTACAGCCAGCCTGCTCTCACTCAAATGAGTCTTCGGAAGAATAATGCAGTTAGCAGCAAACTTCACTCTCCAAGAGCAGGCTCTGTGCCCTTGGGGGTTTATTAGTGGGGGTACACCACAGGTAGGGATGGAAAAGGCCACCGGTTCATTTTGCAGTAACCCAAGAGGCCAAGAGGACTGTGCGAGAGCTCTGCCAGCAACGAGGGGTGCATTGCTGCAATGGACAGCTGAAAAATCTGCCTCAATCCTTTGTTGTAATTTTTTTTTCAGCTAAATGTATTTGTAGATGGCATCTTTCATGCCTGGTACCTCAAAGCCACTTTACAGTAAGATGTAAAAATGATATAATTCACAGCACCACACACAGGCAGAGAATTCAAAATAAAGCAAAACACTCACTGCAACCCAGCCCGTCATCCTCTCCAGCGCAAAACAAAATGCCGCTGCTCTGCCCAGGCAGCTCTGGGCACTATTCCTGCTTTGCAGAGGGTTGCTTTTAAGTTTCTGGTTTGTTCTTGGCTCAATTCATCAGCATTGCTAATGGGAGAGTTAGTTCTAGTTTTAAGGCAGCAACACTCACAGGGGTTACTGTCACTGGAAGTAAACTCAGCACGGTTAAGATGAAGGATGCCCGGCGAATGACCCCAGATGGAGGTCTTGGTGGAAACTCCAGTCACGGATAATGAGGCCAAAAGAGGGTTTAGCGTAAAAAGCATAAAGAGATGGATATTGGTGAGCACGAGTCTGGCGTTGCAAAGCTGCGGGTCTTAGCAAGGATAAAAATCTTCAGGAAAGGAAATGGGCCAGAATATATTTTGCTAATAAGGCATCTATGTTAATAGAGGTCGCCGGAGGCTGCAACAATCTGGACAGCAAGCAAGAGAGCCATGTCCACGGGGCTGATACTCGGGGGTTTTATCTTTCTGATGAAACAAAGACATGCGGCCAGTTTTGAGAAAGAATCCCAGAGGCAGCTCCCCAATTCCCCAGTAAGCGTAGAGGGCAATAGCTTGTCTGGAGGGACAGTCTGGACCGAGCTAAATAAGAGGAAAAGCAGTTCATGCCATGTGTATAACTCCTCTGTGGGCTCCTCGGAAGCCAGGCGAGTCAGCCCAGACCTAAAAGCCTCCTGTTTCTGCCATGCATCAGCTTGTAGCATCCTTCAGGTAAACTAAATCTGAATCTCATCAAGGACCCTGAGCATGAGGCTGGTTTAATTCTGAAGGAGGTTCAGCTGTAAAGCTCAGCTGCAAATACACTCCCAGTGACTGGGCTGTGCCCCAGCCCTCCCTGTTGCGAGGGGCAGCTCCTCCCTGGCCAGTACCTCCAGGTCCCACAGCTCCTGAAGCAGGAGGAGCCTTAAGACACCCAGAGGGAACTTTCTGACACTGTGATCTTTGGTTCAGCCTGAAATTCAATTTTTTTCCACTTAAATCCAATCTACTTCAAGACCTCGGATTATGTCCTTGACCATTACAATCTATTACACAGAGACAGTTTGAAATTTCAAAGCCTAAAGCACAGTGCCCAAGGAACAGACACCCCCATACGTCCCCTCCTGCAATGTGCACAGTTTGCTTTGGATGACATGATCGCCAGCTCTCTCCTCTCCTACATCCCAAAGTATCCCACACCCAGCTGCCAAATACAGCTGTGGTGGAAGCCAGGAAAAAGAAGAAAGACGAGACAAAAAGACGATGCTCTGTGCAGTGAAGAAAGCTGCAAAATATTGCAAAGCTGCGTACTCTCATTTCCAACTGTTAAGACTGTATCCCGCAAAACTACCTCTGTTAGCTCTTTGTACTAATGTCAGGGCATCTCAGAACTAAGTATCTTTTTAAACGCTTGGGGGCCAGCTGCATAACACAACAAATCAGCTCCTACACTAAAACAAGGAACAGAGGAAGAGGCCGAGTGCAAACAGGTACACAGAACCAGTAATCAATCTGCATGAGATCTTTAGACTCGTTCTGACTTCAGCTCGGAAAAGATGCAAGACATCCCACCATGTGCAATCTGCGTGCATCTCCCTCACGCTGTAGCCAGCATATGATTTGAAGTGAGATCAAGCCAGGCTCAGTGGGTGCCGTATGATATTCCCGCCCATAAAATGCAGCAGCCTGAAAAAGCTCTTTTTAAGCCACAGAGTAGTGGGGATGAAGTTGCCACCAACCGAGTGATCTGCCTCTGACTGAAGTAAATGAAAAAATTCATGTGAGCTGCACTGCAAAGTTGGGTTGGGCATCAAATGCGCTGTCAAAAAATGCTCCCTACGCTGCCATGCGTGCATGCAGGGAGGCAGGAGCACCATTAGCAGCTACCTTCTACTTTTAATTAAAAAAAAAAAAAAAGCATCACTGCAAATTCCATTGAAATGGCACAACATGCCAGAGGCTAGAACATGTCCAGTTAAAAGGACAGAGAGAGAGCAAAAAAGGAGACAACAATATAAAAGTTTACAAATAGATGCAAAATCAAATGCTATTTTAAATTAAACCCATGTTGATATTTAATGCCATCTCCTCTGGCTTTGCACTGGCAGGTTTGAGCATTGCTGGCCACATCCACTGCTTCCACCTAGCAGCTCTGCGCAGCTCCGCGCACTCGCCCCTCTTCATCCGGACCCAATTCGTTGACAAATTGACCTAAAGTCTCACCATGCCATCAGGGCAAGCAGGAGGGGAGACCAGCATGCCACTTTGCCCATGCTGGACCCCAACAGAAAAAGGGCAAAGCTGACCAAAGACCATGAAAGGATGCTACCTGTGTCCTCTAGAGGCAAAGGTCTCGTTAGCAGTGAATTAATTGTGACACCAATGGCCTCCCTCCCCAGGCCAGACAAGAGGTAAAACTTTCACTAGGCTGAGAATAACCTCTGAGCCTCACTCCCTTAGAGAGAGAGGCAAGTGATGGTCAAGAGCACCCATCCCAAAGTCCCTTCCAAAAATGAGATGCAGACCCTTAATTCGCTACTGTGTATTTGAATGTTAAACCAAAGATTTAAGACCAGCAGCAGCATGCCAAAGTTGCTGGATCAAAACTGTTGATACTGGGCTGCAAAACTGCAGGCATGAATAATTGTTGCCCTTATTGTTTCAGCACCAGCCAAGCCGCCAACAACACAGGGATTTCTAGATCAAAATCGACCCCTTACAGTTCAGTGCCTTGCCATATACTTCCCTAACTATCAGAAAATCTTTAATATCTGAAACCTCTTCAGACAACAAATTGTAATACTCCCAAGGTATTTCCACAGGAATGGGAACGTTGCTGATATTGTCCTTGGTGATCAGGTTTATTTTTATCCTGCAGTGGGAACAGATGCTTGCTTTAACATGCCTTATCAGGCGTGTTACACCACCTATCACAAAATGGTTAACAAAAGTACATGATAAACACACCTTGGGATAGCTACGAGTGGGTCTGAGCTTACTGAAAACCAAATCCTCACCCATATTTCCAGCTTTAAGTGAAAAATGGAGCTAGTTACCAGCAAGCATTAGAGAACAGCCTGAGGATTAAACTTTGCCGATAAAGAAACTGAAAATACAGAGGCTGTACATCCAGCCGACTATCCCATGAGCAATGCCAGCAGAAAGCAACCCGCATTAAAAGTACAAAGAAACCGATCTCGGCGTCTCAAAGGGAGTGACTTCTCGAACAGTGCTGTAATTTCAAAGCTTTCCTCACAAGTCTCTTGCCAGCTCTAGCACGGAAAGAAATCCATTAGCAGAAAGGAAAACTCACCGGAGTTCCCTGCTGCTGCAACCCAGCGAGTAAAGCAGCTTCCAGCAAGTCACCAGGTGAGCCGGCTCCAAAAGCAGCTCCCGGGCAGCATCCAGGGAAAACTGCACCGGCATTACCATGCTGACAAATGCACAGAACCACTGTGTATGGCGACAGGTATTTTCATCTCTGGGTGCCAAAAGTCTCTTTACTTACATATTCTTGATTTTCATCCCTGTGCATCTGCTAGTACTGCAAATTTTTACACCGATTTGCGACAGAGCAACGTTTCTCTCTGTGGTGCTACAAGTAAAGTAGCTGGTTATCTTTTCAGCAGGCTCATGGTCTCCCTACCAGCATTCGCCTCAAAATCAAGGGCAAACAAGGCTCCCGTTTGCCCAACTCTGTTCCTCCCTGGGGCTCCCCGGCAGCTTCCCACGGCCAGCGTCAGAGCTGGGTTCACACCCGGCACTCTGCCTGCGCTGGCTGGGATGAGCCCTCTGGCTTTGGGATAAAACCAAACCCAGCCCGCACTGTGGCTTCGCCTCCTCAGCAGCTCTGCAGCACAACTATATAACCTAGTTAACCCAGACCTGAGCAGTCTTTTAAAGGTGTTTGCAGGGAGGTAAAACAGCAGGGATCCGCTCACAGTGCAAGCACATTGAAAACTGCACCCTGTTCCCAAACAGCGCTGGTACCCTTCCTCGAACCTGCTCCCCTCCTCAGCACAGAAGGGTGCGATCAGTTGAACCAAGGTCTGGCTACCTTCATTTTGCAATTTAACAGGATTTTCTAGAAACTCAGCCATCAGTTCTGGGTGAAGAGAAATGCTTTACTGAGCTCCCCGCTCTTTCCTTTCTAGGCGATACTCTGCAGGTGTTGCTGCACGCTTCCACCGACTGCAAAGGGAGCAGCAGGGCCGGGCAGCTCTATCAGCCCACCTCTTTGCATTTCTCCCTAGAGATGCAGATGTCCAGGCTGGGGCACACTTGCCTGCCAAGTTTCTTGTTATGTTTTTTTTTGGTGGTGGATTGCTGGTGGTTTTCATAATGTACTTTTTCTACAAGACTTGTAAGACTCATCTTGTATTCCTTTGCAACCTGTTCTCATTCCCAGATTCAGTCATGTTACAGACACATCAGCTCCAGAGCATCTTCCGTGCCCAACCCTGATTACGCTAACACCTACGGGTCCTGACAAGCAGAAGCCCCATTGCGGGAGGCAGGGAACGGCGACTGCAGCTCCGTGTCCAGATGGAGAGGCATCACACGACAGCTAAAGGGCAGGAGAAGTCCTGCCACCCCATCCCAAGGGCTGAGAGGGGACACGTGCCCTGCTGGGTGTGCAGGACAAAGCAGCTAACGCAGCCAAAATCCACATCCCTTTCTCTGACAACGCACACCTGCAGTGCATCCTCCTCCTCACATGCAATACATGGCTACAGCCTCACCCCAAGCTACCCACCTTTTGTGGTTTGTCTCTCACTATATCAGGAGTTGCCTGTTGCTTCCCACTCTGTTGGGATGGCTTCAAAACCCTGATGAGTTACGGAGTGAGGGGGGGAAGCATTAAGAAACAAATATTTATGTAGATAAATTAATACCTGTGTCAAACGAACAGCCTTCACACCTCAACTCTGCACCCTTTCAAAATAAATTTACACTGCTGGCTTAAGGTAGGGAACCCCATGGGGAATCAACTATTAGCTATGTAAGACACCCAGACCTGTCGTCTCTCCTGTATTTCCAACAGCAGAGAAAGTATTAACTTCAAGAGGTGCTGGGGTTGAATATTTTATGAAGTTTATTTGTACTGCATCTCTCAGATTGTCTTTGTTTGTGGTAGAAAGCACAAACAGACTGACTAAAATTACTCTTCCCTACATTCATGATTAAAATATCTACAAGAGGTAGACATACTAGGCACATTTTCAACCAGGGAAAAAGTTGCAGATAGGAAAATTAATATAGATACAGCCTTAGACAGAAATTTTTTTTTCTGGTCTGCACTGAGACTCAGCCTCCTTGATAAAGTATTTTAATAGCATATTTTGGGGGGGGGGGGGGGAATTTTTTAAAAAAAAAAATTTTAAAAATAAAAAAACCCTAAAAAACAA
>JANZLQ010000040.1:15333650-15348271 GCA_026212715.1 Elanus axillaris
TGTTTGGGGGGGGGGGGGCAAGTTTTTAAACAGACAAATTGTAGAAATAATAAAGCCCTAACATACCACCGCTGACAAATTAGCTATTAAAGCAAGACTTGGGATGGGAATTGTCTACTGCCAGATTACTGAATTTACTCTTCTGGATTGCTGTTTACATACCAGGAACAACACCAGCACATAGGCTTACATTTAAATGCATGCCTGGAGGCGCGCAGTTTCCAAAAGCAGATTAACAGCAGCATGACTCCTTGTCTTGGGGACTGCAGAGCTCCTCAGAAACCTACCTGGAGGCTCTGCAACACCTCTGGAGCTCAAGTGGACATGCCCTTTGTAGCCAGGTCTACTGTAAGCTATAAAAGGGGCCCAGGTCCCCGTGCAAATGCCTGCACCCAGCCTAGGGGTGGGTGGCGAGGGGGACAGAGGAGCAGCCGCATGGAGGAAGGATGCTCAGTCAGGTAATGCACGGGAGGACCTGAAATACCAGGAGGAAAAACTACTGCCACAGAAGCGCCACCGATGCTGTGAAAAACCAAAGAAGCCCAAAGGACAGGCAAGGGCAGTGGTGCTGTTATTCCGGCCATAATCACTACAGGCATGGAAGATAAGTTTTCCATAATTCCAGGGGATTTTAATAACAATTAAATAACTTGTCAATATCCTTAACAACATACAGGTGAATTGAACTTTGCCTACAGAAGCAGTAGCGGCCAAGGTCAGTAATGAAAGAGGTCAATATGAGAAGCCAGCATGACAGCAAAGCCCCACATTTTCAAAGACAACTCCCATGGCATTTTATACTTTGATATGACAATGGTGTCTAAAACCAATCATATTTACAGGATAACAGTAAATACAACTGTTTGCTTCTGGGTATATTCTTTGAAACCCAGTATGTGCTGATAAGTTTAACAGAGAAACTTTCATTCCAGCAGAGCTAAAAAAAAATTTCTTTTAGAAAATTGTATTCTATCCCTTACACGCAGAAATATTTACCCCAGATCCCAGAAGCAGACTGGCTATCAGAGTCAGGCCATCTGCAATGCTGTAGTTAAGACTGTCAGCACTTCCTATTACTGCCTTATTCTTCTACTGAACAGCTCATACCTTGATGCGTAAAAAAAAGGTGTTCTAGGCTCAGGTTTGATCTAAGAGCCTTAGCTGAGCGACACTGGTGTTTTAAAAATAAACTTTTAAAAACCCAGTGGCCATTCTCTTTAAAGTGACAATTGCAAGACAATTGGCTGGCTTGGCCTGGATTTTTTTCCTCTGCACTTCTATAACTCAAAAATGTGTCTAGAGCAAATAAAAGAATCACTCAAGTATTAAATAATCGAGGGGAATTATGTTTAAATAAGTACCTAAATATATATGGCACTAATGAATTCAAACAGCTCTATCAAATATGAAAGCACTGACTGTTTTTGCAATGCTCAGTGATTTCTTATTTTAAAGGAAGTCAATTTATGTTCTGGTTTGGCAGAGGATGGGCAGATTATGGCTCTACTGCCATGGCTTGTGTTGACTTTAGTGGCATTCCATCTACTCAACCTCCCACAAACACATTCTCGGTAGACAGATCAAGGTCTAAATATTCAATAATATAACTGAGAGTCATGTTCCTTCACTGAATACATGGACAACTTCAAGAAAAAGTGCATTTTTATTGTTGTGCCAATAAAAAAAGAATATGGGAGGACAAACACTTATCCTTTCAGGATCATACAGCAATGCACATGTTGCGTGTGCTTGCGAAATCCGACATACAGCCTGTAAGGGCAACGTTTCTGTTCTGCCTTAGCACCTACAAGCACGGTAGGTTTGCTGGTGCAAAACATGTTGGATGCTTTTGCTCACAGCTGAAAATGTCAGCTGATCTTTCAAGATCTAACAGGCTCACGCTACATGTAGATGTAAGTTTTGTTTCTTATTGCCTTGGAAATGCCAAGTGGACTTAGGGTTGAGCTGGGTTTTCTCTCTGGTATACATCATTATCACCTGTAACACGAATTCTCCATCTCACCTGACCTCAAGCTAAACCCACAGTTACATCTCTGCTCCTTTGCTGTTCCAGAGAGGGTTGACGGCTTCTGACTGATGGGAGAGGAACCTGCCCTGGCTCCACAGCAGCAGAAGTCGAGCCCAGCAGAGCCGCTGCCCGCGGACCCCATCAGCCAGAACCTCCCTGTCTGTGGTCCTGGGAACACAAGAAACGCTTGGCAGGCTGCTGTAAAACAGGGATTTTCTGCAGAAAGGGGCTAAGGCATGCAGGTTGAAAGCCAGTGTCCTGCACTGTACCCTGGAGCCTAACGTGCTGCCCACATGTCCTTCCTGCACCCATCTGCCCAGGTGACGGACAGAAAAACCCAGCCCTCAGCCACAGCTTCCTCCTGGTCACTGCGACACCAGAGTAATCCAACTTACTGGAGGTTTGGTCCCTAAATCCCTTCTAAGCAATGAGAAGAGCTTGCACCATGTGTGCCAAACTACCCAGGGGGTGTGAAACTGCCCGAGTGCCACCACATTATTTCACAGACTGCGTATGTGCGGTGGCATGTCTCAGGCAATCACTGAGAAAGATGGCACATAAAACAGCACGAGAAGAGTGCTGCTGGCTGAATGCCACATAGCTCAAAATCCATAAGTCGATACATTTCCACGGTCCCCAAAAAAGATAAGAGTTACTTACGGTGCAAGTACTACAGTGACCTACATAAACACAGCTCTTTTGTAAACAGGACTCAAGAACGACAGGAACAAGCAGCTAACAGGGAAACGGTGGCAGATTTTAATCATCGTTGGCTTTAAGCAAACTACAACATTCCCGCACCTTTGCCCCCATCCCCAACTCTACCCTACCTGCACCGAGCAGCTCAATTGCATCTCAAGAAAAATCTCCTCTGCAAAACAAGTGTCATATTACCACAGTCCATTTGTCCTTGGCATTCAGAGCAGCAGGATTTGCTGAACAAGAAAGCCTCAGTTTCTCGGGAGGCTCAGAAATTCACACAACGTGTTTTTTAAGAGTCGGGTCACTCCTAATAAAAAAGAAATAACCTCATCCCTGAGATTAAATGCAGCCCCAGACTGGAATGAGTTACCAAAAGAGGGAAAATCAGATCTCCTTTAGTAAATCAGGAAGCAGGGGATGCCATAGTATGTGCCTCCACTTGGCATCTCTTTGGAGGTACATTTTAGCGATGTTAAAGGAGGCAGGGGACAGCTGGAGAGCAACACCAGCCTTTCAGAGTTACCCAAGGCAAGTGCAGTGCCTGGGGAGTACTGAAGATGCCGGGACATCTCAGCTCCTGATCTCACAGCCCAGGTACAAGGCTGATGCCAGGATTACTCCAGACCCGTCCGCTCTGACCAAGCTGAAAAGAGGCAAAGCCCATAACTGAAGCCCAGGCTCCACAAACACCAGTTTCAAATGCTACTAAAAGTTTTTTAAAAATCAGAGAATTGGGAGGAAGGAGACAGGAGGTGGTAATTGGAGCATTTGGGGTTTGTTGCTTGGAGGAAAGGGGTAGGTTGGTTTCAACGCGTAGACCTCATGGTACACAACTGAGCCCTGCCGTGGCAATGGGCTAGGGGAACTGCAGAAAACTACTCACAGTGGTTGAGAGCTTTCCTTCGTTCTTCTGCACGTAGACGATTGCATCCCGCACCAAGGAGAAGAGGTTCAGGAGGACGTGCTCCATGTCATAGATGCCATGCATGCCTTTGGTCAGCCCCTCCAGAGACCCGATGTACTCTCGCCAGTGGCTGTCGATCTCTACGACGCCTGCCAAGCACCCATGCATCACCGCGCAGCAGTAGCTGGCACAGGGCTTGGCCAGGAGGAGCCCCTGGCAGTGTGAGCAGTACCACATCTTCAGCAGCGCTCGTCCACAGTCCTTGCTGAATTTTAAGTGGTCAGTAGTGTTTATCACCTCGATCCCCAGGTTGAGCGCCTGCAGAAAGACTCGCGTGGCCTGCAGTGACTTGGACACCTGCGTCATCATCATCTTCGGGTAGTTACCAAAGACCTTGAGGTCTCTCCTGGCTGCCCGTAGGCACTCTGTCATTTCCACGGAAGGATCAGGGAAGCCGGGATTAATCAAGTGAGAGTAAACCAAAGGGAATAAACTGTCAAAAAATTCATTTATCATGTTATTAACACTGATGTCAGAGCCCAATATGTACAGCGAGACATCAGTAAAAAGTTCTCCAACAAACTTAAGAGCTCTGGGCCCCATGGTCTGGTAGTGGGTCCTAAACATGCTGTTGGTGAAGTTTCTTGCATGCCGTACTACAATTTCAAAGGCTTCTGCAAAACAGAACACAAAAAAAAAAAAAAAATGTTAAGAGACGATGAGCTCAGAAACAGGGAGGATAACGTTATCCTGCATTACTGCTGCAAAGGCTGGTCCCATCCTGCCTGCTTCGGGTCAAACGCCTGCTGGCAGCCGTGCCTGCTGCAAAACTTACCAGCATCAGCGCTTTTCAGGGAAATGCATACATTCTTTAAAACACAAGCTACATTTCAAAATGGCAAAAAACTATGATCTAGTTAACATTTCAGCTTTTAAAGAAAATATTGATTCAAGAAAAGGGCTAGACTGCAATTTCTTTCTCTCCCCCTTTCATATTGATTCGAAATTAACAGGAATTCTATCTTGAGACTTAATTTAAGACAGAGATAAATGTTTGACAAACTGTACAGTGTTTAAAATCAGGAAACAGTAAATGCTGACATTCCATTATGAAAAGGAAAATATTTATAGGAGCTTAATCACAGAGGCTATTCGGACTCAACCCCCAGCACCCGCCCTGCACTAAGTGTCCTCAAAGCCATCTGAAAAGCCTCTGCAGTGCTGTAGCTTTCCCAAATGCATCAGGCTCACTTCAGCTCCAGATCCAATGTTTCATCTGCCCTGGGCATGAGCTGCTCCGTGGTCCAAAGTGATGCTGAGAGCTGGTGACGCAGCGTCCATCCGCGGGTGCCCAGCCAGGACCACTCTCACACACATCAGGTGTTGCCAAACTGCCCCGTGAAGCTCAAGTTTTACACAGAGACCATCAATTTGCTAGGAAAAGCCAGGCTGCATTTTCCCTTCTCCACCTTCAAAGACTTGAGCACTTTCTGTCCACACGTCCTCCATGCAGCAAGCAGGAGAGCCTCTAGCAGCACAGTCACTGCGCGGTTATTCCCTTAATTACAGCCCTCCTCACCAGGAGGCTTCCAAAATACCCATACTCAGGTATGCAAAGACAACGTATCTACACACACCCTAGTTTGCAAGTTAAAGCATTAGAAGGGGAGGCCACCAGTGCAAACTAAAGTCTTTTTCTTTGGCCAAACCTCTCTACCAGCCTGTGTCCCACCCTCCAGGGTACTATTCATAAAATGCTAAAAATAATGAACAGCCTCTCAGTTCACAGGTCACTGATACCCCGCGATGTAACCACTTTCAACTGTGTCACTCTAGAAACACACATCCAGGCTCAGTTTGCATGAAAATTATTCATGTTCAATAATTAAAGGGAATGTTTAATTTTTAAAACCATAAGTGTTATTTTTCCCATTTGTTAAAGCTGGGATGCAGCTGAGCATGGCCTGACGTGTCTCCACAGGGGTTTGTTATCAACGCTATCACAAGCAATGTCAGGCCTCGCTGCTCGCCCTGCATAACCTCTCACATTACTCAAGAGTTTTTGAGACCATCACGTCTCTGGGACTTCCAACTCTTTCTTCCCGGGTGCCCCCTTTGCAGGCATGCCTGGTGGGACAGGGACCCAATGCTGTTTGCTGCCCTCCACACCAGCATGCAGAAAGCTATAGTGTAAGCAGCGATCAAAGCAGAAATGACTGATTTACAAACAATCCCTCCATCCCACCTGGTGCCTGCGCACCTCTCACACATGCTACTGAAGCATTTTGTCCACAGCTCCCTCACCAGGACTTGCCCCAGTAAACCCAGAGCAACCAGCTGCATTCCCAGACGACAGCGATCCTTCCTAACGCCACACACTGAGGGATGCAGCGGTGCAAGGACACAGAGCCCCTCTCTCCGCGCCTGCCTCACCTCGACGGCAGGCATCTCGCTCCTCGCACCCACACAGAGTATTGCAAAGCTCTCCAGGCACAACGGCACGCCTGACACAGAGCGAGGTAAACATGTGGGCTACGCAAGCAGAGCAAATTCTGGTTGCACTGTTATTAAAAGTTTTAAAACAAAAGAAGTCTCTTTAAATAGGGCACATGGATTACAAAACTTTTTTCTGTCCTTATCCTCAAGAGCACCAGAATAGCTTTTGCCTCAAAGAGCACAAAGAACTTTTTGGACCAGTGTTTTTTTTTGACAGCACTGCAGACAGTGCCAGGATTTTCATGCTGTGCCTCACCATTCGCCTTTAACCTCTACTCTGTTAGTTCCCTTAGAAAAAGTCATCCCTCTTCCCTTTTCTCGCTCCTCTGTGCTTTGCAAGTTATCATCAGAGCCAAGAGACTCTTCGCTGATTAGAAAAATATTCCAAGCTCCTATGCAAACCTCCTATGGCGAGAAATGCTTCAGAAAGGAATCGAGAACAGTGGCATATCAGAAAAGCATGCACACACAGTCCCACTGCTTTAAAGGTCATGACATGCACATAATTTTTATCATAATAACTGGCTAAGAGTGTCTATTTTATGCGCCTTGGAGCTTTTGCATATATCCATTAGAATGCGCAACAGGGACTATAAAAGCATATGGAGCCTCCTGCTGCCCTATTAATAGATGCAAGAAATAATAAAACTTTGTAAAAAAAAAAAAAAAAAAGTCTTACACATCCAGAATCTCTTGCACTGAACTCCCCTAGTAGTTCCTTATTCTGAAATATTCCTCGCAAAAGGTTGGCTGCAAGAATATTAAAGCCCCAGCTGCCAGCAGCAGAAGTGACCCACGGCCAGACTCCAAGCACTTCAAAGAGGAGGAAACTTTGCGGGTCAGTCCCCTGTGCTCCCACGAGTGAGCCTCGGGGGGAAACGGAGGGGACACCGCGTTAGAGAAGCGGCACAGGCTTCTGATCCCCCATAAAATCCCACAGCTTGGATTTACTGCTGGCAAAATCTGCCCTGCTCATAACAGGGCATTATTGAAACTCCTATTGCTGGAGGACAATTAAATCTTTTCTTTCTTCTACTTTTTTTTAATTCAAGGACATTTTCAAAAGCCACAATTTAAGGCAGCCGGTTTGCAGGTCTAGCTGAAGCTGAGTAAATACCTTAAAAGCACCGGTAAAGCATAGCAACAGACTTGCACCCAACTTCCAGCAGGCAAAGGTACCACAGAGCTCAGGCAGAGCAGAGCTCAGGTTTTACCGTCTCCACCACCTTAGCTATGCACACACAGCAGAATGCAACCATGCCACATGGTTATTTACCTGCTTTTAAAATATTTTCTTACGTGATCAGTAGGAAAAACAAAGCAAAACAAAAATGCCAAAGCACCATTTTTGCATGCACTAAAATTTAAAAAGCCCTGATCCACGAGTCTGGCTCGAGGAGATGACCACCTGAGCTGCTGTGGGCCACCATGCCAGAAAGTCAGTCCTGCCTAGGTAGCTCTTAAGCACATTTTGTCCACAAAGTACCTAAAGGAGCTGAACGCATACACAAATAGTACTCCAAAGTCATTTCAGTCAGCACAGGGACAAAACCTGGGAGCAATTTAACACCCCATAGCACCGCAGTGCTGTACCCCAGGATGGATAGGAAGAACCATACCGTGCCCAGGTGAAACAAAGGGACCGTGTGCAGGATGAGAGCCAGCGCATCATCACCAGCAAAGCATCCTACCTGGTGCACTGGTACTGCACATCTGTTGACTACCTCTGTCAAAGACAGTTTATCAGGGCTCCCAAAGGACGCGTGACACAGCTGAATCTCTACTCTAGACCACAGTTATCAGGTACTAGTTGAAAAGCATGGGCTATTACTCATTTTTCCAGCAGAACTCTTGCTGAAGCACCTGGAGAGGAATTGCTGCCCAGTTCCAGCAGCCAGAAGGGAAGGACTAAGCTGCTTTCAAAGTGCAAAAGCTCCCCAGAACGCAGCCCGGGGATTGCTGCACGGCCACTGCAAACTGGCAATTAGAGAAAAGAAAATAAATTGTAAAAGAGCATAACAGTGCCCTAAGTGGGGATTACTGGCAGGAGAAGGAAATCACTGCGTTCTCGGCTCAGATAATAAGTCTGCTGCTTAGCAAAAACGCCAGCTTTCCTGAGAAGGCACGTTTGCTCCTGAGCTGCAGCTACTTCAAAGGGGCCAATGCTGGGGCCGGAGGAGCTCCGGATTAACCTGCTGGCTCCCCCAGGCTGCAGGAGGCTCCAGCCCAGTCTGGGACTTGATGAGTTTATTTAAGAGATTATGTGATGCAGTCGCCTGAACCACAAGGAGCCGGTGCGGGCAACCCCGGCAAGCCATTCCTGCACAGCATCCCCCCAGAGGGGCAAGACCTGAAATCCAAAGGCGGCTGCAGAGCCGGGGCAGCTACAGAGACAGCATCACCTCCAGCTCTGAGATTAGCGAGCGCAGCTTCACAAGCAACTGAAGGTGTTTGGAAAACATACTGCTGCCAGAAACAGGGAGATCTGTCCTCCCTCTGTCCCGTCCCCCCCCAATGCCAGCTCACCAAAAACCAGCACCGCAGCAGCCGGCGTTGCAGCCACCTCCCTGTGCCACCGCGGCCCCGGGGGAAGGTGTGAGCTGGCACGCAGCAGGGCAGAGGGGAAAGCGGGATCCACCACGGCGGTCGGACACCATGACATGCCACGGGCTTCATGCTTGCCCTTCTGTTACTGTGCCGCTCTTGTTTTGCTGCAAACGCAAGCCTCCCAACACGGACAGCTGCCCTTCTCTGGGCATCACGCAGCATCTCAAGTCCTCTTTGGCAAAGGCACACCAAAGACAAGGGAGCTGCCGTCAAACCTTGCTGCATCAGCAGCCCATCTTCCATGGCGCACCTGATAAGGGAACAAAGCTGGGTGGAGGTGCAGGACTGTGTGACCCACATGTCCCTCAGCATGTGGACACCAGGGGGTTAATACGGCACCTACAATCTTGATTTTACTGTTTCTTGACATCCAGGCACACAAACCATGCAACCATAAAGCTCTCTCTGAACAGGGAGGCTCCCACCATGGCTGCTCCAACTGCCCATCAGGAGCTGAGCTCCCAACATTTGCACCTTTGCAAAAGATTTTCTTAAAAACTGGGCAATTGTCTCCCCACATTTAAACCTTATCTTGACCACATAAAGATACGCCTTCACAATGGGGGAACTATAACATGTTTTATTCCACTACCAAGAGCTAGTAAAGACAAGGCTCAGGTTTTTTTGGGGGGAGACAGCCGGGCAAATAATCATAGAGAAGGTCACGGTGTCACCATCATGTTGGTACCTCCCCATAAAACCTTCAGGGCCATCTCCTCCAGGACTTTGCGGCAGAGTGGCCAATCCTCACAAACTATCCCAAATTGTAAAACAAACAAGAAACTGATTTCTGTGCAGCAGAAACCTCCCTTGAGATCAACAAGGATCACTGGCATTGAGCTGAATTTCTCTCTCTGCAGATGATAATGCATTTTGTGATTCACTGCACCTTTCCTGGGATGCTGCTGCTTGGAAGTGCCCTGAGCTGCAGGCTTGCAACGTTGCACACGGCGCTTCCCTGTCCTGCACATGGGACCATTTTCAAATCTCACCAGCTCTACATACCAAAATGCACTTAAATGCCTTTTAGGTATGAATGTGCCCCTTCTCTCCCAAGAAATCTCAGCTATGGATGCAACTGCTCCAGGCCAGCAAGCAAACCTGAAGCTCAGTGGATTTGCTGAAGTCCCTCTTTCAGACTCCGATGGCTATCCTTGTCTCTGGGTTTGCTCCCCAGACCCCTTCCCCAGAGGGTCCCTCCTTGCAGGACCTGGCACCAGGCACAGCAATAACCGCAGGAGCCGGAGAGCCCCCGGCCCAGCCAGACTTTCCCTGCCGAGCTGCCCCAGCTCTTCCTGCTCTCTGGCACTTCCCTGCCGATGGTAAAACCTCATTTACTGCCTGTGAAATGACCTGTTGATGCAAATCCCTCTCCCTTCACTCCTCAGGACACAAATCATGTCAAGAGAGAACCAGGCACTGGAATCCCTCAGCCTGTGGTAACTGTTCCTATCCTAAGGCAAAAACACAGGTCTCCAGGCAGGGCAGGGGAAAATTCATCAGTTAATTAATCTGGTCCTAATGCAATTGCTATAACCCCTTCAGGACTGGTGTCTCCAAACCTTTTAAAAGCCACATACACCTAAAAACCAGAAATGCTCAGCCCCTCAAAAAATTCACCAATGTTCACTGATGGGAATTCAAATGTTCATCAAGGAAATGCTAAAAGCAATGGGTTTTGTAAGCTCAACAAAATATCTTCTGACACAGCAATTGCCACAGTACTGCTAGGAAGCAGCAAAAAAGAGCTATAGGCATCCACATGTGAGCGAGCTCTAAAGAAGGAAGTACTTCTTAAATATCGCCAATGAATCAGATAACTTCAGACTGATTGCGGCAGCCTGTGGTCCTGAAAGACACACAGAAGAGCTCACCAAGAGAGAAACAACTGTTTGCAATAACGGCCTGGCTGCCACAGGCACTACTGGTGAGACGAACCGCAAGTCATTTTTCAAACAGCAGGTAATATTTATTTACCAACTTGGAAAAGGTTTGCAATATATTGAGCAGAAAGGAAACAAAATCCAAGAGATTTTCCCCTGGCAGTAGTAAGAATAGACTCCAGATTTGTTCTGTTATGATTTACACTACACTGCAAGTTTTTAAAAACGTTATCTGGAGACAAAAGCTCTTCTAAGCAGCATAATTGCTTTTGTCTGTGGCATTACAAAACCCATCAGATAGTGCTACTGCTTGCTCTTACAGGGTTTGTTTCTTTGAGCACATTTGGGTTTAGAGCTTAGGAAATGCTTTTTTTCCAACTATGACACAGCCTTTTGGATTACTTTTACAATATTGTCACCATAAAATTATGGAGTCAAGCTCCCAAGCTTATGAGATTAGCTTCAAAGCATTAGTAGCAAAAATTAGATCAGTTATTCTGTCTTCCTAATTTTAAGCCATCAGGGTTTGCACTTTCTACCTTTGCTCCACCACCACCAGACCAAGAGTGGAAAGGTCTCAGTCCAATCTTTAAATGAGAGGGGGCTCCTTCCAGCTCTGTGCCCACCACCCTCGCTCCCGCGGGAACCAAGTTAAAAGTTTCCAAAGCCACTGCTGCTCACCAGCTAAAGCCAAATCATTATGCTGGTGTGAGCGAAGCATTTTCTCCTAATTATCTGTGCCTATCAACATGCCAGCCTCCAAAGCCATTTATTTGTAATTGTTCAGCTTATCTAGTGGCCTAGCATTTTGAAATACACTCCCTGAAGTCTCTAATAAGAATACTGTATGCCAGCATCTCATTATACCCCCTCAAAACACCCTGAAAATACGCTTCTATTATATTCTAGGTAATAGACCAACTGTTAGACAATTAGTCACCCTGTGGTTCACCCATTTATTATCTATATCCCGTACACAAAAACTTTGTTAGTGCAGACAGCAGAGCCTACCACCCCAAGCTGCTACGAGCCCAGAAGCAAGCAGACAAGAAACGCTGGTGCTCCCAGCTCCCAGCTCCAACCAGCCCCTCGCCTGGATCGGACCCTGCCTGGAGCGAGTTCGGCGCAGTGCTCTGCACCCCGCACAGGCATCCCCATCTCCCCACAGCAAAAGCCACGGTTAGGGACCTTGAAGGGGACCACAGAAAAGCAGCTTTTCTTTTGAGGGGCACCGGGATGGCTTGAGAGATCCCTGGAGACCCTCGGGAGCACCCACTTCAACAAGGGAAAACTACACTCTAAGTTAAATTTCAAAAAGCAACGCCCAAAAATTGCACAGCAAACACCTCTCAAGAATGACTCTGCAGTAAAATCTTTTTCTGGGGCTTCATGCTTGAACATGTGGTTGTGCTGCTTTGGATTAAATATGGGTTGCACATCTATTGTATAATTTGTTTTCCCGAGCATCAAGAAATATTCCGCTTTGCGCCATGACAGATGTGTGAATGCTTAAGAGATTCTTGAAAATTTAATAAAGATAAAGTTAAAAATGCAAACAGTCAGGGCTGGCACGAGTGGTGGATGAACATGATTCTTTATCAAAACCAAGGGGAATGGGAGGAATAAGGGCCCGGAGAAGCAGCTCAAACCGAGCCCCGGGAGCACAAGTAGGAAAAGCAGAGACAGGGGCACATGAGAGGCTTCTGCAGCAAAAAGGTAGCTCTGTTGTGCTGAAACCTGTCAGACCAAGGAAAGATAAACGTCTTCCCATGGCCCCACCCTGGTGCTTAAGCCCAGATAAGGGTTGGGGCTCAAGTCCAGGCTCCTCTCCATCACTGGGCACCAGCTTAGAGATGCACCGTGCAGCAGGACCACTGGGAAGGGGCATGGCAGAGCCTGGATGCGGGAGTGCCCGAGGATGGAGGGAAGCCTTTGGCTTGGAGAGCATCAAACTCTGGACCCACCATTCATGTGGGGTGAACACTGCTTCTGCAGAAGTGATTTACTGCGAAGGAAACGGTGTTTTTATCCTCCTCCAGTGCTCTCCGAGAGGGCTGGGAGTTTGCAATAGAGAGAGCAGGAAACAAACTGCTGCTCCACAGGGCAGAGCCAGCTGGGTCAGAGCGGTCCCTCCAATCCCAACCTCGTGGGAATGCA
This sequence comes from Elanus axillaris, assembly GCA_026212715.1. NCBI lineage: Eukaryota > Metazoa > Chordata > Aves > Accipitriformes > Accipitridae > Elanus > Elanus axillaris. Next base: position 15,346,429 of record JANZLQ010000040.1, read on the forward strand.
GTGGGGAGCGCTGAGCTGGCAGAGCTCAGGGTCAGCTGATGAGGAGTTTGCTTTCAGCCACACGCAGGAATACATACGCTCCAAATATTTCATATTTTCCTCTTTCCCTCTAAAGGGGAAAAGTTAATTAAACCAATCCCACGGAACAGAAAATAAATCACTGAAAACAGCACCACCAGGCTTTTGTTATGTTTTAATTATATCAATAACATGCCCAGAACTAATGTCACATCACTGGGGAACTTTCACCTTCACCATTTTTTTTAAATCTCAAATATTTACACTCTTTATTTCTAGTCTCTCTTACCTCTCCAATTTGCTGCAGAGACAACAGCCTCCAACTACAACTCTTATTTTGAGCCAGCTGCTCAGCCAGGGAGCACAGCACAGCAGGAATAGCTTCAAAAACCCTGGGAAAAAGGGCATCTCTGCCCTGGGTAACTGAGCAGACAGAGATCAGACCCAGGCATTTTACCACTGCAAAGCCACATCTGGGGTTGCTGTGTTTTGTTTTTATTTTTAAACACAAAGTGCATTTCCAAAAAAGAGAGGAGACACAAGGAAATCAGCAGTTGGTCACCACCCCCCCCAGCCTTATTTTACTAATTGGAGGCTCCAACATCCACCTAATGGGGTTATAAAGATACTGAAAAATCAACATGCCTCTTAAAAGACAAATGATGAGCCACATTTCAAACAGAGGGCAAGTGATTACATACACTCCCTTCCAAATTTACAAGCCAAGCATTTGTAAAGACCAGGACACCAGTTTGTGTGGCTCCTCCATTTATTTTAAACTAAAAGTTATAAGCAATTTCTGAAAAAAACACATGCCTAGCAAATTCCTTTATTCATCAGAATAAATGAAGATAAAGCAAGCCACTAGGTCAAATTGAGCGTCTATTCAAAAATTCGGAAAAAAGTCTTTGGAAGTGCATTGGTCTCAGTAACTTTAGAGCAAGGCAGATCTGAGACAGGTTTTCCAGGCTCCCTTTCATTCCAGCGGGCTTTTATCAGTGTGTTAAGTCTCCAACAATGGAGAGCAGACTATTTATTTAAGAAGCAAATTCCTCCCTTTATAATCTCCCTTGCCAAATTCTCTTTAAAGTTATCTCAACTGTCTGATGAAAAGCAAATGGTAGAAGATCAGTTCTTGATCCCTATAGTAACACGAAGGACTTGCACTTATTTAAGGGCACCTGTTGACTGTTTTTAAGTCGCTCCAGCCCCTTTATTTCTGACTTCAGCTTCCCACCTGTGCTGGCAGAACCCGGGAAAGGCATTTGCTCAGTAACATACAGCAATCAACATCAGTGTGACTCTCTTCCCCTAAGGAGCGGCTGTTTCCAAGTCACAGAACAGTACCCAGGCTCTCAAAAGCAATTTAGTGATTTTTTTTTTTTTTTTAAGCTTGTTTTGTCTCAAGACACCTCAGAGAAGGACAGGGGTTTCCAACATGGAAATAAGACTGTGGATCATCTCAGTAACACAAATGCAGCCAGCCCCTCTGATGCTCCCTGGCAGCATCCGACTCGCTGAGCACACACAGAATATTTTAGCAGCCTCTTGCTCGACACAGAGCAGGGTACCCAACCCCCCGTCCTGCCTGAGACACCACGGGGACACACAGGACACCATACCCACACCAGCACCACTACAACAGGGCTCAGGACATCCCAGACACAAACCCCAGGCATCGTCTCCACCCATAAAAAAAAGGACAACTTACCCAAGGCCCCAGTTCCAAGACGCAGCACTTTGCAAAAACTGGACTCACTTCTTTCCTTCCTTCCTTCCTCTGTGGTATCTTGAGCAGAGCTCCCAAAAACACTGGCTGTTTTGC
>JANZLQ010000040.1:15354320-15390622 GCA_026212715.1 Elanus axillaris
CCCCCCCCCCCCCCCCCCCCCCCCCCCCCCCCCCCCCCCGCAGCTTGTGCTGGACAAAAGAGGATGGATAGAGAAGAGCAAAAGTATTTGCAAGTTTATTTCATTTTTCATGGTTTTTTTGAACCACGCAAACAAACAGAGAATCACTTTTGTTCCTTGCTGGTTTTTGTGAAAGGGGACTGGGAGTCCCCACAGCTGGTTTCTTAGCACATATATATGCTCTCAAAGGTTTTCCCTCCATGGAGAAAGTGGACTAAATAGTAACATCAACTAGACAGTAGGGAAAAAAGCAAACAAGCAGATGCTAAACTGCTTATCACACAGTGCATTCCTGTGCAAACCTACTCCTGCAACACTCCACTCTTTTTCCAGCCCAGGCCTGAAATTTTAAAACCCTGTCTGCAGAGAGAATTAGGCTGGATTTATTGCAAACACCTCCTCTGGACACTTGTAAAGCAATCTGAGAGCACCTAATGGATTTAGGATTTAGCTAAATTGGTGCAACACAATAAACAGATTAAGAGCATGGTCAATCACAAGCAATTGAGTTAGCGTAGCCTTAAAAAGCTACCAGCCATCAGCAAGGTCCAAGAGTTAACAACCGAGCAGGGAAGAAGGGGAGCAGAAATGCAGGGCAGAGGTTGGGGTTTCCTCCAGCAGAGCCTGGGGAAGGTCTCTAAGGAAGGAGCTGCACGGGGCAGCCAGCCTCGCAGGGATGCAGGGCTGCCCTCACCCTCCTGCTAGCCAGCGCCCGCCCGCTCGTCTGACCCCCCTGCCCACCCGATGCAGATCCCTTGCAAAAGATGCGGAGAGACCGCGGTTCCCACGCACGTACCACCACAACCAGCGTCTCTCTGCAGCAGCTAAGGAGCACTCTCTCCATTTTTAACATAGGAAACCTTTGGCACCATGAAGCATTTCATCCTAGCCTATCTGTAGAGGAAAGAACACTCACAAGATTCTTCTACTACTGATAATTTAATTTTGGAAAATGTATTCAAAGAGAATAAACAAATTTAAAATAGCACATTGCTGGATGCAGACCCATTCCCACAGGTGACCATCTACATAAATACCTTCAGGATCCAGCCAAGACCTTGTAAGATCGCCTCAAATCCTCACCTGACCTCACTACCTTTCACCAGTGTCACAACAAAACACCACATGGGGCTGAGTCCAAGCATTTCACATGCTCTGAACATGCAGGGTCTTTCTGGAGCTTGGCAAGGTACATTTTTTTCTGGCTTTCACTGTGTTATTTCCCTGCGCTTCCCAGAGTCGTCCTCCCCTCCAGCTCTGCTTCGATGTACTTTGCCAGTGAATGCAGGGGAGCAGATTACGCACCAGCCTCTGCCTGCCCACAGTTCTCCTCCAGCTGGGCAGAGACATGGCCCAGTGAGGTCTTTGGGCAATAGAAAGTGATTCAACTCAGGGAAGCTACAGCAGCGAACTCCATCAGCACTTAAAGAGCTCGCCACCACCTTGCACTGGCTGCAGCACCTTCCAGCCTAATTTCCAAGAAAAGGCTCATGAACAAGTTTGTCATAAAACAGTCTTTTTTGCAGTCCAGGAAAAAACATGCACCATGTTCTGGTTTCATGTTCACAGAGACTCTACACAAGAGCAGAGCCAGCCTTTTCTTGGCAACCTATCAATCACACTCCTTCCTGTACCATTTGTTTCTGAGCAAACAGAAACACTAACAACCTTCCTTCTAATGCACTGAAACTGCACATCTTTAGTTCAAAGAAGTCCTACACTATTTCTATTAGTCCTTACCAACATATAAGCTATCTTCATTTCAGAAGAAGGCATCCATATTCCTCAGTCTCAGATTAATTATTTTTCAAACAAGTTGCAATGAAAGATTTCCCCCATGCAGCTACAGTTCCATGTGAGAACACAAGTATCCAAATATTTTGGTTGCTGGAATTATATAATAATAACCTAGCTTATCGCTTCGTTTTGTATCAAACTTAGTGAGGCTTCCAGGCATTTACACCGCCAGCAGTCCTTCCCTTACTGTAAAATCTTTTTTATTGACAATTCAATCATGTCAGGTTTGGAACAGTAGACGCACTGATTTGATCAGCTATCATTGGATTTACAATATATAAATGACAGCACCATATCTGGCCTGCGTCGCAAACAGCTGCCTTTTATCGATTTATATTCTACTAGCAAGGAAGAAAAATTGCAGCACAATGTAGTGGTATAGTCTCAGATCAATACCAATTTTTTTCTTAATGACACAAAGGCCAAGATAAGGACAGCATAAGTCAAAGCCAGACAGATCAAATTTGCCCGATATCCCTTTCAATTACTGAGGTACATACGCAGGGATATGTAACATTAAAGCTGAGGGGAACATTATCAAAACGCTTTAAAATTACAACAGGCTTACAAGGTTGCCTAACGTCCCCACTGTCCCTGGGAATCATGATGGAGAACCCGGGGCTGCCCAGCTCCATCAGCCACCGCGCTGCCTTGCCAGCCCTTGATGCCTGCAGGCTGAGGCTCCCCGGAGAGCGTGCAAGACCAACTCCACTGCCACGAGGCAAGGACTCCGGTTTGGCACTAACAAAGTCAGCAACAGTCGTGGTTACTGATAGTCGCTCCATGGCCACAGCTTCAGCAGTGCCCAGTGCACCAGGGTGCTGGAACGGGGTCCCTGCTATGCTGGGTACCACTGAAGCATCACCAATGCAGACAAGAGGATGGGGCAAAAAAGCAGTGAACAGCATTTGAGTATTCCTCCTAGCTCTCCTCATCGGGTTTCACCCTTCTCCTCCGATGGCCCGGGGGCTGCGAGGATGGTTCGCAGTGCCACCTCCTCACTCCCCGGTAAACAAGCCGCAAGAGAAGCCCGTCCAATACGATGTGCTCCTCTTCCCAGCACATTGAGCAGCCCAGGCAGGCACCATGTGGCTCGGGCACGCTTCCAGCCGCTGCACGAAGCACCGGCATGGGCTTTGGGCTCTTTGAGAAAATCCACCGCTCTTTTAAGTTCCAACCTATCAATAATGGAAAACTCCTAATTATTCCAGTAGTGCCAGCATTTCATAAATTCAGTCGTTGCTTAATGAGGAGTTATGAGTGAGCCCTTTCTTCATTAACTCTTCTGCGAGACACAGGAACAGAGACTTCCCAGCCTAAGCCCTCCACGGTTAGGCAGCTTAAATTCCCATTCTTAATTGGCAGCTGGAAAGCAGGGCTGTCATGATTTATACCTCTTCTGTACTCCAAGTTTTGATAATTACAAGTTCTGCATGGTTCGTGATTAATCTATTTGCACCATATGAATTACAAACCCAAACACATTTGGACATTAAAATTCACACACTAGCTCAAGTACAGGCAACGTGACAGTGAAATGGGTGACAAAGTACAAAGCAGCCCAAAGCTGCGGTTGAAACAACGGTGCCTGAGATCATCCCTGAAATCTAGTCTGGGAGATTTAAAAAAAAGCACTTTGAAGTTTTCCCCCTCCTCACTCCTTTTCTGGAGGCAGAAAAGGGCAAAAGCACTTAGATAATTATTAATTTATATGACCTTGATGCGTATGCATTCTTCATCTCTTTAAAATGCATTCAGAGCAGCTGGTGTAAAAGCACCATTTAACCAAGGTGTGTGCACATGCACACAGTTAACAAGATGACACATTTTTAAAAAGGTAAGTGGGAGGGAAATCAAATGACTCTTGCTGATCATTCTCACAAAATTAAATGCCCCTCTCTCCTAACTGGTGCCGCCTTTTGGGTGCTGTGAGCCTGCACGCAGCGCTGACCGCTGCAGGAAGACAGGACCAGCCCTGGGGCACCCGGGTGGGACGGCCAGGATCCCCGGAGAGGGACGCGGGACCGCTCGCGGGCCCGACAGCCCATGGAGCGGGGCCCCTCGGGCACAAGAGATCCCAGTGGTCCCACGACACGGTATCTCCACCCAGGCACATGCAGGACAGGGCAACCCCGGCACTTCACAGCTCAGCGGGGCCATCACCGTTCCACGTGCCACCGCGTCCGATGGCAAGATTTCCAAAGACAAATGGGAAACAGGGACTGGCTTCAGCAGGCACCGACAGCCTTCCCCAGAAGCCACAGAAACTCGGGGATCCGCCGTGTCCCTAAGTTCTCTCCCTCGGGGCAGCTGTGACCCAGCCTCAGTGCTCGCCCTCAGCCCACCTGGAGATTGCAGCCCCCCATTTCCAACTTCTTTTTCAAGAACAATTTCACTATATGTAGCATTTGGGCTAACGCTGTGTTTTTTCCTCCCCTTCATTTCAAGATCATTACAATCCATCCTATAAATCAGACTGTCCTTTTAGTGCAATTACTCTGAAAAAAAAAAAATGCCATGCAGCAGTGAAACTTTTCATTTGAGGGTGGACACGTTCCAAAAGTGACTGGAAAATGTTACCTCCACTCTGAAAAACAAACACCGATTTTTAATTGCCTAAAAGGACGAGACAATTTCCAATTCAGTTGAGAGATTACTTCTTTGGAATAAATATTTATTGATACCTACATCCCACCTACTTAGTCATTTACTTTTTTAAAAATATGCACATTTTAAAATGGGTTTACTTTTACCTCCATCATAAAAAATGCAGGCTACATTTCTCATTCATGAGGGTTTCATTTTTAATCTGCCATCTCAGACAGGTTTGGTCTGCATTTGTGGTGAGGACAGGCATGAGAAAAATAAAACTTTGCTCTTAGAAGAAAGATAGAAAAAAAAACCGAAATAAACTCTAAGTCTTCCTACTGCGTTTGCCTCAGAGAATCCCACAAGTCCTTGTGGCAGCAGATACAATTTGATGTTCATACCGGGTCCTTGAATCACATTGTTCCCAGAGCACATTAACTTGACATTTAGAAATATTGTTTTTGAAAGCCATTTGAACATTACGAAGTTCCCGGCTATTTCTGATCTGCAGGGCAGCAACAGAAACGAGGGTGGTAATTAATTTCTCCTCCCTCAGAAATAAAAATAAAAAGTCAACCTCGAATAAATGCTTTCCCTGGGAAATGGCAAAACATATCCCATGAACGCAGCAGCAGAGATACACAGCAAGTGCCGCAGCCACGCCAGCTCTCCATTCATCAAACGGCGCGGCATGAAGCGCTTGCTGGGGAGGATGGCTCTTTCCCGGGATTTGGGGTGCACCTTGCATGCAGAGCATGCTGGCTGGGGCTCCCTTGCTTGCAAACTCGCTGCAGCTGGTTGTTAAAGCTCTGCTGAGAGGGACAAGAACTGAGCACGCATGCACCAGCTTGCAACACGAGGCATCTCAGCCTGCTGTGCTCAGGAGCTCCAGCTGCCATCTGCCTGGACAAGCAAGGATCTTACCCCAGCCCAGGGCTATGCAAGGGTTTAGTGACATGCTCGAGCCCATTATTTTTAAAGGATTTGTCCAGCTTCTGGAACTGCTGCCCCAAATGCAGAGAAAAGGAGCTAAGCCACATTTACTGTGTGCAAGACAGCAGTCAAGCATCCACTCTGCCAGCCGAGGGCAAAGCAATGCCACCCACAGAAGTCTGAGGGAGCGTGCACTCATGTACAGAGCAGTTAATTCCCACGGGGCTGCACTGCAGGAAGGGTTAATGGTTTATTAAAAGCTTTCACACGATTTCTGGATTCTTCCTTTTCTCACGAGGCACCCCCATGCCAAAGTATCACAGAAAGAAATTACAGCTAAACCAATTTATTAACTAATAAAACAGCATTAAAACAACTAACAGCATTTTGCAAGAATCCTGGCTGCCTGATAATAATAAAAAAATCCCCTAGTGTGGAAGGTTGCAAAACACCACCCCAAAGTGCATGTCGGGACAGTCGCCTGGGGCAGAGCCAGGTCACAGACACATCCTCCATCTCTTCTGCAGGAGATCAGCCCATTAAACTCAGAGCCCAATTCCTAACCTAGGCAGCCACCACATCAATCGTAGGGCATTGCTGGCTGCCAACTTCAGCGCAGGAGAAGCCAGAAATCATCCCTCCTGCTTCATCCAGGAAGATCTGTTGCTGTTTCTCAGTTGCATCTTTCTCCCCTCCACACCCTGCTTCTCCCTCACTGGGAGGGGAAATGTCCACTTGACCAATGCCCAAGATCAACCCACTTTTGAGCCCTTCCCTGCCCCGTGCTGTTTCTGCACCTCTCCCAAAGGCTCAATTCAGAAGCAACGCAGAAGATTCCGCCATGGGGAATAAAAAGGCAGCATGTCTTTTTTGCTCTGGCAAAAAAAGGAGGAAAAAAGTCTGGCTCCTGTGTTGCCACAGGTCTAAGGCATCATTCACCCAGTTTGCTTTGACTGCACTGTTGTCAGGACTTCCTGAACAGGATGGTGAACCTAACACTGCAGGATGGCAACTGCAGATCTATTGCATTTAAAAATAAATGTTTTGCAATCTTGCAGGAGGGATGCCAGGGTTACTTTATCACCTACACACCAAAGGATGCCCAGGGCTAATAAGCTGCTAAGACAAATGCTGGAAGCTTGCCTGGGCAGGAAACTCTTCCTCATCTCTCCACAAAGAGCTCATGGATCAAATGGCAGCCCAGCAGCGTCATACAAAGAGGTCTGTAATACTCTTCTGGCTGCAAAAGGGACCTCTGAGCAGACAAGCTAATACTTCCCTATCCAGCACTGCCATAGGGATGTGGCAGCCATCCCAGCTCGAGGGGCAGGGGCTGTCCCCGAAGGCCTCCATCCTGCAGCTGGTAGGAGGACAACAGAAACAGGACCCAACATCAGAGCAGCCCCCAGGCTGCTCGAGAGCACACAAGGGGCTGAGCAGAGTGCGATAAAAGCAGCAAGGCAGCAATCGTTAGCCAGTTACTGTTCTCATTGGGGCAATACTTTTTTTTTTTTTTTAAAACAATTTCTGAACTCTATTGCTTGGAAGACACCCAAGGAGATACTGACCAAACTGAATTTAAAATCCTGAATTAAGGCTCCTGTAGTAGTTCTTGTCTGAAGGTCATGAAGAGACTTGTGCTGTGGAGGTACCCACACTGTTCCCAGCCCTGGGACACCTTCAGGTTAGCGAAGGATCAGGAACAAGAACAACCAAGGTGGGCTGAGATGTCATCAACAAAGAAGTGAGAACAAAAGGAGAGGTAGAGAGCAACACATACAGCTGGGTACAGGGCAAAAGAAAGAGGAAAGACCAGCAGCTGGAACTCTGTGCTTCTTGCTCACCTTCTGCCTCTTCGAGCAAAAGACATAATCGCCACAGCCACCTTCATCTGTGCTGCTGCACTGTGCTACTTAACTGCGACCTGTAATGGCAACTGATAATTGTCTCCTCTGCTTCGAGCAAGAGCAGTACCAGGAACTTTTATACAAGGGTTATTAATTTCTGGCTTGTAGTCCCAAGTGACAACTGAACCCAAAAAGCCTAGCAAAACAATGAGCACACGCTCTGCTGAGTCCACCCGGCTGTGCCTAGGAAGAGGGGACTTTCCTCCTTTGCATCCTTAGCCAAATAAGGCATAAACAGCCTTTACTCCTGTCCGCGCACAACACTCTCCTCTGCTCACAGTTAGTTTAATGGCATAATTCTTAATTGAGGCACATGCGTGAAGAGCGAAACAGAGACTGCGTGCAGAGAAGTGGTATTGACTTACGGAGATCATTTTTGCAGCTGATGGACTAGAACTGTTCCCACTGTGTGCTCTAATGCTACACTACTGACAGAGCAGGCATTTTCCTGCTTTTCTATACCTCCTCTAAATCCCACAGATGGGTTTGCTGGATGGTCAGTCACCCAAAAATCCACCTTGTCCTTTATAAGGCTTCTTTCAACAGACCCCCAGCATCCACCTCTGATACAGACAGACAAGCGATGCAAGACAGACTAGCTGTCCCAGACACCCACAGGGAAGAGTTATTCAGAAAGAAAATGTACGTCTTCTTCGCTTTACAAACTAAAACACCGCAAAACAGGAGTACAGCTCATTCAGTCCAACAAACCACATGTGCTGAGTTACATCAGTACCTGCAAGTTCCCACTGATGGATCCTCTCCAAGGTATTTCTACACTTGAGATTTGTTTTCTTATTACAAAACAAAGGATTTAGGGCTAGAGCAGAAGTCTGGCTGCCAGCATCGCCTCTATGTTCTCCATATCAGATTCAGACACGTTTTTTCTTACTGAGCTTAATGATGAACAGACTAGCTGTGACTGCCGATACCCCATCAACTGCTCTTCGCCACGTACAAAAACCCAAAGCCACCCTCCAAAGGAATATGTTAGTATCTGTCATTCAGCCAAGAAGAAAGCTGATCTAAAATGTTATTAAGGACGAACAACCCCGGCTCTTTGGAGAGGGGGCTGAAGTTGATAACTGACAAACAGCCGGCTACATAAACGCAAACTTATCAAGATGAAATGTGTAATTGCGCACACACGATCCCACATATGGAGCATTCCAGCACAGCCAGCCATCTGCAGGAAGAGAATATTTTAATTTCACTCAGAAAAGGAAAAAAAATAAAAGGCATTTTATCACTTCCTCTCTCTAGTTTTTGTCTCTACCATCAATTTTTACTAACAATTCCAAGACAGACAACACGTGCTCTGGTTTGAAAAGCTTTCTTCCTCTTATGTTACTGAAATGAAGATTTTTTTTTATAAGGGCAGCTGTGATTTTGGACCAGCACAGACCCATACCACCGAGAAGCACAGGCCACAGGACAGAAGCTGTGAAACAAAGCATAAGCAACAACTTTTAGACATATTCTGTTTTAAGCTTATGATTAGTGGGGCAGATTCTCCCTTGTCAATAGTTATTATTCAAGCAAAACCAATACAGACTATTCTATGATGCAAAAAATAGAGAGGAAGAGAAGGATGCTGTTTGATTTAGCTGACATCTAGCCAGTGGTCCAGCATGGAACAACTACCTTGTTCTGTGAATAGCTCCAGCCCAAATTACAGGTTATATTCTGCTCTGTTACACCAGCCACGTGAATATCAGCGTAAGTGGTATTTGGGTATAAATCCAGGCAAAGTTTGATGCAAGTTTCCCAAGAATTATTCCCTTTAAAGTAACTTTCTCCTCTTAATCTTTCTACCCTGACCAACCTTAATGCTCCAGTGAGATCCAATTCCATTTCATACCTGCTAGTCAAAAAAATTTCAAACAGACCTGAGCAAAACTGCTGTAATTAAGCAGCCTTCTCAGGAAGTATGACTTTGCTAGCAGAAGCACCAAAGCAAGTGCCTGCAGTCCCTGTTAAAATTAGTAATGGCTATCCAAAGAAAAAATACTGCCCAGGACTGCTGATCCCTTCCCCAACCTCCACAAGCCCCATGGTCCCTGGCAGGCTGCGCTATTGGGATTTTCTTATTATTTTAATTCTCTTTATGCAATACCTCAGTTAAAACATAAACTGTGGCAAGCCCCTTCAGCACGTGAAGTGCAAGCATCTGTCAAAGTGGCAGCAGAAGCAGCGTAATCCCCTTTGGCCTGGCTAAACCAAGTTATAGAGCACGTGCCTCCCGGCCGCTGCTCCAGGCGCTGAGCAAGAGCTCCCTGCGCGGCGAGGCTGGAGCCCGCGGGCGGGAGGGGAGGGCTGCGATGCTCCCAGGAGCTGATGAGAACACCTGAAGGGGAACACGGCAGTACACATCTGGCCAACCCTCCACTTTCCAAATGCCATCATGTTCCACGGCACAAGGGAACTTGGCAACGGGCTCAGCAAGCTATGATGGAGAGGCAGGGGAGAGTCTGGGATCCTCCTCGGAGCAGAGACCCCACCAGCATGCCCAGAGCCCCTCGCCAGCAGCAGACACAGGGGATGCTCCCCAAGGCAGCAAAGGTACAAGCAAGGCAGGTTGAAACCTCGCTCAGTGGTGACAAGATTAACGCAAATGGAGAGGGAGGGAGAAAAGCAGCTCAGAGGAGAGCTGGGTTTGGGACAGACAGGCATATTGCTCTGCAGCTCACTGCGTGTGCACCCAAAGCAGTAAAAAAAGAAAAGTCATTAGGCTAAATATCAAGATCATTTAATAAAAAACAAGACAGACTCATTTTATTTGTCTCCTAACATCTTAGACTGTCAAGACTGGGTTCGGTTTTCAAGCCTCTCCCTGCAGTTACCCAGGCTAAGCTTTTTTTTAGGGGGGGAAAAAAAAACCCAAACACTTCTTCCCTCGTTAATTGTATAAAACTGGGAGCAAGGACATTATTCTAACAGCATACCAAGTGTTTCAAGAAAGCTACCACTGCTGTTAACCAATAAGCTCTCAAGTGTCCAAATGGAATTAAATGATCTTTTTAACAGCTAAATTCACAACAGCGCCTGACTTTAAAAACGGTTCACTAATTTCAGGAGAAATGCTCAAACTTCTGTGCCACTGCAGGCTGGAAAAAGCTTCAGCGCTGTTAGGAGGCCAACAGGGACTTGGTACGCAATCTGCATTTTAAGCCATGGGAATGACAAGCTTTGCTAAACCCTGACCTTGACAGCCACTGTACATTCATAAGGGATCTTATCTCAATGTCATTTAATACTCTGCAATTATCACAGCATTCAACAGCACCCAAGTAGTTGCCACGTTTATTTGCAGCCTACAGTAGTTAGAGAACATAAAATTTTAGTTTTCATTCCTTCTAAATGGATAAAGAACAACCACACCTCCATCTACCTGCAAACCAGGATAAAAGGACAGGATGGGAATACCAGCAACCAAAGCCTCAGACCACCAAAGAGGTGTTATATTATTAACAGAATTTCTTTCATATATTTGTCTACATCCCTTAACTTCAAAGCCTTTCTTTTCACTGCAGAAAATTATAATGAAAACTCACAATCTTGTGCAGCCAACTCACTGGTGTGCCAAATTGCCACTGAAAACATAGCGCCCAGGTCTCTATGCGATGACGCTCAACATCATCTTCTCATGTCTGCCTGCAATTCTCTGCGGCTGCCTCCTTCCCCCATACAAAAATACACAGAAACCCCAAAGCGTGGACTGCAGCCACAATAGCAGGGCGAGGAGATGCACTGAACAACAGCAAGCACAACAGCTTTTGGGAGCTCGGAGCCACGCCTTTGGGCAGCCACCACTCCCTTCCATCCAGCACCAAGCAATTGTTTCACATGATTAGGTTTAAGTGATATTTATGGGCAGACACTTTGGGAGTCACCTCCTCAAGCCCACCCGAGGCTGGTGGGAGAACTGCTTGAGTACAACGCTGTAGGATCCTCATACGCAGGGCTGTGTGCCAGCTTGCTGGTCCTCGCTATGGGCCACCCAGGGTCTCACCTGAGGACAGACAGGGGACATCTGCCTGAACAAGGAGGTGGATCGGACATGCTTTACTTCCACCATATCACTTCCTTTCTCCCACAGGATACATATATTTTTAACACATTCCTTGCAATACAACCGAATGAGACCAATCAAGTTGCTGTTGGCTTGTCAGTCTTGCCCAGCAAAACACAACTACATATGAAACAAAATTCATTGCATGGACTCTGTGCTGTGCCAGGAGGCAACCACAAATCCAGGTTTCTCTCCTGGCTGTGATCAAAGCCTCTCCAGTGACAAGCCAAGACAGACCCACAATCATTCCACAACAGCCGACCTGGGGCAGTGAGCAGAAATGAGCTGCGAGGCCTCTGAGTCTGAGATCAACTGGGGACATTGGGTTGGTTTTAAGTTACCATTATGCATACTGCACTAAAAAGTGAGACAAATATGAACACTAATATATTTTGATCATGAATTAAACAGAAGTGTGCTCTTCAGAAGGGAGTGCTACAGGAAAGTAAATAATGGCTTGCGTAGCCAGAAACAGGCTGAGATCAAAAAGAGGTTTACAGACAAACTAGACAGTTCGGTGCAGATAAGTGCAGAGTAATGACGACTTTGATGAGTCTTTATCACACATGCCTCTGTGTCAAGGACTGCAAGAAATAACAAACACAAGAGGAAGGCTCCACTGACACTTGTGTACATCATTAATGAAGAATGAGAAGTTGAAAACAGGAACATCAACACAAATGCTGAGAGCAAGCACAAGGAGGCTGCCTTCGAGGAAACTCCGGGCAGTGCCAAGGTAGGAAGCGCACTCCACAAAGCAGACATTTGAAATGTTCATACGTCACCTCAAATATCAAACACTTTTGCATTAGAGTATCATGTGTGTGCAAGGCATTGCTCACTGGAGGACAGTGTCAGAGGCAGAGATTCATCACATTTAATGATGTCAGGATGAAGCTTCATATTTCACAGTTATGTGCCGTTGGACATTACTATACCCCGTGAGCCCTATATGCCCTAAATCATTTTTGTTAACTCATGCATTTTGCACAAGGCATCTAGTAATCATTCCAAGCTGGTTCTGTTGGTTTAACTGGTGCCCCCTGTAAACTTACTGACCCAAGTTAATTCAGCAAGTTGAACAGAAAAATTCACGCACACAAACAGCACCAATAATAGCAATTAAATTGATAGCAAATCACCTCTTCATACAAACTCTGTGTGGATCAGAATGGAGGGAGAAGACATCTTTGAAAACAGCAACCCTGAGAGAGAGACCACGACAGGGGAGAGGGAGCCGAAAGCAGGAGGCACACACTGCCTGAAGCAAAGCTCAACGTAAGAGGAGAAGCCAGTCCCAGAGCTTACGGAGGTGTGCTGGGGCAGTACACTGAGCAGCATAGGCAACTTGGAAACTGCAAACCCTGCCCCAAGAAGGCAGCTGGACCAGACGAGCTCCAGACATCCTTTCCAGCTTAAATTATTCAGTGAACAGACTGGAGAGGTCATACCTAGACAGGAGGCTCCTAAGGGGCAGATTTTTTTTCTTCTTATGCCTCTGTTTAATGCCAGTTTGGATCAGAGGACTTGGTAACTCCGTACTCCTCCAGCAATTCGGCACACTGAATTTTCTTGCACCGTGTCCCACATTTCATATTGTGTATTCCCTGTATTAATATTTTACAGTCTCGCCCACCACTGAATCGCAAAGCCCAGTCCAGGTTGGGCCAGTTTAAATCACAGTTTTTATTTGTATGCACAAATATGGAAAAGAGGTCTGCCAAGACACAGCCACTCCTGAGACCAAGCACAGCACCAGGCACAACTCTCCTCAGCATCCCACTGCTTTCCCACGTTGTTCAGTTGTCTGGACTTTTAAAAATCCCCAAAAGATGACACACACAGATGCCTGGACAGCAAATTTATGCCAAGTGACAATCGGGTGTTCTTAGTCCCACAGCTCCTTCAGAAGCAAACCCAGGACCCAGCAACAGGTCCACAGATTAAAACCCACAGCTCTAGACTGAACAAACCCAGGGACATTTTGCAGACTGGCCGCTATTTCCATGTGAACTGAGGGACACAGGAAGCCTCAGAAAAAGGCAGCAAGGTTCACAGGTTCCCAAGGGAGGGGACCCCAAAGCAGGGTGCAAGCACACTGGGGATGCTGCTGGCAAAGGGCATGCGGCTTGCAGGCAGCACAGTGCACAGCATCCCAGAGTCCCGGAGGGGAAACAGGGCTGGGTCCGAAGACAGCACAAAACCTGCAGGCCATTATCCTCTACAATAAAACTGCCATCCTTGGTTAACAGCATTTAAAGAAGGAAAGAAAGCAGCCTCAGCATAAAACAGGATTAGCTGATTTTTGCAAATTATCTTCTCCCTGGTCTTATTGCTTAATGAATAGCAGACAACAAAACTCCCAGAGAGGGTGGTTGTAAGAGACATTGCTACTTAGAGGAGGCTATCACTCCACTGCCCGCACCGAGGAGCCGGGGTGCAGCGCAGCACCCCAGGCTGTCCCGGGGCAGTCCTATTTAACTCTCTCTCCTCTGCTGGAGGAGGAAATTCTCCTAGGCCTGAATACTGCCTTGCTGGGGAGGGGGGAGGTTAAAAAAAATTCTCAGATTTCTAGAAGACAAGACTAGAATTCAAGACCATCTTGACAAATTGGAGAGATGATTCAATTAGCTCAGCCAAGAGCCCAGGGTTGTCCTCCACCAGGACAGCAGGAGCCACATGGACCAACAAACACCAGGATGGGCAGGACCACAGCAGAAAAAGCACCTGAGGCTGCTCATGGGGCAAGAACACGCAGGCACAAGTGACGATGCTGAGTGCCACATATAAGACAGGAGAAAATTGTTCTGCTCTGCATCGTCAAAGGGTGAAATACTAACTGAATACCAAATCCACTGTTGTACCAGATGTTAAGGAAAATGCAAGAGAACTACAAGAAATCCAGAAGAAAGCTACAGGAATAGGGACTGGTTTAAGAAACAAACTGTGGGGTTCATACTAGGCACCAGTTTGGCTAAAGTAAAGCTGTTCTGAAGTCTACTGACAGCATTCACCCCATCCTTTCTACAGCTTTCCCTCAAGATGCAGTTTTAAACAAGGTTAAACAGATGCCTCTTTGCCCCACATCAGCAACACATGTTTTTTCCTTCTCTAAACAATTCATCCCTAGCAGCTTCAGTTTTAATAGCCATTGGGGCTGGGGGGTAGACATTAACACTTCTCAAGTCCCACTCCCTGAACCAAAGCTACATGATGCGTCTCACAGTGTAAGGGGTGGGGAACCCAGAGGCTAGCAACTCCAAAGCATCACTGCTGAGACCAGACTACCAAACCAGCCAAAAATAAATTCTGTGTCCATTTGCAGAGCAGCCTGTAAGTCATCCATAAGTAGAGACCTACAAGAAATAATTCTGGTATTTAAGTTAACACAAGATACACGATGCAAAAGCAAGAGTCAAAGTGCAAGAGTTGATTCCTGCTGCATCTCTTCCTTCCTCTCCTCCCTGGAAAAGCACAGCAAGGAGCAGGCTGGAGCACGTGTACTTCCACCTCCCGGGAACTGCCAGCACAATGCTTAACAGTTGTATTTGCTGACCGGTCTGTGGTAGCGTGTGACTCCTGGGACTAAGATGCTCATCTATCAGACCAACTGTTGCCAGGCAGCCCCTGGGGACCACGTCATTCAGTGCAAGGAAGACACTAGAACATCCTGCCTGTGTTCCTGGGTATCACTCCTCTTGCAAAACCAGGCAGAAATGTCAAGATGTAAAAATCTACCTCAATACAGCCAGCACCTTGGGGTCTCAGAAATAAAAGGTTGTTATTAGAAAGCTGTCATGTGAGCCATGACAGTGCAATGTTTGCACTGTATATACACTGGAAGCTGCTTTCTGGGATTGTGTTTGGTTTGTTTTTTTTCTTGTAGGACAGGGAAAAAAAAAGCCATTTTGGAGCTAAATTCTATATAGCTTCTCCAAAAACAAATGGCTCATCCACACCACTAGGTGATCTGAGCCAAAGAACCAGTCCTGGTCCTTGTGCTAAATGGTGCAGGCTGGCTTGCACAGAGCCCAGGCCAAGTGCCCCCTCCACTCCCCGCCTCCAGGAACTCTCTGATCCACTTCAAGTCCAGGGAATGGGAACAAATAAAGATTTGGGGTGTGAACTGGAGTACCACCAGCCTTATGCAAAAGCAATACGGGGAGGAGTTAAAAAAAAAAGTATCAAACCAACAGTACAGGAGAACCCACAGCTGTGAGTACCAAATGAGTACCAAAGGGAGCATCCAAAAGCCCAAAGTCAGCTACAATGTTAACTATCACATTTAGAAATATTATGCAATTTATTACACTGCAAGAATCCCCCACCCCATAGCCACAAGGAAGAGGCCAGGCATGCTCTGCCTCACTGGTTTTACTGTCTTTCTGGTGGAAAAATGTTGTTACATGAAAGTCTGGGGGTGGTTTTCAGTGCAATGCCAGTAGCTGTCTAAAGTAATTGGTACTTGTCATAGAAATTTTATCTAAACAGCAGCAGACTAGCATTTACCAGAGACATACACCCCTGGAAATACACAAACGCGCAGGTACACAGTATGGTAAAGCAGTACCTGTTATCTGAGCTACTGTGTACTCTCACTTAGAAACATTAACATCTTTGTTACAACCCATTTGTCTTCCTTACTGCCCAGCTACACTGGACAAACAAAAAAATGACCTCATGTTATGCTAATTTAATCAATATTTCATGCAAGGCAGATACAAGTTTAGATGGTCTGTCCATATGCAAATTAGAAATATACAGCAAAGTTCCCTTTAGCACACAGCCTGGCATTAGCAAGCCATTTCACAGGAAGGGAATTTTCAGTAAATTGCACATTTAATTTCCATGTTATGGGAAGTAGTTTCCCTTAGTTCTTCCAATAGTCACCTCCTGCTGTTAATGACCACAAGCAATGCAGTGACCCTTATAACGTCTGATTTCACAGCAAATATTTTAATTTCTGAAGGTGAAATGTGAGACATACTCTCCTATAACACTTATCTTTATGGCTCTCTTAATTCTTTAGAATTTATAGTCTCCACTAAAAGCACACAGAACATAATTGAAATAGATTTTCCAAGATATATCTGGATTATTTTAACCTACCTTTCCTTGTTAGCCATTTATATTATCTTATTCTAACATAGGAAAAAAGTATTTTCACACTAAAAGCTTCACCAGCACCTTTTTAAACTTTCTAAAAAAAATGGCTTTTTAAAACATTGGTTCTGGCAGCAAAGATTTTCAGAAATCAGGACTTGAGGGAAGGCTTTACAGCCCCAATGTTTTCCCATTTCATTCAAATGGATCAGTCTCTCAAATAAAGGCATTAACACTTCCCTGAAATTATGTCTCGAAACAAAATGTGCAATTCTAGAGATCCTAGAAAGGCCTGAACGTGACATTGTAACGAGAGTGTCCAGCACAGGGAGAACAACTGTGGTCCAAGTCAGCCTTGTGGACAGGAAAATAGCATTTTCCAAAAATCTTTCCTGCTTATAGGAGCTCCACCATGCTCTGGGAGAGACTGCCACACCTCCAAATTTGGGAGCCAGAGTGGACAAGCACCCAGCAGAAAGGATGGAGGCAAATTTAAGCTTGCTGTTAGATAGAAGGGGGAGCAAAAAGCCCCTCTGGATCCCTCCACCCACCTACGTTGCATCTGTCAGCCAGGGAGACACAGCACCATCAAGACTGGCTTTGCAGCCCACTAAACCTCTCTAACTGTTCTCCGCTGTTGTTTTATGTGGGGTTTTTTCCTCCAGAAAAAAAAATATTGAGACAAAAAGAACAGTTTGAAGAATTAATGCTTTTTCCAGTGTTATCGCTGCAGCAATAGGCACATATGGGAACTCAATGAGAGCTCAGCTCTGATTTATGTTTGATATTTCATTTAATTGAATTTTGCAAGAAAACTGTTTTCATTATTGAGAAACAGACCTCCCATCATGCAAAGAGGGGGGGGGAATCAAATGCTTAAACTCTGCCTCATTTAGCAGTGACTCTTTTGGAATGAACAATAGCTTCATACATAAATTTGCTTGTTTGGCTGCCACAGATATGAATTGTCAGGGCATTTTAGAACAAAAGAAATGACATGTCAAAGCAAATCTATAGTTTAGCTAATCAAAATGCCATGTTTTAAATATTCAAGTTGTTTTACACCAAAAGAAGGCATTTATCAGAAAGCATATAAATTGACAGGAAACCCAAGATGTAAGTGCAATGCAGACAAAATAAGGATTTTCAAGTACATACAAGAAATTTATGTCCCTATGCACTTTATCAACTCCTACCACCTACCCCCTCCCCACCCCCAAAAAAAACCTAACACATGAAAAAGTATATCCTCTGCCTCTTTTAAGCAATGAAAACATTAAAGCCACCTAAAGCATTTTAGCTAACAAAGCTGGCTCAGCATTTTGCATCACTCAGAATGAAGAGTTGGCTCATGCCAGACTGGCCAAGCTTCTTCCCAGTCTTTCCACCAAGTTTTATCCAGGTACTGGTTTTCAGCTTACAGAGCTCAGAGTGGTATTGCTGATATGGAATGGAAATGTGGGGTACATCCACAAAGCTTTAACTTACTGTCTGCAGGCAGTTTGTGGAGGAGGAGCACAAAGGGATGCGTTTGGCGTCTCTAACATATATATGCGCTCTTTACTTGTAAGCAGGTAAAGGCATATAGATACCTTCAAGGATACTGCAGCAGAAGCTTACTTAGCTATGGAAAAAAAAATAAAGGCATTGGTTGCAAAATGCTCTTTCTTAAGTCCCCCGCAGGACTTCTGCTGCTTGCAGCCAGCCTCCTTGCACCCCCTTAGCACAGATTTCATCAAGCCCTGCTTCCCCCAGACCTCTCTGCTCCTGCCAGCCTGCGCTAAAGATACAGTAAAACTTGTCACAGTGAAAACCTTATTATGCAGGCAGGACCGCTCACTGTGCTTAGCTGCTCACAACACAATGCCCGGTTGCAGAAGCTTAACATTATCTCTTAAAAGTTAAGAGCTGTATTGCCACAATAGTTACTAGGTTGCAAATAAAACACTCCAAAGGGAGGCTTTTACATCAGTCGGTCTTGTCTCCTGCTTCTCTGCGCTTGGGGGGTTAAGTCCATTGCCAGAGTTTTGTCTCTGCAATACAAACATGTTTCAGAGCACTTAAAATCCCACTAAACCCACGGAAGATGTCGGTCCAGTTGGGAATCTCACCACTGCCTGTGTTCTGCAGCCTACAAACCAGCAGATAAGCTTCCTGGAGAAACGTCGGCTCTCTTCTAGTCTGCCACAGCATGGAAAGCTGCTACATCCTAGAGGCACAAAGAAAAAGCCACAAAAGGTCATACCCAGACTTTTGAAGAATTTGAGGAGCTGGGCTTCACAGTCCATTAACGAGCTGGGAACCCGACAGATTAACCAGAGTTCAAGAAAGTGCAGCTGGGGCCCATCTCCACAGAGAAAGGAGCAGCATTAACCAGCTGCAGTATTGTTCGCCATACGGAAAGCATACCATGCCGTCTGATATCACAATTATCACAATGTTCTTCTGCATCTGCCACTTTTAGCCCACCTATCAGCAGGTCTCAGAATAGTCTCCCTACCAGGCTCCTGACTGATTCTTTATCCCACATGAAAAAAAGTATGAGAATAATTCAGTTTACCAAAGTCCCCACGTAAGACAGGTTTTTGCATACCCACCCAGGATTTCTGCTCCGCAGCAGGTACAGCACCGATTCCGGGAGGAGAGGATTTACACAGACTGCAGTCCCCAGCCTGGGCGACCAGTGGATGTGCAAGAAAAGCTGCAGAATGAAGCTTCAGGAGAGACAGCAGCTGCCTACAGAAGAGACACTTTTTGTCAGGCTAAAAGATCAGGGTGTTTTCTACAGGAGGCTTGTGCTTTAGGGTCACTGCGTTCTCGATTGAGCAACAGTAATTTATGGTAGTCTAAACTCACAGACAGCAAAGTGACTTCATGACCAGAAGTGTCTTGCTGAATCTGCAAAAGAGCACGTGCTGTAGGATCAACGTGCTCGTCACCATACGAATGCCAAGCTCTAACAGCAGCACTGCAAGCTCCTGCTGATTTCCTGAGAGACTGAACTCCTGTTGCATTTCTAGTAAGTGGCTGGATTGGTAAACTTTTATGCTCAAGACTTAAACACCATCCTCTAAAAAAAAAACATAGGTATTGCTACCTTTAGTGCTGCTAGGCTACGATGTCAATTGGATTTGAAAATAAATGGTACTAGCAGCTATGTGTATGTGTGTCTTATTTCTCCAATTACCCAAGAAGCTGTCCTTCAGCAATCTGACAAACCCAGCAATTCCAAATGACGAAACACTTTTTGATCCCTTCAAGTGACAGCTAAAATGCAGCATCTAACACTTTGGGGCTTTAGTTTGGATATAGCTGCAAGAAAAACCATTCATAAGATCTTTAACTGCAGCTATGAAGCAAAGTACCTTTTAAACATGTCTTCTCACCAATTTGAATAACCCATCTAGAGAAAACTACCTCTACAACCTCTCCAGCGAGTACTCAGGCAGATGGCATGCTCACTCAGGAGACAGCTTTTGTTTTCTGTACTTTGAAGAAAGGCACAGGACTGAGAAAAGCTCTGTTCTCTGCACAACCAGAGCTCCCCTGCCCCAAACCCCAGTTTTCCAGCATCCAAACCAGGCACCTCTGCCTGCAGCATCATTTGTGCCAACAGAGGGATGAACCCTGATCTGGTGGGGACACAAAACAACACTTCAGTCATAATGTAAACATACAGGTTTCAAACACCTGCCATGTATATACTGCAGCATTTCCTTATTTGCACTGGACGCATGGCAAGAAGGGCACCATCACCACATACATTTCCCTGGGGTTCTTCATCTCCCGCTTTAAATGACTAAAAGTTCTCTATTACTGGGAACTACACCATTTCTCAAACTTTGAACCTGTCTCCCACTGAAGTAATTAAGTAACAGAGACACTGCTGTAAATCACTGTATAGCTATGATACAGTCACACTTCCTAGATTGGACTGAGGTTTAGATAAAAGACTGCCGCCTCCTAAAACAGTGAAGCAATGCTACATTTGGAAACATTATTAGACTATTTAGTTCTTTATTAGTAAAGCCATTGATATTTATAGCCTACAGAAAAGGGTAGTTCAATCAACAAGGAACAACTGAAGTGAAAAAGCATTAATGTTACCACTGAGGCAATTATTGTAACATGATCACAATTCCTATGCATCTTTAATTTTTGCCAACACAACGGATTCTCTAATACATGGATCCCTGTTTCATTAAGATAATATGATTTGTAATAATAATATGAGGTGGGTGAAACAGAATCCAGTCTCTCAACACTTGAGCATTGCTTTCCCTCAGGGGATATCAGTATACAAAATGGGGTTTCCGGCAAAGTGCTTGTAATCTCAGAAGCCAGTGCACCTATTAAACACTTAGTAGGGCTCCAGCAGAAAGACAATACCAGAGCAACAGTCTCAAGTGAGATAAAAATCTCAGTCCCACTCTCAGGAGCAGAATGCTGGTTTAGTTCCATTTGACATCTTATCTAACCTGGAAACCCAAACAGGCAAGAAAATGTCATCGCCCTCCGAGGAACAGAGCAGCAATTCACTGATCCCATGAGGCTCCAGCAATGCAATATTGGGCAGGCGACCAGTTTGTCATGGGGAAACCAGTTCCCTGGAGCCAGTTCTCCTGCTCTATGTCTCTGATCCAAGGGTGATGCTCTCCTTTAGTAGTCTTGAAATGCAGACCCAAAAGGATGGGAATGCCTTGATCCAAGAAACCAATCTGAACTACTTCTCCAAAATTTTGTTGGGTATTTTTTTCTTCCTCTCCTTTTTGGGGGAAGGAGGGGACCGGGCCCCAAGAAAACAAGCTGTTCTAACTAGAACACAAAAAGAGGGAGATGAAGGAGGTTTCTATTAATGGAAAGAAGTCTACTGCACTGTAGTCATTACTTCACTGAAAGATCAGATCCTATCAGGACACGGGTTATCTCCATTCATTTCCTAATGAAAGCTTATCTGAGGACTATGGAAGAGCTGGTCACAGACCATAGTCCTACCACAGCACTGTGTTTTTGACAAACTTTAAAACTTACAGGATTTTCTACTTAATATTTCACTGGACTGCAGAAGGGACCCAATCTTGTCAGGAAGAGACAGACACCAGTCACAGCAGTGTATGGGCAGAGTGATAGTGCAAGGGCGCAAGCCACAGAATAAGCCTGAATTTCAGAGCAATATTAAAGAGAAGGGAAAAGTGACCCCCTTTCAGCATCAGTGCTGAGCTCTGGATGGAGACATTCACAGAGGGGAGAAAAAATACTCTCAAAGCACAATTTGCTCACTATGCTTAAGACTTTGGAGCGAACCTATCCTTTTTCTCGCCTCAGGGAAGCGGCAGCTTTCCTGGCCCCCGTGCATGCCAGCAGATCCCCTGCTGCAGCACCCCCCCACCAAATACAGTCCTGTCCCATGCCTCTTCAGGTCTTCTCTTTGACAGCCAGATTTTGGCCACATGCAGACCTCTAACACGCTGCTGTTCTCGTACAAAGCCACATGTTCCCCTTAAAACTCATAACATGCTGCTGTTCTCGTACATGCTCCCCTTAAAACTCACACCAATGTCCTGGCACCTGCTTTGGCTCTCAGAGGAAAGGACAGTCAGAGGGATGACATTTCTGTGCAAGCCTCTGACTGCAGAGGTATCAATCACATCATTCACACCCTCTTCCAGAGGGTATCATGCAATAAAGCAAGAAGGGAAAATGAGAAGTGTGCACAAAGCTCAGCCCTTCCCACGGAAACCCTCTATTGGATGCCCTGTGGAAAACCCCAGCTCTGTGCATGAACCAGGCACCCAGGCAAGGGCAGCTCTACAGGCCTCCTCAGTCATGTTAGCTGGAAGACGACAGCTTGGGCTTATGAAAAATGGAAGCTGTGACATTTGGTTTTTTGCTGAAACAGATGTTTTTAGCCAAGAGGCATTTTTCTGTCCAGCTCTCAAATTGATTTTTTTCCTGGATTCTCTACACAGTGCCACTGTTGCTGTGTATACACTGAAAATATTTACAAAGGCACCAAAATTAACTCTGGGTAGGACTTTGGTGAGCAGGGGAGGGAAACTGAAAGAAAGCAATTCTACATATGGAGAAGCAGCTGTCTCCTTTCACTGCAATCAAAGAAACAGAGCAACTGGAGGACCAGCTCTGAAGTCAAATAAGATGAATGGCAACTACAGCAAGGGCCATAAAAACACCAATAAAAAGTAAGTTGCCATAAGGGAAATACCCAGCTCAACACCTCTCCAGAAAGGTAAGCATAATAAACTCACTCCTACCATGGACATCGGCTTATTTTTTCAGGTGCAACCTAAACACAAAATCAGGGAGAGATGCAGGAGAAGCAGCACCCAAATTAAATTCCATCTGCTATGTAAATAATATTGCTTGTTGATGGAATTAGTTGCACAATTTAGATCAACATAATCTGACCTTGAATGAAATTAACAGCCAAAAGCCAGTGCTCCCCCTTCCCTGGGGACTGCAGCAGTTTCTCTGCAAACACCTTTCTCAGACCCTCAGAGAAGCGATTCCTCCTGCGCCTGTCTTGGCACCTGTCAGAGACCATGTTTTATTTTACTTTGCACCAATGCAAAGAGGTTCTAAATAATCTGCAATTAAAACGATCACAAAACATGAAAGTGCTTATAAGGCATTTCCATGTTCTCCTTGCCTGGCAAGCGAGTGGCTAATTTACAAGCCAGCTGTCAATACAGAACAATTGCTTACCTCATTTTACAGGAAAGCAAAAAAGTCATACAAAAAAAAAAAAGACTTGCTGTACAGAATACTATGCAAAATTGCTTTTTTCAACATGGCAGTCAGAAGTGTGTGTTCATCACTGACCTGTCACGGAGAGATGCCTGTTTAGCTTTCAGATAAGCACCTAAAGGCTGGGATCTGTTAAGCAAATAGCCAGAGACCACCCCAGTTTCCACCACTGCAAAGCAGCAACCAGCATGTCCCTACAGCTGACAACCGGCCTTTCCTCCGAGCATATGCAACTGTGCACTTACTTGTGTCAACACAAAGCAGGATCCCACAGGCTCCATGCACCCTAAACGTTAAAGGCAAGATAATCCTTGCAGTTAATGTTTATCTAGGCCAGCACAGTTACAACTCTCAAAGGAAGACTCCGGCTTGAAAGTGTGAAATGTTACTGCCTGTGGAGGGTGGATGGCAAATGCTTTGCTCCATTTGGATGTAAACCTTACTAAAATGGAAAGAGAATACCAAAAAGCTGTCCCATGCACCCAGGGACACCTCTGCAGTTTTCCTGAAAGAAGGAACCAAATTGAAAACAGAAGACAGTATCAGCGTCTGACCTTACAGCTACCAATTATATCTGCCTGAGATTCTGCTTATGATGCAACAGCAGATGGTATTTCTCTTTCCTTAAAGAAAACATCCATGCTTTAGGGAACTGCACGTGAAAATACTGTATCAAGAAGGGCAAATCTAGCCTTGTGAGAGACAGGGAACTGCCTTTCAAGTCAGCATTTTCAAGTTTGAAGAATCTGCCGCTTTTCTGTACAAGGAAACCTCAAAACTGCCTCCTTACTACTCCTTACAGCACGCTATTCACCACTCGTTCCAGTGGCCTGCAACGCAACCCTCTCAGTGCAATTCTGGGTAGTGTCCCAGGGCAGCCACAAATACACATAAAATGTCCTGATGCAGTGAAACACCCGCAGCAGCAGATGGATGACTGAGGTCTACCACACTGCTCTGGGAAAACAGACAGCTCCTAGTCACAGCTACAGCTCCTTCCTACCACGTTCACCGGAGGTACCTGTGCAAGGTCTTCCCCTCCAGCTGGCCCAAGGGGACACAACAGACCAACCCTGTCCTTGTCTCTGACCAAGCACCAGCCCCACAGCTGCTCTCGCCCGGTGCTGAGGCTCCCCAGCAGCCCATTTTGGAGACCCCAGTCCCTGCTGCAGAGTTTTGTGGGGTTTTTTTCTGGACTGCTGCTAAGCAGAGGTTTTTGGCAAGTCCCCAGCTCAGCCCTATGCCTCTGCTGCTTATTCTTCTCCCCCCAAAAGTGCAGTTGGCCATGTGCTGCTCTCAAGTGAAATCCTCCCTTGAAAGGGTCTTGGACCAGCACTCATGCAGCTGGATGCTCTCTATTGCTGGGCTGCATGAGGCAGCTAGAAAACCCACGCTTTTCATGTCTTTGGCCAGCCCCTCTCCATTACACATAGCCAATTTGGCAGCCCCACATACAAGCAACACTGGGCAGTTTAAGTGCACTGACCTCCCCGGGTTTCAAGCCCCCCGCTAGTGCTAACCAGCTCCTGTTTACTGAGCTGGTCCTTTAATCTCATTGAATTCTCCATCGACGCTGCGCTACCTAACACCCCTCAATCTGCTACACCGCCTTGCTTGTTAAATTGCTATTAAGTGATTAAAACAAGACTCTTGCCTACTCCCCAGGCACCACATCAAAGATGCGTTAAACTGCTTTTTTAAATTTTAATTATTTAGCTATTGCAATCATATTACACAACCCTTATCGTAATCGTTCATTAACCTTTGGTTTTAACTAATTAGCAGGCCTCTGCAAAAATAATAACATTGTGTTTGAGTTTGTGAAGTTTGTTAAATAGCACGAAGGAGGACGCAGCACTGCCCCGTAGCTGCATACGGTGACAGAAGAAGGGACGGGTTGGTACAAGATGCCTTGCTATTGAAGTTATGCACAAGGACTACCCAGCAGGCAGAAGAGCAGTCAATGCGACTGCAGAAAGACACCCCCAGCCCGCTGCCAAAGGGCAATCAGACCGTACCTCTAGCAGAGGTCAGAAGCCAGGACGTGTCTCCTCACTGCTTGCAGGACTGTGCGAGCCACCAGCTGCGAGCTGCATAAAGCTGTGGACCACATCCTCAGCTGGAGAAGTCGGGGCATGTCGTACAAAACCAGTGACACAACAGCACTGTACGCATACATCTGCCAGGCAGCAAACACTTCAGCTCTGTGGCTGAAGGAACAGACCTTTTGCTATGAAAACGCTCAAGCAAGAGCAAAGCACCTTCCCCATAACAAGATGGGAGCTACCTACAAGAGCAGCCTGGTTAGGAGCAAGACCAGTGGTGCACAAATAAACATACACTTCCATTTTTTTGTAGCTGAAGTGACTAACCACATCTCAATCAAGCTAGTCCAAACCTCCTTCATTCAGAGGACTTTTCAGCAGAACAGCAGTCATCAGCAAAGCTGCTAGAAGTGTTCAGTTGCACCTATATGTGCCATTAATATGCATGGTGTAGGCTGGCCAGCAACTATTATAGTCCCTATTACTATACCCTACCATAGACAGTGAACAGCTGTCATCTCCTCTAAGCAAGTTAAGAGAGACCATGGTGTCCTGGTTTCAGCTGGGATAGTAACTCTAGAAGTGTCTTCCTAGTAGCTGGTACAGTGCTGTGTTTTGAGTTCAGCAGGAGAAGAATCTTGATAACACTCTGATGTTTTCAGTTGCTGCTAAGTAACGTTTATATTAAATCAAGGATTTTTCAGCTTCTCATGCCCAGCCAGTGAGAAGGCTGGAGGGGCACAAGAAGTTGGGAGGGAACACAGCCAGGAAGGACAGCAGACCCAAACTGGCCCACAAGGTATTCCATACCATGGGACGTCACATTCAGGGAATAACTGGGTGGTGTGGGAGTTGGGATCGCCGCTCGGGGACTAACTGGGTGTCGATCGGCGGGTGGTGAGCAATTACTCTGTGCAGCATTCGTACATTCCAAACGTTTTACTATTACTGTTGTCATTTTATTAGTGTTGTTATCATTATAATTACTTATTTTCTGTTCTATTAAAATGTTCTTATCTCAACCCACGAGTTTTACTTTTCCTGATTTTCTCCCCCATCCCGCTGGGGGGTGGGAAGGGGGTGAGCGGCTGCGTGGTGTTTAGTTGCTCGCGGGCATTAAACCACGACACATGGTATTACAGGAGGCAGAGAAAGCAAAACCTACAGACTGACTCATACAGCAGCAAGCACTGAAAAAAAGAAGTCAGATGGCTGAAAACAGATGTAGTCGCCAGCTATTGCCCCTTACCTATTACAGCCAGGCAACAGAGACCTCACAAACGCACGTGCTGCAAGGTCCTGGGTAGGAAACCATTCCTGCACAGCATCCTCTGCATGCTTTTAGACTACAGAGAAAGACACACACCAAAATAAAGAAATAGATGGACACTTCTATGCAGTGTTGCATTACAGTAAAGAAGAATTCAGCCCAATAGAACAGCCACCCCTATGCTACAGGGATTTAAAAGCTTATTAAAAACTTGACATAATACTCTGCAAGACAGTACCACAATGCATAAAAAAATACAATTATGTAGTAAGGATAAGGCAACTGTATTTTGAAGCAGCAACTATGACTTAGCCTAAAATGTCATTACAAGTAGGAAAATAAACAAACCAAGGACACTTCATTTTATGCCATTAAGCATTTCAAAGCATCTGGGTGACACCACTGTACTAAGTAATAGACTACTCACTTTCCCATACAATTTGTTTAATAGGCAGCTAAAAACATTAGAAAGACAAAAGGGATTTTTTTTTATTCTGATCATTTACATTTTATCTATATTAACAATCAAAAGCATCATAAGCAGTGAAGGAACCGTTATCAGATATCATTTTAATGACATGCATCCTTTTAAGTGTATCCAGTGTTCCTCATATCATTAGAAGCAGGGGAAAAATTAATAGAATACTAATGGCCAAGCAAACTATGAATACAATAACTATTCCTTTTTTCCATTCATGTTATCAGCCCATATTCTAGCTCCATTTCTTCTTTAAGACCATTTGAAGAAATAAAATAGAACTTTGAATATACTGGCTGACTACCTAATTTTCTCCCATGCTCCACTACACCTGAAGGGCTACCAGAAACATGGGCAAAGCTACTTACTTCTATGCTTCCAGGTTCTTCCTTCCCACCTTTTTTTGTTGTGATGCTGAGACCACAGCTCTTCACATGCTCATCATTACACCCATTTCTCGGCATCCCCTTTTTGTCCGTACTCAACTGCTGTCACCTGTTTTACACGTGGATTGCAAGCCCCAGAGAGAAGCATGATCAGACACAAGGGCACCACTGCCCCTTACAGGGGCTGGGTACAAACAGTTGTTGTGTGTATTTATAAGCCAATGCTACATCATTGTCATTCAGGTGGACAAGTTGCCCCTAATCCTAGATTTCAGGAAGGACCTACATCGTTATTTCCTTCTTCCTAAACTGAAGCTCCCTGATGATTCCTTCCTTTCAAAGGACAAAAAGAAAACCAACACTGAAAAAGGTCAGAAAGGATCAACAGGACAGCCCTTGGGTATTCTGCCTCCCCTTGTACTTTTTACTAGATCTCTAACTCCTAAGAAGTGCACACACGCACAAAACCTGGCTGGTTTTCCCCACCTGTACCTCCACACACTCCCCAGAGCAGCACGCAAGAGGCAATACATGCTTTGCTGTAACAAAGTGCATCTCTGCATCGAGAGGAGTGGAGGAACAGAGAACACCACTGAAGAACAGAGAAAGTTATTGCCTGTTAACTGTAATTAGAGGAAAAACTAATTTATGAAGCAGATAAACTTGGATGGGTAAATTAGCTCTATACAGTAAGTGCACAGAAGGTAACACCTTCTGAAGAGTTTACATTGTTCCCTGATAATCAATGCTTAATTAAATCTTTTTACCTTAATGCAGATTTTCTCTCTCTAACATTACTGCTGTCCTTTCACCATCTCACCCTTTCACCCTAACGCTACTGGCTTTGTCCTCTGACAAAAGCCCACCGCAAAGGGGAAAGTGCCAACATAATTAATTTTTCAGTAAGAGCCAAGTTGTTGTTTTCTCTGAAACATTTTACACTTCAGAAAACATCAGAAATGTCAGAGTCCATAAGCAGAAATAAAATCAGAGATCTGCTTCCCTATTAATACTGCATGACCTCCTCAACCATCTCGCTCCGGGAGAGGGAGACGGGGTGCTCTGTGGGGAGCAGAGGAACCAGCAACCACGGCCAGGGAGGGGAGGGGAGCCGAGCCAGGGAGCTAAACGAAGTATTAAGCCACTGGCAGGTTAGAAAAGCAAACAAATTTAAAATACAGGGAGTACGGAACCAAGTGCCTCTGCCTTAGCAGCAGGTGGAAATGCTGGATGCTCTTAGGGAGAAGGGGCATGCAAAGCCCGGAGGAGAGCAGGGAGGCAAGACTTGATCCTCAGTCCCCACTCAGTCTTAAATTCCTTCTCCAAAACTTCTACATGCAGAGGTGGTAACCCAAAATTATAGCTGTCTATAGAGAGGATGGAAGAAAAGTGCTATATTGACTCTACTTGTCTCTCAGAGGGTTCCCTTAAGCTTGCCTTCAGTGCACCACCCAAGACAAGGCAGAGGGTCATTTTCAGAAATAACATGTAGGAGACCTGTCTTCCAACCCGTTTCACCCTTGAGCTTACCTGCCACTGTTTTACTGCGACCTCAGCACCAGTACATGCACACACACTCCTCCTGGACCCTTCAAATATATCACAGTGAGTTATGTGCACTTTCAGACCTCTGCAAAACACAAGAGGAGATCTATCTCTGCTTCCTCAGGACAGCCTTGGCAGAAAGGCTTAGACACAAGCATTGGCCATGGAAGGTACCAACCCCGCTTCCACAAGAGTTTTACAGTCCTAAAGATCTAAGGGTTCAGGTCACCACCCCACTTCATCATTTTGTGTAGCTAACAGCTGGGTTTCGTACCAAAACCTGGTATTAACAGGGCAGATTAGCTCCAACCCAGAATAATTCAAAAATATAGTTTTGGTACAACTTAAAAATGAAGCTTTGCTCCAGCTTGCTGGTGGCCTTTCCACTTTTTATTGCCCCATGAACCACGATCAGCAATGGCACTTCATCCACAAAAGGGTGACATCAAGCTCAACTGGGGCTACTGCAGCATCTTCTCTGCAGCCCCTGCCACCCGAAACAGGCTCAACTCTTGTTACAGATAAAATTGCATCTTTTGTTTTGTCTCTTGTTCCTTTTCTCCTCCTCTGAGCACAGTAAGGAACTCTGCACATCTTTTGGCACATACATAGTGTTTAGGGTCAAGTCGTTGTACAGGTGATCATTTGTCAGCCCATGAACTAAGCTCTCTTGCTGGATTAGTCCCCAAAGAGTTTAAAAAATGGTATTGAAATGCCTTCTGTGCAAGAATATCCACGCATGCTTTAATTTGCTGACACTGACTCCTGTAGCATTGCAAACATGAATAAAAAAAGGCATAGCTGTTTACAGGATCAGAACAAAAATTTTCATTATGAATGCATCAGTGAATCAGTAATAAACTCAAACTTATGAAAGATTTGTTTATGAACAAGATTTGTTTTGTTCATATATTACACAGACCGATTACAGGAAGACTAGAGGAGCAACATGTACACCTGAGAAGGTCTGCATGACCACAGCAGGTATTACTCACGCAGATCTAGCTGTTAGGAGACGACACGTTCCTAACATCATACACAGAGGATAAAAAGCCCTCTCACATTCTGCAAGCAAACTCACTTTAACTACAGCTTTTGAGTTCCTTCCAAATCTCCGAATGAATGATCACACTTCAGAATAGCACAATAGCTTTCTGCAACAGACATTGAGATTAAATATTATAACTGATTATAGGCAGAGCTGGTAGCCCTGCATATTACAGTTGCCTAATGCTTCTGATCTTTAGACCCCATTCCTACTTACCTATAATTTTGCCAAGCTCTAACCATCTGGACTGCAACTTCACATGCCTTTTGTCTGCCTCAGGCAAATTTTAATTTCAGCCAAAATGGTTCAACTGCTTCTGAGAAAAAGGCAGAAGAAAAAGATTTATCTTTCTTTTTTTTTTTTTGCCTACAGTAAAAAAATCCTGCTGACCTTTTCTCTAATTAGCTGAAGCATTTCCCAGACTTTGAAACAGAACTAGACTTTGACAGGATTTTGTGAAAGTCTGTATAAACATGAACTTTTTTGTCACTGTCCGGGGGTGCAGTTGAATTTGGGGTTTTTTGCTGTATCTGCAAGAATGTACCCAGATCCAACTCACTCGTGCTTTCAGGGGAGGGAAGGAGAATAAGAGTTGAAATTTTTTTTGTTTTTAACCTTGAAACCTCCTGCCTTTTAAAAGAGAGACTAGGTTTTGGTGCATTATTGCTCCTTTTTATTAACTTAAAGGCAAAGCTGAAGTACTTGGAAGTTGGACATTGTTCCTCCAGATGCTTGCCTTGCCAACTCCAAAAGTCAAAAGGTATGGAGTATACAAAGCCAGCATTAACCAAAGAGGCTGTACCCAAACCCAAGGCCTACATTTTCAATATATATTGCTATGCTACAGTGAACACAGTCAAAAAAGGTCTTAATTAGGCTCCTTTGGAACTTCAGGTTTTCCAGCACTGAACATCATGAAACAGCATGAAAAATAAAGTATTCACACGCAATTGAAAATTTTGAAGAAATCTGTCCTTCAGTGTCATTTGAAAGCATTAAGAACCAGGCATCAAACAACAAGGAGAAAGAAAATGGCTCGTTAAGGGACATCCATTCAGTGCCCTTACACAAGGGAAGAAGCTTGTGGAAAAATACACATGATGCTGTAATTAAAGGCCGTATTCTAATGCACAGGATACAATAAACCAAACTGAGGTTGCAGAGATTGCCTGGTTTGTACATAACCTTCATAAACTTTTCACCCTCAATGTTCTTATGACATAGTTTTCTGAATGCAATTTTGCAATTTAGCCGTTGGCGTGAGACAAATCCAGGAGCATCAATGTGCATCTAAAGAGGTTACTTTCTCCTAGCACTGTATCTTCAAGATGCATTTCAGGATCCAATATTTAACTTACTAGTGAGTCTAATTATTTTTCATGCTTATGTCACAGTGAAGCATCACAAGCTAGAGCAATAAATGGTTTTCAACTTCTCACCAGTTCAAAGACTGCCTTCTCATTTGATGTGAAGCATTTGCTTTTATTTAATACTAGTAATGCAGTGCACTTTACAGGGCATCTTCAAAGTAAAAATCTATGCAACCTGTAAAAAAAAAAATAGCATTATACTGTCCATTAGTTCAAGAAGTAGATTCTGAACCACATCCCTGAGAAAATGAACCATTTCCCCAAATGTCAAATGCACCGTTTATTCTTCACTGGCAGCAAAATGTGACGTACGGGGTTACTAATATCATTTCCAGGCCGTTATCTAAACAAACAGCCCACGAACAAAGCAAGAGGGGAAAAAGCAGCTTATCACCTCCGGCTTTAAAGCTGCTGTGAATTCCAACACACAAGTGCCATCTCTCAGCAAACACTGATGAGAAGAGCTACTCTGTATGGAAACATACCTTTAATCTTTCTTCAGAAATCACAAAGCTCATTCCCAAGGACAACAAAGGCTACATCAGTGTAAGCAGTCTTCAGGGCAGACCTTGTCCCCCTTTTCAAGACTACCCATTTAAATGCAGGCACTTTCTTCATTTATTACAATACTGCATCACACAACTTGCGGTAAGCATGTGACCCCTGGTCACTGCAGTGGCCGCTTTCCCCTCTGTGCCAGCCGACGGATGCACCTCAACCCCATCATAGGTCCCCTTCCTGGTGGGGAGCTGCCATAGGCACCCAGCACAGCTGGGCAGATGTGAACCCAGAGCAAGCCAGGAGCGGTGCTGGGCTGTTCGTATATGCACCAAACACCTGCAAAGCCTGCCGGTGTTCAGCCCGCAGCACATCCCAAAGCAACACCCTACCAGCCCAGAGGCCAGTCATCCTCCCCCTGTCGTCCCCCTGGTCTCTAGAGGGCAAAGACCAACGCACCAAGCAGCCACACCATCCTCCTTGCAGGACCACAGGCAACAGTAACCATCCCTTCCCCTAATCTCACCTAAAATACAGCCACGGGTCAGTGGCACACACATCTTGCTCACGTGCATCCATGGCAGTGCTTTTGCAGAGCTGGCTGGGGTGCCCTGCATGCAAGAAGCACATTGCACGCAGCCTGACGGTCAGAGGTTATCCTCCTCCAACCAGCCCATACAGCTTTTCTGCAGAGAGGGAGGACCACCATTTATCACCCTCCATAAAGAGGTTGAGCAGAAGACCACCATCCAGCGCTGGACGCTTGCTATTCCCTCAGCCAAAAAAAAAAAGATAGTATTTGTTTTCAACGTTTCTTACTGATGGACTAACAGCAGAGGCCAACTCCTTACAGCAAACATTTCAGTCATAAGTAATGCTGTGCAAGAGATTCAGCATTCTCCTGGTCATTTTTCTCTTTAGACAAGCCTTTAATTTATCTTTTTAATGTCTTTTCTACACAAGAGGGGGCTTAGCTGCAGAACCATTCACCAGCTGAGCATCCTAGCCCCACTTCTACCCAGCCAAGGGGGGCAATGCATTACACCGCATGTGAAAATCCTTCTCGGGCCATCTCAGAGACCTCCATCCAGCTCTCAGTAAGTACATAATAATTCCCAAAGGTTTCATAAGAAGGTTGATCATGGCTGTGCGGCCGGACATCAGAGACCAAGCACTCCCCTGACAAATGATGGCATAAATAACAATCTTAAAAGCCTCATCCAGAGGGAAGCTATGCACCTAAATTAGCCACTGAAGATTTCTCAGGTACAAATGGTAGCTCTCACCCTGCCATGATCCGGGCTGGCATACTCAGTTGAAGGACCAGGGATACTATTTTCTTCCATTTAAAGAACTATTTGGAATTTTTGAGCCAATATTTAAGAACAGTTGATAGCCCACTTACATGGAAGACTCAAGCAGATTGAAATAATTTTGTAATTAAAAGGTAGTAAAAGCATGTGTGTCGTTTCAATATAATTCCTCGGAAATTCGGTAGCAATTTGATTTTATTTTCTTAATGAGATAGATTCAAGAGAATGCATTGATCTGATTAGCCTTCACATTCTTTCCTCCCCTTTTAGTGTAAGCCAATCTCCTTACATGGATTACCAGGCCAATTTAATTTCCTTTTCCTAAAAAAAAGAACATCATTTTTCACTGCAATCACAGTAAGAATTTGACCAATACAAATATGCTGCATTACTGCAATCTGTTATTCACCAATTTCCTTCAAAAAGAGTGAATTCCAAAGCTGTGAGCTGTAATCCTAGAGGCAGCCTTACTGTTCTGTACTGCTTTTAAAATTGCTTCTTTATGTCACTCAATCGTAGGTTTTCTGACTTGAAGATGACAAATTTGGGAAGAGCTAATCAGCAACAGAATTTGTTTACAATTGATCTACACTGCTGTTTGTTTTGCCTCGTCTCAGAGGGTTGTTTTTTTTAATCTCCACTTTCTAACCAACACATTTATGTGATTTTTTTCCCCTCCCAAGCACACATTCAGGCTTTTTTTTGCAGTTAAGATTTTCTTTTTTTTAATATTAGCAAATTAACTATGCAGTACTTCCTACCTTTCATCTGTCATAGAAGATGCATTGCTTCATGGAATTGCATTTACTTTCACACGTGAGAGTTTTCACTCGTCTCCTGTGCCGCACTAACTGCCACATGCAAACCCAGTTGTCTGAGACTGACCCACCAGCGTTACATGGGACAAATGGGTCCCAAACCAGCATCACATCAAAACCATGCAAAGAGAGCCAGCTGGTGTGCACACTGCAGCAATTACAGATTCAACCAATCTATCAACCAACTACCAATCTGACCAGTGCTAAATCCAGCACTGAAAGTTATTTAGCTCATTGCATAAATACACCCTGAACTATTTTCCTGTGCCTTTTCAGCAAAAGAGGTGAGCATGTCAAGGTATAACCATCCCAGCAACATCACTTCCAGGCACTACAGCAGTAGCAGAGGGGAGGGTGGAAAAAAGAAGTCATTTCATCACCTTGGTCATCAATTTCTATTTTGTAGCAGTTTTGAACTAATCTACCACTCGGGCATGCTGCAACCAACTCCTTAATTCACTCTGGGCCGAAGAGAATTGATTTTGACTTCAGCCCTCCACCCACACAACACCAGCAGAAACACACAGGTTGCACAGGAGCAGCGATCAGCTGCAGCATCATTGACACTTCTGGATCAAGATTAAAAGCAAAAGTATTTTCCCTTTGTGAGAACAAAAACCTGTTAGGCCTATGTTTATTAGAAAGCCAGAAGGGTTTAATACTCTTCTTGGATTTAAAAAAAAAAAAAAAGGCCCACCATAAAGAAGGCAATAGAACCAGAGTAACTATTGCATTGCCATTTTCAAGTGGGGAAAGCGTTGGCAGCCCTGGGCACTGGTGCGACAAATGCCATTCCTCCTCAAACACTAGTAAGAGTTGGGGCTCCTTCCAATCACCCGGTGGGATCTGTCTCTGAGATGCTCTTGGGTCACATTCCTCTGCAGCCAATGTGCAAGAGCTTTAATTTCAAATGCAAAGCTTCTCTTACACCCATGTGACTCCCATACCCAGGACCTTGTGGCCCATACTGATGTTTCATCCCAAGAAGCGCTCCAGCTGGCAACACTACAGAGGGACGGCTGGAGGGTACAGCCAGGGCGTCACATTGTTTTAGCCAAGCCTGCCACATGGTAGATTGTAGCTTTCAAACTCCGCATAGCCCAACCCAGGTACATGCAAGGGAAAAGGTAAAGACTATCCTATCGCTTCGGCTCCGTTGTAGTTGCTGGTCAGCAGCCTGTCCCTGCCACCGTGCAATGCCACACTCGCCCCTTTGTTCTGCTGCGGGACCCAGGCTTGCTGCAGGGAAAAACAGGAGGTTTAAGGGTGTCCTGGAAGGCACAGCAAGAGTTTTGGTCAATCTTTGGGAAGCACCAGGCCACCCACAGACTGCAGCCAAGCCCCCAAAAACCCCAGAAACTCAGCCTTGCCAAAACCTCTTGGGTTCCCAGCAGCTTGTATAATCAAGTTTGCAGAAAGAGGACCTGCAGTGCACCTTCAGCAACCTAAAAATGAGGCATTTTTCCCCATTAGGCAAGTCTTCTCCCACACATGCACACCGTCAGGGCTTTCTCCTTATCAGAACTTTTCCAGTGCTGATCTCAGGCAAGTTACCAGTGGATGCAGGGAGGCTTCCCCTCACCTCTCAGGGCCACAGCTGACTTGGGTGGAGAAACTGCATCTCAGGCCCATCAAACTGGCTACATGGCAAAAAAATGGCTGGAGACTCTTCCAGCAACTCCAAAACTCAGCATATTTGCAGAGAACAGGATATGAGTCCACTCTTGCTGTGCTGAGAGATGGCTACCATGCAACAACATGACCATCCTCCAACATGTACAGAGCTCCTGAAGCCGAGATTTCATTTTAAGAGGAAGACGCAGTGTTTTAAACACAGCTCAGATCACTACTCTTGTAAATAAACACTATGTCAGCACTCACCCTTCCTGCCTGAACCCATAAAGGCCCTTCAGAGAAAAGCAGACCTCTAGGCACACTCCACTTGGTAGAGCACACAAAGGACCACCATGGGGACACAACCTCTCTGACACGCACCAAGTATCCACCGACAACCCATAAAGCAACAGAAGATCCAAGAAGCTGCCAAAACAAAACCTACCTCAAAGGAACAGCATCCATGCAGCAAGCAACGAGGTCACCCTAAAGCAACATCCAACACAGCAAGGAACAAGGTCACCCCAGAGCAATGGTGCTGCACCTTGCAGTACAGACACCTCCATTCTGAGGGCAGCAAGTAGACCCAGCACAAGGCACAGCACCCCAGTGTAACTGGATGAAAGAGGTTTTCCAGGTGTATTGGGTTTCTGTGGCAAGGTTTTGGTAGTGGGGGGGTTACAGGGGTGGCTTCTGTGAGAAGCTGCTGGAA
>JANZLQ010000040.1:15390722-15409573 GCA_026212715.1 Elanus axillaris
GGTGATCAGTGAATGATCTCTCCTGTCCTTATCTTGACCCACAAGCCCTTTGTTATATTTTTTTCTCCTCTCCCCTGACTAGCGAAGAAGGGGGGGGGAGTGATAGAACGACTTGGTGGGCACCTGGCGTCCAGCCATGGTCAACCTATCACACCAGGTAACATCTCCCCCAGACACTTCAGCCTGAACTGGATGCAGTCCAGCCTGCATCCCCTTCACAGCAGCAGGAGGAAAACCTAAACCCAAATATTTAGATACTGTTGCCACAGAAATAAAACACAGGGAAGATCCCACATCCCTCAGCATCTCTCCACCATCCGTGCTAGGCACATCTGCTTTATTTTCTAATGAGCAGTATGCACTATGAGTCTGCCACGTTCGCTTCTTTGCTGCTCTTGAGATCGGAAAGAATGCGGAAAGGTGTGCCTCTTCTGGGCCGAAGGAATAAAGCTAATTTCAAACCACTGCAGCTGAGTAGTGAAAAATTACACCAAGACACTCCTATGGTTTTAGAACATTTTAAGGATAAAGCCCAAAACTTGAAGACTGGATCGGCGGTGCCTCCCGTGTCCCCAAAAGTTACACAAGCTTCTATGTACCAGACAACCCAAGAGGCACTGCCAGCTATACACACTCATGTAGAAAGTTCTCATCTGCCCTCACCATTTGAGTGGTGTTTTTCACAGATTAATATACTTTCACAGTAAAATGAAAGATTATAAATTGCTAAAATTGATTTCACATCAGCGGTGAAGTCAGAGTGAGTAACACACCTGAGGTGACCCAGTCTGCTCAAGGGAACGTGAAACCACAGCGTATTGACAGTTTAATTGGCTCAGCAAGAGTTCATTTCCCTCAGATGAAAGGCACCATTGGCCATTTTATCGCTATATCTTATTGCCGCTTTAAAAATAAAGTAGATGACAATCTAGCAAAATGTTTTCTTTACAGAGACAGTCCCTGACTTTATTGCTGGGTGCTGGCTTCTTCCCCCCTTTCCTCCCCAGCAAACGGAAACCAGCTCGTTTGCATTTTAAACACTTTACACAATGAGAATGCCTTTATTTATCCTTTCAGGCCAAGAGATGGAAGATGCTGCCATGCCCATTTCTGTACCGGAATTACAAAGAAAAAAAAACAAAAAAAAAAAATTCTATGGCACCAAGCAGTTCTATAAATACCACATTCAAGGGTAACATGACATTTATATCATCCTACTGCAAGCTAGAAAGATGTAAGTTGACTGCTTTATAGCATTAGAAGGCATTTTAAGAACGTTAGTACTTGAACTATCCAAAGATGATAACTTGCAGCTCAAAAGGTAATTACAGAAAACAGCCCACTTGAAGTGGAAGACTCGAAGGAACACAGGAGCCCTCGCTCCCTGGTTATCCCACAATTCACGCTCCGGCAGGGAACACAGAGGATCATGTTTTGCTGTCACGGGTTGAGAGCGGATGGGACAGAGGCAGCACCACCACAACGCACAATGCAGGGACGTGGATGTAGACGTGGAGGAGCTGCAGGAGACACCGCAGGCATCTCAGCAAAGCCATGATGCTCCGGCAGAGACTCAGCCCACCTCCCCATCCGAAAGGTCCACATCTCCTACGGAGGCAGAGCATGACAGACACAAGAGGACGTGGGTGCAGCATCTGCCACAGCCCTGCCCGGGGAGCAGCCCCGGGGGGCCCATGGCCAATGCCCCCCTGCGCTCCTCAGGAGCAGGGGAGCACCATCCCCTTCCACAGCAGAAAAGCAGTGGAAGAGCTGGCAGGGCGCAGCACCCCGGCAGCAGAAGGCAGGTCCACAAGCATCCCGGAATTCCTCCGCACACTTTGAGCTGGGGACCCCTAAGCCCAGACACTAAGCGCAGTGTTTAAAAACTGCTGAAGCAGCATGCAGGCAGTTACAAAAAGCCCCCTATTAACCTCCAAGCCTCATTTCACCGATGAGTGGAAGGGCGTCAGCAGTATTTAATTGCAGGGGAAAAACAAAGAGAGTCAGGACACAGGGAAGGGATCTCAAACACGTGCAATTCCCCACGGCTGCACCCTTCAAGTCACAAAGACCCCAAAAGCAGGGGCTGGGGGGCCGGGGACATCTCCTACCACACACTTCAGCCCTCCACAGATATGCCAGGGAGCTGCTGCTAGCCCTCGGCAAAGGGCACAGTGCAGCTTCTTCCTACGGCAATCAACCTATGGATACCCAACATGGGGACCCCACAGGGACCCTCTCTGCATGGAAACGCAGACAGGAGCACGAAAGGGCTGTCGGTGTGGGTGTGTACTGCAGAGTTCAAATGGGGATGCAGGGAAACACCAGCAAAAACCAACAAGCTCCCTCCTGCAAGGACGTACCCCAAAGACGCGTGCCAAGCTCTCCATCAGCTGTGAGCAAGGGCTGGGCAAAGCTGCCCGAGATGCACCAGGATTTTGGAAGATCAAGGAAAATGTGACCACTCTGGTATTGACTGAGGTGGGGGAGAGGGAGCCCAGGCAAGAGGGGAGCCCCATATCTCAGGCTCAGCATCACAAGGAGCACCGAGAGGCTCCTCTGGGGAGCAGCCCCATCCAGCTCACCCAGAGCCTAGCAAGCTGCATGCCAACGCCGTGCTGGCACTGAAACTCCAGGCAGCAAGAGGAAGAAACAAAAGCAAAACCAAACATCTTTCAGAATCTCCCTTCCCGGTAGTGTGCACTGTCATGCAACACTTCCAAACCCATGGTTTATGCGGCTCAGGAGGGCAGTTTCATGCCCTAACTCCTGCATGATGGATTTTACAATTTGTTAAAGAAACTCATCAATCCTCAGCAGTCATTTTTAAAGCCCAGAGCCTCCACAAACTCCTGCATTTTGCTGATCCCCCAATTTCAAATCATTTGAAACTGCTGCTACTATTACAGCTCTGCTCCTAAAGCTAAGCATTATAGCACACTCCAGACTTACAGCTTCGTATGCTAGCGTAATAAACAGATTAACTGTGATTTATGAACAATAAGTTCTGGTTATTTAAAAGGAAACATTACCTCCCTAGACCAATTCTGACAACCGGAGATCTCTCATTATGCAGACAGCTCTTTCCACCTACCTGTAATCATCAGTTTAGAATATCGTTATCAACCTGGGAAACGTATCGCCATAGTTTTCCACTACAAACTTTGCGCATCTAAAGCATCTGGCAAGAACCACTGCCAAAGGCATAATACCAGCCTGAATTGACCCAGCGAGACAATTCCTATTTTAAATATACATTAATAAAAAAAATTAAAACAACAACAACAAAACAAGAAGCTTTCGGAGAGGACAACTGCTGCTGTGGAGATAGCTGCCGTAGAGAAGGATGCAGCAGGACTTCAGTTAGCAGAGGACTAATTAGGAACAGGAATTATAAGATGATAACAGAGATCTATTTGTGGTGCTTATTTACTTATAAGGTTTAATTAGAGTTTTAATATTCTCTTCCAAAAATGAATTCATTCTTTGAGTCCACTCTGAAATGGCAGCTTAATATTTTACAAGCCCACAAGCAAGAGTTCACATTTTCACATGCACTTTTCACAACACACTTGCAGCTATTAAGCTGACCACCCCACTCATATCACATTTGACTACCACTAAGAATCTTTTTTTTTTTTTTTTTACATTTATTCAGTTAACCATAATCACTTTTCTCCTGCATAGAAAAGCCGTGCAAGAAGCCTGGCTGATGATCCAAACCTGCATACTGGTTAGAGACTTGAACCCACGTACAAACCACAACCATGGGCCGCTGGTCCTCAGGGCACACCTCCCCCCTGCAGGGCTGGGTCAACTCCAAGACCTCCCCAATCTCAGAACCTCTCACATTCAGAAAGAGTTACTAACACTTCAAGCCAGAAACTTCTCCCACATGCCCTGTATTGCCTCCTTCCCTCCTCCCTACACTGTAAGTGACAGTGGTCTGCAGAATGGTGCGGTGCTAAAGCCCACCCAAGGCTCTTCCTACTGCCAACACCTGAAAGACACTCCTGCATTGTCAGACTTAATTGGCTTAAAGACACTGGAGTATTAAACTATTCCAAATGGTAAGACAGGAGCTCTGCTGGGCAGCACTGGTATCAGCGGACCCTTCTGGGTGATTAACATGCAATAGCTCCTACCATGCAGCCCATCTCTTCTCACCTAATTGATGCTGTGTGCATCTTGGATTTACCCGTGCAAGGCATAATTAGCAAAGATAAGTTTTTATATACTTAAACCTCTTTACTAGAATAAAAGAAATCTCAACTCCCTCACCTTGACTCTAAAGTAGTAA
The DNA here is from genome assembly GCA_026212715.1 of Elanus axillaris. NCBI lineage: Eukaryota > Metazoa > Chordata > Aves > Accipitriformes > Accipitridae > Elanus > Elanus axillaris. The sequence goes on from JANZLQ010000040.1 coordinate 15,395,023, forward strand.
CAGTACCTCGTGAAAAATGAAAAGCCTTGAAGGATTTGGAATAAAAAACTTGGAGAGACAATCGCTGATCTTTTATCTTCCAGACTTCAAGCAGAATCAAGTTCTTCAAAGAAAACCCAATAAAGCCCAGACATTTTCATCATAACAAAATAAATAATTCAGTCATACTTTAGAGGACTCCAACATTAGGATTGGCTATTTGATATATTTGTGGCTTAGGTGCCTCTAAACGGATTAAAGATAACATGATAGAAGCTTGCAATGTCAAAACCACCTTCATTCCTGACAGATATGAATGGATAGTGTAAATAACTATAAATAACCAAAATGGCTGCATTTATGCCTAATGGAGGATTTACAGCCTTCAGAGCCGCCTGGCAGGACTAAGAGTTACAGCTCTGCCTTTATCCTACTGCAGCACGCAAGGGGAGATGAATCGACGTCCTCCCCACGCTGCCTGCTCTGCCAGAACCGCCGAGGGCTCAGCTCCGGAGAGAAGAAACGGGATTCTCCCACAAATAACAGAATACATACATGTACAGACAGGTTTATCTGTATCGATTTATCACGGTCTTCCCAGAAACTACTGCGAAACATCCCAAAAGCCCCTCACATCTCCACAGCCCCTGCAAACTCCCCTTAGGTGCCCAACAGAGCTCTTTTTGTCTTCCAGCTGCCATTTGCAGAAGGTTAAATACCACTGTCTTTGAGAGGGAACAGATCAGGTCATAATTTAAGCCTACAGGCTTTCACCAAGGGGGATTCAACTGCAGCATCCCAGCCAATTTTCCGGTTTGGGTAATAGCACTCCTGCCTTCCCATGGTCCCCCACATTCCCAACCAAGTCCCAGCAGCTCTGCAGCCCCACAGGAGCTATTTGGGAAGTGGGTGGAAGCAAGCTCTGTGCCCACACAAGCGGCAGGGCAGCTAGATTCGAGGTCAGAAACAGGCGTATGGTGTATCTCAAGATTTACACCGCTGCTACCCTGCTGGCTCCAGCAACCTCACCATCACTGCCAGGAGGTCACAGAGCAGCCACCGACACGCTCCACCACACCAAGAGAGGCCACTCCAGGATTTGACTAGCATCAACAGAAGAGGCTGCAGAAGGGCAACGTGAGATCCTGCTGATAGCTTATTTGAGCAATCACTTAAAATAATGAAAGCAACTTTCTCCAGTAGCACACTGCAGGACTCCTGCAGAAGCAGACCCTAGTAGCCCGCTCTTCTATTCCTGTGCTTCACGCTTGCCAGAGGGGGAAGCTTACCAGCACGTCCTACACAAAGCAATGGGTGCAGATGCTCCTCTTCCCTTGGAGGGTCCTTCTGTGCTTAATTGTGTTGCAGTCTTTCTACTTTTTAAAAAGTACTTTTTCCCTTGGACAAAGAACTAGGAGGAACGTACCATGAAAGCTGCATCTGAGCAGCTGCTAAAGCTTTAGTTTTCTGTTATCCGCAGTGCAACACCACCAATATGCAGGACAAGAAATTAAGTGATGGCTCAAAAGCAAATGCCCAAACTTAGGAAGCAGGAGGCATCAGACTGAGGAACATGCACACAACCCAACCCCAGGGAACAGAGCTCTTTAGTGGCAGGAAGGAAGTAAAAAAACCAGGAACAACCCTGGCATTTTCCTGTTCAAGTTTACCTCTCACAAAGCTGAGCTATTCATTTTCAGATTTAATATTCAGGAAATCAGTAGAATTTGTTGAGGGCTTTTTTTGTTGTTTTAATAGAAAAAGGTTAGATGATGGCAGGACGAGAAACCCCACCACCAAAAAAACAAGATCTAAGGTGAGGAGAAAGAGAGAGGAGAAAGCAAACTGTAGGCAGGGCTCTTGCCATTTGCCACAGCGGGCTAGTTGCACTGACTGACTGGTTAGTTTGCATGAGAACCTCAGGGCAATACTAAATGTCACTTGTCAAAAGACACACGAGCAAGTTTTGAAGTGACATGGCTCAGCCTAGCTGCATGGTTCACAACGGAGCTGCCGTCGGCTGAAAACCTGAACCTGGAGGTGCACACGTGGGCAGATACCAGCACAGGTACACTGCATGAAAGCACAAAAGCCTGCCCTCAAAGAAATCCTAGAGTAAGATTTAACTGCAGTCAAGGCAGCTACCATCCATTTTAACATTGTCAAATGCAGCAAGTTTCCGAAGGATTAAATCACTACTTAAATCATCTTCATAATTTTAAAAAATGACTGTAAGATAAGACCAGGAGCTAATTGTACCATTTAAATCTAGTGAAGGGAGGATTTTCTTGGTTGGAATTTTTCCTTCTTAAAGAAAAAGCCCAAGGGTCTAAAACTAATAATCTAATAAACTTTGCTAAGTGAACATTGTAACAGATAGGCCTGGATGAGATTTTTCTGTAAATGCCAGACAATTTCCCTTGATCTTTATCAGCAGAGATGCCGCTCTAGCTTCAGCAGGAAGAAATTAAATTTGGTGCAAAATAATAACATCTGGGTGAGATTTTGTTTGTCAGACTAGCAATCCCTTTAGATGCCAGGCTAAAAAAATTAAAATTAACTCTGAAGGTTTTGACGTTTGTGCTTCTAATACGAGTGGCGAGGATATGTTTCCATACCAACATATTACCCCGCTTTAGAGAGCAGTGCAATTACCCATCCTCTGTGCAGGATGCCCAGCAGATGCTGGGGTCCAGCCCAAGGCAAGTCACGCACGGAGAGCTTTCTCCCCTGCCAGAGCATCCCTGTGAGAGCTGGCATTGCTTTGAGCCACCCCACTCCTGAGGTCCCAATTCCTGAAGCCACAGGACGCCTGTCCCCAGCTTCGAGCAGAGACAGCGCGTGGCAGCAGGACCCACAGGACATGCTCAGGGACCACCGGGGCTCCAGCAGCGGTGGCGAATGCCTCTCCCCTGACCACCCCAGCACCCTGCTATAGCTGAACACAGCCTGCACAGCACCGGGCATGCCCCAGCGATGGGCATCCCGCACCCTCCAGCTGTCCCAGGGTAGCAGCAAGTTTTCTGACCTGCAGCCCACTGTCATAGCACATACCTTGGCAGAGTGGGAGGGAGCAAATGGCACACTGGTGGGGTTTGATTTGAGATGCTACGCCCCAGAGCCAGGTCCCTTAGTGATGTCCTGAGACAGAAGTCTGTCCCCTACCATGAGCAGTGCCAAGAAACAGGAAATCAGACTGCTGTATGTCGGATCCAAGCACGATTTCTATAGCTGGAACAGGCTCTGGCACTGCAGTCATTAAAATACTCTTAAACAAGCAGCAATCAAAAGATCCACCTATTAAAAGAAGTGTTCTTCTACAGACTTTGAGACTAAATTTAAAGATAACAAAAGCAGACTATTTTTAAAGTCTAATAAAATGCCCTTCCAAGTCCAAACCACTTTATACGAGGTAATTAAGGGGAGCTCCTCAATGGTTCCAGCTAGGAATGCCTCTTCTACAATGGGATTGCAACAGATCTTTAAAATCAGTCATGAGCTTTTTTATAAGCAGAAATGGTAAGGAATTATTCAATTAAATGCTTTTCTTCCTCACCAGTATGAATGGCAATTCTGCATACCAAGGTTTTTCAGAGTAATATCCGCTCCAAAACCCCTGCACAGAGAAAGGGCTCTCTCATGGCCAGGCAGGATGGAAATCACAATTTTAAAAAACGGCAAAGAAAAAGAAAAAAAAAAAAACAGAGCAAGGGATTTAACTCTCTCCAGAAGAGGCAGAAAATTCAGAGCTAGAGCACCCGACTCTGCCATTCTATGCACAACCTGTAGTAACATAGGGCATCGTTCCTACACACAAGAACTCTGATGTTGCAATGTTTTTGTCAAATGGTGAGGGACGAGGCAGACACTTTGTATTCCAGCCAGGTTATTCCCTATTTCTGAAGCTAGTCCACGTTTCCAATGCCTAGGAAACCAATCCCTCATTAGTTTTACTCCATTCAGTTTAGCAGAATTGGAACTTAATGGTTACTGTGCTAAGAAGTATCAGGAAAAAAAATACGCTGTTACCTCCTCAGCAATTTATTCGATCTCACATTGAGAAAAACAACACTTTAGACTTCATCAGTCAGTTGTGGACCAGAACAGAGATTTGCCATGATCTCACAGGCTTCAGCAGGCTTTAGGTCTTGCTGTTAGTGAGGCATGAACAAAAGTAAATCAATTATTCTGCAAAAATATCAGCATGAAGGAAAAAACGCTTGATTGCTCATGCCTTTCTTAAATATAGGCAAAAATGCCATTAATAGAGTGACAGAACCTCAACAGGAGAGCACTCAACAAACAAGCAATCATTTCACCACACAGTAACCACAGATGGAGTAAGTTTTGCTTGTGTAAAGGCCCTAAAAAGAAAGATTGCAGATTTAAGTGACACAAAGGAGTGTGTAACCACAGTAGAAAATATTTATCAAAGATCAGTTTTGCTAAAAAGACATCACATTACCATCAGAAAAACAAGAGAGCTGCCACCGTATAGTGGGGCATCAGGCTACCCAAGCATCCAGATAAACCCACTGCGAGCACCAGGGACCACACTTGTGAACAAGGCAGCCTCTAGCCACTCTCACATGGAATAACTAATTTTGTTTTGTGATGGATAACCATAATCAATACACACATTTTAGTCAGATGCTTACAGAGCATTACACTGGGGTGACAACCAGATCATGTTACTGCAACCTGGTTTTGGGGACTGGCAGAATCAGACAAGACACTGATACTTGCACAGATATTTTAATTCTTGGAGAAATGGGGTTTTCATTTATTTTTGAATCTGCGCTTGAAGAGGTTTAGTCTTTAAATTTACATTTGCTGTTTCATCTATAAGAATATTTAGGACAAACCCTGCAGAGCAGCCATATACCAAACCAGGTGTATTATTTATCATAAATAAGCATATATAATATATACAAACATATGAAAACAAACGAACAGAAAGCTTCCAACCATGTGCACTTCTGACTGCCAGGTGCTGAGGAAGAGGAGCAGAAGCACCTCCTCCTGCCGTGTGCCTGGACCACCCCCAGCACTCACCTTGGAAGACGGCAGCATTCTGGATGACGAGGAACTTCAGCTCCATGCTGGCAGACTGCAGAAGCTGCTCCATATTCAGGCGGGCTGTTGCCTGGTACTTCTCCTCCATCTTCCTCGAGCAGCACGTGGAGCCCTTCGGGATACATACTTGCAGATCTGACCCTGGAGAGACACACAAGAAGGGCAGAAAATTTGCATTAGGAGGTGGAATTGCTGGGAGTGGAGAGGAAACCAACTCCATACGTTGGTATTGTTGCAATTACCATTTGGGCAAATTGATGAAATTTCTGGAATTTGTCCTGAGGAAGCAGCTTGGCCAAAGGAGAAGACTGATAAGGCAGAGCCAGGATTGCTGAGCAATAGCCCCCGAGAGCTTGCTATGCATGTCTGCCAGCACGCTGCTTGCTTTAGCTCCCACACACTCCATCCACCGATGTGCTGGTGCTGAGCAGAGGGATACAGACCATCGCCCTGCTGCCTCCTGCATGCCTACCAGCACATTGGTAAGGAGCTGCAGGCAGCCAGAAGAGATGGAGTGGGAGGCAGAAAAAGGAGCCAGGATTTGAAGCTGTGGATTTACAATGAACAGAGCAATGCACATAGCTCAGCACACAGAATATGCTTGTAATTTGCATAAAGACTTAAAACAAGCTTAAAACAAATAACAACTCTGTTATTTGCCTGTGATCTCCACCCTTTTGCATCTACCAGCAATAACAGTAACAACAGGAGAGCACAACAATGATTTACCTTTTTTTTTTAGTGCAGACTTCTAAACTGTACATATCTCCTGAGTCTTCCCACCAACTTCACCATCCCGTCCTTCCTCCACTGCAACAGGCAAAGCCCAAGGTCTATCACTTCAGTTGTGCGAGTCCCGCTGCAGAGGGACAGGTCCCAAGGCACTGAGCACCGCAAAAAGCAAGTGCCCTTTCAGCAGCAGATGTGCCACTGCATGGGCAGCGCCTCCACCCATTCACCAGAATGGTACAAAAGCCAGGGGACAAAGGCAAGAGGAACATCACTTGCTCTGGCATCTCGAGCTGTAACTCAAAGCACTGGTCAGTGATGCTAAACTTTGGGGTTTGATGTTCTCAAACCTCTTAATCCTGGAGGAGTAGACAATTTTAGGAAAAGTGTTGTTAGCTAAAAAGTGATAAATAAAATCTAGGAAAAAAAAAAAAATCATCTTTTGGGTTTAGATAACAGGAGAAGATGAAACAGAAGACCTGGAAGTAGCAGCAACAAGAAGTCTCATTCTCAGTCAACTTTTAATAGCAAACTGTGGCCCCACAAACACAAGCTCCTATCAAAGCAAATAGCCCTTATCATGGAAAACACATCTCATCTGACACTGTTGTTAGAAACTCAAACAGTAAGCAACAACCCCATTAAGAACAGCTATCCGGGGCCAGACAACAGTGACAACCTTCCATTTCAGTCTCTGCCACCCAAACTGCATCATGCCCAGAGCAGGAGCAGCTCCCTGTTAAGCTCAGCACTGCCCAGAACCAGGATTAGGGAGCAGTTCCCAAGCCAGCGACCAACAGCCCAGACAAGGTGAAGGCTCTACACACATCCCTCAGCCCTCACTCTGCCTTCCCATTTGTATAGGGGTTTTTTTTCCTCGCTAAAAGCGATTTTGGTAATTTACATCTTTGCTCTGTAAGGATTACACATCCTTCCAGGTTCCCCTCTCCTCTCCTTCAGAGTCTTTTACCTCATCCACTCTCTCACTAATTACTAGGCAGTGTCAAAAGTCACTTTTGTAAGTGTACTTTAGAAGAACAGGATTAATATTCATGTCATTTCAATCATGCACCTCCTGAGGAAGAGCCATGCACACCGCTGAGGGAAAACCAGCTGTCAGGGGTTGGGAGCAGAAACCTTCCTCCCTCCAGCCCCATCCCTTCCCCTGGCAAAGCCTGGGAAGAACAACATGAAACACTTCACAGGACGTGCTTTCCACATGCGGGAAGGACCTTTAACCAGTGCAAGTCCTGCTGTCACTGCAAAACAATGCATGGAAAAGGGGCAGAAAGAGATCCAGCCCGAGGCTGGACCCACAACACCATCCCAGCTCCATCTCTACCTGCTGCCACATTTTCCCCTTCTGCAAAGCGGGATGTGCAGCACCAATTCCTTCATCAAGCCCTCCGTCAAAAATCCAGCACCACTGACACCTAAAGATCGAGTCTCAGCATTTCATGAACTAACCCACTCCAGCGGAGCACAGCGACAGGTATTTCACGCATCCAAAAAATAACAGGGACGATAAAACCTCGTAACAGCAAGACACTGCGTTAATGAGAGAAGTGGTTATATAACAGCAAGTTAAAGAGGTTTTTTAAAGTCAAATCCAAGTCAATTTACACCACAAAAAGGCTTTGCACGGTCTCTTTAATGCTACAATACAGCCATAAATTTCTTGTTAATACAAAGCTTATTTCCTCCTACATTTATTATAGTAGGACACATTTCACATTAAAAAAAAAAGCCTTCCATGATTAATGGAAACACCAATATAGAAAATCTGAGAGTTGGCAATTAAGAGATCTGTGCAAGTTAAAGCCAGGGATAGGGAGCAGCAAGGTCATCTACTCATGTCCCATCCTTCTTTTTAGCAATTAAGCCAATTTCTCCCCTTCAATGGATTTTTATTTTTGTGAAGTAAAGAGGCAGACAGATGCTGTAGCAATCACGGAGGAGGAGGAAAAAGCCTGGGAATTAACTATGACAGCTTAAAATGTTTAAAACTAATACCGGTGACCAGAAACATCATGGTAAATGCAACAGGTCAATACAGGCAGGACAGGCCTTTATCAGCTACCAGGAACAAGGTCCCTCTTAGCACAGAGCATTGCTACAGACGGCCAGGGAATGGGGGCCTGACTCCCATCTGCCAGCTATTTTCTGTATATGGCTTTCCCAGATGGCGAGCAGACCCAAACAGTCCCATCTGTAAGACCCAATAGTAAGGAAAGAAGGTTTTGATGCCCAGGACCCCCGTCCCCCAGGAGCCACTAACGCACCCCGCTGACCCCCGCCCAGCAGACACCAATAAAACAGGGACAGCACTTTTGGACCTGCCAATGTGTTTGGGGTTTGGTCATTTCTCCTGCACTCATGCTGCAGCACTGCCCAAGAGACCCAGATCCTGCACCCCAAGCGCTCGGAGCTGTGCAAACCGTGCACGCTCCAGAAGCACGGTGGATGCAGACACACGAATGCCTGGAAACACACCGCAAGCCCACAGACCAGACACTAGCATGAATTAAACTTGCACATGTTTCTGGCTTCATAAATGCAATGGAAAAGGTCCTGTGAGTCACCAAATCCTACCCCCTGCCACCCCATCCACCCCCTCTAAGCTTTTTATCTAACGCAAACACCTCCAGTGATAGCTCCAACTCGCAAAGCCCATTCCGCTGCCTAATGGCCCTTACTGTTAAGACTGTTTTTATCTCCCAGTCCACCCACCCCCCTTTTTCTTAAGGTTTCAAGCCATTACACCTCATAATACCAGTCTCGACCCTTGCAACCAACCTCCTCCTTTCGCTATAAATCATTACAAATTCATTTTCGGAAAGAAAGTGTCCGACAAATTACTCCAACAGTTTTATGAAATGGCATTTGGTTGCTCACACACCAATCTTTGCAAGATTAGTGACACTGATGCAATGCTAGGCACGGGAGCCTGACCCTCTGACACCCAACTCCCACGGGTGAGGAGCTGGACACGGCCCCTTCCATAGGCACGTGGATGCCAGGCACCATCAGAGTGCTGTGCCATTTATGCCATCTTGGGGAACAGCAGTGTAAATGCTCCAGTAACTTTGCATACGCTCCTAGCTGACAGAACTAATCTCTACAGCTGCAGTAATTTCAGCAGCACACTGCCTCTTCCTCCTTCTGACACAGGGAATTTTTACTGAAGACCAGGTAGCACTGAATTTAAAGCTCAAATTTTACTTTGATGTACAATTATTCCCGCAGATAGGTGGTTAGTACAGCAGAAGTGAAAATAATTTCAGTGGATTAAATGTCAAAAAAACCCTTGAGATCATCTGCAGGCAGTTGTGAACTCCTTCACGAGGCCAAAGGTTTGTATTTTGATTTTAAGCACCCCAGGATAGCTCCTACCCTGTCATCAGATACAGGCAGACAAGTCATGCTTTCCACTGGGGCACGCAAGCCTGCCCACCCAGATCCAACAGCAGCTTAAATCAGATTAACATTCCCCCCAAATTTACCCCAGGCATTGCCAAAACAAGAACCTGTCCCTGCTTAATGTTACATTACGGCAGCCTCCTCCCCACGCAATGGGAGGGCTCTGCTAATCCGTGCAGCGGCACCCGTCGCCTTCTGCAGTCTGGAAATGTCAGAGGGCTTCATCCCACCGTCTTAGCTCACCAATTTGTTAATACTACCCATAAGAAAGCTGCTGCTTAGTGTTAATTTTCTTTCTCTAATCATTTTGCAGTCAACATCATGCTTTAAACAGATAAAAGCAGTGTTTCAACCTTTAAATACAGTGGATTTTCCCCAGCTATGTCAATACCTTTTTTTTTTTTAAATTAAAAACCTTCTTTTCTATTATGTGACTAGGGGGTCATGCATCTGTCACTGTCTTTTAATGCCCAGCATTTGGGGGGAAAAGGAAACGCAACTGTTCGGAACCCAGGTTAAGTGCTGATCTTTTAAAAACCTAATTAAAGAGATATAAATTATAAACCAACCTCGCTCAATAAGTGATTAAAGTTGGAACAGTATGGGTACTACATGGGATATTTATTACTGCTTAATTATCCTTTATTTTCTATTTCGTCTTGTGTTTCACAAGGCCATGTGACTCTGGATTCCTCCTCAAGTCTTGCAATGTTGGCCAGATGATTGCCACACAAATATAATGCTCTATAACACAGCATCTTCTTTTAAAAGAAGTAGTTATGGAGAAAATAGAGAGGTTTTACAGAGTAAGAGTTTCCCCCTAACAAATGTATCAACAATATCGTCATCAAAAACATGGAGTTAATTTTTGGGCACCCACTCACCACACAAGTTTGTTACACTCACACGCACACACCCTACAGCCATTCCAAAGACTGGGAAGAACGCTCTTCAGGATGTTGTTAAAATTAACCCCTGGGAAAAAAAATAAAATTAATGATCTCACTATAAAACCACTGCCTGGGGAGGTTACTAAGTTTTAGGGTTCTGCTCCTGCTCTCTTAACTATCAAGAGAGCAACTTGCAGGCCTGAAATAATTAAGAACAGAAAACTCAATTATCTAGTAAACTAAGATCTTAAACCACCATGCTAAGCTAAACGGAAAGGCTGCACAGGGAGGAGTATCATTAGTCCCACTCAGAAAAAACAGAATAAAAGAGCAGGAGTACAAAGGGAACCAGCTCGTGAGCAAAGGTGCATCAAGTCCATCCAGCAGGAAGAGTTGGGTTTTTGTTTTTAAACTGCACGTTGGCACACACCAGCTGCCAAAAAGAAGAAAAGAAGAGAGAAGAAAGCTTGACACGCTCAGCCAGTCAGTTGTAAAGCTTCACACCTCAACTCCAAAAGCAAAAGATTAATCTCATCAATTTTCTTAGGGTGAATCCATATTTCCTGCCATCAAAGAGAATGAACAAAAAGCTGGAAACTGCACTCCACCATGGCAGGAGGAAAACAGACCCGACGGCAGATATTTCTGCCAAGAAAAACATTCCTCAGCTTCCACACGACCAGGGACAGAGACATCCATCCCCTCTCCCCATCATCAGCAAGGCGACAACTCGCACCTTCCCCTCTACCCACATGCACCAGCTCCATTATCTGGAGTGTCATCACAAACACAAAGAAATCCGAATGGTAAAGAGGAGAGAAAGAGAGACCAGGAAATATGGAAATTCAAGTTACTGTTTATAGATGAGAAATTATGCAGGGAAGAAACAAAAGGAAAAAGAAAACCAAGACAGGCAGCATAAGAAAAAAGAGAATTTAGTTATTAATGAATGTGAAGTTACCCCAGCACAGAACCGCAGGCTGGCTCACGAGCTGGCATTAAGTCCCAACTTCAGAAAAACCTATGAAAAGCACTCTCCCATCACCCTGCCTTCGCTCCTCTCCAGCACAAGGCCTCTCATCTTGCTCAAGTCGAGCTGTTGCCATGAATTGCATCCTCCCACCTCTCCGAACAGTCAGCCACAGCTGACAGTAGTTAGGTCGTGCTGCTCCCCACCTCCGAGCCTGCCAAAACATGCTCCAGAGCTACAAAAACCTGGTCCCCATGCTACAGGACCAGAGGAGACCAAGTTTCTGCTTGCTGCCTGATGCACGCCTTCAGCTAGAATTACTCCCAGAACATTAATACCGTTCATGAAACAGCACGACACTTCCCTCACATCTATCAGAACTGCCTTTTTTTTTTTTTTTTTTAATTAAAAGTATCAGTCTGGTGTGGCTGGGCTCCTCTATGGGGAGCACTGTGCGATGCCCTCCCAGCCCACGCACCACTGATCCAGTAAAACAGAGCCATGGGACATTTCTCCTGCGTGTGTTGCAACTCGGCAGCATTTCCTCTGCTTATGCCTTCAGCCACAACTGCTCATAACGCAAAATGTGGCTTCCAGAAGTCATTGTTTTCTGTTTGTGTCAAAAAAAAAACCCACTTTTTAAATAAGTTGTTTAAACTCTCGGTTTCTCCAGGGTGATATGATCTATAGGCAAACGTTCTCAGAATTGATTCAGTGGTGATTTGTGGCTGAGAACTCCAAAACTTTTTTTAATTGACAGATGTATGAAAGGAAGAAAAGCAATAAACAGAAGCCTGGAAAATAGTCCTTGAGTGATGTTCCCCTATTACAGAGATTTATGCAGCTGCTACTAGGAGAAGTGAGAGCTCTGAAGTGTAATTACTACACAGAGTCATGCAAGATGGGCCAGATCCAAGGTATAAGCAAGCAGTCATTGCTTTAATTATGATCAAGTTTATGTACTTAGGCAAATGTAAAATCCACTTTCAATTTGATATGTGGGAACTTTATCATCATAACAAGCTGGAAGCATTCACTTGAAACACCAGTCCTGTTATGAGATATTGATCCAGCTACCCACAGGCTCTGCAGAGAGGCAAAGGGCTCCTTACTCCTCCTGAATATCAGGGATGCAGCTGGGGCTCCCAGGGGGGCAGGAGCACAACTGAGCAACTCCGACAACCTGAATCCGGCTGGGAAAGGAAGATGCCTGGGCAAAGGCAGCCACTGCGATCACCCCCCAGCCAGCACCACACCGCCTGCAGCCTGGGATGAAGGATGCCACTGGTTTCTGGGGAAAGGACCAACCACTGTGGCATGGAGGCCCCAGCAGCCCCTCGACACTCAGACCCGCCGGGACCACCCCCGCTGCCCACCCCTCCACCTCTCGCTGTAAAAACGCACTCCGAGAAAGTTACCTAGGGATCAAAGCAAACATTGCATCAGCTTTCACAGAAGAAGGGGAAGAAGACATTTCTTTGATTACAGAAAACAGAATTTGTCATTTTAGTGGTGATAAAAGCAGCTCTTTCCCCTCCCTGCAACTCTCAATGCAAACATTTCATCGCAAAGTATTTCCAGCGCCACCTCCATACGGACCAGGAGATCGAGGCCCTGCAGGATGGAGAGAGAAGAGATGCTGCTCCTGCAGCTACTCTGAAGGGAGCATTAAGAAAATAGCCAAAATTGTATGGGAAGGGGATGTAAGGATAGGAAGGGAAAGGGGAGGTACTCTCTCACCAAGACATCCATCTAAACTCTCCTGCTACGTCTAACAGCTGTTGGTGAGCTACAGTCCTGCAGACCAAAGGATTTGGGATTTGCATGAGCAGACACAGCACCCTGCAGTGCCAGCCCCAGGCACCCCGCTTCTCCCCTTCCTCTCCTGCGCTGCAGCAGATCATTGCTGAAGCACGTCTTGTACTTCTGGCCTGTGCAACACCGAATGCAAGAAACGTAACTCAACACATCATTATTAAAAGCAGCTACTGCTGGCGATGATCTCATTGCACCTCCCCTGCCTGTCACGTTTGCCTGTTATCTCTTTCTTTTCATACTTTGATCATAAGCTTTTCAGGGTAGGCGTTTGCTGCTGCTTATTCAACCTAACACAACAGCACCCAAGTTCTCCAGGCAGCTCTTACAGAGCTATCAAAACCTATCACTTTGTGTACACACACTCCAAGCACACAGCCACCCACCTGGGGAAGCCGACACCCCCTAATTACCAAAACGCTGCAAAAGGACCTTGAAAAGGCAGAGAATGCAAGTATTTCACTTACATTTTAAAACAGGAACGAGGCAGATGTACTGAAAGGAGCCTCACAGGGCAGAGGTGGCAAGGTTTGCTGCTGCACCAGGCAGGCAGCCACCTGTCATGCCAATCGCACAGCGCAGTAACCCCTCGCCCGCACCCGAACAACCGCCCGCCCGGGCCGTCGCACCCCGCACACGCGTGGCTCGGAGAACGCTGCGCTGCCCGTTTCCAGCCCCGTTTTTCTGGCAGCCCTTCTTCTGGCTGGGGATGAGGGTCTCGATGCTCTCAGAGCGGCTTTTACCCCGCAGGATCTCCCTCCCTCCCAGGACGGCTTTGCTCATGGCACCGCTCGCTGCCTGGCACACGGTGCGTGGAGGAAAACGGCTCCGGCCGGCGCAGGACCCGCGGAGACGCGGCGGGTGCGTGGAGCCTCCGCTCCCGGGCACGGGCTCGCCGGACACCCCACGCCGGACACGAGAAGACCCCCCCCACCCGAGAGAGGTGCGTGAGGACGGCCGGTTCTGCCGGCAGCAGCCCGCTCTGCCCGACAGCAGAAGTTTGCAGATGAGCCACGGCGAGGGAAGAGGACACCACCCCCCCCCCATAAAACATGAAGGGGAGCAACAGCAGACCCGCTCGTCTAGGAGATTTACAGGGACGCAAAGGCAGGCTCCGTTGTAGCCCGGCACACCCGCCGCACCCGAAGCGCCGGGGCAGCCCGGCGGTCACCGCCACCGAGCACCGGCAGCAGCCCTGCTCCCCGGGAAGCGCAGCTCCCCGCCGGCGCGGGGAGGGCGGAACTGCCCGCACCCGGCTCCGCAGCGTCCCGCAGCAGCACAGCGACCGCCCCCCCACATCTCGGGGCGCAGCAGCCGCTTCGCCCCGCACCCGAGCGGCCACCGGGCACCGGCGAGCCCCGGGGAGGGGAGAGGGCAGGCCGGACGCCACGGGGCCGGGCGGTCTCACCTGGCACGGGGCTCTCGGGCACCCACTTGGCTCCGGGCTGCAGCACCTGGAAGGCGGCGCGGACTGGGCGGCAGGCGGCTTCCCCAGCCGGCTGCGCGGCCCCCGGGGCACCGAGCAGCGCGACCAGCAGCAGCAGCAGCGTTCCGCCGCTCCCCGACATCCTCCCGGGACACCGGGACGCTCCTCTACGCCCCACCGGCAGGCATCCCCACCGGGACCAGGACTGGGGCCGGGGCCGGGGCCGGGACCGAGCCGCTGCGCAGC
>JANZLQ010000040.1:15409673-15435335 GCA_026212715.1 Elanus axillaris
CCAGCAGCTTCTCACAGAAGCCACCCCTGTAACCCCCCCTGCTACCAAAACCTTGCCACAGAAACCCAATACAGTGCTTCCAAAACAGGTTGCCTGTGTTGAAATTGCAACCAGGACAAGATGTTCCTGCAGAATCGAAGATGACTGACAGACTCAGGTCTAACTGAACTTCAGTGTTCAGATACAGCTCCTGTTGCTTTACTAGTATATGCCTAATAGATAATTTTCAAGTCTATTTTCTGCTTGACAAATAACAAAAAACTAGCACTTTGGTATTTATCTGTAATGCAGCTGTGGTAAATGTCTTCATCTGCTAAGAAGGAGACAAGAAAAAGCCCTGAACTGGTTACCAAGATGGAGGCTAGCATTTACGCAACTACAGCGTCTCTGTAACACTGAGCCTTGATTCTCCAAGGTTGAGAGAGCATTGATATTTTTTTATTAATATCCCCAAGATAAAGACCAAGTTGCCAACCTTTTAGTGTTAAACATCAGGTAGAGAGGGAAATCGCAGGCCCTAGGAAAAAAAGATGCTGTGAGGCAGAGGGTTTTTTTGTCTTTTTTTAAATAAGCACGATAAAAGCGTTTAGCAAAGGTAGTAAATGTAAAGAGGAAATGAACACGAAGAGGGAAACTGCATGGGTCACATAGCGAGGGCACGACACCCGTTTCTGAGCTGTGCCCGCTCTGAAAGGGGCCTTTGCTGTAGGTGCGGCGGCGGGAGTCGCCCCCTCCCACCTTGGGGAGTTCCCCAGCAGGTTTGCAGGCCGTAGCCCCGCGGCTCCCGGGGGAGGTGGAGGGCTGCGGGCGCATGAGGCGGTCCCCGGCGCCCTGTCGCTGACGGGAGGACGATTAGCGCGGCCTGCACACACACGGAGCAACACGACAGGGAAGGTAACTCAGCGCAGCGCCTACCCCAAAATGATTTTTACTAAACTGCCGGCGTGTTGGCCCGACGGCTCCCCCGCTGCACTGGGATTAGCATCCGGGCACCGGCGCGGCAACGGCTGCAGGGCGAGGGGCGAGAGACACGGCGGACAAAGCCTCGCTCGCTCACGGCCGGGCGGCCGGAGCAGCGGCCTGGTCGGCGGCGGGTGAGCAGACACCCACACGGCTTCCCGCCTCCTGACCCGCCCGCCGCGCGCCACCGCCCCGGCGTTCATTGGCTCCGGCGCGCCTGCCCCGCCCCGCCCCGCCCCGCCCCGCGCCACACCTGCCCCGCAGCGCATCCCGCTGCCGCTCGGCGCCGGGGCGCGGGTGTCGGCAGCGGCCGGGTGTTGCTCTGGGCTTCCGCCTTGGCCGTGCGTCCGAGGCGGGGGCCGAGGGGCGCGGGGGTCTCCCGCTTGCGCGCGCCCGCGGTACCGCGAGTTCGTCGTGCTGCGCCCTGACTAAGCGGAGCGTCTCTCGAGGCTTCGCCGTCCCCAGCTTGAGCTGGGAGGGAGACGCCCCCCCGCCCCAGCCCCGCTGCCCTTAGCCCAGCGGGCAGAGCAGGGCTCCCCTGGGAGCTCGGCGGTGAGAGCGGAGCCGTGCTGGGCGCAGGGTCCCCGGCACAGCACCGGGGACGCGGCTCCCCCCCTCCCCGAGCGGGCCCGGGGCTGCCCGCGGGTCTGGGGTGCCGCTGGGCGGGCGCCGGACAAGTCGCCGGGAGAGCTGCGCTGGAAACGGGCAGCGGCCACGCGTGGGCCGGTTGTGTTGCTCCGCCGAGGCCGTTGCCCTGCCAGCTCCCAGCCGGAGCTGTTGGGAACCCCTCGATCGCCGCGTTGAAGCCCACGGGCCCGGCAGGACCCAGCATCGCGGGGACCCTCGCTGCGGGGCCGGGGGGCCAGGACAGCCCAGCTCTGTCCCACCAGCAAGAAAAACCTGACTGCCAGCAACGCACGCTCGGCTGGAAGGGGCCCAGGCTGCTCGTTGCTCAGCAAGCAGCTGTATGAAGTGGGAAGCGAGCAGGGTGGGGTGAGGGAAGGCTTTATCTTAAAAAGTAAAGGCTACGTCTGAAAAATTGCCAAAACTCTCTGTGCCCAGCCTGAGTCCTCGCTGCTTGCCCCCAGCCTGCGCAATGCCGCTGCTGCGGCGGAGAAAAACAATGAGGGAGCAAGCGTAAGCAGAAGAGCAGGGAAAAATCCATTTAGAATTTCCAGTGCAAATACAGGATCAAATTATCGCTAATGGCTCGCTACCAGCTCTTTTTCACTCTGAAATTTTGAAGCAGGATGAAAAATGAAAGTCCAACCTGTGTGTTCGTTCTAAGAAAATGCCTGCCAGGGAGAGATTGTTAAAATATATTATGGATATGAGACTAATAAGCTGGAATGTGCAACATGTCTCGCTGGTTAATGGATTGTCAGAGCCTGTTGCTGTCCACAGGCTGCACTATTTATTATCTGTTTATTGTGTCTAGTAAGCACGGCTGACAAAACTCCCATTAACCGGGCAGCAAAAAGTCCCACTTTGCAGGCATTCAGAGAAATCCAGAAATTCCTTTTTGCTCAGAGGTGCAGGTGCTCCACAGTGCAAATTGTGCCTGGTTCCACCAGAGCAAAGAGCAGGCGTGCGCTCAGTGATACGGATGAGGATTCATCCCTTACGCGTTTTCATTTCTCCCAGTTTCTTACATGAAATACCGTCACACGTGCTTCAGCTCATGTGAGCTGCGTCACACTGGATGGTTACTTATCTTTTCTGCGTCTCCTTCATTGATTCAGTGATGGATTTGTTATGCTTATGCAACAGTTTGGGGTTTGGGTACAGTATTGCTTTAGGTTAGGAATCAATTGGACTGAATTGCAGAATGCAAAGGTTGGTATTTGAAGCACTCCTTTATATACACTATTGCAATCTATATTATGTTTATGGTCTGAATTACAGTTGCCTGAAAGGCATTCAAGCATCTCCTGTGTTCATCTTCAAACGTGCTGTGTGTATTATTTCATTTAAGTGCAGGAGGCTTTTACTGTTCCAGGTAAGTACACAGATACTGTCAAGCACGCCATTATAGCAACAAATTACATACAGCACCAAACAGGCGGCATTTAGGTATCACTGCAAAGACAAGGGAGTGCTTTAGGATTTCAAACCAAATTAAAAAACAACATTACTGCTCTTTACTGGATCTGTCTTCACAGTGGGGTCTGTCGTTATCTTGACAATGAATCCCTGCAAAAATAAAGCTTATTTATCAACAAGGAGTTGCGTCAGAAGTAAGGCCCTGAGCCCAAAGGATGCTCTCCACCCCGTGCCTGCAGAGGCATTCCCCGTGTGACAATTGCTGACGCTCTCACCTCCGTCAGGACTGCAACAGCCCAAAGAAAGTCTGAAGCAATTTTCCCAAGTGCTGCATATCCGTGTGACTTGTCCTTTTAATGTGTGAGGGTAGCAAGCATAGGTTTGTCCTGGAGGAGAAAGCAGACAACTTGCTCCAAGATCAGAGGCAAAGTCACTGGGTTAGCTGTCTGCCAGCAGATGTAGTAAGAGCCAAGTCGTTGTCTCGTATCCAGGATGATAATTTCCCTTGTTACAACGGCTCACACCATAAAAATTTCACTTAATCATCTACCTGCCTCAAGCCTGTAAGTAATGAGAGGCAGGATCATGTGTAGCTGATTTTATCAAATGCTCTTATGAAGTTCTCCACTGGGAAAACCCTGAATCAATTAAAACGCCAAGGAGAGACGTAGGAGAGGGATTCATACTCCCCAGTAGACACTCACCAGGTTATCAACACGTTTCACTTACTCTTCCACTATCAAAGGGATGGGTGAGCTCCACGGGGACAAGGTCAGCTGAGCCATGCCTGTAGTGGAAGAAATTGCCATGGGGCAGGGGAGAAAAGAAAAAGCCTGGAGCATCTGTTAACACATCTGCATGTTTTCACACATGCCTGGCAGCCTACATGGGCACGTTTGGCCCGGCTTTCTCATCCCTGCTGTGATCCTGTTATGCTGACCATGGCCCAGCTGCATCGCTTGAGATCTCACGTGCCCTGCTGAAACCAAGAGCTGCAAGCAATGACCGCTTCTCCGTATCAAAATGACCCTTTTCATCTTATTCTTCATCCTGCAGAAGCTGCATTTTCAGGGTTTCATAACCATTTGTGGAGGAGGAGAAGGGAGAAGCTCTTTGCTGTATAACAGTACTCGCACATTGTCTGATGGAAAAAAGAGAAGTGCATTTGCCATGGGGCACTGGGGGAAATGATGGATTGCCAGGTAGCAACCACCCCTCCCCTCTTTGGCAGGATATTGTATTCCGTGTGCTGTATAGGGATGCTGATAGATCCATAAAGCATTAGCCTTTTCCTCACCCCAAAAAGCAGTGGCTGATAAATCACTAGTCCTCTGGAGTTTGTTGGGAGCAGATCATGCAGCAGAAGCAGTGAAGCCTTCAGAGAGATGCATCACTTAAAGATACTGCAGATGCCAATAGAGCTGTACATCAAGAACACACGGACAAATCACTTTGCCTGTCCAAAAATGAGATACTTCAGAACTGGAACTTTTTTCCAAGTATGTACCAGTTTTAGTCACACTCACATCAGAAATGCCTCCTAGAGCCTTGGAAGATCTCTGCATGCCAGTCCCAGGGATCTCCCCTTTTTTTACAGAGTTTGAAAAGTCATCTCTTGCACTATAGGAGAGAAAACTTACTGAAATTGTAGAATATTTTATGGGATAAAACCTCAGCCAGACCCAAACCTTTCTAAACCAGCTCTTAACTGTGGATAAGACACAGGTTTTGCAGGGGGCAGCTAGGTATACAGCTAACCATCCAGTTAGCCAAAGAGTTTTGCATCCTTTGTAAAACTAAAAAAGCACAGACGTGGCAGGTGTGGCTCAAAAGCTCCTCCACACACCCCTGATCTCTGGAGGACCCAAAGCACAGCATGAAAGGACGAAACATGCAGTGTGCCGGAGTTTGGGGCATGCTGGTCATGGCACACGGCCGTCAGGGAGGAAGGATGCTCCTAGCACTCCTCACCACTGCCCAAGCTGCAATGCCCATCTCTCCTCCAGCTTGCAGTGAGTGAACACTCTCAGAGCTCCTGAGTGCCAGAGAATTGCCTGAGACACAGTTCTACAGAGGGGATCAAAGCAGAAGAGATGGGAGAAAACTATTCACCGTGCACTGCTGCCTCTGCTGGGAGCACAAGGCAGACATTTCTCAAGCTGATATTTTCATTTATCATCTCCCGGTGATTAATCAACTGAAGAGACGATGCCAGGAGACAGCCTGGAAGGGATCAACGCAGAGTGTTCACCTATGAAAATAAAGTGCTGCCGACAATTACCGAGCCAGGGCTGTCATGCCACGGGCATCCTGCTTGCAGGGGGAGCTGGGATGTAAAATTACAGGGCGCTGCTGGGAACTAGCCCTGCACAGAGCAAGCAGACTGACAGCTTCAGCGCAGGCATGGGAGGCACTCTGGATTTAACCCCGGAGAGCTGCTGCACTCCCGATTTCCTGCACTAGCACAGACTAAACAGCACAGAGCGAGCTCTGTGAGCCGCTGAAGCAACAGGCGATGTGGTGCACAGTGCACGGCCAAAGTGCAAAGCAAGACTGGATCTTTGCAGACCAAGCAGCCCAAGAAAGAGTGGTGTGGCTGCACATGCTGATGAAGTCCTATGGCATGATGCAGAGAGCACACAAGTTTTGAGATGGGATTTACAGCAGAACCAACAGAAGTTATATTGAATATATAAATTGTTCCCACTCCGAAGGAAGCCAGGTATTCAAGTGCTTTTCCAGGAGTGCTTTTTTCCTGTGCAGTGGCACCCTAGTAAAACTCGATTTATGCCTCATTAAATTATTTTAATGCTTAATATTATATGCAAAAACTCTGTGAAGAGATATAATAAAGGAGTATTTCTGCTAGGCTCATGCAGAAGCTGTCTCCAAGCACATGGTAATGAGGCACTTCCAAAGGTATCAGAAGCATTAGACTGCTCCTCAAACACCACTTTGCGGGTAGAAGAGCAGATGGGTGACTTAGTGGCAACTTTTATACCCAATAATTCAAGACATTGTGGGGGGCACAGCGTTCCTCTCCCTCACCGACACTGATCAGGAGTCATTGCTGGAGCCAGTGGATTTGGAGCAACATCAGTGAGCACCGAGCCCTGGCAAGGGAGGAGACCTTGGAACAAAGCAACGTGAGGCAGCATGAAGAGCCTCCATCCATCCCCAAGGTGGCTCTGGGGCCAGCGACGGGCTACCGCAGTGTTCAGCCACTGTGCAGCAGGATGGACAACATCTCTGTTTCTTGCTGTCTGCCCCCACCCCCCCCAGGGCCTTCTTTCTTCCTCCCCCTGCCTCCCGTTCGGGCTTCTCACTCTCTCCTTTCTCATTAAAGAAAGGTCACTGCACACAATGGCAAGAAGAAAAAAAACTGCAAACCAAAGGAGCTTCTGTTTTTACAGATGCTCTCTCCAAGTTCCCAACAGACCCATGGAGTTGTTGTGAGCCTCATTCTGCAGCCGGGGAAGCGGCTTGACATTCACCAGCTCCACGTTCAGCTCAAAACGGGGCACAGTGCGGATCTGCCCCTCTGCTGCAGGTGCCTGCCCTTCCCCAGAGGCTCTCTTGGCCTGTTTGGGCTTTCACTGCTTCAGGTGTCCCAGCACAGATATCACGTCTGCCGAGCGTGGCCAGCTGTGTCCCAGAGCCCTTCCCTACCTGGGAGGCGAGGGTCCCACAACCTGTGCAAAGCTGTCCCTCGCCATTATAGCTCCCTCGTCCGTTGTCCCTGCTCCAGCCCACCACATTGGGAGACAATGACCTTGCACCGCTTAGGTTTTTTTCAGCTGCATTCATGGTCTGACCCTTCCAAAAGTGATGCCAGCAGCAGCTACACAAGAAGCCATCTGAGCGCTCCTCCTGGCTGGCCAGACTCTGCACACATTGGGCTTCTCATTATTAGCATCCTCGCTTGCATCTGCTACTAAGATTGCATCCTTCTTGCACAAGCCAAATAATCTAATAAAAAAACCAGTAAGATTTAACAGTTGTGGACTTGAAGGCATTTCCCAAACAACAACTAATTATCCTGCTGGACGCTCAGCCAGGTTTCACCTCTCCGTGGAAGAGGACAGCATATCGACAGAAGGGAAGTTTTCTTTAAAAGGAGCCTCAGTAGACATCCACGTTTGTCTCATTTCCAATGAGTTAGAATAATGAACCACCTTACACAGAGAGATTTATTTTGTTTTTAAATGCTAAATCATTCCTGCACACAATGCATAAATGTCAGGCCTCTCAAACAGCTCTTTGGGGGTTTGTTTGTATTATTACTATTAAACATGAAGCAGAATTTGAGACACAGGTAAGTGGGAAGCAGAGCTAGTTTCTCCTGACTCCCCCTGACTGAAAAAAACACACCTGAGCTACAGGTGTCTCCTCAAATGCAGAAATCTCTCCATGTGTGCATGCTTTGGGGACAGGAGGAGAAAGAAAGGGAGAAAAAGTTGCCATTTGAGAACAAATGCCGCTCCATTTTCTGACTCTGGTGTAGGGCACTCCAAAGGTTTTCCAGAAACTAGGGAATTAGTGCAGTTAGGTCAAAACCCCACATTAACGAAGATGGAATAAAGCTATTGACAAATTTTTCCAGGGGGCTTGGCCAACAATGGAGAAAGCAAATAGAAACAAGCCTGAGCTTGCTCTTCTTAGTGCTTTGGGGTTGTTAAAATCAGTCTTATGGTACAGGAGGTGTGGGGGACCTGACTGGGCAGCGCTTGGAGCTGGCACTGCCCAAACACAGGACCCAGAGCCTAAAACCGTGGGGGAGAAGAGCTGCTGGGACTGAGGCACTGTTCGGTGGGCATCTCCAGGGGAACCAGAGTGCAAGTGGCATTTTAGGACTTCATTTTAACCTCAGTTTAAGTGCAAGCATTTAGAAATAAAAGTGACCGCGATGTATTATTCACTGGGGTGTTTTAGGAGAAACTGAATAATTTAAAAAATACATGCTCAAAGCCAAGTGATTTTTTCCTCCCTGTGCCCCCCTTTCTCTCGTTGCAACTTCTCTGAGGCCAGCAGTAAATGTCCTGCTGATTTCGGCAGAGTGGAGCAAGCAGCATTCAGGTCTTACCCATGGCCTTTCAGGGATTTGTCCTCATTTGTGACCTGGGCAAGAGTAATAAGGAAGATCTTGGGGAGAAAGATGTCTGGCTCCACTAGAAACTGCTCTCACAAATGAGAACTGCTGAGCGTTATATTGAACTATCCCAGTGCTGTCAGCGACTAGTATTTAGTACTCACAAAGGTGAGTGTAGGTGGCTTTTGTTTAGCTTCCCCTGGAAAGCAAGACCCTGATTCAACAAGAAAGCGCGTTCAGTTTAAGAGCAAAATACCTCATCATTGCACAATACGAAGCACTGAACCAATACAAACATACTCTGCCAGTGCAAGTATCTTTCAAATGCATAAAAGGTTCACTTTGTTCTGCAGACTTTCTGCCAGACGAGGCATTACCAAGTGCCAAGGGAACGCAGACCAATTCTCACTCGCAGGACATGGTGCTAAACAGAAATTCTGCCACAGAGAGGTCCTGGGTCCCACCGCGAGCACAGCACTAATGCACTGCAAATTGGCCAGCAGCATCTGACCTTCTGGAACCTATTCAACAAAATGACTTGACTACAAAGCAATCCCATTAAAAGCAGGCCTGTGTGCAAACCCCTGGCTGAATCCAGGCAGGAGACTTAGAAGTGAAAAACTTCAGTACAAGAGGAGTCACTGAGTCTTGCATAAGTATGTTAAGCGCCAGCCATGCAGTGTTACAGGAGGGAAGACGTGCAAGCAGCAGTGAACATTTAAACCTTGGGATTTAGACTGTGGTAGCTCCATCTCAAATGCCTTCAGACCGGCCGACCTTGGGAGCTCCTTCATTGCCTTGCTCCCACACCCCTCCAGTTGCAACATGGGGATAATGGTTTTTATCTGCTTTGCTGGGATAGCAAGGAGATAAATTCATAAGTACGCTGAAGAGGATCAGCAATTACAGTGCTGAGGTCACCCTCACACCTACCTCGATGACAACCCAAATGGACTGTGCAAGAGATGTCCCTGCATCTTCCCAGGATTAGCATCGATTAAATACCATGGAGAAACTGCACCATTTAGCAAATTCTGACAATTGTGAAGGTGGTCAGGTTCATACCTTGGAAAAAGGCTTTGACAAAGCTGCCAAGGGGGAAGCAGCTAATTCCCACTGGCTGCCCTCAGGCTGCAGCTGCAACACCAGAAATCTCTGAGGTCCTGAGAACATGAAGATGCCGTCTTCATTTCCAAATGGATTTCCACATTTATTAGATCTTCCTGATAGGAATGTACAAGTAAGACAGATCCAATTAGTTCACCTAATAGTCTTGCATGATGAGGTTGGCCTAACCATCTGAGTGCAGGATTTTGCACAAATGAAAGAGCATTCCCATAAAATTGAAAATGTAATTTAGCAATTTGGAAAGAAAATCGACAATCTTTTGAGGAAACTAATAGCTTTTTACTGTGTAAGATAAGATCACCTATCTAGTGTGGAAAAAACATATAAAGCATTAAAGACACAACCCTACCTCTAAGCGTAATAATAATAAAACCTCCTCAAATTATTTCTTATTACCCACCTTTGTTCATTTTCAGACTCTCTAGAAATAGGAACTGTCTATGCTTCTGACTGATAATCTCAACAATTCCTTATACAGCTGAAAGTAGCACACTCCCTGAAAGCTGACACCCACACAAAAAAAGGGATATTTTCTGCTTTAACATTTAGAAGGCAGCCCCTGGGCCCAGTTCATGCTGGGTGTGAACTGGCCAAGCTGCAGCTGATGTCATGGCACTGTTGGGCGGAGACTAGCCGAGGAGGTTTGTCTCTTTTTTGGAAGTATTTTTAATCACCTGAGGCCTTTTTCTGGGAAAACATTAATTCATAATCTCCAAGATCAGAAGCACTGGGTGGATTATCTTCTCTCCTGTACAGCACAGCTCCAAATTGCCTCCTGTCACCTCTACCCCTTGCCCATCTGTATTGGTCTGGAGGCATCCAGATTTGATTCGAAGATGTTACGAGATGGTGAATCTGGGGTTTGCCTGCCCGCTTCCTTCCTTCAGTTTCCCACACTCCGGAACACAGCCCTTCTTCCTCGGATGCACATGTCCTACAAACTGGCGGCTCCAGCCGCACCTCTCCTGCCCCTCTGCACCAGGGGTTTTTCTCCAGAAAGGCACAGGATGCAAAAAGCAGATCACCCTGGCAGAAGACATTGGCTCTTAGACTGCCAAACCATGGGCTATGCACACCCCCCAGCAGCTAAAGCCATCTAGCACAGCGTTAACATCACCTGCATCTTCCGTCCCCCTCAATCCTGGACCGTGGCAGCTTTGCAATCGCCGGGGCCACCTGAAGCCGCCCAGCATAGCTCCTCTGTCACCAGCACAGCGAGGCCAGGGGCTGAGCAGTCAGAGCAGGTTGGGGCCTCTATATGAGAAGAAAGCCTCTCTATCCCGCCTCCCTGCTATCTCTGCCCCAAATCACTCACTAGCCTTTACTCCTCGGCCAGGCAGCAGGGCAAGACTCTGAAAAAAATATTCCACATCTGACCAAAGAAGAGCTTGCATCTGATGAGATGGTTTGCTCGGTATCAGAGGGTGCATGCTGAGCACGTGGCACATCTATTGGCTCGGTGATGCATGGGAATATTTACCTGACCCCTCAACTGAAAGCAAAGTGCTTCAATAGCTGCTAAGAGCCCAGAAAGTGGTTTCGGAGACATAGCTAGAGATTAAAACAACACAAGCAGTGAGAAGTGCAAAATTAAAAGCTATGCCGGTGTTTGTGCACTGGATTTTGCATTACAATTTGCTGCAGGTTAATCACCTACCTGTCCTGTTTGGATCATTCACTATCCTCCATCAGCTCTTTCTTGAATGCTGCTTCTGTTTTCCAAGTTGCAACAACAGCAGAAATCCAAAAGTTGGTCCCACAATGTGCATAATTACTGATTTCAGAGTAAACCTACCCCTCCAGCTGCCCTGCTTGTATAGGTTAAAATGTTTGGAAAGGGAATTAGTTAACCTAAGCAGCTCTCTAGTACCCATTTACAAACCTTAGAAATGCTGTCTTTGCAGGCAGGCAATCAGCTATAAATACAGCTGCAGATGGAATTCCTGAACTTTTCAGTGGTAGTTTTGAACAGGAATAACTTGACATTTAATTCTGGGACAATAGTGAAATGTCAACATCTGTTGTGGAAACACAGAATAATGATTAAATTAACACCACTTGCTGCTTTTAAGCACATGGTAGTGTAACACCACGCCAGGACACACTTGGACAAAACCATACTGAGCTTCATGGTTTGAGTTAAGGAGAGCAACTGTCTGGGCTGGAGTGCACCAGGATCAGGCCCTGCCCTGGGCAGCTGCATTTCAAGGATGGAGAGCCCATAGCTGCAGCCTGCCAGCTCAGGGATTGCCATATCTATATCAACCGGATTGCTACAGTCTATAAATGCATCCCTCACAGCCTTTACAGAGGAAGAGTCTGTAACTACCATGGAGACCTCAGACCACTCCTTATGACTTGCACGATCTTCACTGTGATATAGCAGAACAAACCAAGGCTAGCTTGGTATTTAATTATACATCTGAAGTCTTCTACAAAGGTTTATTCAAGGATTTCACCTTTTGCTTCCTCTGATTACAAAGCAGGCTGGACAATCTAGCCTAAAAACTGTTGTGATGTTGGTCTGATGTTTTCTAAGTGAAACACCTCCCCATGTCACGAGGGTATGATGGTGGAGACAAGGTGAGACCCACAGAAGCTGATAAGTGAGAGTCTCCTGAAGCTCAGCATGCAGAGGGGGATCCCAGCAGGAGCTTTTCCATTCACGGCTTTTCTATGCCACCAACAAGCAGCCAACAGCCACGGGCAGACAGCAAATGCAGGAACAAAAAACAGCCTGGAAAAAAAGCTAGTAACGGTGCATTTTGGG
This sequence comes from Elanus axillaris, assembly GCA_026212715.1. NCBI lineage: Eukaryota > Metazoa > Chordata > Aves > Accipitriformes > Accipitridae > Elanus > Elanus axillaris. The sequence goes on from JANZLQ010000040.1 coordinate 15,421,664, forward strand.
CAAAACACCCAAACCCTTCCGCACCACTCAGTCCAAGCCAGGAGCAGGGGGGGCAGCTCACCACCCTGTTTGCAGGACTGTGTCTGAGAGGTGCCCGGGGCTCCCCCGTGCCCCACACCAACCCCGGCAGCAGCTCACCCGAGCAACACAACACTGGCAGAATTTGTGAAATCACTTCTACCCATCTTGGCTAAAACAAGCTGAAGCACCATGGACTTGGCACTGAGTGAGTTCTTGGGCTGCGTTTTATGAATTGGTCTGAACGCAGGCCAAATCCCAAAGCACTCAAGGACATCGGTGCCATAGATTTTTTGATCTGAAGGGAAGTTACTGTATTTAACCATTATGTGGTGATGTTAAAAAATGGTCACTAAAGGCAGTCACCAAAGGGGCAGCATGTTAGCAATACTGGCCTGTTTAGAAAGAAATAAATACAGAAATTGCCCTGGTTTTCCCCTCCCTGTGGTCATGCATCTACAGATTAAAAAAACAAAAAAGGCCTAGGTCAGCTGGTCTGTCTCCTCCGACATTTTACTCCATTCTGGAGGAGCCTTTTCTGTTCATGGAGTCAGATCCAGAAAAGTGCTGAGTCTTAAAATTTAATTGCGGGTATTTTAAAGGTGAACTGAACTGCAGCGGAGCATTGCATGCAGTACAGCAGATCTTGGTGCTCAGCACCAGACTGAGCATCCTAAGCTCAGCCCACAGTCAGGCTGGTGCCAGGCGCCAGAAGCCACAAAAGGGACCCAGAGAGGTCACCAATGTTCCCAAACTAGCAAAAAGAAATGCAGGGCTGTTTCCATACCCAAGTTCTTGACTGGACTGGGAGCTGAGGGAGAAAATGCAGTGTGTGACCTGGTAGCCTACAACCCATGGCAAGGGGGAAGTGACTGTGAGTGGGGACAACCTGTGCCAGACAGCGGCTCAAACGCCCTGTGCAGCATCCGATGGCACTTCAGCTCCTGCATCAACCACAGCCGCAGACCTGACACGCAACAAAACAGTCCAATTCAATGTGGCTAAACCCTGCTAAAATAGAGGTTAGTCCTCAGGGCTCCAGTGCTGGAAATGGGGTGGTGGAGCTGGGCTCGGCATCAGCACTTTGAGCCTTTAACCCCACTCCACTCAACCCAAATCCTGGCCCAGCTGAAGTTGGTGGGAACTTTCTCGTTGATATTCAGCTCCTGCATTTTGCCAGAGGGCCAGATTTCCGTGCAGAGCAGCTGGAAAGCTTTCTTCCACTTCTACCAACCTCAAACAACTCTGCAAAAGGATTTGCTCCGGATTTCCTTGGATTTGAGCTTGGCATCAGGTCAGAGACCCAGACACAGTGGCATCAAAGAACTGCAGGAAAGCAGCCCGCAGGACCAGTACCAAGAAACAGTGAAAATGTTGCTATTATACCATAAACTCTAGGACCAGTACAATATCGACTGCACGCCAGGTACTAACACCCACCAGTTCTGGTTTTTTTTATCCAGCTAGCTCATTTCTGTGCCTGCTGGTACATGATTACATATTTAGCACAGGAGTTTATTCTCTCTGACAATAGTTTTTCAAATTAGCAGTCCATGTTTTCCAGGTGATGGTGTGGCCACGATTTGGGGACAGAGGGAGCCTTCCTTTGAAGAGCTGTTTTAACCTATTACTATCATTAGCAGCCAAAAAGGGTGAGGAATTTCCTTGGCCAGCTCCAGTCCTGCCAGCAGTCACTGGTGACAAACCAGCCACAGGATAACACACCATTTGGCAGGTCCCAGTCTGGGCACCACAACCACCAAGGGACATGCTGGGACGTGACCCAGAATGGATTCAAGGCTTTATCTCAACAGCTAATAACACCCTGCAGAACATCGCCTTTTCTTTCCCCCTCGCTATTAGCAGGATAATGACACTCATGGAGAGGTTGTTTTTTCCAAATCCTGTAAATTCGCGGGACAGCGATAGCAGAGAAGAACAATCACATTCAAAGATAAATAACTTTTCTGTCTCCACCAGGGCCGAGTGGCCACATCCAGGCCTGGCAGGGGTCATGAAATCGCCTGCCTGGCCATCTCCCTCCCCGGCTGCTATTCTGCACTTCAACTCATCACGCACAATAGTGAGAACAAAGCGACAAAAGAAATCACCTCTTTCCATCCTGGTAAAAGCCCAACAGTTCAGCAGCAATTATTTATGTCACTCTGGATGGAAGGAAAAAAAAAAAAAAAAAAGAAGCCTTTTTTAAAAAATGCAGAAGGAGAAAAGAAGGTTGTCAGTGGTCAGGGCCCAGCACCAGTGCCGCTCTCTCCCCATCGGCACCAGCATCCCCTCTGGCTCCGGCAGCCTCAATCCCAGGATTTACTTGGCTCACGTCAGTGGTCACACTGGCATAACCACAGAGAGACCCAGGCTGGAGGAGTTCAGGTTAAGTGAGGATGAGCAAGAGCAAGGGGATGCTAGGAGTGCAGGTTGTGTTTGCTTGCCCCATCCTCCCCCCATGATACGGCTGTGGCCAGGGACACGTTTCTCCCACAGAGCTGCAATAGCTCGACCAGATTGAAGACACTAATAAAACCTTTAAATGGAGCCAAGGTGTCCTCCCAAATGCTTCACACACAGGAGGACATGAAAAATGATTTGAGAGAGCAAGCGAATAAGAAACATATCTAGGAGGAGTTGACTGGGACAATCTACATTGATTTAAAACCAATAGTGCCTGCAGCTCCGCCGACGCAGCCCTGAGGGCAGGCAGGGCTTGGGCAGAAAGGGGGTTCCGAGCAGCAGGAGCAGAATGGCACAAACTCACTCACAGCGAAGGACGGCCAGGGCTCCAAACACCAACATCTTCTTAGACACTTCCCCCAGCAGCCACCTCAGGGGGGTAATTTTTTTTTTCAAGTGGATTTTGGAAAAACCTGCAAAAGGCAACAGATTTATTGGAGCCCTTGGTGAGCAGGACATACCCACACTGAGGGGGTTTCCCATCACATCTCTTGACTGAATTGTTCCCAGGATAACTGATAGACACTTGTGTTTTATCGCAGTCACTATGACATTTCTGACATTTTAAGATTAATAATATCTGGCAGGCTTTTCCCCACTGGCAGTCACATCACTTCACCGTGGGGCTTGGGCTTTATCCTCATTTCTTGCTGTTCTGTCACTTCTAACAATGTGTTAACAGACATTTGCTACTCTAACGCTGGATTGCGAGCAGGAGGGTTTCCTTGGACCCATAAATTGCAGCTTGCCCGCTCGCAGTGTCTGTGAGAGCAAAGCATTTTGTTAGTGCACCTGAAGAGGGTTTGGGGAGAGGAACATCTTGGAGGACTTTCCTTGGAGCCATTTGTGGGGCTGCCCCTGCCCCACTCTCGCTCCTGCCCAGGGCATCCACCACAAAGCCTTCAGCATCCTCCGTGGACACCCCAAGTGTCCTTGCTTTGGTTTTAAGTCCATGAGTCATAAAACCATGAGTGTTATTTGCCACACTGACAAATCCATATTGCTTTTTTCTTAAAGCCATATATTCCCACTGGGCATTTGCCGTTACATTTCCATCCAAAAAAAAGAGAGTTAAGGAGAGGAATAAACGCGAGTCAGAGGCAGCATTAACAACTATCAGACAAACTCCAGTTAACTCTGTCCTCTTGCAAATCACTGGAAGCTGTCTTAACTTACACAGAGGCTGGCAGGCAGAAGCCGTGAAGTCGGGTGAGACCAGAGTGATAAATCCCCGTGGGGCTGGGTGACAGCACCATGACGCTGCCGAGAGCATCCGTCCCTGCGCTCGGGGGGATGCGGGTGCCAGGGTCAGCAAATGCCCCTAACCTGCGGCTGGCACGGCAGCAGCATGATGAGAAAAGACATTTATTATGCAGAGCTAATGCCATTAGAGTAAATGGAGTTTGCCCAGAGGAATAACGAAGCAGTGAGGTGGTTACAGCAAACGCTGAAGGGGTTCCCTTGGGCCCGGGTGGTTGTAATGGTCGGGTGGGCTTCGCAAACACAGGCTGCGGATGCGCTCGTCCTTGTCCACCACAGCCCCCTTGGGCTGGGGGGCTGAAACCTGGACGGGCTGCAGTGCCCAGCCCTCCCCGAGCAAGAGGGAGGCTTGGGCTGGAGGTTTTATCAGCTGTGCGAGCTGGAGATTTCTCCCTGTGTTTTATTAAGAAACAGCCTGCCCTCATGTGGCGAATGGAAAACCAGGAGGCTGAAGATTCTGGACTAAAACTGTCCAGCAACTGTGCCGGAGAGGGAACCAGGAGCCCCTCGGAGAAAACCTCTCACAGCTCAGTCCCTCCCCTGTCACACACAGCTTTTCCTCATTCATTTTTGTGCCTATTTCCCTTCCCATCTGCGCAGCAACCACTTTGTTTGCTGGCCTGGTAATTCCCAGATAGCCACGGACAAGTGCCCCAGCAGAGCCCATGGGTGCCCACTGCAGCATATACGATATATATGATGTGTATACAGTATGTATATGATATACACAATATAGCAGGGCTGCAGCACCCACTCCCACCACTGAGCTGGTCCCCATAGCATGGGAGAAGGCTGCACAAGGTCAAGGGAAGCCCTCAGCGGATGCAGAGTGCTGCAGCTCCAGCATCTGAAATCAGGAAAAGTCCCATTTGCATTCAGTTTGCGGGCAGAACAGTCAGTAGTTTTTCTTGGATAGCTCCGATAACACCTCCCGTGAGGGCGCAGGCTGGGCTCAGAAAGGCAATGACACTCACATTGTGTACAGGGTTTCTGGGCAGCCTCTAGGAAAAGCCTCAGCTTATCGTGACAGGCGATAAAAGCATTACCCAGAATCAACATGATCCAGAATAAGTAAAACCAGGCTGAGTAACAGATCCAAGAAAGCTGTATCTTCCCCACCCAACCAACTCTTTTTTTTTTTTTTTTAAAATCAGTGATGTGCATGAATCTTCCAAATCAGCACTGAAAACCCAGCTGTGATGCAAAACCAGGCTGCATCGAGGAGCAGAGCGTGCCGGCTGCATTTTGACAGCCGGGCCAGTAACTCAACAGGCAGCGGGTGATGCTGCAGGGCCAGGAGCAAGACGGCCCGTAGCCAGCGCCGACATGAGCACCTGTATGTGGCTGCAGCTCACGGCTCAGACCTGACCCCTCGACGTGCAAACAGGACATCACGGTGGCTCCTGCTTGGCGCTTGTAGGAACCGAGGGAGATAACGTACCTGCACATGGCACTGACAGCCTGCGCATCTGTGGTGCCGGCATCCCCGGCTTCCGATGGGACACAAAGTGGATCGGGTTCTGATCGCCAATAGCTTCTTAACAGCATGGAAAAAGCAGAATAGGATCCCACAGCAAGAAGCTGAAGCGAGGCAAACCCTGCCCAACACGGGTGCCGAGTTTCTAACCCCAGGACCAGCTTCTTGCGAAGACAAGAGGGTCCCGAGGCCTCACGCCGTCACTCCGAGCCGTGCTGAGGGACAGGCTGGTGCCCGGCCGAGCACCGCGGGCTGACGCGGAGCCGCAGGGGAAGCATCTTCTCGCTTTTTCCAAACCCCTTCGTTTAACCCTCCTGTTTGCAGAGCTCCTTGATTGCAGTCAGCACAGCTGAGCACCAACTCGTCCCCATCTCACTCGTGCAGCTTCGAAGCCTCCACCGGACCGCTGACTTGTGACAGCCCATTAGAAAACAAGGGGGGAAATGCAATAAATGGCATTAGTCTAGATGGCGCTCATGTATTTTTTACTGCCTGAAAAAGCAGCAGCAGCGGAGTTTCACCCTAACACCCGCTTTCTACCCCGGTTCTCGCAGCAGCGGGTGCGACGGGCAATGCTTTCCGTGGGCATTTCAGGCAGAGCGGCTGCACAAGCGGGTTTAAGTCCACCGAGCAGGATGCTCACACAAGACTAAGTCCACATCAGAGGAGTTCAGAGACCTGCTAATGCCCATCTCCTGCCGACACCCTTCCAGCAGCTGGAGCATCCGCATTGCAAAGCAAACTGCTGGAGTGAGAAACTAATAAAGGCAGCACTGCAGCCCTGCCCACACTCAAGCAGAGGCTCTACTTCCATTTTATCTGCTTGTCATCACCTCCTAAAACAAGCCAGGCCCATGTTTTTGTTGGAGAGTGAGGCGTAACTGGGTAAAAGAGATTTTTGGTATACAAAAATAATTCTGAACAGGTCTGTTTACCACACTGCTGCCTCGGGAATGGCCCATCAGCGGAGCTGTGGCAATGCAACCATCAGAGTTAATGCAACTGTATTTTGCTACGTTTAGTGTACTAATAAAATTGCACAGGTAGGTGGCAATGGCAAGCAACACTCCTTCCCATCCCTGCTGTTCGCACACAGGCTTGCTGGTGAAAGAACCACACTCTGCTGATACAGTCCTAACTGTTAGTTTTAGATTTATTTTCTTCAAAACTAACCATGGCTTTTACTGCAAATAAAGCACTTACTATGAAGTCTTCCCAAAACAGAAGGTGAGTAGCCATCTCGCACTCCTTTCTATACTGTATCATGATAAACAGAACTAAAACATTTTTAATCAATCAATTAAGCTCTGTCATATGCTGCTCTTGGATTGAAGGATAAGGCTCAGATGCAGCATTCTTCAGCTATAGAGCTGATTTATAAGGTTTTCTTCATCATCATGAACAGTTTGGTTTAGCAGAAATTGCTCCTTCTTTGAGCAAAACAAGGATTTGGGGGTTTGCATAAGCCGAGAGAGAGAGAGCAAAGACTGAATTCTTTTCCCATCTTTCTGTATCCTTTTTACTCTGTGACAATGCAAACCCAGATTTTTCATCAGTCAAACCAGAAAACTTCTGTCAATACAAAAGACCCTTTTTAATAACAAAAAAGAAGAGGAAAACTAAAGAGGGAAGCCTGTCAGCCAGTCCCGAAGCCTCCCCAGGGGAATAGGAATGTCCAGGGAGCAGCGGCAGGACAAACCTCCCATCTCCTGGGACAGCGCTTCCCCATCAGTCCCCGGTTCCTCCCACGTCCCAGCCAGAAAGCTGTAAAGGCAGCTACAAGCAGCATCAGTTTGCAGCTGAAGGCCCATCATCACTACCAATAGCTAACCTCAGCACAGGGATACGGGCTGGGATTTTCAAGCCACTTGCAGGGATTTAAGCGCCTATCTCAGACCACTGAAAACTGATAGAAGTGGACGTTTTGGGACTTGGTGCTACTTCAAAAAACTGCTTGTTAAAGCACTAACAAGCATCTGCACCGCTGCTGGGTATGGGAAGGAATGAGCACTTTGGGCTTTGCTGTTAACGAACATGGGGTAGTGGTCCAGCTTTGGAGGAGGGAAGGGGGCTGTGTTTTTAGGGCAGGAAGATCATAATTTTCTTTTCATTGCGGCAGTGAAGCTCTGAGCAGGCAGGCTGGCAGACAAAGTGTGGCCTTTGAAGTCCCAAGAGATTTCTTACTTCTTTCAAGTTTTCAATCTGTCCTGCTGGCCATTTGCTATAGCTGGAGGGTACCTACTGAGAAACCAGGTTTGGTGCCTCCACCAGCAGAGAACAGTACAAGAATGGCACTCTGCACCAATGAGCCCATTTCAAATCAAAAAAATAAAAATAAAAATCACTTTACTCCAGCTCTGTATCACCTGAGTAACAAAATGGTAATTTCCTCTTCTATATGACTTATATACATATACACACACATATATATATAAAATCTGTAAAAACAGCATTGGTGATTTCCCCTTTGGTTCAGTGCTGCAATTCCCTACATTTTATAAAATCCTTTGGCAAATGAAACATAACCTTTACAAGCAACATTTCCAATGGGAAAGGTAATTAGCCAAATCACTGGTGATTTCTGACCTGGCTGCAGCAGCCGGCATACTGACTGCAGAAGTACAGTAACTTCAATCAATAGGTAGATATAAAAAGTCAAAGAGAATGAGGCATGTTATTCTGGTATATCACTGCAGGGGATTTGATATGGGAGAGAAGTGCAGCCGGGGGGAGGAGACAGAGGACGGATGGAACATGTAATCGCTTTCTCAGCCAGCAGGTCCAGGTGTTGAGAGCTGGTTTGGATCTGGACAACACTTGGTTCAGTGACCAAGATAAGCAAATTAGAAATACTTACACCTTTCTGGCAGCTATGGTTTAAGCCTAATAGCATATGGAAATGAAACCCAGATTTTATGGACACACGCTGTAATTACTTTGGACAAAGTAACTTGGGAGCAACCGGAGACGAAGGGCAGTGAGCACAGAGGCTGTGCGCTGTGAAAGACGCGCCAGTTAGAAATGCTTACCTGGGCTTAGTGCACCGACTTAGACATGAACATGCCATAAAAAAAACACCCCGAAGACTATCAACAGCAGAAGACAGTTTAAAAAGAAATGATAGTTCAGAAGTATAAAGAATTGTTTTAGCACGTTTCCTTCAAGAGAAAAGGAAAGTACGCACTGGATGCTCCACGAGACAAACACTGATTACAGCTGGGAATAACCGCACGCATATTAAGTAACAGAAAGTGTTGCGCGGCAGGAAGGAGACTGAAATAATATGAAATATTCCCACTCTATAAAAATAGCCTAGGCACTCTGATGTTAGAAGACCTCTGAAGTTTCCAGAACAAGAGTTGTCTCTTTCCACAAGAAGCCCTTACGTCTCCGTGTGCTCGTACCTATTTATATACTTCCAGTAAAAAATTACTGGTGCCGACTACTTTCTGACGTCCCACTCCCAGAAATAGCTGCTGCGACAGCTCCTGGAACAGCCTCAGCCCCTCGGCACCGATGTCCAACAGCCACACGGCTGCAACACTTCTCATGGATTAAAAAAAAAACCTCTCCGTGTTTAAAAAGCAGCACAGCAAGCCCTGCACCGGCACAGCGATAGCAGGAGTACACGTGTGGCCGGGGAGACATCAATGCAGCGCCTGAACACTCACCACTCCAGCCCCGGTGCTTCCCATGGGAGAAGGGGATGCAGAGAGGATCCCGAGACAGATGGGGGACACCCCCTCCCCCAGCTTCAGCTCCTCCAAAGGCAAGGTGAGGGCAAGTCAAAAGGTACCTCAGAAAAGCCCAAGATCCTGTGGATTCCTCCCTCGCAGGGAGCTGGAGACAAGCTCCACAGCTCCCAAACCGCAGCCCCACTCCGCAGGCGGACACCCCACGGCAGAGCTCTGCATGCCCCATCCCTGCATCCAGCTTCACAGAGTTCAGATATCCAAAATACCCAAAACCAACGTTCTTGGGCTGGTTTGCTTTGGGGTTGGGTTTGTGGGGGTTTTCTGAGCTTTTTTTTTCTTCCTGGGGCTCCACCTGATTATACAGGGCATCCAAAACCTCAGAAAGCAAGGGCATCTCCTGAAAAAATCTCCCAAAGTGATGTTCTGGGCTTAAGACAAGGCAATTCTGCACAGTGCTGCTAGTATAAAGATGGGTCATTTGTTACTTCAAAAGTCAGATTCAGCATTTTTAAACCTTTGAAAACATAAGTCATGACACAGGGATACGAGCAGTGTAAAACGGATTTGTAGGTTTGACACAGCTGCAAGCAAGGCTGGGTGAGCCAGGGGTGACCTGCCCAGAAAGGGGCTTCTGCAGTCCAGGCAAGCCAGTAGCTCATCCTCAGGTGTAAGAGAGGAAAGGACAGCAGAGCTCACAGACGAGACAGACACCTCGGTGGGAGATGCACAGTGAACCAGAGTTCAGAGCCAGCATGCTCTGCCTTCACATGAAGCCTCTGCAGCCTCTAAACACACCATACTCCTCCTCATCAGCCTTAGGGACGCGCTAAGGTGGTAACAGGAGCATGTTTGACTTCCAAATCCTGCAATGCCGATACCCTGAGAGTTAGCCGCTCCTTGCCATTTCACCAGCTCCCCGGAGAAAAAAGCACGCAAGTCTTGGAGATGCACCACTGGCCCCACTGTGCTTGAATACCGGAGCCTGACAGCAAAACCAACTTACTATCCATGCAGGAAGCACACACAGGGCAGTGGTTTGCAGAAGCTGCTCCCAAGAGAGCGGAGGATCCTGCTCCCTCCTGATGCCTTAGCCGGTTTACAGCTGCAGCAACATTCAGCTCGTTTCCAAATTTCAGCACTTTGAGCAAAGTCAGTAAATCCCATGCAAACCACCCGAACTGCAAATCACAGGCTCGTCACTCGGAACAGATTGTGTAGATACTCACCAGAACAGCAAACACCTACGCTGTTAATAGATAGCTTTCACTCGCAGGATCAGACAACAACAATCCCCCTTCACCCAGATAACTCGAACACGCGCCCCGTTTACCACAGAAGCTACCGGTCACCTGCTAACAGCTCAGCCTGGGTGGGATGGTTTTGGGGCACCCATCTCACCCTCTGGCCCTACCATGGTGCTCAGAAGCCATTCCTAGTGAGACATCCTGGGCTGACCACACCGGCACCTCGCACCAAACACCAGCTGTGCTGAGCGCGCCGGCTGGCGGCACCAAATCCCCTCCAGCACCCACCCCGTCAACACAAGCCTGGTTCACCCCAAAAACACCAGTAATATCCCATGCATGAGCTGGGTACGGCTCCAGTATTAGCCATACAAAGCCAGGCTTGGAGCATCTCCCAAGAGCACATTAACACGGTAGCAAACTTGGGTTTCGCTCCCAGCGTGAACAGAACCTGATGCCTTCCACTTGGTTGGGGTACGATGCACTACAGTAAATCACAATTAGCACACACTCCAACCCATTCTTCCTCACTGTCAACAAGTGGCACAGCCAGAGGGGCTTTACATTTAGGAAACATCTTTGCCTTTTGTTTGCACAGGGACTTGAAGTCCAGATTACAGCTCTCCAAAACCCAAGAAAGATTACAACTCAGCCTCAGATTAGATTCTGGGGCAGAAAATCATCCAGAGCCAACTGCAGGGTAGCTAGCCTTCACAGGAGCTCTGCAGTTGCGCTGGACCTAAGCAAGAAGTGCTCTGCTTGGCACAGTTTCTTCCCTGCTGTGCACAACCACTCCCCGGACCAGGTCTGGGCAAAGGACCCTGGGGACAGGATGGCATCATAGACCCACCACGGTATCAGCCCAGCTGCACTGGCCACTGTAAGCCAGACCAGCAAAATGATCCTTTTAGATCTCAAAATATTTTAGCTGGGGGAAGGAGGGTCTTGTAAACTCGCTGGTGCTGCCTGCTTAACCGGACCACATCTATTTGTACCGAGGCAACTGCAGCAACCACAAGCTGCAGTTCTGCAGCAAGTCTCTAAACGGCTCTGCCGCATAAAGTGCACGTAACCACACAGTTTTAACCATACATTTTACACACTACAGCAATGCAGCAGCAGTTTCAGGAACACAGCTCTCCCCAAGTACGTCACCGCTTGCCCAACCCCAACAGGCAGCTTGGGTTCAGCTCCCTCTTTTGCCCAACAGCATCCAGACCCCATCGCTCGCTCGATCAGCGCAGAGACTCTCCCAGCAACGGAGCACAAAAGTTTAAGCTGCTACCTTTAGTGGAGCCTCAGCCCCAGCCCCTACTCCCACAGCAGAGCAGGTCACACCACTTTGCCAGCCTCTGAAGCTGGGACAAACCAAGGTCTCCCCACTCACAGGGGCAGCAGTTCAAGACAAGCTGCAGCTCCACTCCCAACTTCAAGGCTCAGGGAGTCAAAGAGAAAAAAAAAAAAAAGAGGGAGCCTGACTATTGCTTAAGGGCAAGCGTCAAACACTATCACCTGAGGATGTCCTCCTCCTGGCCTGGGGGAGAAACATCCCCCTTCCCAGCAAAGAGTCTCCTTGAAGTAGCAGCAGCAGCAAGAGGAGGTTTGTAGCAGGCAGATACACCTTCAAAATCAAGGGGGGAGGAGGGCTGCTGGAGGAGGCAGGACAAGGCTGCAACCCACAAGCCAGCAAGAAAGGGTCTCCTGTATTTTTCTTACTGGTCTACTGCAACCACACTTTAGCAAGATACATTATTAAACACAAAGTTTATTTTAAAATCTTTTTATTGGTAAGTCCACCACAGTCATTTACATGTCATTACAGAAACAAACTCCCAAAATGTCCTTCCCCAGACCACTGCAACTGTTCCAGGTTGAGTTTTTGGTTTTCATTTTTTGTCTTGTTAAATGGTAAACAAACCTTAATGTCTGGAGAAGTTCTCTTTCTTTCCATCCCTTCAAGCTGCGGGGTCACCAGCAAGCCATTATACACATTACTACTCTGCTGTGAGAATTGATTACTGACAAAAGCTATGTTGTCAGCGATGAAGGTCTTGCGGTTTACAGATGGATACCGTGCAATTTTTCTCCTACTAAACTAATCAAAATTGCATCGTGATCCACCCGACAACAGCAAAACAAAGCTTACCATACTGGCAAATTTAGGGCACTGCAGCCTGAAGACAAGTCCTCCTTTCCTCCACAGGCCGGGACAAGTGCAATACTCTACATATAGCTACAAGTAATGCAACAAATCCCCACCCATGGAGAAACCAGCGCAAGGCATCTTCAGATCTTCCACGGAAGAAGTGGGTGGGGGGGGAAGCTTCAAAACCCATTATTCACCACCGATTCACCACCACCACAGTCAGTTTTGCATGGATTTGCACAGCAATTTTAGTAAGCTGGGATGCAAACCTGCAAAACTGACTGTAATCAGCACCATCTTCTCCAGAAAGCCACTAGCTAGGATGCACTTTATCTAGCAGTACTGTAAGTGCCCACATTACAGTAGGTCCAATTCAAAGCTACCTGCACTATGAGCACTTTGATACTGCTAGGACAAAACTACTTCCCGAGCAATTGCCTTCAGTGAAAAAACACTTTAACTAAAATCGTAATTGCTGAGCTAAAGCCAGATGGATGCGGGTTTTTTGGACGTGCAGGCAGCAGCTTGTGCCAGAAGGAGCATTTAGGGCAGTAGATTCTACGCTACTTCACTAACTGCACTAGATGCACCTTAACACAAGAACCATTTGTAATGTAGCTCTCTAATGCAGCAAAACAATCCTGGTTACATCCGTGCCCTGCTACCATCACTGCATCGCCACAGTAATGCCAGAAGTGCTTATACTGCAGTAGATCCTAAACTCTACCTGCACTGTAAGCACTTTTGCACAACTCAAGGCCCATCACCAGATAGAAACTCTTCTACTTTAAATGGTCTTCTGGTTTCAGCGCAGCTAAAGCATCGCAGAAGCGTCTTGACTGAAGCACAGGAGCCAACAGTACCTGCCAAGAGAGAAGACTAACATTAATGTTGCATAACACAGATATGGATTTGCTACTCGATCTAGCAGAGGCTTTCTTATTAGAGAGGCAGAAATGGGTTCAGTGTTTTGAGAAGGCAGTTTTAACTGAGAGCACACCAAACAAGGAAGAGTTTGCAGCTAATTTTCACTTAAATTAAGGTGAAAATGGCTTCCTCCAGTTTTTAGTGGCAGTTAAAAAGCACTCTAACAGGTATCAAAACATCCCGGTTTCCGGCTCTCATGGCTTTGGTGCATTACTACAGCATGCAAGACATTTTACTTGACCTTTCTCCTGGAGCTTTACCGAGTATCTTGCATCACCCAACGACCAAACATCTCCCCCCCCACCACCAGTAGCATAAGAAAAGTTCTGACACATGATCCCACACTCTTCACACTAGATAATGGAGTATCTGTACTCCAGATGATGCCGTTAACTGCACAGCAGCACAAAAGCAATGGACCCTCCTCACAGGAAGGGGG
>JANZLQ010000040.1:15438330-15457251 GCA_026212715.1 Elanus axillaris
GGTCTTGCTACCCCTGAACCCCCCCCTCCAAGCAGCACCCCGAGGGGTCTTGCTACCTCTGACACCCCCCCCCCGAGGTGCACCCCGAGGGGTCTCGCCAGAGACTGGGCGGCATTGGGGACCCCCGGCCCTGACACGCACCCCGGCTCGGGCCGGGGGAGCAGGGTCGGCCTTGCCTTGGCGGTCGGCCCTCACAGGAATGCTAAAAATGTGCTAATTGTGCCCTGCCAGCAGCCACCGTTCCTCAAGGATTAGAAGTAATCATCTTTTTTTCTGTAAAAAAAAAAATAAAATCGATCGATAATGAACAGTTTTGCCCTTCTTCCCCCTCAACCCCAGCCGCTCTTTTCCGTTCAGCGAAAAAATATGAGGTGCCTCATTTAACCCTAATCATCGGTATCTGAAGTTAGAACAAAAAGGTCCCCATGGAAACCGGGGAGTAATCTATCAGTATTACGTTCGTTACACAACGAGAAAAGGGCTTTTGTCCCGCCTGTATTTACTACTGTTTAATTTCTTTTTTAAAATTCTGCGGCCAAGTTCTTTCAGGTTTGAAGGGCGAGTTTTGCCGAGCTTCCCTACTTTCCTCCCCGCGTGCGTGTGCGTGCGTGTGTGAGGCCTAAAACAAAGGGACCATATCAAAGCGCTCCCGGAGCAAGACGGGAGGGCTCTCCGCAGGCAGACCTATTTCAGAGGCCGTTTTATTATTTGTTCCAGAAACTGCAATTTGTTTCTTCATTATCAATGGGAAGGCTCAGCCGGGTTGTTCTTTGCAAACTTTGCGTTGTAGTGTCTGGGATAGGTATCGAATTTACTGACTCCTGATTTGGAGCTGCGGGGAGACTTTCTGTAATGGAGGATGCAGTAAAATTCAAAATTTAAATTTTCTCCTGATTAGGCAAAGTAGCTTTCTGAGGTCCCGAGCCCTGAGGGCGAAAAGAGAGCAAAATGCTCAACAGTAAAGTCAATAATTTAGCATGGGTGTGTAAATTTGTTATCCATGCCCCTGCAGAAACAGAATAGTGAATTGTCACAGTAATGAAAAATACAGAAGTGTCCCAGTAACTCATATATGCACAACAGGGTAGAAAACATTCCCAAGTAAAAGGTACTTGATGTCTAACTGCAAAACAAAACTTTTTAAAACTTGTAGCACAGAAGCACTAAACGTGACATGGTCTAGAAAACGTTCTTCTTTGTATAAGAAAAGAATCATATGCTTTGCGTTGCTTTTTTTTATTATTTAATATGAAAAGTTGTATCGTAACTTTTATTCAAATCTTACATATGAATAAAGTTATGTCTAAGCGTGGCAGCTTTTATTCAATGCATGCTGCAAATTGATTATCTCTTTTCTGTCAGTTCAGAAATAAATTAGTCTTTCAACAAAGAGAGCCTGAAGATGGTGAAATGTCTACATGAAGTGTTGCACAGATAAGATTAAATGGTATTTTTACATCCTCCTGCTGACCTTTGACTTGTATTTTTGTGTATCTTGGAAGGGAGTCTTGGGGTCTGCAAATACATCAGTTGCTAAAAAAAAAGTAATGGTCAAAGAAAAAAGTGCCAGAACATTTCTTCATATTTTAAAGGGTATTGTCTAGCTAAAGCATTCATCTGCCATGTTAGCTAGGCAGAGAGTTTTGCGCTGTGATGACGGCCTTTTCAAACGCACGTGATTTATAGATCATAAGGTGGTGCTTGTAAAACACATTACTTACTGTGGTAAAGTTTTGTTCTAGGTTAGGAGGACCACAGGAAGACTAGGCGAGGTGCAATCTCTACACAGAGATACAAAAAAAAATTTTTTTTTTCCCTGAAAATCACTTTCAGAATTTATTGTGCACTTTCATAGCTCACTCTTTTCTTATACCAGATACACAGAAATTTGGGTATTTTTTTTTCTGTAATGGAATGGTGTGCATGCATATATGCTGAGAAGGTCTTCCTGTTACCTTCATTGCACTTTTCTTCTCAGTGCTGCAAATAATTCTGTTCTCTCTCTTATTGGTTACTGATTCATTCATACTCTAACAACTATGTTCAAGGATTGCCTTGGACTGTCTCCTCCACTTCTGTTTCCTTCAAGAATCAGAACTATTGTCTGACCTTTTTCATGCTGAAGAAAGCACAGAGAATTGTGCTGAACTATCCAGATGCATAAAAGAAAAGAAAGGAAAATCAGAAACAAGAGGCATGTATCTTTGTGAGACAGAAATTATTTTTCAAAACAAACTATCCAAAGATGCATATCGGTTGCTGTATGGAGAGATATCGGTCAGACTAATAAAATCTAACTTACTTCTCAAAATTCTGGGAATAGTTGAAAGTCTTAAGAAGGTCTTCTGCTAAACTTGCAGAACAACAGCATGAAATCAGCGTCCAAACCCCTATTTTACAGGCAGGTCTGGAGGTTTTCAGACATCATGTTTTATACTTTTGGAAGAAAATTTTTAGAGATATCAGGTCATCTTAAAAAGAAACAAAAAAATGCAGAGGAATTTTTAAGAGAAAATACTTTAATCGTTAGCTACAGTTATTCTCCTGATCCTACAGAGGCTGCTAACTTTTTCTGTGAGTGCTCGCACTGTCACAGCTGTGGTAAATCTTTGCAGGAGTGGAGTTCCTTAAAGATCTGTCTTTATTTGTCTTCTGCACACTTTGGATTTTTCATAAAACTGTGGATTACCTATTAAACTGTCTTTGTTTTAAAGCATTCAGCTGAAAAAGATGTAGAATGAAAATTATTTTCCTCTTGTGAGGACAGAATAAAGTAAGTGCTGTGAGCTTACAATTCAAATTTTTCCTCAATGTCAATGAAAAATTTAATTCAAGATTAGTTTTCTGAATAGTCTCTACATATTTGCACTTCTCTGTGAAAAATGACTAATAGAGGTTTTATTACAAAAGATTTCACACTTTTGTCATTGTATTAGTAGAACAGACTTAAAACTGGCATTCACCTTTTCATTTCTATTTATTTGTAAAACTATTTCATACAGAAAAATAAGATACAGATAAGCTATGTTACTCTGCATTTTTGTTATGTGAAATATGCTTATAAAAACACTAATCCTTCTCCTAAATAAGACCAATTTACATGTAAAATGAGAAACAAATGTATACCGTTGGCATGGACTTCATGTCTAATTTTTCTTTTTTTTATTATGATAATATTGATTGCTGTGATAAATAATGTAACATTTGCTGTATCTCTGATATGCTGTAAAGGACTGCCGCATACTAATGTCCTCAAACCTGTCTTTTTAAGAGCTCTTTGACAATTTATGGTAAACATGTTGTTAAAACAAAATGTAAATGCAAAGAATGAAAGCTCTGCCTTGTATTTATTTTTGTAGTTTGGTAGCTATGTAAATATGCTAAATGCAGAATTTAGCTTTCTAATACTTTTCATTTGGTTTGTATTTATATTGTTTTCTAGCAGGCTGAAATTCAATTTCTGTGCAGCTCATTTATGCAATTTCTACAGGTTTTGATTCTGTGAGTTGCTTCCACTTTCATTAACATCATGGGAAGCCAAATGAACTCATCCCTTCACAGTACTGAGTTCTTCATCTATTTCCTTCTGGTGTCAGGTGGGTTAAATCCTGAAATCTGGGTATAAGTTGTCTAATTGAAAAGGCAGTTACTTGCATGACTAAATGACCCATCTTGTGTTCACAGGATAGGGCCCTATAAGATGCTGAATTGCTGTATTAGAAACGCTTTCCCTATGAACTTGCTCAGTAGCAGGTTCTGCATTTTTCTCATGTCAAACTAAATTCTTTGCAGAGTTTTGAAAGAGTAGCCAAGCTGGCCATATATTTTTCTGATTCTCTAGGTAGGTTTAGTCTTGTTAAACACATCTTCAGACACAATATGCATCCTTCTGCTGTTTTGATAAGATCATGGCTCATACCTGCGCAAATTACTTCATTAAAGTCTCTGTGGTTTGAGATTTGCCTTTCTCATCAGAAGGTTTTTGTTGTATTACAATTTCTCTGCTTCATTTGAGTCGAAATGTACATATCCTTCCCACAGAGAGGTTTCCAATTTTACCAAATATTACTGGTATTTCAATGAGTTTTCTTATTTGTGTGTATAACGTGACATTTTAATGCGTGCATACATCCCTTCATACTAAACATGAAGTACAGTTTTCTATTTTGTAACAGTATACAACTTCCCCTTTTGTAAAACTGCTCAATAAATTTTATTTCTCCACAGCTGGCAATCAGAATATGTTGTGAACTGTCTAGATTTTGTGTAAATCTTGATTTTTGGATGAGCCACATATCTAAATATGCGCTTAGGCCCTTAAATCTGTGTAAATAGCTTAAATGAGGGGTGTATAAGTTTGCAAACCATGAAAGCTCTGGCTTGAGGAGCAGTAATCTTTCCATCAAAACAAGTTACAAAGGCAGGCTACACCGTGAATCTGATCCTACAAACGTTTTATACACGTGCTGGGTAACTGGGACATGAGCGGTCCCGCTGGTTATTCAGCCCAGCCCACATGTGCAAGGGCAGGGAAGCCTTCGGTCCCAGTCCTGCACAGACCTTTGTGTGCACCCTTAACTTCTCCTTCAAGTCAGTGGAACAAAACAGGACTTGTTTAAATGTCTTCACTGTGCATAAATTTAAGAATCTGCTCAAGTCATTTCTAGATGAGACATCTCCTTCCAAAATATCTTTCCCTGACACCATGTGACATTTTAGAAATGAGTCAATAAATTACTACAACCTGTTTGACTACAGGTTACACGTAAAATTCATATTTTGTTGAACTCTGTTACTGTAGGATGCAGTACAGTATTGCCTACATTTTTCTTTACAATCTACAGGTATTATCAATGTTTGATGTAAGGAGCTGGTGAGAAGACCCAGAGATCCAGAGCTCGTCCTTGTGTTTCCATTGTGTCACTTGGTCTGTATGTTGCTCTCTGTCCAAATGTTCCTTCTTGGGTAGAGGAACACATTTACCTTTCCCCTGATGATCAGCTTGTATACACTCTAGGGGGGTCAAGCAGATAGTAAATTTTGAGAATTGTTTCTGAGACGTAGCCTCTAAAAAGAGGCAGAGGTATGGGGATTTGTCATGTAAGAAAACTGGCAGTGTACGTGCGCGCCGCATCATCACGCACAGCCAAAAAAACCGCTGGTACTTTTTTTTCCAGTGTTGAATTCCTACAGTTGCATGCATAGGAAACACTAGGATTCTTCTCTTTTTTTCAGAAGAAACATGAGCGTGTTGCAGACAGAAGCTCTTGGGTTGCCTGTTAAACATACGAGACTTGTGTAGATGCAGGGCAGGATTTATAAACCACCTGCAATTGGCAGGATGCTCATACTTCATGAGGTCCCACCAGCACCTGGAGCATCCCTGAGGCCCTCTTCTGTGCAACATCAGGTTGTTCTTCAAGAGCACTGATGATGATCAGCACATCTTCAAGAGCATCGACTGCACGGGAGCAGATGTCCTAGAGCGAAATCAGCGTATGTAGCCATTAAATTCAAAATCCTGTCAATTAGGGTGAGCTCCTCAGAGCAAGGCAGCGTGAAGTAGTTTCTACGTCCATTTGGGGGAGGCATTTTGTTACGCAGCTTGTCAAAGCTTCCGTTCAGTGATTTCCCTTCCAAACGCTTGTGCAGGAGCTGGGTAGCACGAGAAGGTATATCTCAGAGAGGCTGTTGCCACTCGCAGTAGCATTTGGGAAATTCAGGGAAGAGCTGAGTTCACTGTTAAAACCCATTGAGAGCTCAGGCTGACTAAACACTGGATGTCTCCAGCCTGCAGAGCAGCTCAGGATTAGAAGGGCATAAAACCAGCTTAAACCTGTTATATGTTCCCAGAGCTATGGCTAGAGGCGTAACACAGAATCTTACCTCTCATCCCGAGGCAATGCTTTTTTCCAGTGCATGTGTTATGCATGCTCCAGGTCCCTGCTAAGAAGATAAAATATATTAACAGTAGTTTAACACATTTTTTGGATGTGCATACTTAAAGGATGATCCTGTTACTCGAAGCTCAAAATGTTCTGCTGGAAAAGAAAAACATGACAGGAGGTAAACAAACCTCAGCACGAGGAAGAACATGTAATTTATCTCAGCACACTGGGAGAACGTGTTTTCTTTGAATAATAAAAGTCCAGAGATCCAGCCCAGCCTGGAAATAAGGCTGAGGATGGATACAGACTAGACTTCATATACAAAGATGCAAAGATGGGGGGGTGGGGGTGGGGGGTGCGTGCAAAATACTTTCCTTTCTAGGAGGGAAGCTCCTTTCCGCATCAGAGCGCGGTAACTAAATGTCTAACCGAGGAAAGGGTGTGGAATTCCCCCTCCAGAACCTGTCCCAGCTGCGAAAACCTCCAGAAAGCGGCTTTTCCCCGCTGCCAGCACCAGCCAGTGTGGCTCTGCCCCCAAGCTGCAAACAGGTTGAAGTACAGCACTAAGAAAGAAAAGCAAAGCCTCGCCAGACCCTGAATAATATCCACCTGCTTTCATAGCAGAGGGCGAGAGAGGGGCATTTGGGGTTGAAGCCAGAGGCTGAAGAGAGCCCAGGCGCCGGGGCAGCGGCCGGAGCTGTGCAGCAGCAGCTGGGCGGGGCGGTGGCCGTCCCGGATCCGGCGGCGGTCCGGGTCTGTCCCGGCTCCCCGGGGCGGTCCGGGTCTGTCCCGGCTCCTCGGGGCGGTCCGGGGCGGTCCGGGTCTGTCCCGGCTCCCCGGGGCGGTCCGGGTCAGTCCGTCAGCCCAGCGCCCGGCGGCAGTCCGGCATCCCGCCCCGCGGCCAAAGCTCCTCTGCGTGCCCAGTAAGGCTGCCTGGCAGCCGGGGCTGCGCGCAGGCAGGTGCCTCCTGCCCGTCCGGGCTCGCCTTTGCCTTTTTGCCTTTTTGCCTTTTTGCCTTCCGGAGAGCAGCCCCGCTTGCCAAAAATCATCCCTCCCGGCGTAGTCCTTCTCTAGAACTTAAAGCTGTCGCCTTTGGAAAGAGACCCCCTTCCCCACGTTTGCATTAATTTACTCCTCCTAATAAATGAAGCTACTGAGTCTATTTTAAAAGCAATGCTTCTGCGGTGTAATTTCATTAATCCAAATAGAGCGTGGAATTGATGTGGAGGAAAGGCAGTTTTTCATGTAAGTGGTGTACCTCAAGATACCAAGTTCCCTTAATGTTTGAGAATGGTTTACTGTGCAGCTCATTACATTAAACTGTTTTCTGGTTGAACATGAGCCATATGCAACCAGCTGAGGCAAATTTGCAGTTTACATTGCGGAGTTGTCAGCTTTGCAAAAACGAGTGAAAACACTCAGATTATTGTGATTCAGCTCTTGAAACAAATTCATAACATTGAAACTTTAATAACGTTCCCCACCTTTTTTTTTTTTTTTTCAGGGATAAAAGTTAAAATTACAGCCAGTGTGCAGAAAGTCTCGGGGGCAGTAACTCTTAAGAATTTATACCAAACTGAGTTAATAAATAAGTCATCTAGTTTCCAAGTTCGCCTAATACATATGCCTTCAGTTAACCCTTCGAGAAAAACCATACATTATTTTCATTAGATTTTCATGGAAATTATAGGCCAGTTCTGCAAATGCCTAAACATGCAAGTAGCTTTATTTATGTGAGTAAAGTTACTTGTGCATGTAAATATTTGCAGGATGAGACTTTAAAAAGCAGATATCAACTAAAAATATTGATATGTGTAACTTCCCCTGTCCAACTAATTCTTGCCAGCACCGACTAGCAAAACCATGGCATTCGATAACGAGGATGCCTTCGTGCCACGCAAAATGGTGAAAGATTTGTTGAGTCCTGCCTCCTACAGGACTGAGATAGAAAAAAGGTGAGTTCAGTGCTACAGGCAGGACTCAATCTAAAAACAGACATTCTGCAAACAACTTCGTTGTCATAGCCACACTTTATTTTTCAGAAAATACTGCATTCTGATATTTGAATCTATCACAAATAATTTTCCTCCAGTGCAATCATTAGAAGAAACTGAAGAGAATCAAGTCCAAAAAGAGTATTTGAAAACTTAAGAGTCTTAATACAGAATTATAAAGCACAATGCAAAATGTATAGCAAAATGCATTTACCTTTCATTTCTAAAATTTCAAAACAGATCAGTTGAAAAACTTGGGGAAAAACCAAAAATGCCCAAAATTTAAGGGCAGATGGCAAGAAAGCAACCAGCATGCTGGGGTTTATTTCAGAGCAGCATGTGTTCTCATGTAAACTGAAATGCTAAAAAGATAACAGCAGCAATAATTATTAACACTGAAATCGTATCTGTCGGCAAGAAGGCAGTTGTAGGAGTTTTATGAGCTCTGCACAGGAGTGCAACTCTAACTGAAATATATATTATGCAAAACAAACTCCATGCAATTCCAGCTCAGAAATGCTTTTGAGGTACCTTGTGACAAGGCGCTGGGTCATGACCTAGGTCTTGAGAAGCCTGAGTTAGTAGATGTTAGTTTTCGTTGGGGCTTTGTTTACCATGGACTTAGACATTTTGTATTATTAAGAATCTGTGGCTTATGAGGACATTCTATTTATCTTACCAGTCTTTTTTGATGGAAATGCCTGAATTTTCTTGGAAACAGGGATTTTATTGTGGATTCTTGGTGCCCCTTGGAGAGGCTTATTTTTCTGGACAATAGTTTTCCTTAGTGTCACTACCCTTTTGATTTCCCAATGGTCACAGGCTCTCAAGGTCGTGCAAAGTGCATCCTTTTGTTATAATGGACCCAGAATTTTGTATAAAAAGGCAGCAAAAAGATCTCTGTTTAGTGATTTAAAGTATATTTTCTGCCATGTATCTCTGCATTAGATTTTGGCTGTTCTGCTTAATAAAGCTGTGAAATTTGGAAGAGAAAAGGTTTAAAGGCAAATTACAAGAGTACGCTCAGTATATATATATTTTAATTTACCACACATTCCTATGTAAAACTGAAATGCAGATTCTGAAGCAGGATTTTCCACATGAACCTCTGTATAATTTAATGTATCAGAGGTATTGTACCTTACACGTATTGTAATGTAAAGCATTAAACCAATATGCATTTCTATTTTGTTTGTTTTGATTTAGCTTGACTTTTCCTTTCCTTTCTAAATTACTCATTTAGATAGATCCTAATCTCTTACATTCTTCCTGATGAGTGCTGCATTAAAAAATGTCAATGACTGCTATAGCTTGTGGCATCACTGCATTTTGTGATGGTGCTTTGCTTGCCTAGAAGGTAAATAGTTCCTCTCTGTACTAACCAGAAAGCACAAAACTTTATGAAGACTGAAGATTCAGTGAGAATAATACGAATTCTAACATGAATTTTTCCCTTGAGATTTGTCTGCATTTGCAATCTCCTTTCAACCTCTGTTAACATCAAGTTTTGATTAAATGGGAAAAAATACATCAACCTTTAACAGTGTTTCAATTCTTTCACTTTTCTTATCTTTTGTTACAAGATTACACAAAATTCCACACAAATTTATTCTCTGCTTTGTAGGAAATGTATTAAATCACTTCACAAACAGTTTGAAGACATGACCAGGAGTAAGTACAGTTTGTCTTCAAAACTGGCTGCATGAGGTGCCTCAGGGCTCAAGAGGTCACTTGTAGGTTTGGGCTTTTTACGAATTTTTTAGCATGCCTGTTAAGCTGCGAGCTTTTGTTGTGCTGCTTCTTCCAGCTTTTGCATAATCAGTTTTAGAAGTATCATATCAGGTATTCTCACTATAAAGTCTGCAACCAAAAAAAATCGTTAAAAAGATCACATGCATTAGCAACTTAAAAATTATTGCTTTCAGAACAGTTTGTCTTTTTCAAAAGCGATTATTTTACATATTTCTGCAGGGACGACTGAGAGTTGCAGCACGAAATGTATCAGTACTCTTAGCATCATTCCCCACAAATAAATTCTCACAATCAGTTTAATTATTAAATTACACAATTTAAAATAATATTAAAAAGAAAATACTTCTCCATTTTCCTTAAACATAGACTGTTAAAGCTACAGCCTTTTGAACTGTAGGGTTTTTTTCCAAATATGTTTTTGCTATTTTGCTCACTTTTTTTGAATGTCTCTAAGAAGCAATGAGAAAAATCAGTTGATTTCACTTTTCCTTACAAGCAGTATCTGACCATTTTCATTGTCTAAACCTGCTCCACTAGCACAGCAATTTAACTTTTCTCTGCAAATCTCTGAGTAGCACTTACACACAAACAAAAGTGTGGTAACTGCGTATTTTACCTGTACATATTTTTATTAACCGTTTTTATTAGAAGAAAACTTAGTTATTATGTTTTGCATAAATTACCAGGCAATTCCCTGATACAAAGCTTATTAAAGTCAATGGGTTTTTTTCTCTCACTGATTTCGAGCTGAATTAGAAAAAGTCTTTGAAAAAGACTTTAACAACAGTAACTTTTTAAAATTTCATGTAACAACATATGAAATGATAGAGTATTTTCAGAGACTATAACATAAGGCTCACAATAGTTTTGTTGATTTTTGATTTGCTATTTTTCCATGTTTTGCAGTCTTCAGGAGGAAAAAAGGCTACTGGCTTCAATAGCAGCTTTGCTTAATTAAGAATTTAGGACCAGTCCTCTTTTTTTTTTTTTTTTTTGTCTTTTTACTTGAAATGTTTTCAGGTCAAAGTAGAGCTGATTCTCTAATTAAGCTCTTACATGCTGCTACGTTCTAGTAATGATAGAGTTAGAAGGCAACAAATTCACTAAATCCTCCAGTCCTGACAAATCAGGTTATTTTCCCATCTGCTCCTCTTTGCCAGAGTCACTTTTTAAATCTACCTCTCTGATTCCCACAGAGCAGGCTGAAGGATTTTCATTACCTCGGAGTTACATATTTAATTTGTAAAGAGATGATGAATTCTTAAAAGATTCTATTTCACATAGGGGTTTTTTTTTAGAAGAATATGGCATTTTCTTAGAAACCGGGATTCCTTTTTAGTTTAGATCTTTTCTTGAGCTTTGGATGATGCAAGCCATAGGCATAAACAGCTACACAAAGGAAACTGGGATTTTATTGTGCATTCCTGGTGCCCCTTGAAGAGCTTATTTTTGTGGACAATAGTTTTCCTTCGTGTCACCACCCTTTTGATTTCCCAGTGGTCACAGGGTTCCAGGGTCGTGAAAAGTGCATCCCTTTGTTCCTCCTAGCCTAAAATTCTGTATAAAAAGGCAGTTAAAGGACCCTAAAGTTGGTTAAGGCATGGAGGGTATTTTGTGTAGCAGAACATAAGTTGCATGCTTTGTTAAATTACAGTTAAGATTGCAGTTCAAGAGGGAAGATACCATTAAACACATTGTTAGAACATCCAAACATTAATAAACATCTATTCATAAAGTCACAGAATTAACCCCAGAATATCTTTTAGCATTCAAACAATGATCACCAAACAGCAAAAATCCAATATTATTGTAATATCTAGCTAAAATTAGAATTGGTTTAATTAATTTTCTAGTGTCTTTTAAAAAGGGCTTTACTATGAATTTATAATTTTGTTGAGAAACACTAACAAATTATTATCTACTCTTTCAGTTAAACTGTGCTTCTTAAAGGACCCTTTACTCTTTCAAAAAGACTAATGAAAACTGAATTTCTGACAGGGAATTTAATAGTCCATCTTTGAATTTTTTCAAGAAAGAAAGCAGCACATTTCTTAAATATGTGTACTTCATTCTTAAAATAAAATCTCTTATACTAAATAAATTTTGTTATTTGTGATCGTATACCTCCAACGTTCCCACAGCACGCTCCCATCACTGTTCCAGTTTTTGTATATGTTTCTAATACAAGGTGGCTCTTTAAGAGGAGATGCAGCCCAGCACCTAATTGTTGGAATTTGTGGCTTGACGGTATCACGCCCTGGATAAAGTCAATACTGTACAAGAAGAAAGCTGGCAGTCGCTCTCCCCCCTGAAAGGCACATTTGGGTAGTCTAAAGTAGTTTTCAAGGTCCTAGCAAGAGCAAGAGCAGCTACTGGGTGGAGAAGAGTGGAAGAAGCTGGAGGAATGCTGGAGCGGGGCTGTAAGGGACGGGGAAGTGATCAAACACCAGGTTGCATCCTGGGGACAGACGGGCTGGAAGAGAGGAGAGTCATTCACTAATACTGGAGGCTGAGATAAGACACCTGATTTATTTATTGATGCTAAGCGCTGGAGCCTGCAGTGCTGTGTCAGACTCCTCTGTGCTTTAGGACTAAGGCTGATCACATCCTTTAAAGATAGAAAATTAGTTATTTCCCAAAGTAAAATGTTCCATGAAGAGCGTATTATCTCTGAGCAAGTGGTCTGTTTAGTTTCCTAATGAAAAAAATTATGTGTGCGAAACATGAAATAGTCTAATTTGGAAAAGCTTCATGGCACTTGTCAGTGGACCGCCGCATGTTCTCATCTTCCCTTTTTAGCCAAATTCCCATGAGGCAAGCAGAGGCTTCTGTGATCCATTCTCTTTTTTCTTTTTTTTTTTTTCTTTTTTTTTTTTTTTTCCAGAAAACAGTCTGTCAAGATAAAGACATTTTGCTTACAGAAAGAGCAGGATGCATTTCCCAACATAAACACTGCAGTTTGTGAACTAATGGGTTTTGTACCAAAATGTATACCAAAGCCTTCTAAATCTTCCCTGAAAAACAAGATAAGAGAGTATTTTCAAAGATATTTTATGGATCCCCTATACTCCCCCCGCTTTCAAAGAATTCAGCCCTATATTCTCAAGGTGCAATGCTGATTTTTCTGAGAGCAAAAGGAGGGCACCTGGAAATAGAAAAAATAGACCCTGTGAAGTATTCCATGTACAGAAGACATTTTCATTCTTATTGTTCAGATATCTTGTTACCTTGGAAATGGAAGGATTTCTAATTTACCAGGATTAAATTAAACCAATTTATCTATTAGCTGCTGAAATGCTCAAATGTTGGCTACATCTACTACCAGATTGGAGAGTCACTACTAGATTAGTAGACCAGATTCACTGGTATTTAATACTAGATGTGTTTTCTCTGGTTCGATGTACAGATCACACTCGTGTATGCTATGACAAGATCATTCTCCTTGCAGTTGGTGGCTATGACATTTAGTGAGCAAAGATTTAACTTGTAATGAAGCAGCAGTTAATGGCTGCTACCAAATTTCCTTGTCTTCTTTGAGCACGCGGTTTTCCTAAACTCGACTTGCCATTTCCATGTGCCCATCTCAGCCCAGAATCTCCAGCAGTCTGAAGGTTAATTTAAAGTAGGATCTCATAAAACAAACAGAAGGTAATATCAGAACAAAAAATTAGATCTGGGGGCTAAGAATGGTTAATTTCTGTTTCGTTCAGTGCTTCCATTTAATACAAGGAAAGAAGCTGAAAGAATTGAGAGGGAAGGCTTATTCCAATAGATGTTTGTAGGTTTGGCCCTTGCTCGACATAGACCAATCACTCACGGCTTGATACAAATTGGAGGTGCTTCATTCTAGCAAGGCATTCATTATATCTGTGGCTAAGTAAACGTTGAGGCTGAAACACGTAATGATGTATGTCACACATTTCTATGGCGTAATACATAGGCACAGGATAAATCAGCATCATGTGCAAGAAAGGCACATATAAAATGCATTTCAAAGCATATAATTGAATTTTAAATGTTATTTCTATAATTTCATATTTAAAGTTTCATATTACAAAAATTATCATCCTTTATCACATATCCCAGCAATGTATTTTATGTTCGTTGGTCTGACTGAAAGCAAAATACATTTAGGCTAGTATGAAGAGCTGTAATTGCTCTCCTATGCCCTTCCAGCTGTGAAAGGGCAACGGTAGACTCCCCCTCCTCCATTAACCCTGTCAGAAGTTCATGCTGGGCTGTTCTCCGGGAGGATGGAGTATGGGATGGAGTACAGCCATCTCCAACACTCACTTGGACAGCCCTGTCAGGCAACCAGTACAACCCACGCAACTCGTAGCTGGCACGTAGCAAAGCAAGGGTGGCATCTCCAACAGTCTCTGTCGCTCTCAGGGAATACAGACATACATACCCACAGAAGGCTAAAACTTTATTAAATGGAGTCAGAGAAGAGTCTTCTTAATATACAGTGCTGAACTTGCTGTTGTACGGGAAAATCTAGGAACCTACACAACAGTCCAAGTCGGATGTGAGAGGGTCTGATGAGGGATGCTTTCCAAACCAAAACTGCTTCTCCAACACACTTCCAGTTAGAAAAATGGGTGACTTCGTGGACAAAAATATATCTGAATGGTAACGTAACTTGTGGCTAGACTCAAAATGGATAAATTGAATCTAGAAAAAAAAAAGAGAAAAACCTTATAACTAATGATTAGCAGTGGGAATTGTCAAGCGAACAGCTGGTTTTCAGAAAGGGGCTGAATCATGTTTTGGTCACAGAATAACTCCAGGGCCCCCCTAGCTCTAGAAAATATGCTTATCCTAGACCTGAAGATAGCATCCATCCATAGGTGTAGCTCCCAGACCTTCAGAGCAATTTTTTTTTTCAAACATCTCCAGCAATCAGATTAAGAACAGCAACAGTATCCAGTAAAATAATGTCTTTATTTTCTGTATCTTATCTTCCTGTCTACCATTCTGCTTTCCTAAATACTTTTTTAGATGAAATTAGGATATCCTAGCTCAAGTAAGTGCAGCTTTGATTCTTAAAGGTAATCATGATAAGGTGATGTAAACATACAAATGAGAATAAAAGGTGTTTGAGATGGTTTTGAATTGCTTTTTTTGTTTGTTTGTTTGTTTTTGCTATATTATCCAGAACATGTGAGGTTTTCTTTTGCTGGTGTCTATTGCCTACAGTGAAATTCACCATAGTCTGTGTTCTTTAATATTCAAATGTATTTGGTCTGAAATGAAATTTCTATAGAAGTAGTTATGTTATAATGTTTAAAAAAGCTTCCTAACTATGTCTCAAAAGACTGTGACTTGATAATTCATAACTTCTTGCACTTTGCCATGTTCCACCTGAAGCTGCAGCAGAAATTGGTTGTGATTTAAGTAATTTTTATTAGTTATACTGAAAGCTTTAATTTTCCCTTCTTTTCTTGGCAGTAACTCTCAATGTATCATTTTTCAAGCCACAGACCTGAGAAGATTCTTGCTGAATGTTTGGAGGAGAAGCTAACAAGTCCCTCAGCAGAATTACTGAGTGGGTCTAATATCTCCCTAGGAAATTTTCTCAGGAAATTCAGCAGCAGACACTCTTCTGTTCTGTACAGGTGTTCAGGTCAAGTACATCATCTGTAATGTCTGAGCACATTCCAGTAGTACATTAAGCAAAATGACTAGCATATCTCGTATGTGGTTCATGGTGCAGAGAGAAACTGTGCATTAGGGAAGAATTAATAAAAGGAAAATTAAAACAATTGGAATTTTTCTCAGGCAGTGCTACCTGTTCCTCCTCTTCCTCCTCCTGCGATATGACTTCATTCTCCTGTGGGTTTGTTGGGGTTTTTTTGCAGGTGTAGTAAGTGCATAACAGTCTCACACTCCATGAAATCCAGAAACCGAAATGATGAACTTTTTTTTTTCTAATGCTTTAAAAGTAAACTGCTAATTTATTGTAAATATTGTCTACCTGGTGGGCTTCCTTGTCCTTGGAAAGCAGAACTGCTCCCATGGTAGCTAAGACCGTGAAGAACAGAAAGTGGGAAGGTTGATTACAGAGGTTGCTCCCAGTATTCTAAAAAGTAGTTTGTTTAATGTGCACATTTCTCTCCAGAAGAACAAGCTGCTGACCTGCTCTGCATTTTCAGACCATACGGCCATCAGTCTGGGTATTGACTGATTCCTTCTGACTGGAGGAATGACAGCCAAGCTCCTCCTGCGGGACCCGGTGGCTTGACTCCTGAGGTCACTTTTGCTTGCTGACCTCATTGCCATCTTTTACCCAGTCACTTGGAAACAGAGCTGTTACCCTCCTTAAATTCTAACATCAGATATTTATTTTTACTGTGTGTTTAGAAATCTTGTGCCATTTAAAAATACTGTCTTCCAGATCCAGCAAGGGCATTTGAAGATATTGCTGCCCCCAGCTTGTTATGTCAGTCCTCTACCAAAGATTACTGACCCTGCAAATCTAAGGACAGAGTAACTCGTATTGCACACTCTCTAGTCCTCATTAAGAAAAATCATTTAAGTAATGTACATAGATGTGTGTGGCTAATTTGGTTCAGGTGAAAGCTGGGGAGATAAAGGGGCTTATTTTAAACTGTGCTGCCAGCAGGGACAGTGACAGTGTCTGGTGGGAGAGGCACACTGGGGAATAACGTCAGTCAGCATGTACACTTGTATCAGTATACTGGATTTATTTTTATTTTAGTAGTTTTCATCTCAGAGGGATTCTGGCTGACCTATGTTTCCAAAGGAGAGCCTTTCTGAGGGAGAAAGATAAATGTCCCAGGAAAGCAGCACTAAAATGTCTCTTTCTCTTGCCTTGGTTGTTAGAGCTTGAAAACAGGGTTACCACTCATGAAAACAGGCGATTAAACACAATGCAATAAGATGTTAAAATTCATGGTTTGCCACCAAGTTCTGTCTGTGGTTTGGGTGCTGCTTCTAAATATTTGTGTTCCTCTTTGTACAGAGTTTTGCTCAGTTCACTGCTGTCAAACGGAGTGACTCTGACGACAGTGATGTTCCCTTACACTCGCTGTAGCTAACACAGGTTCAGCAGAAGCGTTTTTGCTGTTACACGGGCCAGTGTTCAATCCTCCTGGCGAGTGGGGACATGGCTGTCACTGCCCACCCAGGACATCTTTCTGCAAGAGCTTCTTCCTGCAAAGAGCAGCGTGTTGTGTGCTGTGGGCTGCTCCTCATCTGCTCATGGGGAGCTGTGACCTCATTTCAATTTTTGGGGTGTTACCTTCAAATTATCAGTTACTACCCTGTCACTGGAATTTTTTATTGCTGGAATTTTTGTTCTGTTACTAAAAAAGCCGTCTAACCCAAGAAAGCATGCAGTTTGGAATGATCTTATGTTGTTTGAAGTATTCCCCCTTTCTTCTTTTTTTTTTTCTTTTTTCTGCCAGTGCATGCTCCTAAACTGTAACCGTCACTTCAAACAAAAAGCAATCTTTTTTCCATGCCTGGAGACATTTGACAAGCACTTTTAGGAAAGGAGGAAATACAGAGGGGAAAGCACTGAGGTGGAGAAAGTAAGAGGGGGGGGGGCTGGGGGATGAAGAAAGGAAAATCAAGAAAAAGGCAAATAAACCTAGCTGGAGTGCTCCTCTCTCCTTTCATTAGGTTCTTTCTTAGAGGGTGTCTAGGGCAAATTTACCTAGGTCACAAAGAGTTACTAGTTGTTGGAGAGGTCTAGACCGTCTCCATTCCCTTCTGCAATAAGCTTGTCTTTAGACTGGAAGAGGAGACTCCACAAATACAGAGCTTGACTGTGGGTGCACCATGTTCTTGTAAGGTGATGATGGGGTTGTCTATCCTGATGGCATACATGTAAATACCATGACGTAGCAGTGGCAAATCTGGTGGCTTCTGATTTTTTTTGGCAGGACTGGTGGTGTTCTTTCCAGCCTTGTTGAGCACCACTCTTTGCTTGCTGCTATCCAGCTTTTGACTTATCTAAATAGATCTTTCTTGAAGCAAATATCCAGCTGGCTTGTAGGGCTCTGCGACCCAAGCTGCAGGAAATGGCGACTTCCTCTGAGATCAGGCTGCAGCAGGAAACTTGATGAATTTCTCCTTCCCTCTTCTCCTGTGCCCCTTAGCGACCAGTTTAGCTCAGAGGTATAATACACATCATATAAGAAAGCCCATTTTTAGGGCAAGCCCGAGAGGACAGGCTGCCAGTCCCAGAGACTAAGATTGTGACCAAAATTGTTGCGATTACAGGGCTAGGGGCATCAGCATGTCGCTGGAGAACTGCCGCTTTGAAGGCAGGCAGTTCCAAAGGTAGTTACAACTCACATCAGTTGCTTTTAACTTGTATGATTTACCTCTGTAGTAGAAGAGGACTGAGCTGCACAGAGTACCTGTACCCCTCTAGGAATAGCGTTTTGATAACTCTTTCTGTTACTATTTAATTTTTAATTGATTTATCAGGCAATTTATTGGCACAAAACATATTTGTAGATCATGCTGTACTCTCTGTCTCACACACAAGCGCAAGAGCAATTTATGTGACAGGTATCCGGAATTTTGAGATCCACAGTTAGGGTCCTGTTGAGGTCTCTGTGCCGTACCAGCTTGGCAGAGTTAGGTGGGTGCTTAGGGCAGTTCCCGGTATGCCCAGTTCAGTGTTAAAGTAGGAACGGCAGTACAAAGGGTGCTCTCCTTCAGACTCTCTTTCAGCTGCTGCTTTTTGCCCCTAGTGCTGCTCCCGGACGTACAGGGGGAGCTGGTTCATCGTGCTGACCTGTTAAAAAACAACACATCTCCAAAATGTAATTTTGGAGGTGGATCAGTGAGCTGAACTGGCTGACTCTAGCATAAAGCAATGGCTGGAGTCTGAACAAGGGAGCATGCAGAAAAGTTCAGTTGAGGATGGCGGTAGGAAATGAGAAGTGCTCTTTTTGCTTACGTGATACTGCATCCCCAGTGCACTTGAAAATTCAGCTTTTCAGAGTTTAACTAAATGCAAATGTGTTGTTTGGTTTTTGTTATTTGCTCCATTGGAATTCAGCACACTTTTATTATGAAACAAATGCGTCATGGCTAATTATATTCATTGGTAATGTGATCAGAAATCCTACGTTTCTGAAGTTTTGAGCTGAGTTTTGGGATACATAGTTGGAATGATTCAAAGTTTAGCATTATAATGGATAAATAATAGTATTTACATTTTCTTTTTCTTTCCTTCCTTCCTTCTCTCCCTCCCTCCTTCCCCCCTCCTTCTCTCCCTCCCTCCCTTCCTTCCTTCCTTCCTCTTC
>JANZLQ010000040.1:15470509-15508738 GCA_026212715.1 Elanus axillaris
TGCGTGCGTGCGTGCGTGCGTGCTTGCGCTCGGCGGCGGCGGCGGCGGCGGCGGCGGCGCAGCGTCCCCTGCCCCGAATGAAAGGGACGGTCCCGGCGAGCGAGCGGCCGTGAGCGACCGGCGGTGACGGGGGGTGGGGGTGTGCCCGAGCTGCTCCTCTCCCCGGCGCCCCACCCGCCGCACGGGTGAGTGACTGAGTGACCGACCGAGTGCCCAGCCGCCTCGTTGCCCGCCACAACCGCCTCTTTGCCGCGAGCCCGGGGCAGGTACGGTGACCCCCGGCCCGTCCGCCCGCCCGCTGTACCCCCCGGCCCGGGGAGCCCGCCCTGCCCTCGCGCCGCCGGCCGCCGCCGGTCTCTGGGCCTCAGCGAGCTGCCCGCCCCCCCGGAGGGTCCCGGCACCCCGTGCTGCCTCTTCGGGGGCGCCCCCGGTGTCGTTACCCGTCCCCCCTTCCCCTCCCCGATCCGACGGCAGCCGCTCGCTCCGCCCGCCTCGGCCCGCTCCCTCCTTCCCTGGAGGACCCGCCCCCCCTTGTCTCCGGAGTCCCGTTTCCCCCAAAATTTGTTGAGGAACGGGGAGGAGGATCGCCCTCGCCGGCAGCTCCCCGTCCCACCGAGCCCTCCCTCGGTAGGCCCTCCGTCAGGGAGGGGCCAGGCCCCGCCGGTGTTTGTGGCCGGGCCCCTGCGGGGGGAAATCGCGGCAGTCCCTCCCCAAAGGGGCGCTGGGCCGTGCTTCATCGATGGCCCTGGGGAGGCGAGCGGCGGAGGTGCCGTTATCGGCTCATCTCCCGCTCCCCGTGGGAGTATGTAAACTTTCCTGAAGATCGGTCGGTGCTGTCTGCCAGATCTCCCTTACCGCAGGCTCTTTTTGTGTAATTTTTATTTATCTGCTCTATTCTTATTGTTCAGACTTTCCAGGGTTGGGCCTCCCCACACCCGCCTTTGCCCCCCTTAGGTTTTCTTTTTTTTCTGAGGAAGTTGCATGGATAAGTTCCTATCCTACTTTTTATAGTGGCTGTAGGATGCTGTGTGAATGTAACTCTTGGATAAAGATTTCCACGGGACTTGTGACTTTGGGTTCTCAACTACAGATGCCTACAGGGTACCTCCCTTCTCCCCAGCTTCACACCAACCCCCCCCTCCAAAATAATGCCCCCAATAATAGGCGATTGACCCTAGAAACTAGAAAGCACTTGAAAGTTTCTTGAACAGGAATTCTGGTATCTCTAGTAAGCATCTTGGGGAAAAAAATCAACAGAAGTATTTTCTGTAGCTTTTTTCGAGAGTCCAAACCCCTTCAGCATGTTTAGTGAAATTTTACAAAGCTTGTGTACTTGTAGGTTTTCCTTGGGTGTCAGAAATTTCCTTCCTGGACAAATACAAATCCTGATTTTTTTTAAAAATACGATTTTGTAGTTACCCAGGCAGCACAGCAAAACAAAATTTGCATGAGAACGTATAGCATATAGGTCACTGTCCTTTGTTGGAAATAAAAGTGGGGCCTTAACTCCTATAAACAGGCAGTAGCTCTTGAAACATATTCAGGCAATAAATAGAAATTAGAATCCAGGTTACTTTCCGTTCTTTGGTGCTGAACAATGTCTCATACACCGAGAACATCCTTCTTTGCCTGAGAGTCATTGAACTTGCACTCTTCTTTTATGTTCAAAAATCTGTTGTCTAGAACTCAGTAAAACAGTGTGCAGGCCATACAAGTTTGTAAAACATGCTGCTTTAAAGATAAAATAAAGGTGCTATTAGGGGAAGCACCATGCTGAATACCTTAGTGGACATAAAGAAACATGAATGCAAATGAACCAAAATTTTTGAGTGAAGAATCACTGACTGAGTTTCCTCTTTTGTGATTTTAGGGTAGATGTAACTTTTCATTTTTTAGACCAAGCCTGTGGAAAACTTATCTGTATGTAATAATCTGTGTTTTATAAGTACATGTGTTCTATTTTGGTAGAGATAGTGCATAATCTCGTAGTCAGTGATTCCATAGTACATCGCTTTCTGTGATCCAATCTATAAGACTTTCTCTGACAAAGCTGACAAGCAAGATTCTGTCAACAGTATGTTTAAACACTATTTTGTAAGTCTCATTCATTTGTTAGCTTTCTAAACATGGAAAACAGAAATATTGAATTGTTTTTCTTGTTCCAATGAAATGTAGATTGATACTTGGCAAACTGGATTAGTTGCTTTTGGGTGGCTTAATTTGAGAGATGAAAATAGAATTTTGATTGTTTGCCTTCAGAATTCTGGGTCTGTGGTACAGCTGTGTAACTTGGTTGATCTTTTTCAGAAAATAGGTGTTTTTAAATGGGCAGGATAAGAAGTGCATTTTGTCACAAAGAAAAGTGATCCCAGCATAGTGTTTTCTCACATTTATGAGAAAGCAAACATAATTTAGGGAGAAGTCTACAGATGAAATGCTTCTGAAATATTTCTCATGCTCAGTTTTTTTTTTTTTTTTCTGCAGTCTTTAGGAATGTATAAATAGTGTTAATGCCTAGTGATACAGAAAACACAAATGCAAAGAACACTGGATTGGAAAGAAAACTTTTAGATACCCTTGTAAAATGCTGTCAGAGTAATTTAATCTGATGGTGAAAAGAATGTGAGTTTCCTTTTTGGCATACCCTGATGCTTTTTGGTCTGTTTGCATTTTGAATAATTTTTCAAGTATTAAATTATTTATAATTGAATAAATATTCCAAAACATAATATTTGCTAATTTAATTTTTTTATAACATCAACATCCATGCATCACCAAGTAAACATTGGCACTATTTTTAACTTCACCATGAGCCATTTAAAAAAATCTAATTATGCAAAAGTACTTCAAGAAGTTAGGTTATGTCAGGTTCTAGTATTGCTGTAACAACATGCCTTCTCTCATATCTCGTAGTGCACTGGAAGGCATAAAGCTGTGAGAAGATTCTTTATAGTCTTGTTTCTTGGAAAGTTACTATTCTTAAAAGATGATGAGATGTGTTCTATAAATTATTTGCATTTTCTAAACTATGAATTTGCTTGTTAAATTAAAGGATAGCTATTTTTTTTAGTAGTAATTCTTACTCATGTAAGTCAGTAGAACCTGTGCATGTGTTCAAGCAAATCCCTGATCTTCATTTTAAGAACTACTATCATTGCTGCCAATATATTGATAATGTTATCTGAATATAAAAAGAAACAGGTAGACCCAAATGAATGTGTGTATGTATCAAATTATTTATACCAAAGCAGAATTTCTTGCATTTTAAATGATTTTGTTAATATATTTCTAACCTGTCATTATGTGATTTATGTTGAGCTACTGACTGTGACCTGAGAGCAAGAAATCTTTACGATATTGTTTCCTACTTGTCTTTTGTAGGTCTTTTTCCTGCTTCCAAGTATATATATTTTTTTAAGTTTAAAAAAAACTAAAAAAAAAACCAAACCCCAAACCCAAACCCCACATATGAAAATCTGTATATCTTTCCTTCAGAAACCATTCCTTTTTTCTACTCAGAAGGGATTACAGAATGGTCTTGTTTTGTTTTTTTCTTTAGAAGAATACAGTATAGTAATTCTTTTGTGTTTAACACTCAAGGACTCTCTATTGCCACCGCAAATGGGTGTGACTAGTTTATCCAGATTGGCACATTTTTTGTGCAAATCAGCAAGATCTGATATCTATGCATTCTTCTTATGAGTATGCGTCACTGGCTAGTAAACTGCTTCCCAGTTATATAAAAGAAAGCAAATGAAGCTGTTGATAAAGCAAAGGCAATAGATGCAGGACAGACACCTTTTGATGCAGGAGTTTTGCAGTAAACATTGCGGGTCAGTTAAAACTCAGTCTGTGAGAATCTGTTGAAACAGAAGAGTGAGAATCTAACAGGTCTGTCTTTTAGCTGTAGTATATGCCAGCAGAAACTTAATGACATTCCTCTGCTTTTGATTGGAAAAATAGTGAGTGATATTAGTATTATGAGAGTCTGACAGCACTGAGAAGCAGGCAGGTTTGCCTATGCAAATTTCAGAACACAGTCGTGCATTTTCGTGCAGATCACCATTGTAGTACAGTCCGGATGTATTGCAACTCTGCTATTCTTGTGGCTAGATTTTATATTTTTTTCCAACAGAAATATCAAGCTGTACGGTGGCTTTTCTTATTTAGATGAGTCTAATGTAGACAAAGCCTGAGGAGGATGCTTTTATTGCAGTTGTGCCCAATTGTGACAGCAAGACTCAAATCTCCAAAGTAAAAAGCTGTAAGAAAGTCTATTTGAAGAGGATGGTATTTTATTTTTTGAGAGTTGTAGAAGCAAATGAACACAAACTAAATAATGGGACAAGAAGCACGTACACTTGTTAGGTATTTTCACTTTTGAACTTGTAGTGTCTGCCCGATTAGGGGATTGGGACCTCAATGCTATGTTTTAAAATGTATTGCTGGTAACACATGAAAAGTTTGTGATTCATGTTGAGTTTAATTTTAAGTTACTTTTCTTAGATGAGAATAGCACCTCTCATGCACTTTCTGAAAACTAGTATGGTACTGCTAAATTAACTGCGGGTCTTGAAAAGGTTTCCATTGCAGTGCATTAGTCATAGATCCTTCTAAAATTTGTTCCTAATGCTGTTTGACTAGCCACAATGTATCAGTAAAATACCTAAAATGGTAACGTTTTATCTTCTCATCTCTACCCTCATCAAGGGTAGTTACTCATCTGCGGTGCTACTTTGTGAGCTTTTACACTCAAAACCTCTTCTGGACGCTATGCTGGACACTTGGGTTTTTCTTTGCTTCTGTTTTCGAAGAAGTTCAGTAGCATGAACTTATTGCACGCACAGGTAGTGCATTTTCTACAATTACTTTTGCTCTAATAAATAACTATAAGAATGGGATGAGAGCTGCACTTTTTCCCTTAATGATCGCTGTAC
This sequence comes from Elanus axillaris, assembly GCA_026212715.1. NCBI lineage: Eukaryota > Metazoa > Chordata > Aves > Accipitriformes > Accipitridae > Elanus > Elanus axillaris. The sequence continues at coordinate 15,475,447 of JANZLQ010000040.1, forward strand.
TTGTTGCATTTTCCACCTATTTCTTCTTTTCCCCATAAGTTTTAAGTTAATATTGAAAGTTTTATATTAATGTTCAAACTTTTTTGCTTAAAGAACTAATTCTGCTTGCTGGTACAATTTCATAAAAAGTTGGCAAAATACTGCCTTTGCTGGGTTCATGTTTATATGGATATATTGAAGTAACGTAAAGAAAAGGGTAAGAAGGGACAGATCACTTTCAAGCAACCAATATTACATTTACAAAACTGTAAGTTAAATTGCCTTTTGCTGATGTTAACATGCTGATTGCACCTTTTTTTCTGTAGCATTGAGAGGATTGAAGTGGCATTCTAAAGTCACTTAAAATCATGACAAGCTCGGTTGGACAGAAAAAAGTCTCTTCAAGACAAAGAAAGTGTGGGTTTTGTAGATCTAATAAAGATAATGAATGTGGACAATTATTGATGTCGGAAAACCAGAAGGTGGCAGCACATCACAAATGTATGGTAAGTAACCCATAGGAAAAAGGAAAGGAATGTAGTGAGCTAGTAAAAGACTACAAACAAATGAAAAATTTAACCAGCTGTGGCATTGGCACAAATGATTAATCACTATAATTTGAAAATTTTGTGGGTTTCATAGATATAAATGCTCTATATCACTTATACCCTTAAAACTTAAAAAATAAGTTTTGTTTTTATAATTTTAGCTGTTCTCATCTGCACTGGTATCTTCACACACTGATAATGAGAGTCTTGGTGGATTCTCTATTGAAGATATTCAGAAAGAAATAAAGAGAGGCACTAAACTGGTAAGTCGCTATTTTTGGCTCTTCACAATGGAAGACAATATTTTCTTACTGTCTGTAAAGTTGTTTTAAGAATTGTAGCTTAGCCTTGGAGTTATTAAAAAATAAATCCAGAATTATTATTTTTACAGTCTCATTCTCCTCATTGGCAAACGTAGGTGGTTGTAGCAGATATGCATTTTTTCCAAGCAAATTTGACAACTCATTTACAGAATATGCCCGTTTTTCTTTTGGATGGGCTGCATATAAACAATAGCATTTCCTAAATTTATGTTTCTAATCCAGTAATTTCTATTTAATATTTTCTGTTAGATTTCAGAAAGAAACCCACATTCTAGGGACCTGGCAAGGGTATTATTGTGCTTTTACCAGTATTTGGTATTGCTGCCAAAATCTGGTTTAACTACCAAAGGTGCTTTTATTGCTTCCTTTTATATTGATTTATTAGATGATTCTGTGAATATAGATGTCTTATGAGGTATGTGGGTACAGTAGTGATTACAGCTCTACCAAATTCATGAGAACCGAGCAGTGATGACTTATTTTAAGTCCTGAGAAGCTAATTCTTTTTTTATTATTATGATTATTTTTTATTTAGAACTACTTGTTTTCCATTCAGGAGAATGAGTGAGGCTTTTTAAAAATATTTTTTTACAAGTCATCAATTCACTCCTCACATTAAAAATTTTGAGCTTGGTTATTTAGAGCACTCTTACGTATTTACCAGCTCTTGACCTACTAAGAGTAGTCCAAAGTGTTATTGCAGAACTACAATTATATCATAATAGTCTAATATTTCATCCAGTGTTTCATTTGAATTTTTTCCAACACAGGGAACTTTATTTGCTCTAATTAGCTGAAGCATAAAGAAATTACTCTTCACAAGTCATTCATGTTGTGATTAAGAATTTCCAAAGAACATGGTAGTAAATGGAACTACAGATCATGAAGAAACTTTTCGACTCTTGGGTCTCTTAAATGTTTTTTGAAGGCTATTTCTTTTTATGTCATTGGTGGTTTCTGTCTTTCTGCTTCTGAATCTCTTTTTGTTCCTTCACTGATGCAACAGCTAGATGTATTCTTGGAGCTCGCTAGCTGTATGTATCGGGCACTTTGTTCAGCTTTTTGCAGAAAACCTGGATTTGGTTAACCTAGTAGATTCATAGTCCTGAGATGTTTCCTGTTTGGAGAGAATTTACAAGATAATTTTAGATCTTAACTTAGGTGTCTTATCTGTCTGTAGCTGTCAGAAAACTACAGCTCTGAATCACTCTCTGGAGGAATCTGTCTTTCTCCATTGACTTGTATAGGAAGCTTAAAGCTAAACATTTATAGTTAGCCCAAATACCCCCTCTAAGGTCTGCTTTCTGTTCTAGCCTGTTCTTTTATGTGGGAACAGATTGAGCAAAAATATCTCGGCGTGGTGCACTGGGTTAAGTGATTATATTGATAGCTTGGACTAAATTTGTCTGCTGGCAGATTTTACATAGTTGCCCTCCTTCAGAAGGTGCTGCTGCTGACCAGATATGCACTGAAAATTGAGGCCTGTTCATTACTGAAGTGATAATGACTGCCATATAGAGCCTTTCTGATGGTAATATATTTCTGTCTGAGAAAAGTTTGTACATTCAAACCTTAATAGGCCAGTCATAAAAGCTTATGAAGTCTAAATATTTGGAAGTACAAGGCACTGATGTCACTATTATTTGTTAGCTGTGCATGGGAGAATTTTTTTTAAAGAGCTTACCTATTTTGCAGCTTGTCAAACTTGACATATACCTGTTATAGCTTGGGAATTAATCTGTTGACAGTGACCATTTGGACAGCAGGACTTGTACCAATGAAATAAATATTTTTATTACTGTCAGGAAGTGTAGATCAACAAATCAGTATAAAAATTTTGTTCATACAGATACTTCATGGTGTTCATAAAAAGAAAGTTTTCTTTTAGTCATTTCTGGCTTTCAAAATACTGAAGTACTGATTAAAATTGATTGGATGGATATAATTTCAGTTTTTATAAAGAGCTTTGATCGGCCTTTATTATATATTAAAGCATAACGTGTAACAAATTTATGAGATGAAATACCCATACAATTTAGATAACAACTAGGGAACGGTATATAACTGTACCATTTCAGAGCTTGCAGAGGAGTAAATGGAGATGATCCAAGGCTTTGACATTTTTACTGTTCAGTTAACTTTGTTAAAATTGAAAAACAGGATGGTGATACATAACTTTGGTGGCATATTTATTTGGCATATTTGAGACTAACAAGAAGAACTTGACTAAGCCAGTGCAGTGGACAGAAATTGTATTCCACAAAGATATATGTAGGGACTATCCTACATTGCACACTTACATTTATGGATTTGGAATTAATTTTGACCTTTTGGGGGTGTGGGCAGTGTGCAGGATACAAAAAGCTATGGTTGTCTTGGGAGGGGACTTTAATGGGAAATTCTGAGATTTTGAGGCAATATTGTGTCAGTAAAGAATAATACAGAGAAAAATATTGTGATACTGTCGATTACTTCCTTTCCTAACAGAGCATAAGAAGGGCAGTGAACAATTTAAAAGCATTATAGTTGGTGTATCCTAACCAATGATGAGTCTAATATGAGAGGAATTAATTACTGGGAAAGGAGAGTAAAGCAACAGGCTCCTATTTAACCTTTTCTGCAATATAAGTATGAAGAGCAAAATTTAGTCTAATTTAAATAAATTCGTCGTATTTAACAAATATTTCACTAAATTCAGTGTTTTGGAAATGAGTTAAGGGAATAACTGTATAGAAAATAGAGGTAAAGTTAGCTGTTGAGGCTAAGGTAAATTTGCGGTTCATCGGTATTTCTGAGTGCAAGATTCTTTGCCAAATAGGTGTATTTTTTTTTTCACCTACCTTCATAATGTAATTCAGTATTAAACAAGTACGATTTATGATTTTAACTTTTCTGAAATACTTGATACAAACAGACTATCCTTGGGAGTGGGATAGTTGGTGAATAGCTGTGTCACTTTCATCAAACACGTTCCAGAAAAGTAAATTACTTTTCTTCACTGAATTGATAATCAATGTATGATGGTTATTGTACTACTGTATAATTGCAACCTCAGAGCAGGAAGAGTTATGCCAAGTGCATAACTCCATTTATTTTGTCACCATGAGTGGTAACTATATTATTTTTGAACTCAGAAATACTAAGCCAACAGTAACATGAATTGTACTTGCTTTTTCTCTACAGATGTGCTCTTTATGCCATTGTCCTGGAGCAACCATTGGCTGTGATGTGAAAACATGTCACAAGACATATCACTACTACTGTGCTTTGCATGATAAAGCTCAGATAAGAGAGAAACCCTCACAAGGCATTTACATGTAACTATTATTTATTTGCTATGTTTATTTTTGTATTTATATTTCACATTCTTTGTTTAAAAAAAACAGCAACAAAGCAAACAAAAAAAACCCCACTTTGGAATCTAAACAAAACTGTTGCAAAAATATTCTAATGATGATTGTGGCATTCAAAATAGTGATGTGCTAGAAAAGCATATTTTCACTGCAAGATTTGTATATCAGTGAGTCTTACAAGTGGGAGAAAAATGTACTGGCATTTAAATTTAAAAGATGAGTAAATAATCTGTGAATCGTGACTGACTTGACAGTTTTCAACTACTTTGTTTATAGGATTTTATGTCGAAAACACAAGAAAACTACGCATAACTCTGAAGGTAAAATTATTCAATATAAATTTTTCCCATTGTAGAAAGATACTTGGTTAAATTTAATTTTTTCTGGAGAATATAAATGTTTTCGGTAAAAATCAGAACTACATTTTTTTAGAGAAACAATGAGTTTGGAAGCCCATCTGATTTCTGTATTTTCTCTAAAAATTACTGATTGAGGTGAAGAAAAAACCAAAACATAAATTTTAGGATGTTTGAAAGATTTGATGTTCTGTCAAAACGAAGTTTGGGTAGAAGTAATGCATTCCCTTCTGGGAAGAGGCTGGCTTATATTTGTAGTTAAATATTCACAATATTAACACCTAAAATATTTTGTCAGGTAACAGCTGATTTTTGCTATTGCTAATGTTCCTAAATATTCACTATTTTTTTTAACTATTAAATAGTTTAACTCTTCAAATAAGAAGAACCCAATAGTAAATGAAAAGGTTTGTGGTCAGATCACTTATAGATATATTTCTGAGTCATTTTGATAAACAACAAAAGCTGTATGGATACATTCATAAAAGCTGTGCATCTTTGCAGAGAAGAGTTGTGAAATGTGTGAGGGGTGATATGCCACAAATGTAGATAAATCATGTGGTTTGTTAAAATTCCGAACTAGTTGTGCTATGCAGATATTTTTCCTACTGTATCTGAATTTGGGAAAGCAAACAGTTGTTAGTTTACTTTTTGCATTACTTTCAACTGAAATGTCATCAGATTTAACTAATGAGGAGTACATGACTCTTTATTTAGTGAAGATTAAATTTCATAGATTACTTCAGTCTCTTTCTGCCAAATGTATTTTTAAGGTAATGTGCTACTTTTTATGCTATGGGTAGTAGATACATTAACGGTAAGGTTTGGATGTTACTTCAATGTTCAGAAAGATATTGAAGGCAGTAGAAAATCCCAAATGAAACCTGATTTTTTTTAGTCTATTTCAGTAATTATTGTTGTGTGCTTTGTATAAAACACTCTGGTTTTGCTATTACTAGGTTTAAACAAGAAAAGTGGTATACAAGTTGTATTAATTCTCCAAAGAGACAGGGACACATTATCTTGTAGTTTGGCACTTTGTTTCTTTGTTTTGGGGTTCATTTTGCTTGTTAGCAGAAACAGAATATGAAAGACATTTGAGTCCAGAAAGAAGTTAATCTCTTTAATTGATATTTAAACATAATCTTTTATACTTATTCACAAATGGCTCAGTGTTTGACATCTATTGGAAAATGCCTCCAATTCTGCATGGAGCCCAATGCCAATTTTTCTGCTTGGAATTCCTTGCAGGATCTGAACTTGTGCTTTTCTTTAAGAGTTTTCAGAAACCATTATCTCCAGTTCTACGATGTCATTCTCTAACAGCAAAGGCTTTTAAATTTTGTATGGATATATTTGTCTGAGAAGATGTGGGAAAAATTACTAGAGGCATAGTGGCTTTTTTCTTAAATGTTGATGATGGCAGTTTATTAAAATATTAAACTAGACACATCCAAAGAGACTCTTAGATTGAGGGTAGGAGAAGGAGGAATAAACAACATCATTCAGAAGAACTGAGGCCAAAAACCCCAATAGTATCTTACTTGACATTTAAGTTTGCACACATTTTTTTGTTTAAAATATTTAGTTGTTATGCTTTACACTTCTAGAATTGTGTATAGTTATACTTCACATTTTTGTTTTCTGTTTTTTGTTTAATATTTGACTGAAATTTTATCCAGTGCTCTTTCCCAAAGAGTAGGTTCTTTTTTAAGTTCATACAGTTTAGGGAACTATACCCATAGAATATTATTACTTACAGTAATGGATTTGATAATGCCAGAAGCTGGGCCTCTTTTGTGATAGACCTTCTTTAAATAAACAAAAGTAAAAAATACATATTGCATCTGTCTTAGGGAAATCACTTACAGCATTGTATAGCAATGGTATTTTGCTACATTTAAAACTAATTGCCTTTAGAAGACAGAAATATACAGGATGCTTTTCAGAGTTCAAGAAGGGACTTTGAAGGGTTTGTTTATTAATATTTAAATACTGAAGTTTGCTCAGTGAAATGGTAACTGGAAGATGTTGGATGATGAGATTAAGCTTTATATATGTATTTTCTTGGTTTACTTCTTGAGGAAAATGTGAGTACCAAAGAGGAATTTAAATGTGAAAGAATGGTGGTGTGTGAAACCAGAAAGCACTTGCAGAGAAAAGTGAATAGACTAGCTGGGGATACTAGATGCTAACATAGTGGCTTTTTTTTTCCTCTTGTTTTTGTTACATTTTCGTGAGTCCTTGCTCTCAGCGGTGTTTTCATAACAGAATAGTTAAAGCTCATCTGTGGTTATGTCACTCAATGCAGGTGCACATAGGCACTGGAATTGTCAGTCCTTTTTAATGGAAACTTACTGCTCCTGCTCTGGGATGCTGTTGGGTTTTTTGTTTTCTTGGTCAGTGTAGAACATCTGGTGTTTTATCCTTTGTTCTCTGATTTAATTGTTGAAGTCCAAATATTTTTATTATGTAATTTCTATTAGTGGATGTTGGAAGAGATTTTAGGAGTGTTTGGTTTGGTGCAGTCCAGAACAGTGTATTTTCTGTAGACAGTCGAGATTTTTTCCTTCCCTTCCCTAGAAAATATATGCTTCTGGGGGCATACTTGTTCAAGTCTGAGACATGGCTTATGTACCTTTTTTTAGAAGTTCTAGTTTAAAAAGAGTAAGTGTTAACCATTTAATAACATTTAAAGAAAATTTCTTGAGACTGCATGGAAATGTAGTTGAAGGACCTATGTTGGAATTAAAGTTACCCAGTTAAAACCTAATAAAAAGGACCTCTTGGATGTTATATATTGCTGTCATGAAGTTCAAGTGGCACGAGAATTCATCAGACTAAGTATCTCTATACTCATCAAGACAAAATTAATAAGCGACAGGAGTTCATTTTCCTTTAATTGACATGAGTTGCTGGACTACCTTCTGTTTTCTTTGAATATAAAAATATGAAATATGGCAGCAAAGTATTGTGCTCTTAAATTCATTATCTATTTCAGCAGATTGTTGCGTTTGTCTAATTTATCTGTATGGCCTAGCCTTCAGGTGACATATAACAGAAAAATTGTATTTCTCCTATATTTCCTTTGTGTATATATATTTCAGATCGATTCTTCTGTGCTGTGTTCTCACTAACTGGAAGAAGGACAGTAAAAGTGAGGTACTCTCACACTTTATACTAGGCTGTACCTGTGAGGTCAACACCTGTGAGATTTGAAGACACCTGGTCAGAGGAGCAGACCAAGTTACTGAAAGCTTCATGTCTAGATTTTTGTCTTGCTGGTTACAAATCTAACAAAATAATCTGACCTGAGCTTCAAGTAATAGTTTAATTAATAATTTAGGCAAGCCATCTAAGTCTTCAGTACCTAATAGGTTACAGGAATTGGTGCCAGTGCTTTCAAACCGTCAGAGCTAACTATTAGCTGAATTACTGTTCAGTTTGATACAATTGCTTTTTTTTTTTTTTTTTAAGAATAGAGTATTCTTGAACAAAGGTTTTGGAACTGGTTTTTTTGGAATTTATTCCAATGTACTGGAAATAAATGTTGAAAAGTTTAAAATCTGTTTTCTTTCAGTTCCCTGCAGGTGGGGCTGCCCTGGCCCCTGTGTTGAATTTAAAACAAATTCAGCTAATCAGGAATGGTTTTAATATAAACTAGGATAAGAATGTAATTTCATTCTTCTGTTACATAGTGGTAAAACAAAGAATAATGAAGACAGCCATGTGACTATCTATTGTTAATGTGTAAAACAGGTGCTTGGGAACTGTGGGGTCAGAAAATGAAGTCTCCGTAACTTCTATTGTAGCCATATTCAAAACCTCAGGGAATTGTTGCCACAATGGAAATAAGGACATTCCCTGTCTCAGCATCCTTTTCATGTTATTCTAAAGATCAAACATGAAATCTATGCTTCTCATACTGCTCAGTAAGTTGAGTCAGGATAATATTCCTACGTGAGACCTATTTAGAGATGCTGCAATCTGTATCAAACAGAGTACTTTTTCAAAGCACTGTGTAAGCCAGAGGCTAGCAGGAAAAACATCTGAACCTTTTTGGCATTATAGTTAGGTAACATCCTGATTCATCTTTTGATTCTTTTAATCAGTGTTTGTTCATAGTTGCATTTTCTGTAACACTGTTCACAGCATAAGCTTGCCTAACATTGTACGCATTAATGCTGTTGGGTGTAGAAGTTTCCCTAACATTGGAGTTCGATGTCATTTTAGTTCTGCTGGTGGATGGTAACAAATTCTTCCTAGGCTCTGTTAATTCAGCCTTCTCATCTGTTTTATGGAGACTGCTGCTCTGCATGTGGCATCAAATGTATAGGTAGTCTTAGGACAAAAACAGTTGGTCCAGGCAGCAAGTTAGCAATCTCCTATGCAGTCCATTATAGACTAATGAGGTACGTTGCAAAACATCACAATAGTGTTTTCTTATGGAAAAATGCACAGCTAATGGAAAAGGAAAAAACATAGAAGTAATGTGGTGAAGTAGGTTTGTCCTATCTGAGGACCTGCCCCGTGGCATTTACATGGTAATTCTCCTTCCTATCTAGGCAAGATATTATACAAATAGAAACTTGGTCAGGTAACTCATACTTAACAGGTTTATCATACCAGTTGTCAAAAGCTTTCTGATTATGGAGATAAGCTAAGTGTATTGTCTGTCTTCAGTCTTTGCCAAGAATTGTTTGCTTGAAAAAGTGTTTAGATTGTATCGTTACGAATATTTTATTAATTTTCTATGTTAAATGTATTTAATTAAAGAAATAATCTCAAGTACTTCATAACATAGCTACTATTCAGTCAAAAATAGCTTTTGGACAAGAGGCGTCAGTTCCTTGAGGCATCTGGTACTTTTGGAAAACATTAATAATGAGACCTAAGGGGTAATTTAATTTTTTTCCTCTCTACTCTTACTTTCTCCAGTTTAGATTTGTTTCATGTAAGTTAGTCTTTTTCTGTTAAAAAAAAAAGAAACTAAAAATTATATTCAGCATTTTGATTGTTAATTTCACATTATTTGCTGATAAAAGCTATTATTTCATGATCGGTTTACCAGATTCTATATTCACTTGCAAGTGTTTTTATGCAAATTTCTGGTTCTTAATGCTTATAGATGCATTCACATTTTTATTATTGACTACTGGGATAATAAGGTTTTCAGGGTTTTTTGACATTTCTTTTCAATTTAAAATAATTACATTGCCACATACGGTTCATTGGATTTCAGCCATATTTTAAGGACATCTTACTTTAACAAGCTAAAGTACTTTTTTCTTTCTCTATTATATTGTTTCTCTTCTAAAAATCTAGTAAGCTTGATTTAGTTCTTTGTAATTTTTAGAGTTTCTCTTTTATCTATCCCAAATGCACTGTGAAACTTTAAATACATATGTGTGATTTCAGATTTACTTAAGAGCATGTCTGAGCCACTTCCACATTCTACATTTTGGCTTCTTTTTATGTACAGTCCTACTTGCAAATATATTTTGCCAGTCAGTTTGGTTTATTATCTTCCTCATACAGACTTAGCCCCCTTTGCTTCTGGCTCACTTAATCTATTGTTTAAGGTAATGTAGGAGGTGGATACAGAGAGCAGTATTAGCCTTTATTGTACACATCCTCTTTTTGTTTGTTCTTTCACAATATTTAAATCACTTAATTCTTTTATTCCTTTGCTTTAACCTAGCTTTTGGAAAAGGGTGTTTCCGTGTATATTTCCAGCTGATGCGATACAGAATAGATCAGTGATATCTCAACCTCTTCTCTGCCAAGCCTTATTTTAAACAGCAAAACTTCTTGATCCTTTTTCCTTCTAGTCATGATCAAAGGAGAATTTTTAGATTTCTCTCTGAAACTGAGTCTCCCTGTTAACAGTTTATGTAATACAGCATTTTGCTAGTCTTCTTTTTGTGGTACTTTGTACTGCTTATGGATATCTAAAATGCAAATTTGGGGCTTGTTGCTGCTCATCTTTTCACTCATCTGAATTTACAATATCATGTTCTTAGGTCCTTTTTAAAATGTAGCATGTTTCCTCTTGATTTCTACCCTCACCCCTCCTTCTCAGACTGTATTGCATATTAAGCTTGTTTTTTCAGATATAGCATTTAGGGACTTCTGAAGAAAGCTCATAAGTTAAAGTTATCTAAAGTCTTCAAAGGAGGTATCTTGAGAATATTGTGATGATTTTAAAAATCAATGCAGTAATGGGATATGGGTTGGGGGGCAGCTGAAGAATATCTAGGGAATCTCAAGGGATTCAGAGTATGGGTGATATCCATGATAAAACGTCATCTGGTCAGGGAGGAGTTGAACAACTTTTTGTGTTTTCCTTAGTTCAAGCTGACATGAGAAGTTGGAAACACCCAACCATCAGATGCCAGGGAAACAGGGTAAGCTGGCAGTGGGCTTGAGGGGAGGGATAGGGCACAAACCAAACTGTATATTAAACAGTAAAGACCATCCAAGGCAGGTGTATTTTAAAGCTGGTTACAATCTCTTTCTTCCTGTACTGTTACACTAGTTCATAGTGCTGTTAAAAATGAGAGAAACTTTAACGTTTTGAGGTATCAGTCTTGCAGATAGATGTGGTAGAGCAGATCCTCCCATCTCGGTGATGTTAATCTGTAGGTCCACGTCACTTGTAGTAGGAGACCTAAATCTGCAAGGAATTTTATTTTAATGAAGGGGTCATGTAGTATCTAGATTTTGATGAACTCTGAACTTTTTTGGAAGTACTAGTTTTGAGCGCAGAAAAGGGGTTCTCCTTTGAGGAAAGCTGGGCGATCTTGATGTTTTTTTATCTTACACTGAAACAATCTTTGAAAAATATAGCATTTTTACTTCTCAAATCTTAAATATTCTAATAATTGTAGGCTAAAAATAGCACTTAAGAATTTATTCTGTAAGGAGTCTGTGACATTTCTTATAAAAAGTTGGTCTCTGTAACGTGTGCTTGGTTTTTAGCAATTATGATTCACTTCTAGTTTTGAAAGGGTGACTGTAGAGAGTTCAGAAAATGCTTTAATGGTATTTGGAAAATAAGGGTGGACTAAGAGGAAAACATTATGGTTGACAGAATTGATAAGGAGCTTTGGAAAAAATAAGGAATGTTGGTGAATGGGCTACATTTTGTTTCATCAAATACAGTAGGGAAAACTGTGGAATGATTTTTGAAGGAATATTTTTAGCTTCTTAACTGATGTTATTTAAAGGGTCATGAATTCAATAGTCACATTTTGTTAAGACTTTTTTCTAGAATAACCATCTGTGATTTCTGTAAATGTAAAAGTAGAGACAAAGATTCACAAATTGCTTTTAATACATTGGTGGAGAGCTCATATGATGACGGACAAGATAAAAAAGAATTCTTTTCTTTGAAAGACATTTTCAGGTTGTAATAAAATTTGCTATATGCAGTCTGAGAGGTATGATATCTAAATTGCATAATCTTGCTTGGGGAATTTAGCACGTAATGGTAAATGAAAAATAATGTTGGACCGTAAATTCAGAGAAGAAAATGTAAAATGTATTGTTTCGTTAGATAATCCATGTCATCATGTATTTTATTTTTCAGAGTAAAATAAATGGTGCTTTTGTAATCTAATTAGAAAAGCATAGTATATATATTAAAGCATAGGAACGTTGTGTTAGACTGCTGTATTTTAGTAGCATCTTGGGAATATCTGTGTATAGCTGAATAATCTGTCAATTTAAGCCAAAGGAATTTGCAGATTTATATTAATTTATTCTCAAATTTTTGCCTCTTTCTAACCATACAACGGAGTAAAGCTTTGGGGGAATTATGTTTCAGTATAACCTGTTGTGGTGCCTTTGGATTAGTTTTCTCTCCTTCATTAATAAATGTGCAAGAAGCTGTGGCTTTCTCAGGGATTAGCGAGAGATACGATAAACTAAACTTAATAGGATACAGTTGCTTGAAAGGCCTCAGGCCAGTAGTTCAGTTATCTTCTACTCTAAGTTGACGGTTGTGGAATACGTTCAAGTCTTTGACTTTAAACTTTTGTGCAGTTCAGTTACTGTTAATCATGAGATAGAAATGTGATTTGATTTTTATGTGATAATAGATAAGAAAGACAAGTTCTGGCAAAGCAGCGTTTAGTCTCAAAATAAGATGTCCTGTCTGGATACTGAGACCACGATAGAACGGCGATAAGTGCTATGACAATACTTAAATAATAATACCACAACAGTTAGTTAATTGTGTAAATTAGATGTTCCAAATCTTCTGATTAGGATTTCCTTCCCTTTGGGGGCTCATACTGATGTTTGTGGTTTGGATTTTGAGCTCTTTAAGCAGTGTGTGTGCATGTTTCTTTAAACAAGTCTGCTGAAATATCTTTCCAGTTTGAGCAGGGGTGGGTGTTACATATCAAAAAAAGAAAGATGCTTCTGTGAGCAGCTGATGATCAGGGAGGTTGTCAGTGACTGAATAGAGCTGGTTATTCAACATAAGATATAGCTTAACTAGATCGTATTGGAAGCAATTGATCTGTATTAACTGTAGAGCTTTGAGTAATCAAAAGGACAGTCTACTAGAATACTGGACTACAGTTCTATGTAGCATTCAGCAGTTGAGCTGACATTTTCAAAGGAACTTGTCAGACTTCTTTGGTATGTCTATTAAAAATACACTTTCTTATATTCTTAATAGTCTGTAAATATTTATCTGGGATATTGTCAGTGTGGATGATTTTCTGTAAACTGGCAGTTGCTATTAGCTGTAGATGTAAAAATATACTGTAACTAAAATGAAATCTTAGATTTGTTTCATGGAGGCACAGTACATTTCAGTTTTAAAACTTGATGTTAATGTTGTAGCCAAAATGGGTGAATCTTCTTAAGTCAAAAGGCATCAATTAATAAAGCAAGGAGAGAGGTGTTATTTGGATACACTGGCATAATATCAAGGGCAATTAACATTGGAGTTAGGCATCTTAAAAAAAATAAAAGCTTATTTCATGGTTGAAAACATTTTTTGGTTTCAGTGTAGTTTAAATGACTCTGATTTTCAGTGGAGGTGAATATATGTATCTGAGAACATATTTTGGGTCTGAAAGTAGAAGTTGCAAGAAATGCTAAACCTTCTTCATATGTTATAAAGATGCAAAGGTGTGTAATACATATAAAGAAGTAAATAATGTTTTCAGGATCTGCAGTTGCATATGTGTAATAAATGGGGAAAAGTTGCTATTTTTATTTTTGACCAAAATACAGGTTATGTTTTTTCTTGTCTGCGTTTTTTTTGTTGTTGTTTGTTTTGCGTAAAATTTTTGAGAATCTTATTTGACGATGTTTTCTAACTTCTAAAGCAGATTTAGAAGAAAGTATCAATGAACATGAGTTGGAGCCTTCACCTCCCAAAGGAAAAAGGAGGGGTCGTAAGGGAAAGCCAAGAAAAACAAATTTAAAAGGGCAATCAGAAGACACTAGATCTACGTCCTCACATGGCACAGATGAAATAGAAAGCAGTTCCTATGTAAGCAGTAAATATGCTAAACTTCTTAGAAGACAGAATTGCATATTTCTTCTCTGCAAATATAACTTTTATTAAAATTTGTATTTGTCTGAGCCTCCAGCTGGTGGCCGTAGGTTTTTTAATATTACAAACTTATTTGTAACCCAGCAGTATATTTTAGTAAAATGTTTTTCTTTCAGAGAGACAGGTCTCCCCACAGAAGCAGCCCCAGTGATACAAAACCTAAATGTGGATTCTGTCATGCAGGTGAAGAAGAAAATGAAGCTAGAGGAAAGCTTCATATATTTAATGCCAAAAAGGCTGCAGCACACTATAAGTGCATGGTGAGTAACAGTATTTCTGTTAAATAGTCTATTATGTGAATTTTGTCTGAATTGGTATTTTAGATTTTTTAATACAGTACCCTCACATGTAATTATGCATGAGTATTGTCTGTGTGCTAGTGATCTCTTTAAGCACTGCAGCGTTGCAAAGTGAGCAATTAATTTATTTTCACTGCGGACAATATGGATAAAAGTTGGCTACATGCTAAGAGTTGGAATTAGCTCAGGGAGGCTCTTTAGCTTATTAAAATGCTCCCTTAGCATCTAAATGCATATGTGATATTTAAAAAGGAAAACAGAAAACAGTTTTAACTAAAAGAATCCACTCCAAAAATAAAATACCTTTACTCCACAGGCATTCAGACAAAGTCCAGGAAGAATCCATGAACTTCATTAATTTTCTGACCAGTGGATTCAGGCTGTGTGACACAAGTAGAGTGGGACATGGAAGTTCTAGAAAACCCTTGCCTTTAGATGATCACATTTATAGAACTGTCAGCCTGAAAAGAATCTACTCATTTCAATGAACATGAGCAGATAGCACTATCTTTCATATAACTCGTTCTATGAATGAGGTGGGGCTTTGACTAAAAAATCTCAGTCATTCCTGTTGCACCTCAAAATGAATAGTCCAGGCAATCTTTGGAGTATTAATTGTCTTCCTATACCTAGCCTCACTAAACAGAGAGAGCTGGTGTGTGCCAGCAGCCTTGAGTCTTAAGAGTATTCTTCACTACTTTGTGTACCTGAGCTTCGGTTTGAAGAGAGTTTAAACTGAATATACCAGGATGATGATAGTAGGGATCATACTTATTTGCTCTATTGTCATCCCTCAGACCTTTTCAGGTACGTTGACATCAGCTGTGCCATGAAGCTGAATTACGTACATGTCATGGGGAAGAAAATGGAATATTTCTAAAAGTTTAGTAGTGTAATTGATAATATTGCCCATTTATTACTTCGTTTTCATCATGTTGTTTTTTCTTGTCTACTCCTTTGTCTTTTAAAATATGTTTCTCCAAGGCAACAAATGTAATTAAAGCAGTCAGGTGGGTATCAGAAGGAATACTCATCATACTAATTACTCAGTTAGCATGGGTTTTTTTGCTAGTTTGTTGGTAAAGCACATGCTGTCTGAGATCACAGAAGGGGATGTTCAATACTCGGTTATGCCTGCACATAAAAAAAATTCCTAATCATGTTGGTGACCTGAAATTATTTTGACTTGCTTGTTTTGCAGTTGTTCTCTTCTGGCACTGTCCAGCTAACAACAACTTCAAGGGCAGAGTTTGGTGATTTTGATATAAAAACTGTACTTCAAGAAATCAAGAGAGGAAAAAGAATGGTATGTATCTGCAGAATGTGATGAATGTGTTACTGATTCTAAAAAGGTATATATAGTTCTGCCTCCTTCCTTTTGTGAAACAATCTTTTCAATCTGTTTCTAAACAAAATTTAAATGTATTGTTACTTCTGGGACAGATAGCCAGACAGGAATCACCTTAAAAATTACTGATGTTTGGGAATGTGGTATTTAGGTTTCTTTGTGACAACATACATAGTAAATTATTATTAGCCTTCCTGTAACTATAAGAGAGTAACAGCTTTAGATCCTGAGTTACTAAAAGCACACTGTGTAAAACTACAAATAAACTTAGAGAATGTTTTCTTGCAGTGATGTATTTCCCACTGTTTTAATGTTTTACTATGAAAACGTATTAAGGCCTCAGAGATGGGGATGTTGGTAAAATGTCACATTGTATTTTATTAAAATTCAGGATGTTTTTAAAGTGCTAAGAAATTTATGGGGAGGAAAAGAAAACAAACAACTCCCAACAATATTGTTTCTTGGGGGGAAAAAAAATATTAAGATTCTTCCTGTATTAGCATACTAACTTCAGTGGCAATAAAATGATCTTGGAAATGCAATAATACGTGCAATCATGTAGCAATTTTCTATGCAATGGACAGGTAAATCCTAGTGTTCATCTTTTAATAGGTTAATATTATGTAGTTTCTGTTTTACAATATTTTTGATTAACTTCTTATTGGAAGGATGATCTGCCAGAGAAATTACTTTGTTCCAAAATGGTAGCCATAAATATGAGCAACACTAAACTGAATACTAAGAGGCAAGAGATTGAAAGGCTGAACAGTGCCATTCTTTTTTTCCCCCCCTGCACAGAAATGCACACTTTGCAGCCAGCCTGGTGCTACTATTGGGTGTGAAATTAAAGCCTGCATAAAAACATACCATTACCACTGTGGCGTAGAAGACAAAGCTAAATACATTGAGAATATGTCACGAGGAATTTATAAGTAAGGACCTATGTAATTCTTGAATCTATAATGAAAGTGAAGATATTTCATAGAACTTTTTCTGCGTAACTTGATTAGTCAAGTATGTTATTACAAAAAGAGACTATTATTACATTTAAAAATGGTATTTTTAAGTAGTTGTCGACTTTGCAAAATATTTCACTTACTCAGCTAACTTAAAATTTCTGTAGTAGTCTTGTAATACAAGAAATGAGAAAATTAATTGACAACTTATATTTTCTTCCTCGATTAATCTGCTATTTATATCGAGGAAACTTTGGATAATTTATGTCGTGAATCTTCCATATTGATATGTTTTGTGGCTTATTTTCATTTTTTTGGAGCCCGTAACTTTCCATACTGCTGGAGTTAGTGACTTGGCTGCAGTTGAGTTGCCAGTGTGGTTGTGCCCACAAGAGGGCATTCTCTGAGCAGTGTAGTAGCAGTTCTTGGAAACTAGAATTGATCAAAGTTTTGTTCGCTAGTCTTCAACCTTGTTTTTCATTTTAACTGATGCTCGACTGAAAATAATAAATGAGTTAAAAGACTTAGCAATTGATTTGTAGCACATCTCAAAACTAATTGAGGGGAAAGTCTGGTTTTGATAGGTATTTTCATTAAAAGTCCTCACTGTTTCTTTTATTGTGCTAGACTCTATTGTAAAAACCATAGTGGAAATGATGAAAGAGATGAAGAGGATGAAGAAAGAGAAAGCAAAAGCCGTGGCAAATCAGGCACTGACCATAATGACATTCCTCAGCAGCAGCTCAATGGAAACTAGGTATGGAAGTTACTCCTGACAGATCTGTTACTGAGACTGAAACGCAATATACATTTAATGTAGTTCATTGCAGTGAAGTATTTAAATCTAGTGTATGCAGATGAATACTTTCTGTTGGCATACTGTAGAAAATGGGGAGGATTTGTTGTTTTTTAAATCCAGCTGACTTTGTAACAGTATAAGAAGGGAGGCCCTCATTTCTATTGCTAAATATAGATGTAATGTCAGAGCTGCTAAATACCTTTCTGTATGATTTTAAATTTACTATTGTTTTCATCATTTTTTAAACAGGTTCAAGGGACAGAGTTATAGAACTGGGAATGGCTAAGACATCATAACTACTAATTCTTTTAAATTGTTTTCTAAAATCAGAAAGGGTTAGTAACTTTTTACTACCCAACTCTGTTAGAAATTTCATTGAACTGCCTGAAACGTTCATGTGTGTGAGCCTTCAGTAAGTGGCAGAGTTTTACATGTCAATATTATGTAGTTTGTAGTCTGCAGTGTCTGGAAAAAATGAAACACTATATAAATGATATGTAATATGTACAGTGTCAAAAGTTAAGGCAGACATTGAAATGAAGTAAGATCTATATTTCTGGACTGAATAAAAACCTAAAGATTTGGAATGTGTAAGTTGTTTAGTGGATTCATGCAATGAGGGAAGGTCTTAGCTAGTTTAATTAACAACATGGATGAGTTCGTGGTGGCAACAAGCTGGAACTTTGTGAATTTTGCATTTTCTTCACACACAAGTTACGGAGGCTATACATGGGAAAGCCGCTCTCTGTTTTTGCTTGCGAAGCACACAGTAGAAAAGGACTCAGTGTACATGAAGCACGCTTGAACATTTCAGGTTGTTCCTGTTGTGATTGCTCATTCCGCCCAGCATTGTTTGCGGGAGATTTACTTGAGCAGCTGTTGGTTCTGAGCTGTGAGCTTTAGAACTCATGCCAAAGGGCTGTAGTTCATTCTTTCCCCAACGACCCACCTCTTTCTGTGTCCCTGACTTACAAAGAACGCTTCACTAAATGTGATTAAAACCTTACCATGCAAACGTTTGGCCTCTGCAGCCCAATCTCTTTTACTTCAGAGAGTTACAACTCTTAACTCACTATGGAATTTAGCCACCATATCTGATGTCCATACCTCAAGTGTTCTGTGTTGTGTGGAACACTTCATGTTTTGTCCAGAATATGCATAAAGGTCCCATATTCTGTAAGAGGAATGAGGAAACAACCTTTTTTGCTAGATTGGTATTTATTTTTTAATCTTATGACCACTATATGAGAAACTTTGCCTATCATCCTTATTGTTTTAGTGATTATTTTTTCTTTTTCTGTCAAGTCAACAATCACGTCATGGAATTCTACTTGCTAGAGTTTGATGTTCCTTTAGGGAATAATCAGATCTAGGCTATACCAAACCTAACAGATCAGTCCTCTGACTGCTTTCTAAACACCTTGTCATTTCTAATGGCTACTAGCTTTTTCAATTGGTCTGTTAAAGCACATTCTTAGACTTACTTAAATAAAACCAAAAAGCTGAATCTAGTCCACATGTTTTGTCTGTTGCTATCCATCACCTTATTGTTTGTTTAGGGTTTTGACTTGTTTCACTCTGAACTCCCAACAAAACTTCTGGATTTGAAGGAAGGAAACAAGCAAAATACACTGATTTGACTATAAACTGCTACAGTTCTTCTGTGATTGGTATTGCAAAAACAGTTCATTTGTAACATGAGTTTCTGTAGCATTTTTTACTTGTATTTTTAAAAGATTTAATGTGTGTCATTTGTCTTCTTATGCATTCCCTTAATGTCTTGAGGGACTCAATTACTGTATATTGGAGTTTCTAACATTTTCCTTGTTAGAATTCAATCAATTCTGTTTGCTTTCCTGGAGAATAATGCCGTTTTGGAAAGAAATATTGCTGTGTACAGAAAAGACTCAGTTACTGCTCTAAACATGATGCCATTGATCATTTTTATTTTGTATTTGTAACTTTCAAAATTAAAAGCGTGACTTGAATTGCAATGACAGATCGATTATTGAAATTCTCTATCAAGGTGTTTTGTTTCTCCTAGAATATGAACATTTTGCAGCCACTCAGAACAGTTTTAGAATGCAAAATAACATCCTTCAATGTTTAAATTACTTCTAGATTTGTGCCTCAGACATGGCCCTCCCATGGAAAAAAAGGCACTTTG
Organism: Elanus axillaris; assembly: GCA_026212715.1. NCBI lineage: Eukaryota > Metazoa > Chordata > Aves > Accipitriformes > Accipitridae > Elanus > Elanus axillaris. Next base: position 15,495,152 of record JANZLQ010000040.1, read on the forward strand.
TTTGCAGCTACTGTATTTTAACTAAGGTTGCATGGGGTAGATCTGCCAGCATACTGATTGTATTTGAGACTGAGCTCTAATTCATAGTGTGTCAGTTGCTTAGTACAATATTCAGTCCAGTAATTCATCTGTTATGAAATAAATTACCCCATTCCATGCCTCGAAGAACCGGAACAGCACTTTACATTTGGGTAGCAGAAAAGTAAGTGGCTGGTTTACCTGTTACCTCTTTGTGCTGAGATGACCTGACTAAACTGTCATTAATTCAGAATTCGTGGAAACAAAGTCAAAAGCAAAAATCTTTTCTTATGAGCCTCAAATTTATCATGACTGACTTCAACTCATGTATGCTGGGTAAAAGTGCCTTACAATGTAAAAATTGTATTTATATGTTCCCAAGTAGCATCACCTGCTGGGGAGTAATTCTGTTGTGGTGTTAATATTTAGAAGAAATGTACCTCAGCAGTGTATTTACTGTACATCTCTTACGTCCTTAATTGTAGTTTTAAAAAGCATGACAATGTATGATAGTATACAACATTTACATCATTTTTTAAAGACAAAATACTGCCATTACTGTCTTTTTATGTGTATTTTAGCTTGGAATTTCAGACAGTCTGTCTGAAATTTTTTTTTGGTTGGGTTTTGGGGTTGGTTTTTTTTTTTTGGTAAAGTAATGTAATCTTTGCAAGCATATATTGAAGATTATTCTGGAGCATCTACTGCCTTCCCAGAAATTTTAGAAGTAATGAAAGTGCTCTATAGGTGAAATAGGTATGTTTAAATTAGCTAGTTAAATTAATGCAGTCTATTTGTTACTGAGATTTTTTTTTAATAGGCACCTTCTGCTTTCATCTCACAATCGGAGAACTCATGAATTTAACAAAACTTGTCTTATGAAACTGGTTTTACTTTATTTAATTTTTTTTTTTTTTGCTCTTGGGCATTCCTTTTGCTCACAAGAGTAGCGTGTGCTGTTTAAGATGCCTGGAACCCTCTGAGAAAGGGATGTTTCTCCCCAACTCACTGTATCTCTATATTAACAGATCTCCCCAACTCACTGTATCTCTATATTAACAGATCTGCGATTGTGCTATACCAAGAAAGGACTGTACCAAGGAAGGACAGGCATCAGAAGGATTTTGTTCAAATAACTTGAGGATACAGCTGGTGTAATGCCAGAGTCTCAAGGTGTGATCAAACACTATAGCAGTTATCTATGCTATCACTCCATTTCAAGAAAGGGTGAAAGGCCGGTTCAATATCAGCATCAGTGCAGCTAGCTAGGATGAAATAGATTGTGATCAACAGATCTACTTATTCAGCAGGTGTTGATCCACAGGAGGTTCTGTGATAAGGCTCTAGTAGGAGTTACACCTACACTCCACAAAGTCTGATCTTTAGGTACAAAGAGCTGTGCTGATCTAGAATGGTATGATTATACCAAATCTGGCCCTAAAATGTAATACAAAGGAAGAAAGCTTGCTTCTTTACTGCTGCCTATATGAAAAAATAACTTCATGCTAAACCAGGGTGAAAGATGAAGAGGTGATTATCTATTTGAAATATCAGACTTACCTGGCAGGTGATAATCAGTGCATTCCAAAAATATTAACACGCTGAATCAGATTGACAAGAAAATTAATCCTCATTAGATGAAATTAATCTTAAGAGAACTGAAGGTACATTATAGCAAATAGTAACTCTTCTTCCACATCACCAGAAACAGATTCCACTGTATTAGTGGTGGAGGTTAAAAAACAGAACACAGCTCTTGATTTATATACTTGTTGAAGCAGTTTCTGTATATGCATATGTATGCTCATTCATTAGTCAGCAGTGACATCTCAACCCTTAAAGAATCCTGGAGAACTGTTGCTTGTCAAAAAGCACTCAGGTTAGGCTAACATTTGCAGCTTTTGCTCTAGCATACATTTACATTAGGTGTAAAGACAAGGAATGTATGAAAGAGGGTAAATGCATTCCTATCTACAATGTTATGTATATTTTGTTCCTGTTATATTGGCTTTACTTCCAAAGTTGTAGTTTGCAGTATTAGTTTCTTTTTATTGGTATCCTTGCATATATATATTCAATAAATGAGTTATGAATTTCATATTTGCATATCTGTCCTTTTTCTGAAAGCATAACTTCTAAAACTGTCATTTTAATGCATAAATGCAGTATTTCCTATTGAAGTTACAGGCCCATGAAAATTATACCAGGAGAGAAGTGAGAATGTATACTTACAGGATGCCATTTACTCAGTGGTAACTCTGCATATTTGTGTATTCTTCTTAACTTTGTGCAATAGGTAAGCTGTTTTGCATTTCCCACTAGTTAATAATGTGAAGTGACTGACTGACTGAAGGTTCCCATTTTCACCTTTCAAGAACTTTTTATTTTTTCTTTTTCAAGACCAAATTAGTTTAGACTAAGATACCAAAGGAATGCAGAGTGTAATATAGTTACACTGCCGAAGAGCAGCTACATCAAGGATGCACTTTAGAACCATATAAATGTAGTGTAAGAGAGTCACAAAAACAAAGATCACTTGGAAAATGTTGGATTTGTCCAAGTACATAATTGCCTAGAGCAATACCTTTCAGTGTTTTTAAAGTATCAAGAAATATGATGGGAAAACTCCATAGGAGGAAGGGTACTATTGGCCTGTTGACGAAAATTTCATTTTCTAAAAACTACTACACACTCATATGTCATCACCTTAAACAAGGAGTTGATTTAATGAGCATAGTAGGTATTTACTGTGACCTGAGAAAAATCATATCCCCAGTCAGCACAGACTTACGTGTCAGGAAAAAATTGTTGTGCATCATCTTCAAATAGGAGTTGCCAAATGATCAGGTTTTGTTGATAAAGTGTAATTATTGATACTTTGATTCCACATCCATCTTTGCAAAGGTTTCCTGAAGAGGTTAATTTAAGACTTTCATTATCAAAGTTGATGTTGGGAGTAGTTTCACCACATGGCTTTTGATGCCCTGGAAATAATTACTGGATGCATGTTTACTTTATTTGCTGTATGCTTTTGGGTTTTTTAATTGTCAGCTGAGATCTTTGAAGAAAGTGCAGGATATAGTTGAGGAGCCATCTCTGTTTAGTAGATATGACTTCTTATTGGAATAGCTGGTCACTGAAATCTTGGAACAATGGAGGAGGTACCTATAGACACAGGAGCAAAAGACTTTCATTGTTCTTGTGTTGTGTGACGTTAGGGCAGAGTAGTGAATACTTCAAGGGCTCTCATCCTCGCTTAGACAAGCTCTACTTATTCTGCCATATGTAAGAGATTGCAGCGCAAGCACAACAACAGTAGTTATCCTCATCCCTAGATCAGATACCCCATATGGTAAATTATTTTCAAGCATTAGAGACAAAGGGGGATGCTGTGAACTCTGAAGGCTCAGCTTGCCTGTCTGCTTCCATGCATCTGTTCAGAACTCGGGGTCAATAGTTTAAACTGGAAAATTAATGGAAAAGGGAAATTCAGTAAGCTTCTAACAGAAAGATAAAATTGTGTCAAACTGATGTTGCTACTTCTATACCAAGGTAACAACTGTCTTGAACAGAGGAGAAGCAGTGAGCACAGTTTTACTTTAAGTGACTAATGACTTTCTGTAAGAAAGTAGGGGAATGTGGTCTGACACCAACTTAAAAGTGAGGTTATAAAAATGCTACTCAGAGTAATTATTAGTCATTCACAGTCAAGACTGCAAGGATGTATTGAGTGGGATTCTCTACAGTTCTCTGATTTGATGTTATTTGGTATTTTCATTAACAATTTAGATGGTATATGCTGATTAAATTGTAGGGAGCACCAGACTTGAGCTAACTACTGACCAAGTAGAAAACAATGACAATTCAAAATGAACTTGATAAATTCAAAAGAGGTAAAATATGATTCAGTAAGTCCAGAAATTGATTTGACAAATGTGTATTTGTACACTTCAGCAGAAGCAACAATCAGCTGAACAAATACAGGATGGGACAGGGCAGGCTGCTGGGGTAGCACTTTTACAGAAAAGTTCTCTTGGGGTTACAGCCAGTCACCAGCTGAACATGATTCAAGAGCATCCTGTTCCTGAAAAAAAAAATGTTGTGGAATGTATGAACAGGAATGTAGTCTGTAAGATACATGACGTGGTCCTTCTTCCTGATGTGGTAGTAGAAAGCCTTTCTTGGAACATGGTATCCAGCTGTAGGCACTGCACTTCATGAAAATGTGGAGCAGCTGGAGATAACCAGAGAAAAGCAATGAGAGGGATGGCAGGATGGAAGACTGGGCTTGTTTTAAGGTGGTGGGAGAGACATGTTTTCAAATTGAAGAGTTAGCTGCCAAGAAGGAGGAAATAAACACTTTCCCTCACTACTGTGGGTAGGACAAGAAAAACGGATTACATAGCAGCAGGAGACATTTAGCTTAGACATCAGAATGGGCAGTTGGCATTGACAGCAGGAAGAGTTAAGCTCTGGAATGCCTTTCCTGGGCAGGTTGTGGAATTTCTGGAATTTGAGATTTTAACCAAAAAGTTAGTGGGCACCCTATGGGGCTGGTGCAGATGTGGGTTGGAGGTGCTGTGGATAAGGCTAACTGAAGTGCCTCCCAGATTGTATTTCTTACACTGCCCTCTCACATTTTCACACTAAGGCCTTCTGCAAGGGAGTCGGAGAACTACCGTTCTGGACCAAAACACTGCACTGGCAGAGCTCCTGAGCTTGATCTCAAGGCTCACAGCTATGCGTTTCCTTTTTCATCTTTTCTTTTAAAATAGCACTTGTGGTAATAATAACATCTGTGGGGAGACTGGCATGCTCTTGTGGAGTGGCCCGCGTCTGCATAGTTAGTACAAACTTTCTGACACCACCCAGCATAAGGCACTCTCCGCTCTTCCATTTCACATTTTTCAGAATAGTTCAACAGTGAATGTGTCCCACACCTTGAATGTATGTTTCTGTTGTGTAAGCGTAAGCAAAGTGACAGCAGCACTTTATACAGTTGTGTGGGATTAGTGCACACAACTCCTTGATGCTTCTTAATTGCATGCGAACATACACTGGGATGATAGAGCCTGGAGTGACTGTTCTCCTACACTAATTAATCTTAAACTTTTATCTAGATTTTTGCCAGAGATGGTCTCTTGCTTTGTTTAAACTGAGTTCTCTGCTTTTATTTTTCCTAAAACAACATTCAGCTGAGAAGAGAGCAACCAGGGCTGGCGCTGCCCTGCTTTTTATTCCCTGAATAGATGTGCAGGTTGCTTGGCATGTGTGCAATATCCTATTTCACACGGCCAAAAAAAATTCCATATTCCTGTGCAAAGATTCCCGTCAAGCTGCTGCCTGCCAGTGGAGGGCATTACAGAGGCTTGGGGCAGGGGGAAGAAGAAACTCACTCCCTAACCGTACACTAAAAATAGGCTGATGCTGTGCAAACAGCTTTGCTGTGAACTTCCTTCTGGCATGCAGCCATGCAGCTGCCTTATAGTTTTAAGCCTAGATACCTCTCCAAAACAAGAAGTCACTGAAGTTAAACACAGTCAGCAAGGGTTTTAATCTTATTACTCCCTGCTGTGTTGTATCAATGTTAGCTTCCTCCAGAGTGCAGGTAGCTTACTTGGATTCTAAGTTCAAATTTTTTTACTTAAACCATGGTTAAGACTGGCACTGGCAACCCCTAAAGTCTGCAAAGTTCAAAGCAGGGAGGAGGCCTTTAATCTAAAACTGAAATACTTAGGTGACACATCCGAAAAGCGCTTTCCCGCAGAGTAAGAACTGCAGTAGCTGGGCTGCAAAACATTTTTAAACTCTCCAAATTGCTGTTAACCAAACATCCTTAAATCCCAATGTGATGATGTGAAATTGGAAAGTCAGTTCCTTAAATGAGACTAGTTTTAAAAGAATAAACACAAGACTGAGTGACAGAAGTAATTCATTCAGGCTTGAAGCCTATGAGTTATTTGGTTTTGCTATATTTTCCAGTGATTTTTACCTACTTACAAATGCCAACATTTTGCCCTCAAATAAATCACATCACGTTCTTCTGTACGTTTTGACTATGAAGTCTGATGTTTCAATGTAAGTATCAAGCCTCCTTGATCTTTGTTTCAATAGCTGTTGATTGTTTAGACATAACAAGATTCACATTTCGCTTTATCATGATTTCTCATTTGTAGCAAGAATGTTTTCCAAGACAGTAATTAAATCTCCGGATCATTTTCAGCTATTTCACAGGAATCACTGAAAAACACAGTAATTTTGCATAACATTTTTCTCCCTCTCGATTTTGTATTGTCAAATACTCAGATTTTATGTGAATCCTCTGTATCCAATTATCTGATTTGTGCAGCAATTAAGCAGATAATCAGTGTCATTGTATGTTACATTCTTTTAAAACTCTCATCAATAGCAGGACCACACTAGTCTGTAAGTTTGTAATTTAAGATGCACTTGGCGGGGGTTCAAAGAAACAGGAGCTCTAGTCTGTCTCACTTCCCCATAGAAAGCTTTTCTGATGCTGCCAAACAATATTTACACCAGAAGGGAACTGAGTTTTGGAAAACTTTTCCAGACTCTGAAGAAACCAAGCAACCTGAAACTTAGATAAGCCTTGGTGAATTAAAAAACTCTTGATGCTATCACTGTGTAAAACTTGTATTAGCCGATCAGGTATCACAGATTTGCAATTTGAGGAGTGGATTTCAGTTAATAGATAAGAGCAGAGATTTAGCAAAAAAAGTTATTTGAAGCAAAATTCTCCTATTGTCATTTCTGTTGAGCACTTTATGATAACTTACATTTCTGCAATTATATATACAGGTGCTCCGTTCTGCAATTAACTGAACATACTGTTTGCTAAATAGGGTCAATGTCTGGAGCTAGATAGGTTCAAAAAGCATCAAGCTTATTTCTTTTTCTGGGACCTTCAGCTTTCTAGTTGTCTGGAGAAAGGGTTCAGGTGAGGTCCTGTTTTTTTGTCCCAGAAGAAAGGTTGTTTTCTCCCCTTGCTATGGGGCCTGGTGGTCCTTCCACAAACAGTTTTCCTCTTCCCATGTCTGTCTCGTGGAGGGTTTTGAGGACAAATTTCTGAAGGGGCTTTCCATTGGGTCAAGCAGGATTCTGGGTGGGTGACAGTACACAGGAATTCTAGCTCCCTGGTTCTTTATCTTGGGACCCTATAAATTCACTTATTTCCCCTTTTAAATATAAACTGAATTCTAAAAGTACTCTTCAACTGAACTATCTGACTCTGTCCTCACCAGTCATCTCACCCACCCAGTCTTCGACCCTTAACCCAAATCCAGATTCAGGGTCTGGTGTTACTCCTACAACAGCGTTTAATATTTGAGGATCTGAATGACAATTTTGCCAGCTCATACCATACATCTCTGGAGGTCTTGTCTTGCAAAGACAATTCTTTGACCTTCTGACTCATGGGAGTCCCGAAGTGCAGTTCTCTCACAGCCTGGCGTGTGCTTCTCATCTCTGCTTCCTTGTAATCTGCCCAGAGAAGATTTCTGAGATACTTGAACGGCTGCCACGATCTGCATGGGAGGCAGGGGCCTTGGCATATGAGCTCTGCCACCTGATGCCTAGTCTGCATTGAGACAGTGCCAGCTGGATCTGCAAGCCTCGGCAAATACAGCCTTCTATAAGCAAGTTACCTGATCAGGTTGCTGCCTTGTGGCCTCTTGCTGGTCTTCCTCATTCTTCTCCCCTGTTGCTGAAACAGCCTTGCCACCTCCTCTTGCCTTCTCTCGAGTTTCTGTCCTCATGTGACAGCCTGTTGGCCCCTTTGTGCATGCTGCTATCAACAGGTTCCAGATTTATTTATTTTTTAAACAATTCTTGCGTCTGGCTCACCTGTGTGTAGCTGTATAGAGACCTCTCCTGAGACACGCGACACAGCTAGTCTTTAGAAACACTTCCTGGGGTTTGCAGGCAGGTCCTGCACTCAGGAGCCTGGTGAAAGCAGATTAACCTTTTCATTCCTCAGAAGACAACTGAGCAAGGGGGAGAACCCTGCATCTCTCCCTCACTCCCGCTTCCCTGGTGGGAAGACCTGCCAGCACCAACCACCTGCTTTTGGAGTTGTCCAGCCTTCCCTCAGACTTCAGTTGAAGGTACGGTACAAACGAGCTTCCAGTGCAGGCATCCTGGTCTGAAGTCCTGCTGCAGGGTTCTCTTGGCTTCTTGCTAGCATACTTTCATCTAAACATTGACTGAAAAAATTGAAGTTGCGTTAACTAAGTTGCTGGCTAAAATAAACTGCTCAACTTCAACAAGAGCACTTCCCATGCACAGCCCATCTCCCAGAAGTCCTTCCAGACCTGTGTAGTCCTAGGAGTTTGCTGCACATGCATGTTGCAGTGTGGAGATCTGTGCACTCCTGTGCTCCCAGAGACCATTTAATTTTGAGTAAGCCAGCACAGTAATGTGGCTGCCATCAATTTTGCCATTAATTTTGGTGTGGTTTACACTGAAACGTGTCGCAGAAGCTTCCAGGTCATCCAGGTATCTTGTTGATGCAAGTGCTGCTGCATGAGGGGAGCAGAAGAGTTTTCCTTGTTACTGGCATGGAGAAGAACGTACCTCTCACTAACACTTGCTGCACAGTGAAGGAAGGAATCTGATTTTCATAACTGGTCTTGGCCCTGCTCTTCATTCTGCTTTGCATTTGTAAGGGATTGCTGGGGACCTCAGGTGACTTCTTCACTGTGAGAAGAGCAATGCGTGCAGTCAAAGGAGATGGGTGGAGGAGTAAAAGGAGGTCAGCCTGGGCTTTACTGTGTCCTTGCGCATGGGGTTTTTGGTGCCACGTGACAGCGTCCCTGCTAAACGCTGGTGGTTCCCCTTGTGTGGCTGCAGGGATGCTGCACACACCTGCAGCGAATGGTTAGCGTAACAGCTCTGAAGGCTGCTCTGCAGCAAGCACAGAGCTATTGTCATGGCAAAAAAGCCCTCCTGGTTTTTTACCTTTTGCTGTGTGAAGTCAGCAACTCCATCAAGCTGCATTGTTCAGTGAGTCACGCTGAGCTTGAAAAACAGCCGTTTCAAACAAAAAAAAAAAAAACAACAAAAAAGAAAATACCTTCCTAGTAGTTACATTGCTCAGGCTTCAACCTTTGTGTCAGGACAGGTTCAAACAAAAACAATGCCCTTTGGGCCAGTCTCCAGATTTCAGGTGTGCCTTTCTCCCCATCCAAGTCACTTCTCACAGCTCTCCCATGCCTGGGGAGCAAGTTCCCTAGAGAGCGGGAAGAGGAGCAAGCCCAGACATCAGAGCCGTTGGGGGAAAGGTGGGCACCCCAGGTGCTCCATCACAGCAGCAGGGCTTGGGCTACTCAAAGTCTTGGGTGCCTCCAAGGGCTTGAAGCCCCAATGGCACGGGGTTGTGCTTCAGGTCTGGCAGTGCTGAGCCCGTGCCAGCTGCTCTGTTTCAGTGGTGGGATCTGCCCCTGCTTGTTTTCTGCCATTTTAAGATAATCCTTGTTTAAATTTCTGCAGGCCCTTAGGCTAGCTGGACCTTGGCAGCACGCTGGCACTCAGTAAATCCCGTCGGGCAGGACTTCGGTGTGTCTTTAGGTATGCATAGTGCCAAGCGCCAGCCTTTCCACTGTGTTGTGACAGACGCCGTCGCATGTCTGGTCCTGCTGAACCAGGGCCACTGGGATAATTCTTAATGGATGTCTGCAAACGAAAGCCAATAAATGCCATAAATACCAGCCCAAAGTGCGACGTTGTCTGCAGCAATCCAGGCTGGTGTTTCTGACGATGGTTGGCATTTTGTGATAAGCCAACGCCGAGTGTTTTGTAGTAATTGTATAATTCCTGTGACAGTGACCATTCCTTGCACTACTGAATAAAGAACAAAATGTCTGTAATTCCTCCAACCCCCCACCTAGAGTGTGAAAACCTTTTTCCTACAAAGGTTGACAGAGGCAAAGATGTACACGAGAAAGGAAGTTACCTACAGCTTCAGAGGAGTGCATCTGGTCAGAGGAGTTGCTTATTTTCATTTTGATAAGTAAATTGTTATTTATTAGCTGAGCAGGGAGAGAAACTGTGGTAAACTCTCATCATCCAGGAAGTCCCAGTCTTGAAACAAGTAAGTAGATAGACACCACTTTCCAAAATCCATGGAGAATGTAGCCACTGAGAATCACTTTGATGACTAATTTCTGCAAAAGGGGAGAACAGGAATAACATTACTTAAAAAGATATTTTGCAATAAACAACATCTATTCCCTATTTCTTAGGAAGGGTGTGTGTCTCTTAAAATGTTTTGGTACATCTGGCTTCCTCTCCCATTTGAAACATTAAGCTAGAAAAATAATTTTAGGCTACTAGTCAGAGTGGAGTGATTTCTCTGTAGCCATAAGGAAGATGGGATGCTTGCATGCTAAATTCATATTTTGGTGAGTGCTCTATGTATCATCTAATAAGACATTCCTTTTTGATTTTCCTCTCGGTTAAAAATGTTGGTGCTCATTTTAGGACTGGGTTAATACCCCTTGATTTCTCCTTTTTTTCCCCCTTCTGTCTACATAGACTAATTTCTGGTCACAAGGGAGTCCTGCTGGTCTCAGTTGTTAATCTGCTGAAAATTCGTTGTGCTCTTTGCTTTTTTTAGGAGGCTTATGTTGTGAAAAAAACAGCAGATAAAATTTGGCTAATTCCCTGTCAGTCACCCAGCAGCAATGGCAAAGCTAGGTGGGAAGAGGAGGACTGGTGAATGGGCGGTGACCTGAAGATCTGACTCGGAGCACACTATTTCAAGTGTTTCCAAATGACTAATACTTGATTACTGTCTCCAGGTATCCCGCCACTGGGGGCATGTGGTTACCAATCAAGGTTTTTAAAAGTCTGTTAATAAAGTTACATACAACTGGTGCTCACACAGGCCATGGTTCACTGGGCCTGAGCACTGAGATATGCTTTGCCTGACTGGCAACAGAGGACAAAATAATGATGAAATCAGGAATCTACTCAGAGACAAAACATATTTATTAAATTATTTTGCCTTCTAAAAAGCTGTGCATACCAGAGAAATCAGAAGATTGGCTCTCCCACCTTATGCATCACCTAGCCAGAAATGTGCAGCTCCCAGATACCTCTGAACCCCCTCCCTTCACCCTGCTCTGCAAACCTTGGGGGCCCCTGTACCCGCAAGAACAAAACTGGCCATCTACTAAATCTGCTGCTGATCTCAGCTAACCAACTTCCTGTAATATCAGCAAATATTTCTGCTTTTGTAAATCTGTTCTTCCCTCCGTAACGGGGTGCCAGCAGATCCAGGAATGCTTTGGATCTAGGAATGTGCTGGTTGGCAGGAGGAACAAAGAAATTGCTCACCCAGAAGGGCGAAACAGGACTAATGCTTTTTGCCTGTTGGGGAGAAATTGCACAGAAGTCAAGCCTACAACTTTTGCTTGCAATCAGAAAGGTGCCATCAGATGCTGCTTTTAATGGCAGACATTGATATCGGTCATTAACAAGAAATGTCTTCAGTAACTAAAATAAAATCAGAGCCTGAAACACTTCTGTGGTTGCAGAGTCTTTTGACAGATATTGCCCACTGCCCAATAATGTCAGGCTCTCCCTGAACTTGACAGGGCAGCTGCTGTTCTTCCCAGCCTTCTGGAAATAGGCCAGCTATGACATGTTCCTGATATTAGTTAGCTGCAGGGCGTATTTCATTCTGCTGCTCTAGGCAATTTGATAAAGGCTCCTTCCTCCCACTCCAGAGTTAACCCGCCCAAACTGTAGCTGAACACCTAGCTGCAACAATACCGCATTTGTTAGAGATTGTGCCCATTTGCTTAGCTAAAATTTGCTTAAATTGGTTGTTTCATACACGGGAACACTTAAATTTATTTCATTGTGTTTTCTGAGCTGACAGTAATAATGCTAGATGTGTTATCAAGAGCTCATTGCTACAGCTCTTTATGAATAAAGTTATTTTTAAGAATCATTATCCCTTTCTTGACACCAAGTATTTATGCAGAATAAAATAAAACTTGGTCTCCACCCCTTAGAGAAAGAAGGGAAAAGTCTTCAGCTGATACCTAATTGTGAAATATAAGAAACCATGAATTTCCATTTGCACTGGAAATACAATTCAATTACAATACAATACAATACACTGGACAATACAATTGTCCTTAACTCCAGACCTACAGGAAAAGTTGACACTGTTTGTGGGTTTTTTTTTCCCATTTGAGACCACGAGAGCTATCCAGGCATTTCCGTGCTGTCTTACCATTTTACCTCAAGATGAAATTTTTCCTTCAGACAATTAAGGACAATTAAGGACAGCAGGCACATTTCAGCCTTATCTTACAGCAACTGGAAAGTGCATCTTCTATCCACCCCTTGCAGGGAGGTGACAGGGGTGCAGGGGATCCCTTTTCATTTGCACTTGGGAAGGCGGCACCTGTCACTTTCTTTGCCTACTGAAAAGGCGCAGTTATTACCTACTTTTAAATCAGTTCCCTGCCCTGTCAGATGTGGAGCGGCACCTGCGGAGGGTTCCCTGCACCCCGTCAGGGCGACGGTCGGTTGCTAGCTGTGACCACAGTAATGCTGCAACGGAAAGCAGAGGAGAAAAATCCCACAATATATTCAGTTACACACTCAGGGACCTGACCCCTGCGAGCAATCAACCGGAGCCCTGAAACACGAGATTTGGCTATCACAATTGTCCTGACACAAAGCCGACAGTGTCCGTAGCGTGTGGAGGCGAAGGCCGGCGACCCTGCCGGGGTGAGGGCTGGCCGTGGCCCAGCACCCCAGTCCCCAGGTGTGTGCTGCTCTGATGGGTATTTAGGTGTATTTTCCCCACACCGTCAGCTGCCTGTGGCGGAGGGGGCTGGATTTCCTATGCTTGGGGAGAACGAGGGCCCGCCACATCCCGTGATCCACAGGGAGACCCCAAGTGATGCAGACAGCCCCTCTTCTTTCCTCCTTCAGGGGCACAGAGCAGCAGCGGAGGACAGGCCTGCCTCGGCGATGGAGGAGAGGAGCGTTCCCGCCGTGCTGGGGGGGGGTCCCTCCGTCTGTGGAGCCCCCCCCAAGGACGTGAACACCCGAGGGAAAAGCAGCCCCTGTCCCTGGTTTCGGAATGACAGCAATTACACACCCTGCTCCCCCCCGGGGGTAGGAGTGATCTTCTCTCGGGGAGACACGGGACGTCGCCACACCGTGCGGGGCAGGGGAAGATCAACTCCGACGACCCCAGGGATGGGGGACAGCCGCACCCCCGCCGGGACGGGGACAGCCCTGGCGAGGGAAGGGCACCCGAGCTGGCATGGGGACGGCCCCGGCCAGGAGAGGGGACACGCGCCGGGCGGGCACCCTCCCGTACCTCCGGGGCGGCGGTGCCGGCGGGGCGGAGGGCGGCTCTCCGCGCCGACGGGAAGGCGCCTGCCGAAGGGGCCGCCCCGTCCGCGTCCCCCTCCTCCGCGCCGCCGGGCCCGGCGCCGGGCTGGGCCCGGTGCAGGCCTCTAGCCACCGGAGAGGGCGGCGGCGCCGCGGCCATGTTGAGGGCGGGGAGCGCGAAAGGCGCGG
>JANZLQ010000040.1:15514099-15534926 GCA_026212715.1 Elanus axillaris
TAACCACTAAGCTACCACATGCCTGTATATTCTGCCTGTAAAAGCCACAGCAGAAACCTGAATGTCTCTAGTACACGATAATATGTTAAAAGAATGGGAAATGATGACTCCCACCTTCTTTTTTATGAGGAAATAAATAGCGTATCTTATGTTTTCTTATGTTTTCTTAAAGGAACACTTCCAATAACTCAGTTGGCTTGTTTAAAAAACAATACAAAGACTACACCCTTTCACTCTCTCCACTTCCTGACTAACTTGGAAAAAACTATTGGAGAAATGGTTTGAAACACCTGAAAAAAACCCTCTGTTAAGAAGCAAGCTGCCTTATTATACGTTTGTTTTCTTTGCTCATACTGGTGTGTTAGGCATGCTTTGGTTCGTTTCTTTACTGCTTTTGTTTATTACTCCCCAGAACTACAGTGCCTTGATATTAGTAGGGGAGTGAGCAGCAAAATAAGTCTTACAGAAATTAAAAGCCTGTTTTTGTAGTAAAACTGAGTAGATGAAGACAAAAGTGGAGAAATTTAGACAGAAAGCTGTCTGAGCAGAATGTTTTCCTTGAGGTGTTGGCTTCAGGGTTTTTGGATTTGCCAGCCAATTCTATAAAAGAATGTTTTCTTGTTCTAGATGTGTGAGGAGCTCCTGTTACCTCCACTACAGTATTTACAGGCATTTCATTTCTATGGACTCTCTTAGGTGGTAATTAATATCCAGACTTCATCTTTCAGATTGCATAATTTGATAGACTGAATAAGATTGTCTTAACATGAACATGTATGTAACAGATTGACTAGGTCTTCCATTATTAATAGTGTCAGAATGCTGAATCTGTTCAGTAGTTTTTTTATCTGTGCTTTACTGGATGGATTTTGACGCTTTACTGCATTCAGTGATGTGAAAACCATCACAAACTGTAATGAACAGTTGAAAGTGGAGCTAGCTCTCGTGTTGCTGTCTTTGGATGAGATTACTAGATCATGCTGCCTGTCTTTACAGACTGGATAAAAGATGTTAAAAATACCCTGGCTGCATAAACAAAGCAGCTAAACTTGTGTAATGGTTCTGAAATTGATGTAATTGAGGTTCTATTCTTGATTCAAACCAATCATTTAATATTTACAAGCATATGGGTTGTTTTTTGTGTTGCAATGCAAAGTTCATACTGTTCTGCACCCAAAAATAATTCTCTAAGAATACTGACGTGATCAAGCTGCGATTAAACTTTGCTCGTAACTCCAGCTTTCTGAGTCCTTACAGATGAATTTTAATGATCTGACAAGCTGTTAAGAAACGGAAAGATAGTGTTTGTGAACAGACCCAGATCTCTGTATTCTTGACAAACCATTTATTTTGTTTGTGCTACAAGAAGAATGCCTTTTCACCAGCCTCCTGCATTTAAACTTGGAAATGGTCAAACATTGCTTTTGTAGTCATGAAGGGCAGCCAAAAGACAATGGATGTGTTTCACTGTTACTTGGGAAAATAGGGATTTTCAGTGGAGTACATGACAAACTCTGGCTAGGCTGGTCATGGCAGTATTCTGAAAGATCTCTGTCAACCAAGCCTTAGAGCAAATACTGTAAGGAACTTAAAATACCTTTTTAAAAGGTGATCTTGAAGTCACTTGAGTCAGGAGTTAGGATCTTGTAAAGCATTATTGTTTTCCAGCAGTGACAATGGGGAGGCAGTTAAAAGAGATCTAAACAGTAAAACTCTTATGTGTTAAACCACAAAGCATTAAAGTCTTAACAGTACTGAAATCAGAAATAATGCTCCTGAAGATAATTAAAACATTGCTTAATTATTAAACAAAGTTCTTTCCAATGGAAATCTGGTTACAACCAGTGTCGGAAATTCTTTAACTGTTGGTTTTTTAATCCTTTAATTGCTCACGAACTCAGTGCCTGCATAGGAATGCAGGTTTATATGCCAATGAAGATTTATGTTTTGCATTAAAAAGTGTAGCAATTTGTATGGTTTTTGGTGGGAAGGAGCAGAAAAGTTTCTGTAGGTTAGATTGGTTTTTATCTGCTGATCACTATAGTTGAATATGCATAATCCAAAGGTTTACAGTAACCTACAGTTTTGTGGTGTTATTGTTTGAGTACAGTGTGTTGCTTTGTAGCCAAACAGATCATCAGGAACCTGATCTTAGGCATATGCCAAGCAGTATGAGTCTGTCATCTGTGCATGTAATTTCAATGGAACAAAATACCTGTAACATCTTTCTCCATCGTTGTTTTGTAAGGAATGTTTTTTTTTTTTACATCTTTCCATGGAAGGAGGATGAAATACCTATTAGTGTAGGAACAGATAAGAGAGAATCCGGTAATGTAAACAAGGAAAAGCTTAAAGAAGCTGTCATTTAAGATAATTTTAAGATAGGGTGAACACAGGAAATGTCCTTTAGCTTTATGAATACAGTGCTTAACTGAATCACATTTTTGTGGTTGATCTAGCCAGTATCTCAGGCATTCAGTAGCAGTGTGTATATCTACTGGGTCAAGCAGCAAATCATTGGACATCTTTGTTTTGGGACTTTTTCAACACAGTGACATTGATGCTGTTCGGTTTAGTTACTGTTTGCACTGTTATGGAAGGACTGAAACAGTTGACTGTCAAAAATTAATGTTTGTTATAGTAACAAAACATAGCACTTCAGTGTAATTTCAGAGTGGTGTAACTCCAACTAATGTTTTCTTTAAAACACATGGGGTAAAACTGAAAAGAAACTTTTTCTAATAATGTATTTGGCTTTATCTTATGTTGTGTCATAGGAATCTTAAAAGAAAAGTATCTGTTACTCTCATCATCTGCTTTTACATGCCTAAAGCTGTCAGCATTTCTTTATCGTAGACCACCGACACCGCTGTTCAAAGGATTTTAATACATTTTCTCTTTACTATCATCCCAGTGTTACTGTGTACTTCGTGTGTGCCTCTCTAATTTGTTTCGTCTTTTTTATGATAACATTTTTAGGTTTTGCCTACAATTCATATAGCATGAATATCTGTCTTCATGTGGCTGTAAAAACAGGAAGCTGTACATGGCTGTCTCTCTGTTCCCTTGTGGTCCCCTCTCTATTGCATCTGTCATTTCTGGGGTTTGGGAAGGAACTGCTGTTTTGCTGCATGTCTGCGTAGTTGTGCAGCACACTTGGGCCTCAAGGTGTAGCAGCAAAGCAATACCATTTTTCTAAAAGGAAGATATGTGGTAAGGAGCTATGAGAATAAAGTTTGATAACCGATATTAACCTTTGACTGAAATGATTAAATTGTAGGATAATAAGTAAGTAGTAAGTAAGTAGTACAATAATAAGCATATTGCATCTAATACGAACTGTGAGACATTGTCAAGGTTTAAATTCAGTTGAATGACTTTAAATAAACTGAGAAGATCTGTGAAGCACTCCTAGCAGCTGTTTTTAACTTTCTTACATAACAGTTCATTTACGTTTGTATCAAACTTTAGTTTTACTGAAGCAAAATGCTGTGTTGTAGTTATGGTTTACCTATGTTGCTGTTCAGTTACTATAGGAAGTAATTTGATTTGTTACCAATATTTGTTGTAAACTAGGCAAACAAGCTTTTCTGGCTATTTTTGTAGCTTATGTTTCTAAATATTAATCTGTGCCTTGTTTGCTGGCTATTCTTGTTATTGTTATGATTGCTTATTCTTACTCAAAGAGTAAGGCTTTCTAAAGCATTAAAGTTTAAAATGTAAATTACCAGCTATATAGCAGCATGCAGCTTGGAAACTGAAGTGTTTTTTGTCTTACTTCCACATGTGTAGGGAATGCATAGCAAATCGTATCTTTTTAGATACATATGTATATATATGATGGTCACACGTGAGAGATGGTGCCTGTGTTTATGCAGATCTCTTGTCAAACAATCTTTAATCTGAAATACCATCTTTGAATTTAGTCACTTGTAATTTCTTAGTTGATGGAAAGGCGCTGTTGGTGTTGTGTTTCTGAAACCGTTAACATTCACTGGTTATGTACTTTGCAGTTTTGATATTTACTGGAAGAAAAAATTATTTTGATTCTGGTAATGCTAATGCTCACCCTTCTCTTTCTTAGAATGATCAGTCAACTGGAGATATAAAAGTCATTGGTGGAGATGACCTCTCAACCTTGACTGGAAAGGTATGGCTCTTTATATGTTTAAAAACAAACAATGCTCCTAAAGAACCCACATACCTGCATGGTTTTAACGCTGCTCTTTTAGCGTGTGAAGATTATATAGTTTTAAAAAATGAAAATGGAGGAGTTTCATTTAAATATTCGCCAGTGTATACTAGGAGAGTGGATAAGCCCCACCAAAGCCATCAGTTTAGTCTGAACTTAAGAAAGAAAAACCTATTTGCCATCTTCAGTATCAGCAAAGCTTTAGGAGATTGGTTTTTCTGCAGTGCCTGAGAAGAATAATCTTGTGGGGGTGGTTGTCTGCAAACTACCTTTAAAAGATAGAAGCATTATTTATTTGCTGTATTGGTCTTTCACTGAAGTAAGTAGTGATGGGAATTCATACTGTCGAGACGTGTGAAATGTGCAGCCCAGGTTAGGAATGGAGGGTCCCGTTACAGGCAGTGACAAGAGGAGGAAATGGGAGAATGTAAATTGGGAATCTGCTTTTCTCCAGTCACTCTATGGAGATCACTGAGCCAGATGTCTGGGGTTAAAGCATCCGTGTCTCCTGCTCTGTCAGAACACCTTACTTTCCCCTTCTCCTTACACATATGTGATCTTTAAGGCATGTATGTAACTGTTAAATATAAAGGATGTAGGTATGACAGAATTGTACATGTCTCTATAGTATAACACTCTTTGCTTTAGAAGAAGACAAATTGTGTAGACTCTGTTTTGATCTCTTTTGCGTATATCTAGAATTCTGAAGGTCTAAATAATTTAAAGACCACTTTGTACTCAGCTTGAGACATTGAGGAGAATGTCATTGTCAGCTAATTGGTTAACAGAAATGTTAACTACATAGAATTCGCTGTTACATGCGTAAACATACGTAAATGGTGGTACAAATATTTAGTCAATATTTAATGCAATGAAAATTAAGTTATAGAGATTAATATATATAAGAATGGCATATTCTCTAGGTTTTAATGGATTTCTCTTTTTTTTTTTCTTTTTCCTTCCTGCCAGAATGTTTTGATCGTAGAAGTAAGTATTATGTTTCACCTTGAAGTTCTAATGTGTGACTAGTAGAAGAGTTCTAATAGAAGTTGTTCTTAAGACAGAAAACCTACAGTTTCTGGTTTCAAGGCTCCCAGCTTCTGATTCCAGGCCTGAATTTTGCAAATGGGGTCTGAATTTGAAATTATCTGTGTTTTGAATTCTCAGATTGCATTCAGCTGCCAAATTTAACAAGGAAGATATCCATGTGAAATTGTTAGCATTTGCTTTCCATTTTCTGGGATTCTGTCAATTTTAAAATGTCTTTTTTATTATTATTTTATGTTTATTTTAATTTTAAAAAGCAGCGTGAACAGAGTGATAATAAAAGCATATTATTGGTCTGAGTTTATAGCAGTAAGCTAGGAAATTAAACTGCAGGAGTAGAAAGAAGTTCCTAGTAGGAATATCCTAAAATTAAGTGAAAAACAGATATAAGCCAGTCCCTGTGTGTAATTTGTTGAGAAAATAGTAACATAGAGAATGCTAATTTTTAATGAGCATTTTGCAATTGTTAAATTCCTATTCCTCTGTCTTGTCATGGTTCTTTGGATGATACCAGGTACAGTACACCTCAGTTTGATTTCCTAGCAGCTGCCGGTTGCTTAATTCTTGCTTTCATACCTCTCTCTTGATGGACAGTGTTGCTTATGTTCAGTAAGTGTTGCTTTAACAAAGGATGTTCTTGAGTAAGGCTGCCAATTTCAGGATAGGGAAGCAGCAGCAGTAGACAGGAAAAATGGACATGCAATCTAATAATGTCTTAAGGCTCCAAATAATGGAAGTAGCTTGTTTGTAAGCAAAGAAACAGCTATGGCAACTGATTCAGCAGCCAAAGGGAAGGATGTTTCCTCTCATAAAATGTGGGGTTTATGTATGTTTGTTTTTTTTTTTAAATTTGAGAAGGTTATATTATTCCACAGGAAGCACATTCAGTTCCAAAACTCCTACCAAAATAGTATGTATACAGCAGTCATCTGTGTGACCAGTGGTGTCCTTTGAAGTATATTTTGCTTCAGATAGGCAGATGCGTTTAATTATGTATCTGCTCCATTTCAGATGAATGTATGTCTTTAAAGTCCCAGACAACTAACTAGGTTAGTTTTTCCTTTGTTCAGTGAGTCATCTATCCAGTGACTTGTCTTATATACTGTCAAATATGAACCCTTTTACCGATCGCAGTTTTAACTGTCAAACAGTAAAAATGCACATTTATTGTAGGTTTAATATCTTGTGCACCAGAGCACTAGGCTTTTCTATACAGCATCCCTTTAATGTGCAAAAAAGTCTGAACAAAATGGAGATTCATCTCCAATAAACAGATAATCATACAACACAATCAGGAATAGGTCCTATTTTTATTTTAGAGTATCAAAGTAGCTACTTCTGTTTATTTGCCAACTTTTATCTATATATCTGTATGTCTTTGACTTTACTTCCATTTATAACCATGATTAAAAACATGAAGTGTTAAAGATGGTATTGCTGACGGGTGCTCTGTTGAGTTTTTTGTTTGATTTTTATTTTAATTGGGAGTCATGGCAAAATAAGCTGAAACCAGGACATTGCTGCTTCTGTGTTACCTACCTCCTTTACTTCAAATAGACTTGATTTCAGGCCAGGGTAAGGACTGTCCTTCTAAAGATCATGTGATTATTTCAGTCCAAATGAGTCAATTTCTGATGCTTCAGTTGTAAGCCATATATTCTTTTTTCTGCTTATACAGTGTGTTTGAGTATAGACTTTAGAACTGCACCCAGCTATTCCCAGGGAGATTTCTTCAGCTGTTTCTTGGATATATATTGGCAATCTCTTCAGCTGCCCAGGGAAGTGGTTGAGTCACCATCCCTGTAGGTGTTCAAAAAACGCATACACATGGCACTCCAAGATGTAGTCTAGTGGGCATGGACGATGGGTGGACTCGATGATCTTCAAGGTCTTTTCCAACCTAAATGATTCTATGATATGTAATGTAAATTACACTCCTTTTTCTTTAATTGCAATAATGGGTTGTTCTCCCTATTTTTGCTTCCTACTTTTCTTTCTGTTATACACATCTGTCTCTGTAGCTGAGCTCAACAGCAAGACTAACATTTAACAAATTAAACAATGTTTGTCTAATAGCTGCAAGGAGCACAAGCCATAAAATATCCAAAAGGAGCCAAGAAGGTCATAGTTCCATAACAGCTTTCAAAGTCATAGTTATCTACAACAATTAAGAACTATATTGTTAATGTGCGTGATCACTTCACTGAGCATAGCTGTGTAAGCACAACATGGTGTTACATGTCACCTATATTTGATTATGAACAGTATTTTGGCATAAGTTCATGCTATTGCGGATGAGCAGTTTCTGTGGTAGAAACTTGAAAATGCTACTCGTGACATGTTTAATATTCTTTCTTACATGAGTTTTTTTATTTTCAGGATATAATTGATACTGGTAAAACAATGAAAACGTTGCTGTCTCTACTTAAGCAATACAATCCAAAGATGGTGAAAGTAGCCAGGTAAAATTTTAATGTTGATTATTTGTGCTTTATTTCACCTTAAGAATGACACGCAGTGTGGGGAGAAAAAAAAAAAGAAAAAAGTGTAGAATACATTTCCATATATGATGCGATCTGTTGGAGTTTAGTATTTGTTTAAACTCCAAAAGCACTTTTGCTTGTTATGAGAACATACATTTGCTAAGGCTGGTGGAAACACTGCTCTTTCCCATCTTATTGCTGCAAGAATTTTGGTGCTTCGGAAGGGGGATAACTTGTGCATGCCTGGTACATGCCTTGCCTTATCATATTATGGTAAGATTTGTGGGGTTTTACCACTGAAGTCCAAGTTAGGTTTAGAAGTATGTGGAAGAATTTAAATCTTTTGGGCTTAAAAAAAATACCCTCTCAAGTTGGTTGAGGTATTTTCAACACAAATTTAGTCAGAAGTGTTGACTTTTACTAGAGAAGGGGATAAAAAATAACAGTGGTTGTCACTTACATCTGTGTAGTATCTATCCAAACATATTTGTTTCTGCTTGCGCTATCTGCAACTTCAGTATACTGCAGTGGCGTACCTGTGCAATGGAGACCTTGTTTTAGTTCTTCTTTAATTATAAAATTAAGTTAGTTTGCACACTAACATTATTGTTTGTGTAGTGTGCATAGTGCAGCTGAGCTTTAGAGGTCATTCTGTGAGAGTCGCCCAGCCATATGCTCTTCCAGGCTTTTCTACTTAGTTACATCTTTAATCAATTAGTTTCAAAACATTTTATAATTAAATAACTTAAAACTAACAAGAAATGTTGAGGATAGTATTATGTTATTAACCAATAACATTCTTCCTACTTTTTAAATTGCATCTTTTGTGCTGCTATGCTATGGTTGTGTATTTTACAATAAAAGCAGAGTGATTGCTGGGGATTAGAGGTAAAGCAGAGCTGTGTGTAATATCTAATCAGTTGTGTTGCCATAACAATGTCAAAGCTGTTCTGAGATGTATGAGAACAGCTCTTCTTGCTGATAATCTGGAGGTGACCTGCTAAAGGTGAGGTTGTTGAGGATTTCTCCCTGGCCGGACTAAGTGTACCAAATTTTAAGTATTTGCCACTGAGTAGTGCCCTAACACTGCAGTATACATCATGAATATAACGTAGTATGAGCAAAGTCCAGTTGCCTATTGTTTAAACCTGTTGCAGTAATTTGCGTCTGCCAAAGATCTGAGCAGGTAAACATGATCATTCTAGGTAGCCTTAAGTGTAATGTTCTTAGTAACTTCACTTGCCTCTCTCCTCTTTCTTCTCTCTCTCTCTCTTTTTTAAAACTTCCTTTCTCTCTGACAATTACAATTATGCAGTTGTAACAGGGGGATGTGAATTAATGCTAATGTGATTTGGGTTTTCTTTGATTAAATTCTACACCAATTCTCAAAAATTAAGCCTTACAACTGCAAGTTTTAGAAACTGTCTAAAATTGAAACTGTGACTGACAAATGGATCCCTACCTTCAGGGGTGATCCAGGAGGGAAGGAGGTCTGTGCTTAATGCACAGAGTTATGCTGACCTCTGTCTTTACATTCAGCCACTGACCACCTTTTCTTTTCCTCCCAAAGTCTCTGTATGTCAAAGACAGACAAATGTCAGACCTGTGGGGTTGTCTTCTAAGAGGTAGAAGTGCTAAACTGAATAGTGAGCAAATCAAATTAAACTAGCATGGCATTTCTCTCTACTACAATACCCCCAACTCCGTATCTCCATGCTTTTTACACCTCTAACTATTAATTCTGGAAAAGTGGAGCTGCATTGTATCACCTGATAATCAGAACCAATTACATTTTCTTTATGAGGGTAATTAGTAGTGCCAGTGAAAAACAGTTGAGGACATGTTGCGCAAGTGCAACTGAGGTTGCGATTAAGCAGCTGAACTTTTGCTTCATAACACTAATGCTTTTGAAAAGAGCTCAGTTGGTCTGGCCAGATCCCAAGTTGTCACCTAATTACCTATAAGCTAAACTGTGCCTGAAGTTCCTAACACACATAAAACCCCATTAAGTCACTTTTCACAATGAAAATCCATCTCCTAGCCTCTTTCATGTAGACCTGTTAGTTATCCTTTAGGCTGTAAACCATTCATGATTCTAGGAAGTTTTGATTTTGTCATTATGATCAGCTGCACCTGCAGATAAAATAAAAGTTTGAAATATGTGTAGTTATGCTTTCAGTTATGCACATTTAGGCCAAATTCATCTTGTCTGTCATCAAAACAGCCTCATATATTTGTACCCAGTGCTTTCTCATGTTTCAGTTTTACTTTGGTTTTGTTTGACAGTTTGTTGGTAAAAAGAACTCCTCGAAGTGTGGGATATCGGCCAGACTGTAAGTGACTTTTTGACAACAGTTACTAATTTTTAAAAGCATGTAAATGTATTGTGTACCCTTTGGTCAAAGTCCAATGATGATCCAAATAAGTTTTCACTAATGGTTCTTGATAGATTTTGTTCTTATTTAGGGAATTTAAATATTTGGAATGTATTTTGACAGAATTAAATCTGGATTTGGTCTGATCCTTTTTTATTTTCTTTTTGTAACATGTTACTATATGAAAAGAAAACTTTGATGTTTTGGTCCAGGTTTCTCCCTTTTCATGTGCAAATTCTCCCAGCTTGCATGTAGTCAAATGCTTTAGTCAGCAGAATCTGCTGGATTCACCTTTAACAGTTTTGGTGATTCAGCTGCCTAAACCTAGCCACCTCATGCCGTTTGGATGTCCCCGGGAATGTAGGAGGACCACACAGGGTAGCAGGTCTGATAAAAGTTTACAGTAATAAGATGCCTAAATTGGCACAAAACCAGTTATGTCTAGGCATCTGAATTACTCCCTTCTTGTGTTCTCCTGTCTGTCCCAAGACCATGAAGAAAGGAATAGCATCCACAGCAGACAGTGGTACCAGAGTGACAGCTCCCCCTCCTTGGGAAGGCCTATGTGTTTTAACCTTGTTTCAGAGGCTAAATTCCTGTTAATCTGGACCGTGTACTTTCACTATGGAAGTGGAGTGAATTTAGCAGCAGAGTAGCATCCTCTTCCTCCTCCTTTCCAAGGTTGTACAATATTCTGGAACTGAAGTTTTTCAGTGCCTTAAAGCTTAATTGAGGCATTCCCCTCAGTCAAGGATGCCCCTCATTCCTAAGATCTTATTATAGGCTTAGCTGGGTTAATGGTCTGCCTTTTGAGCATCTTGCAGCAGATAACTTGTTTTGCCATCTGTCCACAGAGACAACCTGTTCAGTGCAGGACACGTGAGTTCTGAAAGAAGAGATAACAAGGTGGTAACAGCTGGGCCTCCATTTTACCCTCGTATTGTGAGGCCAAGTAGACGCTAAACATCACCTTAATTTTTCCAAAACTGCACACAGCCTTTTCTCTTAATTGTACAATTTATCTCCTTATTTTCCTTACAGACCCTCATTGTGGCCAGGGAGAGAAAAACCGTGCAGCTTTCCTGTGCTAAGAGTCTTTCATTTTAGCATGAGGGGAGAAGGCCATTTGGAAGTTTTTGTATTTTATATAGTTCAATATTTTTTTGGTCATTTTGTAGTGTGTGTGGACAGGTTGGACTGATACTACCTGACCACCTGTAAACTATCCTGCTAGAGCTGTTCAGACAATCTGTGGCATAGCTGATGCCCTCTTTTTAGGCAGCTCCTCTGGGAGAAAAAAAACACAACCAAACACACACACAAAAAAAAAACCATCTGTTGCTGAAACCTGCAAGTGACTCCATAAAGAACAGAGTGCTCATCACTGTTCTCTACACCACGGAATCAGCATCTAAGATGTGCTTTAGAAGTCAGAATATTCCTACATAGCAGGTCACTGCCTGCAAGTCACAAGAATGGAGTCCATCTAGGCAGTTACTCAAAGGCGAAGGATTGATTTCCCTGCAATAACTGTAGTTCTGATACATTATTCTGTGCTCGTTCTCCCAGCCCTTCACAGAAAGTCCTGTTGGACTTGCACATCCATAGTTTTGAAGGAGCTGACAACTGAACCTGCCTGTTCATTATGCCTTTGGGCACCCTTCCTGTGGCCCTACCTGAGGCGCAGGTCCAGCTCCCAGAGGTGCCACCTTTTAAATGATACTGTGAGGGTGACCTGTGCTGTGCTTACCAGTTCCACTGCTTCTGCACTGGCACGTCAAGCATCTAGGAAGTGCTGGGAAATGTTGGCTCTTCTTGTATGTATTTACAAAGCTGCAGGAAATTTTCAAGGAATTTTACATTCTGATAATAATACCCTGTCTGTAGATCTATGTGCTTCCTTTCGTTTCTTCCAGACTGCATGCTAGCACCATGCTGCTGTGTGGGAACCAATAAATGCATCTGTTTAATTTTGCTTTAGTTGATAAATCAACAAAGTAAGTTAAAATTTTAAAACAGCTCAAATGTTAATCTGAGAGTACTTGAGTGGAAGAATTAAAATGAGTTAGGATGCTTACATACCTAAACATTCCAGATTGCCTCTGTAAAAAGGTCTAGTTAACTCTAGGAAGTTCTTTTCTAACATACTGGTGACTTACGGTATTTTTCAGTTGTTGGATTTGAAGTGCCAGACAAATTTGTTGTGGGATACGCCCTAGATTACAATGAATACTTCAGAGATTTGAATGTAAGTAATTTTTCCCGTATGTTTTCATCCATTTAAGAGTAGGGAGGAGGAAGGAAGGGAAGTCTCCTCACATCACTGTCCCTCCTCAGTAAATCACGCCTCATGTGCAAATATGTTCTGTTGGTGATGCAACATGAGAGCAAACTCTAGAGCAGCAAGACAGCATTTTGGAGCTCTTACGAAACTAAAATTTACTTTGCTGCATGAAGAATGGAGGCTACACATCTCCTGTCAACTTTGAAACAATGTGAAGTTTCTTATCTTACCAGATGTCTACAACAAATAAGTGCATTTGTTTAGTTACGTAAGAGAAGAGAGACCTTGGAAGTTGAGGGGTTCACTTTTTATTCAAAGTCATTAATTCTCACCAGACCCAGCAGACATTGGGTGGGACAATTAGGGGGAGGAGAAAGAAGGCAATGTTGAGATTTTTAGACCAAAAAAGGCTTAAGTTGTTCTGCATAAACATTATCACAGGATTCTTTTGTACTGAAACATGTATAGCATGCTTGTATTTTTTTTGGAAGCACATTATTGAATACGGATGTAAACCATCGGTCTCTTGCATTACTTCTCTAACAGGAGCTTTTTATTTTATTTTGTTTCAGCATATCTGTGTGATCAGTGAGACGGGGAAGCAGAAGTACAAAGCGTGAAAGCATAGTTCAAGTGCTGTGACAACAGAGCTTTGAAATGTTTTGTTTACTGAGTCCTATCTTTCACAGGCTTCAACTCTGGTACACCAGCTAAAATTGTAGAATGCCCCAGCCCCATTGTCATATGCTTACTATAATTTATTGCATGTACAATATAAGAGCTCGTCTTGTTCATTTATATTTTAGAAATGTAAACAACTAGTGCAATTCTGCACTCCTTATTTTGATTTGCACTATGACTCTACCGACTATTGCTGCCCCTGGTTGGGTTGTGCTGTTTGTGAGCTCCAGAGTCTAACTCTTGCAGTGGTAAATTGCTTAAACCTCATCAACCCAGAACTGAATAGTTCAAGTACTGTAAATGTAAAACATTTTATGATAGGGAACTCTATTAGTAATATTTTTAAAATCTGTAATTTAAGTTTTATATTTTAATGCACAAATGTGATTGTGATTAATGGATAGTTGCACCTTTGGGTGTTATAAAGCATGAGGAGCAGCCAGTTACAGTATCTGTAATCTCCAAGGAGGTCATTCAAATCTCCTGGAGTTGCCTTATTGCTGTAAAGGAGGTCTGGGTGAAAAATGTTGTCTTTTTTTTTTTTTTTTTTTTTAAGGAGATAGAATGACAAAACAGAATGTTTAAGATCTAGTTTTAGTTGAGCTGCCTATTTCTGTTAGATTTTTTTCTTTAAAAATATCCATCAGTCAATGGAATTGCCTTTTAAATTTAAACAATTTTAATATATTTGTGAAAAAGTATTGTAATGTTTACTTTATAAGATCTACAAAACAAAGTACTTTAAATAAAGGCTGTCTCTTTAAAATAAGCCCCATACATCTATGCCACTCATTCTGTATGCTAAAGTGCTCTTGAAATTTTCTTCTCAGTAATATTTTTCACAAGTGTTTCTGACAGTGAAGGCAGACTCTACATTTGTTATTTTTGTAGAGCTTTTGGTTAACATCCTATCTACAAGAGAGACAATAATGTGCTGAGGGAAAACACTGGAACACTTGCATATTCTATAACCAAATTAGATTTCAGAGACAACGCTTTAAGTACTGTCCTTTGTTCTGTTTTGGCAAAAACAAAGAGTGGAGATGATACATTCATTAAATGTATACACGTGGGGGGGGAAAAAAACCCACAACCATTTTGTAACTAATCATTTGGGTTTGTTTCATTAACGCCTCTGTTCTTGTCGAGTTTAATTCTACAAATGGCAGCCCATCTCACACCTTGGCCTTGTGTTGTGCTTTTTGGTCCCTTAGCTTACACAGTTCTTCTACTTCTGCACATGGATTCTTCCACTGTATGCTTGGATTTAACACTGCTCAGTGCTTAATACATAACAAAGTTTTTGCCAGCCTGTTTTGAAATATTTTTCTGTGGTTTTGAAAATAAGTCATGTTTCTGTACTTTTCCAAGTACTGCGCATTGTTGTCCATCCATGGTGTGCTTAGTTACGACTGTAGTGGTTAGTAGCAGACCTAAAATATGAGTAATTCACACAATGTAATTTAGCTCCAATGACCACCATGTGTAGAAGATCTATTTGTAAATCAAAATTCTCATTAACAAATATGAGAACACTGGTTGTGATTATACTATACTTTTGCAATGTTATAGTTAATGTTCCAAAGAGCTTTTTTGGCAAATGCACTACAAAGACTGATTGTATTTCTTGATGTCCTATATAACATTAGTGTATATGCCTTTTCAAGAACCTGTACTGTCCCTGGGACAACTTCTTGCAAAAATATATGGTGCATCTCCAAGAAGAGGAAACACAAAAGCAACGTGGAAAAACACAAACTCCCTTGAGAATTACTACATCCACTCAACTTTTCATTACTTCTGGTTGAACTTAAGGTCTAATCTTAAAAAGTGGCATTTTCTTCAACCTTCTTAATAGTTCCTACTTCACAATGTGTTTTAAAATAAATTCATGGCATGTAGAAATTACACTAGCGAGGTGGCTTAAAAGTACCTATTTACACATGAAAACAATGAGAATTGATGATATTCAGTATCTTTAGGACTAAACCCTTAATTAGTCTATCCTGAAATGTTTTCCTGTCTTGGTTAAGGCAGTTACTCAAATGCTGTGATTTGGGAAAGGGAGGGGAGCTTAAGTTAGTCATAACAAGGGGTTTATCTTCCACACTGTAGCTGAAGTGGAGAAATTACTGGTCCGTTGGGGGTAGGGGTTGGAACTGCATGGACATGTGCACGTGGTGTAGTCACAGAAGAGGTTTGGGAAGATACTCTTGAGCTACGCTGATCCCAGGAGAGATGCTGCAGGGACCCAGGTCTGCCTTCTAACAAACCTTGTATGTGTCTGATGGGAAAGGTCACTATTTAAAAAAAAAAACATAACAAAACCTTACTCAATGTTCCCACATTTCAAATGCTGGGGAACAGGCACTTTTTTTTTTTGTACTTTCTTCACGTAGGCGCTTGTCGGATGAAGTTTATCACCCCAGAGGGATTCCTTGTTCAAAAGCTTTTGTTACTCTCTATGAAAACTGTTCAGAGAAAGTTATCCACTCTCTCGCCCTTGCTAGAACAGTTCTCACTGCGGCCTTTTACAGCGCCTGTGCACGGACTACAGGAAGATAAATTCTCACTTGAAAAAAGTTGAAAATGTAATTGTTGCTTTTTATTCAGTAATTTTGGTTAAAAGACTGGGGTTTTAGTCACACCTTTGCAAGTTAGATGCCAACTTCGTGCAACCCAGGCATATATTGTTAAAGCATTATGAAAGCACAGAGAAAAATCTTGTCTTTGAACAGTTATGTGGCATTTGAAATTCATTATAGTTCCACATTTTATGAATCACAAATGTATGCTGGAAAAATAATTTTGAATATTTATAGGCTTTGCTATACTGTCTCGCCCTGTGACGTCTGGCATTTCTGTACATTTTGATAATTCTCGCCTGCCGCAGACCACTGAAGCTGCCTGACTTTGTACCGCAAATGTGTAGCTCTGGTTTGGAGTGTTTATTCTTCTTGCTTTGAATTCACTCTGATCAGAATCTAAAGTGCTCTAGAAAGAGCTGGGAGATACAGTGAAAAGTCTTCACTTGAACTGAGCTGGCAGTTCACTTGGGGGATGAATCCTGTTTTGAAAATTGAGGCAAATGAGGATCTTTAAGTTGCCTTGTAATTGCAAATCCTGACATTAAATGTTGGTGGTGTTTCATTGCCTATTATGCTCTGAAAATCCTGTCACGCATGCACTAATCCAGCAGTGAGGATCTGACACTACTTAGAGGGAGCTGGTTACTCATGAGTCATTAAAGGACTGTTTCTGCTGTGTCTGACTGCCTTTAATTCCCATTCAGGTTGCACCTTGCAAGATCAGATCCCAACCTGATGCAAGTACCTTTATAAGCATATGAGATATCACAGCGGCCTTTTTTTTTTCTTCCTTCTTTCTGTAGTGTTTAAAGACTTAAAATTTATTTAGTTTCAGATGCAGTTTGATGACTGTTCTGATGGGGAAATTGCTTCCTAGCTCTGTAATGATAGATACCAGTACCCAGTAAGGTCACGGTCATTGCAGACACCCAGGTGAAGAGGGTAGGGCTAGAAAAGCACAGTGGTTCAGCATGATGTAGGAGCTGGTAGTGAGGATTTTCAGCCCTAGGGAAGCCACGAAAGGGATCATGCTAGCAACTGCCAAGTGATAAAATGCTGGTGTGAGGTGTGTGTTGGGGCTATGTTGGAATGGCTGCAAACATACTTCTGTGTACAGGCTTTCCTCCAGGCTGTTCTGCTCCAGCAAAACACCAACTGGTGAACTGAAACATCTCAGAAGGTGGAAATCCTTACAGAATGGGATAGGAGAGCCCTGCAACGGTGAGTAAATCAAGCTGCGGGTAGCTAGACCTGTTCCAGTAAGAGACATCTAACAAGTGATTATTGGTGGCATCTTTATTTCCCCCCCTCCTACTATAACCAGAAAGCAAACCAACCAGCTTGTGTCTAATGCATATCTCCAGGTGGTCTGTAGCAAATTGCTGTGTGTGTAAGCTACAAGTTTGGGCATTAGGTGTGGGGGTTCCCCCCAACATTTGTGTCCTCCTACGGGTAGCGATTCCCCACCTCTGTCCTTCACAAGTGTCGTCAGGAAAATACCCCAATAGAGAGTGTTTCTTATTCTATAAGGGACCAGCTGTTAAATAAGGAACCATCTATTTCCAGCTCCGGTCCCAGTTCTGGTAGGTAGGTTTCTTACAGCTGCGTAGCTTGTCTGTGCGCGATTTACAATCCTGAAATCTCAGGAGCACCAGTGGGAATGCTACAGAATTGCTTTTGGAAGAGACTTGGACAAAACCCCCTTAGTTCTCCCACAACTCACGGCAGCAAAGTAACCCTAGTTATTTCTCCTGTTCCTGCCACTGAAAGCACCATGACTCCCCATCGATTTTGCATGGCAGCGTGTGCCAGTGCCCCGCATGTTGTGTGGCGGCCACAGATGCTGGCGTGGGGCTGGGTTTGCTCCTCGAGCCCCGGCCTCGTGTCCGGTGGGAAGGCAGCCCTCCGCTGCCAGCATGGCCGGCGTGCAGCCCGCGAAGCAGCTGGGGCAGGGTTTGTCACCAGCACCATGGTGTTGGCTTAGCTGTCCTTCAGTTCGGAGAAGGATAAAATCCTTTTCCCTGGGAAAAGACTTTCTGGGTATTGACAAAACACGCTGCCTTTCCTGCGTGTGCTGGGTAAGCTGCGGGGCCCAGGCAGCGTCGCAGCAGCGATGCCGATGCAGATGCTGATGCTGATGCTTCACTTGCCTGTTTCCCATCTGAGGAGCTGGAATGTGATAAAGCCAGCCCTAAGGCAGGGAGGAGGCAGGTATGGGGGGGTTCACGTCTGCACTTTTAAATGTACTTTGCAGTGCCTTTATCAGATCTTTTCTCCTCAGTTTCCTTTCTTGCCATTTTTTTTCTCTTCCATTCACAAAATGCAAAGTACCCAATAGCAATCAGAGAATACCAAATACGAGGTGGAAATATCTTTTGTGGTGCAAACGCCTTACACTTACAATTAGAAAAACCATCTTATCCTTTCTAGTAAAGAATAACCACCACCACCATCCCTCTTGTCTTGCTGCATCTTCCACACCACCACGTTCCCCTCCCTGCCATCAGACCTTGCCTAGCACTTGATCACACTCAAATAATTTCTTTTTGGTATGAAGGGGAAGCTATTTTCTCTTGCAGAGCATATGGCATAAGAACTCACTCTGGACAGTTTATAAATGAATATATGCTCTACTTGAATCATATTTTGAGTAACCTTCCTGTTCCTTGAGCACCACACAAGAAGGAGGTTACATGAGAAATTGCTGAAAACAATGTCTTACACTTTGCTTCAGAAATGAAAAAGAGTTGAACTTGCATTTTCCTTCTATTTGGTGAGTTTGTTGCCAAGAACCACTGAGTCATCAGGGCGCCAGCGCCATCGTTTGCTCTGGTCATCGCACTCAGGCTTTAGCAAACCCTTTCTGGTGGAGCGGGTGAGCTGGCTGCTGCTTTGCCATGTGGCTGCTGCTTTGCCATGTGGCTGCTGCTTGCCACGTTTAATTTAACCCAAGGAGATTTTTGTCTTTCGTGCAGCTTTGCATCGGAGGTACTGGCGGCTTCCCACTACAGCCAGCCGCATAACTGGGCACACAGAGTCACCTTACTTAGCCAGAATTACCCTTGCTAACAGTGAGCGAGACATACAAAGTGTTTCTTCTCCTCCGTAGTGCAAAGAGCAAGACCTGAACTTACTAACATCTAGCTCGGGGAGTTACTGTCATGCAGGGCACTGCACAAACACCTACAAAAGCCCGTCCTGGCTCAGAGCACGCTGGATGTGAGCTGAGGAAAAGCAGATGAGGTGGGTGAGCAAGAAGCGCAAGGAAAGCAAGACAATGCTGGCTACCACAATGAGTGGCTAACCTTTGCCAAAAAATTCCTTTTGCATCAAAGGAGGTGAGCAGGAAACCGCTGAAGGTAGATAAGGTGGTGTTTGGGGTTGCTTTTTTTAGTGTTTACAGGAATCTGCAACACCTCATTTGGCTCCCACACCACTGCCTCTCTAATGGGGGCACCTGATAACTGTGAGTTGAGTAACTTAACCTCAGTCTTAGCACGTGGGAGGGTTTCGGGCTGGGTGAAATTAAAAAAAAAAGATTGGTGTAGAAGCCTGCGATTAATAAGCTTATCTAGTGTCTGTCTACTAAACCCAGCAGCCACGCAGCAGTTTAATGATGTGCTTGCCGCATGTACTTACCTACCACAGGGAACTGCCGCCTTCCAGCTCGATTATAAAATCACACCAAAAAACTACTGAGGAAGCTCGAAGACTTTTCCTCCACGGTGGTCACATACACCCTGATGCAGCAGGCTTCGCATTTAAACCAAAAAGGACATCTTCCTTTCTCCTTTACAAACAGAAAAGCTTGCTCAAGCTGCTTTGCATGTGCTGCTGCCCCTTCGCATGGCTGCCCCGGCAGTGCAGCGCTGGCGGCAGCACGGTGCGATAAGGGTCTTCGGGTGACTGAAGTCAGAACAGAGATGCTCTGCAAGGGCGTTTGTTGCTTCCCCCCCTCCGCCCCAAGGGGTTTGTGCTCAAACGCAGTAGTGAAGTCAACCTGCAAACACGTTGAAGGCAAGCTTACATTTAAGGACAAAAAATGACAGGAGCTTCCCCAGCTTCTCAGAGAGAAGCGCACAGCTGGATGTCTACCCCCTGGGCTTTCTGTACGAACAACTGGCAATACCCCGGAATACCTGGAAGGGAGCAGAGGCGCGCTCCCGAGGTGCGGGGAGCAGCCGCGGGGCGCAAACGCTTCCCCCCGGCACCGTGGGAGTGGGCTGCGGCAGATGCAAAGCCCCATCCCGCATCCCGCACCCCGCTGCGGCACATCCCGCACCCGGGCCGGGGGGCAGGCAGGGCCCGCTCCCACGGCTTGGTGCTGCCGGCCCCAGCAGCACAGCCACCTCCACGGGCGCGTTTTCCTACCGCCTCCCCCGGGAGGGGTTTTTTCCCATTGGCTTGATTTAGCCTCTCAACTTTATTCTTGCCTGCTGCTCCGAAAACTCCGCGGTGCTTTTACTCTCCTACTACCGTTGAGTCGTTTTGATCCTGGCAGGAGACTGTAGCCTGAAAGCACAGTTGTAGCAGGAGCCTTCTGTTTGTGAACGAGGTGGAAATCTCTTTTTAGCTGAGTAAAACCAACATGACCACAACAGAAAGGGCTAAAAAGAAGGAATAAACCTGCTTTTTAACTCTTACACTCCAACTAGAAATGCTAACAGAAAACTTTTCTAAAAAAATTTGATGTAAAATTAATAAAAGCATAGAAGTACAGAATTTATCACTTTACTGACCCATTGCCCTGTAAACCAACTTATTCATCAATTTGTTTCCCTGAGGAAAAGCAGTATTACACATGGCGATTAAGGGCTTGACTTGTAGAAAGTGGGAATAAACCATTTTATCGAGACAAGTGAAAGAATATCGATGTCTGATTTAAAATGGGTTGGTCATGTGTCCGAATATTGTGACTGTGACCTGACAGCGTGTAGAAGCTGCTCCTACCTACACGGACGCCTTTTGCACCTCCCCTGCACCAGAAGCAGTTGTGTGCTGGGTGGGGGGGGTCCCTTGTGCCCATCTCCTTGGTGGTACCGATGTTCATCGCCCAGACTAGGAGCCGCGATCAAGCTGTAAATCAGCAAGAGGCTATTCCCCCGCCACCCCCCTGCCCCACAAGTATTGACAATGATTTATTAATTCCTAAAAATAGTTGAACCTCCCCACCCACC
>JANZLQ010000040.1:15549311-15598958 GCA_026212715.1 Elanus axillaris
CTTGGACCCCCAAGACCCCCCTTGGACCCCCCCCCCCACCTGGGGGAAGTTTAACTCAAGGGACTTTCAGGGGACCCAGCTCCCATAGCGGTCTTCACTGCTTTTGTAAATCCCCATCCTGGTTTTCACTGGCAACATTCATTTTCCAAAAGAGAAATGTTGCTTTCTAATAAGGCAGCTTCCAGCGGGGATAGCCACTCTGTGCCGAGGCACTTGATCTCCCAGCTGCTTGCACTGTGTTCCGGGGGGGAGAGGAAATCATGGCACAGAGTGCGCAGGTCGACTATGCGCCAGTCATCCTATTAGCAGAGTTTTAACAAGAAAACGAGCATTGCTCCTGGGGATAAACATTGATTAGGTTTCTAGGTGGTTAGGGCACAACATATCTTTAAACATGCTTTTTACCCTGAACTACTCAGTATACTGAGTTGAACCTACTGTACAACAGAGTGTTTTCCATGCTGAGGAGGAGGATGAAGAAGCGTTGCTCATAACCTAACATCAGTGCTGGCAGAGCTCATGGGGAAGCACTTTGCATCTTCCCTTCTTCCAGACCCTTCTGTCTCACGGTGCCTCCAACTTGCAGGGAGGCTTCAGGGGTGAATCTGGAATTTAAAGCCACACAGGATCTGACTTTCTGTACAAAACTGTAGGCTTGCACCAGGAATTAATTCAGCAATGTGCAGTGCAGAAGCAATGGCCAAACAGGCTTCAAACTTTTTCATGTCCTAGGAACGAAGAGGAGATCTTGCACGTGTGGGAGGCCAAAACCTACATGCAGCAAGGAGAGTGATTGTACTACCCACTGCTTTACAAATGCAGTTAGAAGAGTGCCATTTGGGACAGAAGACCAGACACTTACCTGCCACATCTGGCCCAACTGCAGCAAAATCTAGCTTTATGCTTTCCACTGAAAGTGCAAACTGTAGCATTATTCGTAGAGAAAGAAGTAGTATATACATGCTTAACATCACTGCTGGACATCTGGCTTTTGAAAGATGCCCCAGCAGCCATTCGTGGGGCTGGCGATGCCTCCATGTCTTTGTACCTGTGACCTGCCTTGGCTTGTGTGTGAGGCTGCAGGCGGCCGGAGCTCTGCGTGCAGGGGAAGGATGCGAGGCAGCCTGGGGAAATGAAAGTACACCCCTGTCCTGCGCCGAGCAAGGGGCAGCCAGCGAGGCTTTGGGACCCCCAGGCACCAGGGCCAGCCACTGCAGAAATCCCCTGCGGGGACGGCTGTAGGTGCAAATGCGCTGGGAAAGGTGAGAGAGGAGAAAACGTGGGAGAGACGGAAGCGGCAGCAAAACCAGTCTAACCTAAGAGGCAAAATACTAAAACGAGACCACCCAGAATACATTTAATTAGTACTTTGCCTCAATTAGTGCTTCTCTCTGCTCTCAGTGCTCATCTTTCATTCATTTTCGTCTTTGTGAAATGTCAAGTCAAATGGGTGGGATAATGAGTTGCTCTCGTGGGGAATGGAAGAAGGGTGTGCGGGTGGCAAGGAGAGGGCATGGGCAGCAACTCCGGGCTGCCCTCAGGATGGGGCACAGGATCGGGCCCTGTGCCAGCCCCACAGCCAGTCCTGCTGGGACGAGGTCTGCGTTCAGATGGTGCTGGTGGGGGGAACATAACCAGGTGTGATGGGATGGAGCAGAGCTGCCTGCAGAAATGCCCCCATGCATCTAAGAGCTGCGTACGGCAGAGTCGCCATCCACCTCGTGAGCTGCACAAATTAAAAGGCGTGTACAGTGTCTGAGTTCACCCAACATTATTTATTTCAGTGGATGCTGAAAACAGTGAGAAATAATTAGTGTCTTTTAATGGAGGGGGCAGGGAAATCTCTGCTTGGAGAAGGAAAATCAAACTCTTCAAAAACAAGGCCATGCTCCCATCAGCTGCGGGATTGCTGCCATGATGGTTTGCAGAAGGGAGCTCTCTGTGCTTCCAGGCTGGTTTGCCGGCCGGGCAGGCAGTGGGCATGGCACAGAAGTGGGAGTCTCATGGGTCGGCTCCCGGTTGCAGCCCGGGAGGGTGGCAGGGAGATCCCACGGCCACGTGGCAGGCATCGCCTTCCAGGCAGGCAGCTGCCGACACACCTTCCCCGTCTGCCCGGTTGGGAACGGTGCAGCTTGGCACCTTGCCCCGGCTGGACCCTGCTCCGTGGGGATGCACGGAGCAGCCCCAGCGTGCCGCTTTGCCGCAGAGGCGAGTGCTCCTCACACCCTCCTGCAGCACAAACGCCTGGCCCCGGGCAGGGGCAACTGTGTTAGGGCTGCTCCTCCTGCAAGCGTGGCTCCTTCCCACACCCGCTGAATTTCTCCTGCCTTCATGTCACCCAACCTGTGACCGCCTTGCGTGGCCAGCTTCCCAGGCTATTTGCTTCCCAGATAGCTTCATACCCTCTGCAAACCACACGTCCCCAGGGCGGCCAGCTCCTCACCCAGGGTTAGCTCAGCCCTTCCCGGCAAACCCATCACCTGGGCAAACACATGCATTGCATGGTCCTGAGCATTCCGGCTTTATGGGAGCATGCCGATAAGGTGGGAGATATGGAAACCCGCGGAGAAGCAGGGCTGTGTAACCCATGGAGTGAAGCCAAGGAGGTGACCTCCTTTTTGTCTTCCAGTCTGATATGTGATTTGGGAGAGGTGATGATGAGATGGTCTATTGGAGCCGCTGCCTTTTAGTTTAGTCTTTTGCACTGACTACATCTAATAAAATATTTTAATTAAAAAAAAAAAAAAGATTTCTGAATCTTGCTCCTGGGAACAGGATCTACATTTCTGTACTTACAGGAAAGAAATCCAATTCGTTTGAAAGAAAGAGAAATTTCAGCCTCTTGGGGAAAATACCTAACTGTAAAGAGGCAGAAGAAAAAGCCCAAATCAGTTTCATGATGTCAGTAAATGATACCACGAATTGGGAAATCCATGAGTTTCACTGAAACCAGTCACGGCTTCCACCTCCCCCTGCCTCTCATCTGCTTCAAAACACGTTGTTCAGGCTCAGGGCTGGAGGAGTGCAGAGGTAGCTAAATATTTCCACATATGGCTTGGGGAAGATTTGGAAAAATAATTTCGCTGCAGAATTAACAACAGAAATGGAGTTTCTTTGTGTCTCTCGGTGTACGGCAATATACTGTAGTGTTTCTCCTCAAGCGCATGTGTGCCAGGGCTGCCTGGCCTGGCACTACCGACTCACCGACTCCTCAGAGAGGAAGGTTTGCTGCCTCCCTGAGAGATAACAGGGCTATTCTCAACCATGGAAAAACTTTCACTGTTTCATTTTATCAGCCTCTGGTTGGGAAGGTTTCACCATCTGAGCCCTGGCTCTTCTACACTTTCACTTACTTCAACTTTGCGGTTTCATGCACTGAAAGGATATCAGCTGTCAATGATACCAAGGGAAGTTAACATGGGAGACAGCTACATGTGTTTAACCATTTGTTTGCATCCACAGAAATGCTCCCAGAAAGCAGAGGGATCAGTTTTGAAAGATGAGGGATTTCTCTCTGGAAAATATTTTGCCTAATGAGTTGTACAAAGTGAAAGGGTTGGTGATGACGCTTCTCCCAGAGAATGCTCCATGGTGCGGGTCACCGCCGGTGCCTGTCCAGCCTGCTATG
Organism: Elanus axillaris; assembly: GCA_026212715.1. Lineage (NCBI taxonomy): Eukaryota > Metazoa > Chordata > Aves > Accipitriformes > Accipitridae > Elanus > Elanus axillaris. The sequence goes on from JANZLQ010000040.1 coordinate 15,552,940, forward strand.
GCTCTGCAGCGGTCGGTCAGATGTGGAATTTCACCTCCTCACAGGCAAGGACCAATCTGCAAAATGCAGAAGCAGCTGGTTTCTTTCAGCGGCACTGCTCGGGGATCACGGGTGGGTGCCCGCACTGACGGGTGCCTGTCCCCTGCCAGTGCTGCCAAGGCAGAGCAGGGCACCTAAGAGGGGCTGGGGGTTAGGTGGGAATAGCCCGTGATGCGCAGAAACCAACTGCGAGCTCTGCAGGAGAAGAAATGGCCGTGGGGCATCACCCAGCACTTGCAGCTGGTGTTGGCAGAAGTACGGGCAGCTCCCCCCAAAGAGGGCTTCAACAGGGTGCCCCATAGCGCGGTGGGTGCCTTGGGGCTGGGGAAAAGCAACAGCTCACGGTGCTGGTTACCTCTGGGGACCAGCCGTGTCGGTGGAAGGCATCGGCGCCTACCGAAACTTCTGGACAGGTTTTGTTTTCTCTAGCAGTTGCAGTTTACAAACTTGAGCCAGCGCTCACCCCTCCTCTCTGCCGCCTCTGCCGTCCCCCCGGGGAGGGCGGCGGGCAGGGAGCCACCACGCTCAGGAAGAGGCTTTGTTGCAGGGCTCAGCCATTGAATTCAGCGACTTTCTGAGAACCCCACACTTGTTTTAAAGATTTATTGTTCGCTCTGGAAAGCAACTCTGAAACACCGAGTCTGCACACCCCGAACACCAGTGCGCACCGTCGGGAGCGACCGGGCTGCTCGTTGTCCCCAGCAAAGGCTGGACGTGGACCCTGCATGGAGCCACCCAGATTTTGGGGTGGTGGTGGCAGAGGCTGGGGTGCAGCATGTGCTTGGCACAGCCTCCGCGGTCTGCAATGCACAGTGGGTCACTGTGGCTTCCTGGGGTGCCGTGGCAGTGCTGGGGAGCAGGAGGAGGCTGTGTGGAAAGGATAACAGCATTCTTTGTTGTTGTTGTTGAATTTACATCCTCTTCCTTCTCCCCAGCCTTGAAGCTCCCCGTCATGCTGGGCTGCTCCTGGGGCACAGCGAGGGTTTCAGCTCGCTTGGGGCAGGTATTTTACCTCCTTCGCTAAGCAGCAGCTCCTCTCCAAGTCCTGGGAACATCAGGAGCACAACCAAACCATGGCAGTGAGTGGGGCAGCTGGACATCGCTGCATGGACGGGGATGGGGACGGGGACACGGGGCTTTGAGCTGGGAGGGCTGGCTGCGCGGCAGCCTCCTGCGCCAGGTCACCCTCTGAGATGTCTGGCTGAGACGAGGCAGCTTGAGCCATAACCAGGGTTTTATAGGGCCTCAGAGAAGGTGTCTTGGCAGCTGTCATTTACGCCGTGCAGAGTGCAGCTCCCCCACCTCCGTCCCTAGTTGGCAATAACTGCTAGAAAGCAGCCTTGAAACAACAACCAGCTTTCTAATAAAGCTGGCAAGTATTGCCAAGACAGAAAACGCAGGAGAACCTCATGCAATCATGGAGCATAGTCTGCAAACCAGACCTTGCACTGCAATGTCCTAGCCTGATTTGGTGCTTCCCTGTCCCTTTTGGCAGGACAGTAGCTGGCAGCCACTGAGCCGAGCTGCAGCCTTTGCTCCGTGCTAATATCCTCCTTCTCCGCTGGTGGCACGTTGGTGGCCAGCTGTACCCGTGCAATGCAAGAGCGAGGCAGGTCACCTCTGACAGTAGTGGCATGTTGCACAGGTTACACAAAAAGCGCAGGCGCTGGTGCAAAAAGCTGCACAGTGTGTTTGTAAAAAACGGCTTGACAAATCCACAGTGTCCTGTCTGTGCCTGCGTGTGACTTAATCTAATAAAGCGATCCCTGCAGTACTACTCCAGTTTGCCTAATCCCCATCACAGCCATGTGTTGCAGTATCGCTCCCAACAGCGTTTTTTTAAAACTTTTATGCTGGGAAAGGTTTTCGTGTTCTTTCCGAGGATGCGTGCGTGGATCCTCTCTCCATCCTGCGATGCCCTGCTTGCTGCAATCCCAGCAGCACCCCTCTGCCCGGCTGGCACCGGCGACCTTTCCTGCACTGCAGGCTCGCTCGGAGATGTGCTTTTGGGGTGTTGCTGGCCCCGGAGAACCGGGGTGGCTGAAGAGCCGTGCGGCGCCGGTGCGGTGCCGGTGCGGTGCCGGTGCGGTGCCGGGCTGAGGACCAGCAGAGGGAGCACAAGAGTGCAAAAATCCCACCTGGGAGCTCGGGGGCTGAGGGCTCCGGCCGCACTGGTGTGCGCTGGTCCCGTGTGGGCCCCACGGTTGGTTGCTCTGGCCTTTGGGAGAGACACCGGCCGCCCCATCCCAGAGCCGGGAGGCTCCCCAGGGTCAGCGGGCACCGGTGGCACCCACAGGGAAAGCACGGAGCGGCACAGGCACCCTCCATCGCTCGGGGTCTCCATCAGCAGCCTCCTCGGGGTCTCCATCAGCAGCCTCCCCGAGCCACATATCTGCTGGAGGCAGCGGAGATAACAGGCTTCTGTGCAAGCACTCCGCAGCTCTCCGAAAGGCACGGCACGGCCGCAGCTCTGCAGCCAAGTTGCAGCCTCATCAGGTTGCATTTCAGTTCAGATTTTCTGTCCCCCAAGGTTGAGTCCTTCTCCTCCGAGCGCTGCCGGAGTGAGCAAATCCCTCCAGCCCCTCGCTGCCGCTGGGGCGAGGGGCCAAGACAGCGGGTACGTGCCACAGCCCAAAGTGCCAGGCTGCCCTGCGGGCCGGGCAAAGATTTCAGGACCTCCAAGCCCGATTGCTTTTAGAGTTGACTGTGAAAAAGACACCATGGCAAAGTCCAGGAGGTTGTTTTTGATGGAAAACTATACTTGAATGAAAACAGAGCAGCCATCCAACTGTAGCCAAAGGACCCGGTGATATCCCTGCTGTGGCTTGGCGCTGCCTTTCTTGCTGCAACGCTTTTTCTTCCAGAGCCAAAGATACCACGAGCTCCGGTTTACACCAGGTTATTCACATGGGGGGTATCTACTCGCACGTTTAGAGTCCGCAGCCTGCCTGTCTTTGTCAGATAACTCTCCGGCTGCATTTGCAATGCGATGCCTGTGTTGGGATCTCCTTCAGCACCCTGTGCCTGGCAGCGGCAGCACGGCAGGTCCCTGCACCAAACAAGCTCTACCCGGGCTAGGCAATTAAAACAGGCTATCGCAGGGGCTCACAAAGTAAAAAGACAAATAATTTCCAGCCTCTCACTGGTGGTGGTATGGTTCCGAGGGCTGGTTTTGCTTGCTTTCTCAAGAAGAGAGTTCTCAAGAATTCCACCCAGGAGGAATTTGCTCCTCGCCTGTGCTAATATTAAAAACGTGCTGGATGGTTTAATTTTAGGCCCAGTTATCTTTCTCGCCGCAGAGTTTAACACAATTGCATGGCAGGATGTCTGCAGAGGTCAGATGGGAATAATAGAGGTGTTAGTCACTCCAGAAAAGGAATTAAATCGCGCCGGGGAGTTTGCACAGTTACTTCTGGTGCCGCCACAGGGAGAACTGCTGGGTCTTGTCTAGCAAAGCTTCAGCATTTATTTAGGAAAGCATAGCCAGCATTTTTTACATTTTCGGCTGCCTTTCGTAGCAGAGCAGTGAGTCCGTGTTGCAGCTGCCGTGGGGGACCATCCCGCTGGCGGCCAGGCGCCGAGGGAGGGTTATTGTCCCATTGTGCAGATGGGAAATGCGAGCGTGGAGATGCAGAGCTCTGCTCAGAGGCTCACGATGGCTGAGCTTGAGTCTCTGGGGGCCTCGGCCTAAGCCTTAACTACAAAACCACCTCTTGCAGTCCTCCATGTGCCGAACGACGGGTTTCAGAGCATCCCCCTCCCTGCTCGTGACCGTTCGCCAGCAGCTTTCCTGCGCTTGCTGTGGGATGTCCCTCCGGAAATCCTGCCACTCTCTCCACCTCAAGCAGCAGCATGGATGAAACTCCATGGGAAAAGCTTGAGCCCCAGCCAAATTTCCCAGAGACCAGCAGAGCCCCAGCAGCGCAGAGCCAGGCAGGGTCTGGCTTGCCCCAGCACTGATGCTCAGCTCCAAACTCCAGGGCCTGGTCCCTGGGGTGTGGGTGCAGGTGCCACCTCGCATGAGGTCCATGAAGTAAGAGTGACCTGAGGACCTTCTTGGTCCCGAGGACCTCCTTGGCTTAAAGCACAAGCCGCAGAGCAAAGTGTGCATCTGCCTGAAGCTGCTACGGAGGAAAGGGACTGCACTAATGCTGACGGGGGGGAATGGCAGTTTTGGAAATGTGTGAGTCATGCTTTGGTCTGACATTCAAGATAAAAAGGCTGAGATGTGCAGGCTGTGATGATTTCCTCAGTGGCTCCTCGGCGGGTGAGAGGGCTCTGGTGGGTGCATCCTTGTGGGGCTTGGCCCCGCCACCCCGGGGCATCCAGACACACAAGATCAATTGTGGCTTTCTTGCCGTTGGGCAACTAAGGGGGTCTGAATATTGTTGTGGATTTCAATAGAAAATGCTTTCAGATTGAAATGACCTTGATTACAGCTGGTTGTATAATTTGTTGTGAATAAGGTTCTGTGCAAAGTTTGGCATTTTCATTTTCATTGCATAATAATTAGTGATTACATTTTTCCAGTATTTATCCTGTGCTAATCTTGATATGAGCCTGAAATGCCAGCAGCGCGATGACAAGAGCTAGCAACCACACCAACCGGGGCGTTATTTGTTTTCTATAGGCCAGGAACATCAAGCAACTCAGAATTGCTTCTCTTGGAAACATACAACTCATTGATGCCCATTTGGCTATTTTGAATTTTATTAAGGGCTCTGCAAGTCCCCCTCAGGAGACAGATGCAAATGGGAAGATGTGTTTGTCGGGCCTGTGCACACTGTGAACAAAAACTTTCTGCAAACGTGTATTCCCGTGTAAACCAATTTATTCCCACAGTGTTCCTTTCCATCGTTACGGGATTATGGTTTTAGTAATGAAAATGAGGATGAATAGTCCTTGGTATTTACACTGACGATTTACAGGACCAGAACTTCTTGCCTTCTATGCAATTCCAGGCAAAAATATGTCAACAGAATTATTTAGCAAAATAATAATAAAAATCAGTGACTATTCATAGAAATGCAATTTAGATTCAATGCATCTTTTTGCACATGATACAGATCTAAGGACACACATGGAATTGCACTGATTAAACTACAGATGCAATGTTTAAAGTGGGAAGAAACCTATATGAGCACCAGTATGTCTTACTCTAAGCTAGAATATGTCCAATTTAAATTGTTTGGGAGTGGGTTTTAAGTAAGCCACAAAAAAAAAGTCTGCTTTAAACCACCGTGATCATGTCTGTACAGGAAGTTGCATTACTGTCTTTAAGCCGATGCAAATGTGCATGCAGACAAACCCTGCGTGGCGTGTCCTTGTGGAGGGTCACATTTCAAACTCACAGCACGCTCTACCTTTTGTGCTGACTGCAAACCAGGTCAGCACGAAGAGCTAGGGCAGAAGCTTGAAAAAATGGGAGATCACTAAGATTTGTCTGTGGTGATCAATGGATCGGGGACAAAAATGTTGCATTAAGTCCTCAGCTGCAGTGAATTAATCACCTGGTGTTTGTTTGCTGTTCTGCTTCCTGCACTGGTCGCCCTGAACGGTAACATTCACAGGAGCTTTACAGCATTTATAGAAACTTTATATATGTGTATACCATTTATAGGAATTTTATTTTTTAGGTGAAATGTGATTTGTTTGAAGGATAACTATGAATTGCAGTCAACAACACCAATGGCTTCAAATCCTTGCTTTGACTGTCATCACAGTAGGTTGGCTGACATGGAGATGAGCGTGTTGGTCGCTGTATGTGCTCAGGCTCTTGTAAAGGACCAACAAGGCTCCGGGGTCTGCTGATGCTCTGAACCCAGCAACGCAAAGGGACAGCTCCAAGTATCCACGTGAATCAGGTGGGAAAGATGTTGCCGGAGCATCTCCAACAGGGCATCTCCAATGGGGCATCTCCAAGGAGCTGCACTGGGAGATGGGCTTGTGCCTTCCCGGCACAAGCAGATACAAACACAGAACTGGAAGGTGGATTTGCCAACAGCAGAGCCCTAGAAGTAGGGCTTGTCCCATACAGGAGTGGGAGATGAGACCCCTCCGGCTTCTCCAGCCTGGACCCAGGGGAGTCCAGCCAGCTCAGCTGTAAACATTATTGTATGTTTATAAACAAGAGCAGGCGGGAGGGATGACATGGCTCTGTTTACCCCAGTGGCATGTAAAAGTAAACACCCTGGATGAGTTGATCATTAACTTGCCCCCCCTGCTTCGCTTTCGTGCCTCCTTGTATGAATAGGAACATTCCCCCTCGACTCCTTTGCTCCGTCTGTTTTTATTTGCTCTATCTCCACAGGGCTGATTTAATAGCCCTCCTTGAACTCGGAGAAGGCTATCGTTTGCTTGCAGATCAAAACAGTGCTGGCTGCCTTACATCTGCAAGCCCCCCAAATTCTGATACATGATTGAGATAAAAATCCTCCTCTCAGTTTCAGAAAACAAGCAACGAAACTTTGCGTGGTTCGGGACAGTCCCATGAAAACCGAGATTTTACTGAGAGCTTGGGAGCAAGCCAATTTGATGCATTAATCTCAAGAAATAAATCACATACATAAGAGATAAGCACATGTTTCCCCCCAAGCAAATAGAGGCCACTTGGCTGTGAAAGGCACGTCCTTCTCAAATAATGAGTGGGAGACGCTAATTCCATGTTTGCAGTCGGTGTTTCTTTAGGGGCTTGCAGGCTGTGAGTAGAGGAGTAGCTGAGCGTTATCAGCCATCTATTGAAAGGCTGTACGTCTTGCACAGCTCACATAGCTAGCAGAAAAGTCAGTGTAGACTGTTTTCCCACCCACACACTTTCACAAGGAGTCAACGGCGCCACTACTGCACAGATCTTGTAAAGGGTCAAGGATTTATTTTTCTTGAGTGAACAACAAACTTCTTTTTCCACCAGCAATAATATTTTGTGACAGCGAGGCACCATCCCTAGGAAACAGTAGTCCCTGATACAAAGGATGCCAAAACTGCAGGCACACCACTGGGCGAGTGCCCGACCTTTGGCAGTGTGCAGAAACCCATCCTTTGCACCGGGTAAGATTTCCAAGACAGGTGCTGGAAAGGTAGGAAACACCTGGATTGCTGCTTGTGCAATCTTAATTCACCTCCTTTGTATTTCATTGCATTAGCCTCGGTAATGAGGGCTTTGCAGGCAGCTTCAGGGATGCTGCTTGGGGTGTCAGGAGAGACAGACTGACAGGGCTGGTCCAACACCGGGCACCGGTGGGGCAGGAGGGGTCCCAGGTGGAGACTAACACGGAGCAGAGACCGAGGCTGTCCAGATGGGAGATTAGGTAAACAGTCTGTGTTACTTTGCATCCACCTTGATCTTTATTTTCCCTTTGGGCAGCAAAAAGCCAGGGGATTCTGTATGGAGAAGCCGCATGGGTGAGGTCCGGTGCAGACTTCAGCCGTAAACCCGAGCGCCGTAACTTGACATAAGCAACTGCAGCAGCAAACTCTGGTTAATCTGGAGTTTAGCTTTTGGGGCTCGGAAAGGAGTTTTATGAAAACCCAAACCAGCCAAATCAGGGTGAGTTATAGATACTCCTGAACAAGAACGCACAAACTTGGTAGCCTGACTCTTTGCTAAAATTAAGTGCCCTGAGATGAGCTCCTCTCATCAGCACTTTCCTAAACTTGTCTCTTCTTGATTTTTTCTCCCTGCAGCATCCGCAGAGCCAAGCAACACTGCAGCTCCCCAGGGCCACCCGTCCCTGCCTCTGTCCCGGGCAACCCCATTTCTGCAGTGTCCCTGAGGCAGCCCGTGCTGTGCTCCTTGGCCCCGGAATTTTGCCTCTCCATCCCCGCAGCCCTGTCGCAGCGTCTCACTTATTCTGGGCCATATTGGCAGCTGGCTTAATTCTGGCAGAACTACCAAACCACATTTCATGAAGATTGATCACAGAAGCCATTGTTGTCCCCTGTAAAGCCATTTATTTGTTGGTTAATCCCCAGGGTCTCTCCAGAGGGAGAGGAGGAAAGTGGACAATAACGGGAGCAAAGGGACCCTGCTTGGCACAGGCTTTCTCAGGGATGCAAAACCCCCGGCTAACCACAGCGTGCTTCCACCCAGACACTGGGCTATTTTTAGTGTAACATTTCGGCTGGGTTGCTGTTCCCTCTGCTCGGAGGCCAAATGTGCTCTCAGGAACTGACTAAGCATTGCCATTGTGAGTGGTCCGAGGCGAGCGGGTGGCACGGCTCTTCCACACATGCTGGGCATCCGTAAGGATGCAAAATCAGGGCAGGCGGCAGATCCAACAGCCTTACCTACAAAGGGCTCTTCAAGGCATCCGCTGGTGGGCTCTGGGCTGATAACTCAATTAAGGTACCAGGATGAGCATCTGCTGCCCTTTCTCTGTTCAGGCTCCATTGAGCTACTAGCACTGTGTGCAGCTCCCGAGCTGCGAGTCCCTTGTACCAGACCTGCAGAGATGTGTGCAGGGATGCTGGAGGCCTGTGAACGACACGGAGGTCGGTTGCTCTCAGATGCATCTCCTCGTGCTGTCAGCTCATGTCACACCGGCGTCGTGGCAGCTCTGCCATTGCAAAGGGTATATAAGGGAAAAACAGGGGTTTAAAAAGTGACGCACCATCACTCTGCATCAATTCTTTTCATGGTCTTCCCCCTGTGTACAGGCAGGGAAGTGCAGAAAAATGCTTTGACCTCCTGCTCAGCAGAGCAGTCCCAACCCCAAAACCAGCTCCACATTCACCTCCCAGCCAGCCCAGTCCCTCGCCTGGCTGCAGGAGCCAGCGCCTCCTCGGGGGCATTCCCGGTCAGCTGGAGCCATCTCCTCGGGACAACATCACTGCTGCTCGTGGGATCCCAGTGTGCAGGGACAGGAATTATTTGACTGCTGACCCTGGGACACAATCATGTTCTCATGTAACATACTCAGTCATGTAAACAGGAGAAGATGGAGAATAAATACTCTATTACAATGATTGTCAATGGAGACAGAGGTAATAACCATAGCAAATGGAGTCTCCTCTGGGGGAAGAGAAGGTTTCTGAGCAGAGCTGGGTTGCCTTCACATGCCAGGTGCTCACTGAGAGGTCTGGGCAGTGCTTTCTGCCGGGGCGCTGCCGGTGAGCTCTGCCGTGGGCGCTTGTGTGCCTGGCTGTCTGGGCACAGGGCGATAGTTCCTGCGCCTGCCCTGGGAACATTTTGAACAGGAGACTGAAAAGTAGCAAATAATGAATACCACACTCCAGTCTGAGTTCTTTGGATGAATAATCATTGGTGTTGAAATACACGAGACTGGGCTTCACTAGTACCCAGCGGTTGTCCAAATACAAACAATAAATAACAGGAACCACAGCAAATGCAACATGGGGAAGGGGAGTCCCGGCTTTGTTCTGCCTCCCCTTCTGTCACCAAGCAGGGGGACAGGGACTTGTCAGATCTCTCGGGGATGCTGTGGTCACCGTGTGTCCAGGCCACGCAAAGGACGTTCTGTGCCCAGATCCCCTTGCCGGTTCGCAGTCCCTCTCCCCGCGCCTGCCCCTTCTGCTGCTGGCTGGCTGCAAACCAGGGTGCGCTGGCTCCGAGAGCCTCCCAGCTGCACACAACTGCCTGGTCCGTGTCCAAGTGCCATGTCTAGGACTCAGCCAGAGCTTTTTCCATGAAGAAATTGACTTGGGAGCCCTTGGCCATGGCAAGATGGTTCATACTGCCTTCAACAACCTTTGGAAAGGGTTTGTAGCCAGCCAAGTCTTGAGCTGCCAGCTCCAACCAGAGAAGTGGGTTAGCAAAACAAAGACAGATGGCAGGGGTTTAACTTGAGCGCTTTTTCATTACCGCTATCGTGACGCAGCCGTTGGGAGCGTCTCTGCTGCCTTCGCTGTAACTGGAGGGCCGGGCTTCCTCTCACCCCCCCCTCGGTCGCACTCCGTGCCCTGCCTGGGGTCTGCAGGCAGCCCCTGCACCTTCCCTGCCACAACTGGGACCAGTCTCTCTATACACAGCCACACTGGGAGTAGTGGTGCAGGGGCTGCTGTGTTCAGAGAGGGAGGGAGGGCAGGGGATGCGATCTGCAGGGTAAGAGCCCTGTCTGAGAGCCACATCCCACTGGGGTGGGCAAGGAGATGGGCCAGACAGGGAGGGACACAGGGAGGTGATGGAGCTGGTGGGGATGGGGACACATCAGGCCAGGGCCCGGCACCCATGAACTGATCACGGTAGCAAATCTGCCATTTCCCAGACTCCTGGCATCAGCCCTGACTACCCAGGTTCATGGAAAGACTTTGCTGCTGGATCAAGCAGGGACCACCCCATTTCTCGTGGTGCACAGGTGTCCAGGCTGGTGTCTGGGTTTAGGGTGGGCAGCTAAAGGGTCCTGGGCCTCATCCAGCACCCACAGCACCCAGTCCCACATGCTGCAGGGGATAACTGCACTGGCCATCCTGCTGCCTGGCAAACCAGGAGGGATCGCAGCCCCTGGAGCTGCCCACCCGCCTGTCATGCCTGGCTGGGTCTCCTTATGTTCCTCATTCCTTGCAAGTCTGCAGGGGTAGATGTGTCACTTGTTCTTCAAACAACGGTGGTTCAGGCCAAAGTCTCCTCAGTCACACCTGGAGCGAGTCGGAAGCTATTTCAAATCCAAATTGTTGCTAAATAAAAGTGAGAGGGATGTATCAGCGACAACATGAGAGAGATTCATTCTTTGCATGGATGGAGAGAAAATACATCCCAGGCAATGTCTGGTTTCCTTCAGCAATTTAAATGGCTCCCTGGATGCGAGACGAGTATGTCCCCTTACCAGGGAGCACGGCACTGCACTTGCAGGGCTTCTCCCTCTTCCAAGCCAGGCTGCTGCAGAAATGCAGGCAGGCAAAAACGTCGGGGGTCAGGAGTCACCAGCACTTGTTTTTTAAATAGTTTGGCTATTTTAAATGCTGACAGTGTTTGTTTGTTAGGCCACAAGCTTTGCACAGACTCCCCCTCCCAATCCACCTGAAGCAGAGCAGCTGGCTGCCGGCACAGGCACAGGTCTGCCGAGGGACACAGGAGCCGTCCCTACCTGCCTCCTTGAGCAGCATCGTAGCAAAACCTCAGCCAGAGACTCCCTGAGCGCTGGCTGCTGGGTAGGAGCCTCAAGTTGCTGTTTTAGGTGGCTCTGGGTGACACTTGGCCGTGGTTTTTTCTTGCCTGTGGTTGAGTCGCTGGTTTGGGCTGGTTGCTGTTTCTCTAGGTGGCTGTGCTGAGTGATTTCAGCTTAGCCAGCAAACTTTTTGTTGAAACATCAGCTGTACTAAATTTGTACGAAGCAATTCTCATGCTGTCCAGATGCCACTGCTTCTAAAAATAGCCCAGTCTAGTCTGTTTTCCCAGCTTCTTGCCTTTTATCAGTAATACTTTTAATAGTCTTTGCAATATCTTAAGGAGTCGTTTGTCCATGTCAGGCCAGCAACTACTGGGAACAAGAGTCCTTCCCAGTTTCCCCATACTCCCATTCATGCCCTACACAAAAAAAAAGACCATGAAGTAGCTCTTTTTTGCATTGGAAAACAGAAGTTTTTGGTGCATACTCAGCAGGACCTGTGCTGCATCGGGTCACATCCAGGCTTTCCCTGCAGAGCATCCCAGCACACAAAAGTTGCTGTGGGTCCTTCCCTTGGTACTGGTGCGGCATCTGGAGTGGGATCAGGACATCCCTGAGGGTCCCCAGCATGGTGGGTTGTTGTCCAATGTGGCCAGGAGATGGAGAACCGTAGGATGAGTTGGGATGGGGTGGGGTGAGATGAAATGACATGAGATGGCATTGAGTGGGATGGTGTGGGATGGGACGGAATGGGTTGGGATGGGGAAGAAGTGGGCAGGATGGGGTGCCAGGTTAGCATCCAGGGGCAGTTCCCTCCTGCTGCCAGCTTGGTGGGAAGAGCTGCAGCATACACTTGTGCCTCAGTTTCCCTGTCTCTCAGTGGGTATGACTGTGCCGTTTGAGACCCTGGGAGCTTTGTGGCTGGAGGTCACCACATCAGCAGTGCTGTTATGAGTGCCAGAGGCAAATACTATCTGTGATGCTATCTTGCTTGCTAGTATTTTATTTCTTGAAAAATTTATGCCATTTCTGAAGCATTTCTGCAAACATAAGCAGCTTTTAAGACCTTGGCATCATTTAAGTATCCAGCGACGTTCTTGAACGTTGTGGCTTTTCCTGTGTTTATTTTTCCTCCTCCTGGACCTTTTGCTCAGCAGACAGGCTGGGGTTTTTTCTTTTGGTTCTGCCTGCCTGGAACAAGCATCCCAGGAGGTGCAGCACTGGCAGAGCCTGCACAGGGCTGTGTTGAACCCCCAGCAGTGGTTGCGGGGATGCCCGGGGGACCAGGAGGAGATGCATGTGCCAGAGGCGGCCAGCAGCCCTGTCTACCCCAGTGGCAGAAACAGAAATTTCCTCAATGGCAGGTTGATGGGACCCACAGCATCATCTCTGCCTTCTGGGGCAGGCCAGCAAGCAGGGACACCCCTCTGGGCCACCCTTTCCCAAGGCTGCTTTGTGCTTTAGGGTCTTGGTGTGCCCAGTAGCTGGGGTGAAATGACCCCGAGAAATCCCAGGGAGTTTGATTTACTCCCAGAACTTGCTTGCGTAACAATACAATGGGGGAGCCCTATTTTTGGTACAATGCATTGCTCCGTGTGCCAAGATGTGCTGATACTCCCCAGCTTGGGCAGGCACCGGCACAGGCGCGCCAGGGTCACGTACTGGCTGCCTGCTCTTGCCCTGCAGGTTCTGGGTGAAGATGGGTGCCTGGAGGGCTGGGGAGCACAGGGGGGTGTCCGGCCCCGGCAGGGACCAACGCTGCTGCTTGCAGGACTCCTTGCTGGGCTGTAAAACCTTGTGAGCAAAAGTAATCAGCATCCAAGGTACAGGGCATGTTACCAAGCCAGCTTTTGGGGAGATGGCTGAAAAGATCATTGAAAAACACCAAAATGTTCTTCAACAGCAAACCTGGGGAACTGGTGGGAAATACTGCTCAGTGGGTGGAGGGGCCTCGGTTGAGCTCTGCCTTGTAGGAAACCCCACTGTATCTGAAATACTCCACCTGGCAGCACCATCCGCACCTGGTTTAGCTGTTTGCTTGAGTCAAGTTCGAAGATTTTGGTGTGGAAAATTGCTTTGCAGTGCCCCAGCATCAGCCCTGCCAGGCTGTTTCCCACAGTGGCTGCTGGGCAAGCACCCCCCACCTCCACAGCAGCCATCCTGGGGCGAGCCTTGTTCCCAGAGATGCTGATGGAACTGGTGGGCTAATTGCTAAGACAGTTGCTAATAAGCACATCCAGCTGCAACCATCACCTTGGGGCTGGCCCGCACTGGCACAGCTCCTCTGAGGGTGGCCAGCTTCTTCTGGCCAGGGGATGGTCCTGCTGCCCATGGGCTGGAGCGTGGCCGGGTGACCCGGGGCTCTCCAGCAGCTCCAGCACAGGCACCCTCGGTGCTGGCAAAGGCCACACAAGTTATTTCTAGCCATCCCTGCAGTGGGGCAGGAGAGCTGGGAGATACCCCTTTACCTCCAGCTCAGCAGTCCTGCTTCTGATTACTGCTGACCTGAAAGAGCTGCTCCCTGCGGGGCAGCTCTGAGGGCTCGCTCTGCTCCAGAAAAATGGGGGGCAGCTGTCCTTGCAGCCCCCCTCACGCACGGGCCAAATAGGGAGCTGCTGGGAGCCTCCTGTGAGGCATCCCAGGAGGACGATGGGCCCCTTAGAAGAATTAGTGCAAGGGGAGAGCAGGAGCAGAGGCTTTCCTGCAACAAAACTGGCTGGCCCTGAGGTTGCATTCATGTTTCAAAGTGTGATGGACCAAACCAGGCACACCTGGAGAGGTGGTTTGGGAGACAAACTGTGCTGCTCCGATGGCATCGCTTTGGCTTTGCAGCTGTGCTGGGTTTGTACCTGACACCCTCTGGCAGCAAAGCTCTGCCTGTCCTCCTTGCAGGCGAGTCTTCGGGGCCGATGGACACCACCATGCACCCAGGCATCTGCTCATGCATGGGCTGACAGCGAGATGTGCCAGCTCTGCTCGTGCAGGCTGTGCCCAGGAAGGTTCGTGGGGCCTCAGCCAGGGCGTGCAGTCCTGTTTGCCCACCCGGGTCTCCTCTCTGGGAGCTGGCTCCCGTATGCTGCCCTTTATTCTGCTTCTTCTCAGCGGCTGCTGGGAGGACGCGGAACAAACAAACGCGGGAACAATGCTTTCCAGGAACCGCGCGCTTCCTCCGAGAGCCCCAAGGTCAGGGTTACAAGCACCGCAGAAACACCCTGCGGTCGATGTACTTCGAGCTGGAGCAGTGAGCATCCCACCGAGCTGTCCTGCCAGAGACTTTTTTAAAAATACAACAAAAAAAATGATTTGTGACTTGCCCCCTCATCCCCCCAAAAGACCATTTGAATTTCCAGCAGCCTGGGGGGGGTCCTGTGTGAGGACCAGAGCACGTGTGCTTTTGCATGCTGGTGTTTCAGGGAAGGCTCAGGAAGTGCTGATGAAGCATTCGGACTTCGTGTCTTACAAACCGGAGGGGAACATGTATGGCGAGAGGCTTGTTCCCATAGCTCCTCCAAAAAATCCTTGCCAGGGTGCATTTGCAGAGTGGGCTGCATATAAATTATCCATAAATAAGCTTAACATTAGTGAGCAGGTGGAACAGGGCAGGGTTCAGGAAATTATGCAAAGACAGTAGACAAAGAGCCAGGCTGCGATTGCTTTGTCTAGGGGAGCTGGGCTCACTTTTCTGCAGTCACAACGAGTTAGTGCAGGGCACAAAGGCGGGCAATTTCAGATTTGATTAAACTGTTTGACAGCATTCATATGTTAAATGATTATATGCTACTATCTGCTGCTACAGTATGCATATCTCAAGAGAATCATAAATGAATCTGTTGAGGCCAGAGTGTAGTGTAACAGGAGATGTAATTAATAAGCCAAACAAGTGGGAGAAAAAACCCAAATTTGTCGTGGTTTTTACCCAATGACCAGGCATGCCAAGTCAGGAAGAAATGAGTAACACGGATGAACACAGATGCACCTTCTGGTATTTGAAAGTCTAATCTGGATGCAAATATTTTAGGCAGGATTCTGTCTCCCATCTTCAAAACTTTAGACACACACGAGAGCTGCGTGGCATCCCCTGCGCCGGCAGATGCCTGTGGAGGCAGGTCAGGGCTGTTCAAAGGCATTCCCAGCGTAAGGATTATTTTGCCTTTATGCTTGCTGCCCATTCAGTCTTTTGTGAGATGCCACGAGGAACCAAATGACATTTGAAACAGGAGTGAGGATTAGAAACCCCCTGTGTCAGCCACACAATGTCCAGGCGGAGAAGCGGGGAGGATGCTGCGAGGCAGAGGCAGTGCACACCCCGCATCACCTTCTCCGCAGAAGGGGAGCGCAAGGACCTTGCACCCCAGGTGTGCTGCCTTCAGCCCTTGCCTTCCCTGACACATGAAAAGATGTCTCTGAAACAGGTGGCTTCCTGGCAAAGCTGCACAGCTTTGCTCAGCCGGCAGCTCTGGCCCACAGGAGAGGGGCAAAAGACCCTTTTGCCAGGTGAGAGGATGTTCAGGGATGGCTCCTGGCTGGGTGTCCTCCACATGGGGCTGCATGGCTGTGGACGCGTGTCCTGGGTCACACCAGGACCACATAAATGCCTTGGCCCACAGAGAGCTAATGCCAAATAGAGATGCCACAGAGACACCAAAATGCTGGTGCTGCTTCTGAAGACAATATCTGCAATGACTGCTTGTGTCTCCCCCCTCTCTGGGGGGAAAAATGTGGCTGGTCCCTGCTGGGGGCTGCGGTGTCACCCCAGGCTGTCTCGCAGATGGCGATGGTAGAGAAGCAAAGTGACGTGCTCCTCCACTGTGGCCTCATCCAGGTGCGGACAGACCCCCTCCCAGGCATCAAGCAGAGCAGCTTGCCTTGGCTCCGAATCAAAATCACCATACGAAATGCAGAATAAAAGGAGTTAGACAGAGAACAGGTTGCAAAAGCTGCCTCTATGCAAGTAGTTTAACAAGAAAAAAAATAGCTACAAGAGGGACGGAAGGAGGGACTGGTCCTGCTGGGTTATCGGGCTGGCCCTGTCTCCCAAAGGCCATCAGCAATAGCTGTGTTTCCTCCTCTGGGTCAGTGAGATGGGTGAATGAAGCTGTCCATCACAGGCATTTCTGCTGGGAACAGCTCCAGGACAGCGGAGCAGCGTTGGGCTTGCTGTTTTCCTATGGCCACCAACAAGACCAGCCAGCCCCGGTGCTGCCGAAACAGCCCTGGTGTTACCCGTGACAAGCCTGTCCTCACTCCCTGCCTGCTGCAGCCAGACACAGGGTGTGGAAACAGCCCAAACCAGCTTTTTTTCCAAGAGCACCTGCTGGGGAGCAGCTCCTGGGCTTGCATGCAGGCTCCAGCCCCGGGTCATCCCCATGTCACCCCGCATGACACCACAGTCCCTCCATGCTGGCATCTCTGGCTCCGCTGCCCCAGTCTCACAGGGCTCCTGTGCATGCCCGCTCGGTGCTGGGAATGGGGTAAAACACGATCCAGAGAAACCCAGCTGGCCAGAAAAGGCAATCATGCTTGCAGCAGTAAGGCATTAATCAAGATCTGCACTGATAAAGCAACTGGCAGCTCCGCCAGGGAGGGGTGAGCTTTGGTTTGGGGAGGTGATGACTTGCAGCAGGAGGTGAGTGAGCAGGCAGAAGGCTGCCGGGTCCTCTCAGGTGTCCCCCTCCCCGCACGGCCCTTCCTGATCAGCATTGGCATGGAGATGGGAACCGTCTCCCTTACATTCTTTTAGCCACAGCATAGGTCTTAGGCTGCGTTCACAAAGCACCCTCCAGCTGCACTGTAGGTCTGAGATTATGTGAAACAGCCATCTCTGCGGGCTTGGGATGCCTGAATGCCTGGTGTGCAGGTAAAATGTGGGTTACAGGGGGCTGCGGAGGAATTTCCCCAGCTCTCAGGACCCTGGAGCAGAGCTATGTGGCTGCCCCAGGAGCTACACCCCTACAGACACTGGAAATTAATTCACCAGTCTCATTAGGCTGATTGGTAGCTGTCAAGTTTAAGTTACTTGCAGAGGGATTCACCCAGGGCTGGCTTAGAAATGTGTCTGTGGCTGGATCCAAAGCAAGGTGCACAGCAAGGGGTCCTGCAATGTCACCCTGTCACCAGCCCTGCCCGGCTCCTGGCAGCACTTTGCAGCATCTTCAGGACAATATTCCCCCCCGCCCAAACCTTTTAATTCCCATTCCACTATTGCCAACTGTCTTCTCCCAAAGCATTTCCCCCTCCATCCAAAAGAACAAAAAAGAAACCAAAAAGCGCATAAAGATTTTTATCTGGAGACAGAGGGCCCTTGGAGAGCAGCCGCCCGCCTCGCGGCGGGGAGGGCAGGCTATGGAGGGAGCCACGGCCGGGCTGCCTGGCTCGGCACGGCGCTTGCCGGCACTCACGATGCACCAGATTGCAATGAAAGGTTTTATTGCCCAGTCATCTAGCCCCTATCAGTCAACTATTTGGCTGAAGGAGAGGCGTCCATTCAAAGCCAGTTTACAGCAGAGTCTTTATTTTTATTTTAAAAGCATCTGGAAATTAAAAATCCCCTTTGGCTCTCATCCACTTTGGAGAGAGAGCCAGGCCTGTCGTCTGGCCAAGCAGCCCTGCTCTAGCTGAGTTGGGTGGATCTAGTGCTGGGACGTTTTTCTAACTCAAGCAGACGCGGGCTGCTGGCTTTCTTCCAGCAGCTCCACAAACTTCCCACGCTGAGCATCAGTTTGGTCCTCATACCATACATGTGACACGGCGTGCACATCACTCGGAGCTGTTCGGGATGTGCCATGCCCTTCCCCGTGCTCTTCCCCAACCCAGGGATGTCTGTCAGATCGTGCTTTGGCCAGGGCAAAGAGCGACAGGCTAGTTGGTGCATGTAGGGTTCGCCCCAGGTGAATGGCACCAATGCAAAAAGTGGATTATTTGTTTCTATTCTGGGGCGGCTGCAGGTCTGAGAGATCTTGGTCACCCCCAACAACCTGTCCCCATGGGGAGGGCACATTGCTGCGGCCTCCTCAGCAGCATCGTAGGAGGTAACACTACCCAAGGCTGGCTGAACCTGGTGGGACAGGCGTGCTGAGTTTATAGCAGAGCTCTGGAAAGTTCTTCATAAGCAGTGCTTTGCCCCAAGATCCACAAGATTTCATTGAACTGCTTCCTTGGCAGGCTGGTAAACACCAGCTGGGTCATCCCTTGGGTCAAGGTGTGTTTTGGAAAAAGGAAAATAAAGATAAGTAAATACATGCCTGCGTGCAGTTATAGTTATATAGACCTGGTTTTTGTCCTGCAGAAAAAGTGCAGGCACTGGAAATCTCCAGCCTGCTCTGGCAGCTGGCACCTCTGGCTGTGCAGCCCCATGCGTACCTTCACCACATCTCTGCAGCAGGAGGGCAGGTTGCTCTGAAACAAGGCAGAGGGCAGAGCAATATCAATGATTTATCTGCTCTGTGCTACAGAAGAAAAAATGAGAAGCCCCTGCCCAACAGCTTGGGGTTGCCACTGCGGAGAATTGAACCTGCTGAGAGCATCAGCTGCAACCCAGGACAGACAGCATCTTTTATCCAAAAGAGTGGGTGAGATGAACAAACGCGTTCAGCCGGAGGAAGAAATGAGGATCTCCAGATACAGCTTTTGCCTATGTCCGGCTGCGTGCCTGGGACTGCCCTCCTCCCCCTTGGCGTGGGTACTGCCCGACCTGGGATGGCTGCAGCAGTGGTGTGTTACCCTCTATCTGCATCCGCGCCTGGAGGAAATGAGGATTATTGCTTGTGAGGGTCACCGGTGTTTTCTGGCAGGAGAGGAAGGCAATACCCCGTCATGATGTGGAGAGGCCATCAAACGGGCACTGATCCATCACCCCTCAGCCTACCCTTCCCAACCTGCCCTGTCCCACCAGCTCCTGCTTCCAGGCACAGTCCCCACCTCTGCTCCAGCATGCCAGTAGCCACCATGGATGGGCTTTCTCTTCTCCCTCCCAAAGTGCCGCTCTTAGCGAGAGCTAGTCCTTACCAGGAAAGACCAATTTCACCACTTGCACAGGCCGGTGAGGGCCAGGCACTGGGAGACACGAGCAGAGACTCTTCTCTAATCTTAGCTAAGCTCTTGCAAAGCCCTACTGCACATACATAAACTAGACTTTTTCAGAGGCTCATAAAACTGAAGCAACCGTGGTCAGATCCTTATGGCAATGGCAACACGCCCGTCTTTAGCACAAAGCCTATCTTCCCCCACTGGATTTCAAGTCCCTGTTTCAAAGTATGGAAGCATTAGATCTTTCCAAAGAAAGGATTTCCTGAATTATTCTAACACGGAAAAAACAATGTATTCTTCTCTGCCCTGGCTCTCACAGGCAGTTGAAGTACTTGGCTGAAATTTTCCCCAAAAAAAGAAAAAGGCCAGAGTCATGACATAAGAACAGGATCTTGCACTTAGAAGGGACAAGCACCCTCCAGAGCAGGCTGTGCTACCAACTCTGCCTCTAATAGTATCTGCCAACTTTGTGAGCATTGTACATTGTTTAAAGAATCTAATCAAGTTATATATGCCTTTTGAAGTCAGACAACTTTGATTTAACAATGGCTTCAGAGCTTTGAAAACCCTAATCTTTTCTAGTTTGTCTTCCATGATGGTTCTTTACCTGTCTCCCATCATTGAATAAATCATTATAAACATAAACCAGATGCCTAATGCTAACAATAACTTTAGAGAGCCCTGCTTCCCCTAAGATGTATGGGCAATGACTAACACACTTTTAGCCTCCAGACTTAATTTAAAGCATTCTGAATTTGTGCACTGGTGAGATGAAGGCTGCCCATGACAATAACTTTTACATTAAAAATAATCTCTCTCTTTAGCAGCAACAAAATCGAGATTGTCCTCGTTCAGCCCTGGTGTCTCAGGCTGCCATGGGCCCTCTGCAAGCCATGGGGTGCACTTAGATGAATTCATGCCTGAAGGCTTTGGAAAAGGAAGACCTTGCACCACCTTAAAGAAAATAAAATAAGGTGTCTGAATGTGTTTGAATGCATGGGAGCAGCAGCTTATGCAACTTGCAGTGAGCATGCAGCACCCAAGCATACTTCCTTGCAACAAAGTCAGCATTATTTTCAGCTGAGATGTGACAAGGGACAGTGCCGAATCTCCAGACACGATGGAAGAAGCAGCAAGCGGTTGAGTTGACCTCAGCCTCTGCTTCGCCAGCTGAGCTAAAGCACTTTGAAATCTGGAACTCACCTTGCCTGAAGACAGATCACTGATGTGTGGAGCAGTTCAGGGGGATGTGCTGGTGGAAGATAGAGTGTTTCTGATCCGGAGACCTCAGCCTGTGGAAAGCCTGTAGCTAACAGCTGCTCCAGAGCAGCTCTGTAGGGAATATATTGCTTAACAGAGGAACACACTTAAATGCATTACTAGTACAGCTAAATTAGTGTCTGGAGATTAAGCTCTGGCAAAGAAACAAAGTTTTGAAAGCTTCGTTCAATATTCTTTCACTTTCCTATGCCTGCATACACTGAGCCCACAGTTGGGTTAATCTAGCCATTTTATTTGCATATTTTTGTCATCCCTTATTTACA
Organism: Elanus axillaris; assembly: GCA_026212715.1. Lineage (NCBI taxonomy): Eukaryota > Metazoa > Chordata > Aves > Accipitriformes > Accipitridae > Elanus > Elanus axillaris. Next base: position 15,573,611 of record JANZLQ010000040.1, read on the forward strand.
AGGTTTGCTGTCTTATTCATTTGAAGCAATAACCAAAAAGTGGAGACAAGAAGAAAAGAGGGGAGGAAATCTTTGGATCTGCCAAAGTCAGGGAAATTCGTATTAGGTAAACTCTTCCATGCAGACGTGCTTTGCCCTTGTGACGTACCAGCACAGCATGGCACAGCGGGAAGTTCATTGCAGAATTTCCTGACACAGAATGAACTGAAAAGAGTCATTGCTAAAAATACACCAACAAGGAGGCTCACAGGGAGCTCGGGGGGGATTATTTCTCCTCCCTGAACTTCATGGCAGCACCTCTGTTTGTTAAAAGACCTTTGCGTGACAGCCTCCCAAGCAGCCTGGTCACACATAAGGCCAGTGCTGTGTTTGAAGCCACGGCAAAGATACCACGTGAAAAATAAAAGCACATCAAGACAACCAGGGGGAGATATTCCAGGAGCTCGGCCTTTGCATGAAATTTGTGTTACCTTTGCATCACAGCTTGGCTTTTCATAATTTCCAGCTGCTTGGTGAAGCTTCAGCCCTGGACTTCTTTTTTTCATTCTGATTTTCAAAGGAAAACTCACCAAATTATTTGGTATGGGGAATGAGGCAAAGCATAGAGTGGCTTGAGGGGAGACCCAACATCTCCCAGGAACCTTTTGCCACCTGCTTCACCTTTGTGCTCTTGGACGACAACAGGAGAGCTCCTTCCCAAAACAGACCCCGCTGGCTACCCAGCCATGCTTGCAGCAGCGCCAGATCCATCTCTAGAGAAAGGTATTAGAGCACTAGAATACAAAAGATGATAATTTATGCATTTTAAGCCATGTTTTTGATTATGTTGAATAGCAAGCAAAACCTGAAAAGCATCTTTTATAGAAAACATTAATTCTGTATGATGTCTTTTCCTTATAAAGAATGATTTACCTGTCTCTGGGGTTATGGTCTTTGTACAACAGAGCACATGTCTGTTCTGGTTCCTTACATCTGAGATACAGATCCCAGGCAAACAGCTGTCCCATGATATTGTGGGGTTTCCATGACAAATGGGAATCCTTTACAGGCAGCTTTCATTTTTTCATCTGAAAGCCTCAATACGTTAGTAGTTGCCAGAGTCCTGTGAACTTTCATATCTATTATGCCATCACCACTACAAATGCTTTCAAATTAACAACCAGCCAGATTTCCTTTCTATGACCAAGCAGGGAAATAAAGAGAAAAGACAGAAATTATTACATTACAGAATACCTTCTCCTCCATCCCACTTAGCAATCACTTTGTAAAGTGATATGAAAAGTTATTTACATTGGGATACATCTAAGGGGATGAATAAGAGCAAATGCTCCAAAAAGGGATCACAGCTGTTTCCTTTCGAACCCTTGCCTCTCTCTGCCACTGAGCAATCGTCCTCACGCTGACGAGCAAGCCGGGGCTGCTGTGCTCCTGGCCACTCTCAGACAGGATCCTGAAAAAGTGCAATAAAAATTGGGGAGAAATAAGTATTTTAAGTAATCTCATAAATTCATTAGCAATTTCATTTCCTTTTTACCTCATCACTTTTTTCAATTCCTGTTTGGTTTTGGAAAGGGGTACCTTCAGTCTCTGTGCATGGATGAGGGCAGGCACGCAGAGAATAGCCCTTTCTATAGGAGCAGATCTGCTATTGCACTAGAAATAACAGTTTCCAGGAAGAATAGAATAAAAAGCAAGACAACATTGCTAGAGGAACTTTTTATACTCTATATTTTTTATACTTTTTATACAGTATACTGCACAGCTGTCCCACCATTGCCAACACAGATTTCCAAACACTCAAACATGGTGGGATGCTCAGCAAAAGGCTGGAATCATGGCCTGATGCCTGTTCAGAGTAAGACGTCAGGGTCCCAGGCGTCCATTTGGTGCATCTGGCAAAAAGATCATACATCTAAAAATAATGAGGATTATATTAAAAAATCAAGGAAATTCACTTTTATGTCTCTTCTCATGACTCTGAATTCTTCATTAATTCCTCCGTCTTTGACCGTGCCTTTTCAAACCCTTATCAATGGCCTCATCTGCTTGGCAATGAAAAGTGGAGGCACAATCTCTGATGAGGTCTTTCAGGGCTCCTAGACCTTCAGGGGTCACTGATGGGAGATCACACTCAGGCAACCCCAGGGATCCCCCTGGTCCGGCAGTCTATGGATAAAATCTGGGTGAGTGACTTAATATCCTCAAAAATTGCCATGGTGAATAATCCTCTGAGATTCAGTGTTGCCCTCACAAACAGGCTTGACAAATACTTTTTTTTTTTAAACATCAAAGGATCACATTTGCTTTTAAAGTGATGTTTAGTCATAATATTCTGTTCCTACAGGTCAGTTGCATTGGGGGGAGGACAGAGTCATCTCAAAATAAATGATGCAGGATCTGTTCTGCTAACTGATATGCTTGAAATATTGTACATACAACAGATGCCAATGCACAGTTCATTTATGCTAGACACAACTGATGGTAGATTATGTTCCATCCCCGAAACATGCACACACATTTTATTTCTACCTTCACTGAGAAGAGGACAGAATTTTGCATTCCTGTACTTTTTATAACTCTTCCCTCACCTTGCTACAGCTTATGGCAAAATTTTAGCCCTGAAGAACTGTGGTGGAGGAGCTTTTATCAAGGGGACTCCAGGGGCTGCTTCTGTCTCCTTTATGCCATAGGTTCAACCAAAATGGACTGCTGGGGAGTAGGTTCAGCCCCAATTCATATGTACAAATGGTGATGCAGAAATTGGAGAAGTAGCAAGTTTTATTATCTCTGTACTTCTGGGGCAGACTGAGCATCTTTGACATCTTTTGATGCCTTTGGGACAAGACTGTCAGGGCTGTTTCTTCTCATCCCTGTTTCTTACGTAGCTTTTAGTGTTGTATGCGAGGAGATCACAGCAGAGAAAAAGGAAGATAGAAAAACCTCTTTTTTTAGTCTCTTGGCCAAAACCCAAACATTTTAAACATTTCTGCTAGGGGTTGATTCCCCAGCGAGTCTCAGAGCTCTCATCTCTGACTGCTATAAACCAAAGACTGTTTACATGAGATCAGCACATGCCGATATTGCTTTACACTTTATGGTGTGTGCACTTCATATATCTATAACAATGGGCAACCTATCCCTGCAAGCCCTTTAGTGATCTTGTGATTGTTTTTCATTTAAAGGACAGGGGAGAAAATTATGATGAAGTCACGCAAATGAATGCAAGTGATTAAATGCAAAGATCTGTCGATCTTGTGAGACCACTGGTAAATATTTTAACAAAAGTTCTTTAACAAGTATTAGTCTAAATGAAAAAGCGGGTCCACTTTAAACCCTGCTTTTCCAATTTGGACATCTAAGTCGGTACCACAGCCCTTTAAAACAGCCAAACTCTGTAGGAATTGCCATAGAGAATGAGATACAGAGTTCTGGCTGCCAAGTGTAAAAGAGAAAAATGTGGGAAACTCCACAACAGGCAAACATGGGGTAATCTCCCTGACCCCAGAAGAGCTCATCTGAGCCCTGGAGACTAGCTAAAACATTAAAGCAAGAGGTTTTTGCCCTACCCAAACCCCTGTAGACGTGAACTCTCCAGTGATGGCTCTTCTCCATAAGAAGATTCTGCAAAGCTTTTGATAATTTTACGGAAACACCTCATTGCATATTTTAAGTATTCCCTTTACCATCTCCCTCCCAGAAGCATACTAATGTCTCCAATAAAATACAATTAGAGACATAACGTCTTGTGGTCTTTGGGCACCTGACCATCTGGAGAAGCCTTCACTGGCATGGCTATTTCAAAGCTGCGGTGAGGCTCAGACGAGGAGACCGGGTTCCTCACCAGGAGACACCTGATTCTCAGGGAAGGGAGCACAGGGCAATTAGTCACTGTAAAACAGTCCAACAAGGCTAAAGAATTAGGAATTGCCTAGGCCCCAATAAAATCCAGTGCTTTATACGACTCGAGATGCAGTTGGAGGAATCTGGCTAATCTTTTACTCTCCTAGTAAATCATTCATTGAGGCCATCTGTGAAATATGAGAAGAGCAGCTTCAACCCAAGATTCCCGCTTAACAAAGCTCTTACTGGCTTGGCCGGAAAGAAGCTTTCCTGATAAAGTTGATAGCTAGTCCAAGCCCTCATGATTTCCAGCAGCAGTAATCCTTCTGGGGAGATTAGAGAAGCAGCCCTTGAAGGTCCTGAAGTATGGCCATGCATTTCAGCAAAGTTCAAGGGGGGAAGGAAAAAAAAATCCACAGCAATTGCCAGGGCCGGGTCCAGAGGTGCACCTCTCGACGCTTTCTTTTCCAGCAGCCTCTACAGATGGGTCAGACAAACAGCCCCCAAAGCAGCCGGTCACAGCCCCTCTGGGACAGGGAGCATTCCTGGGGATCAGGGAAAGCATCAAGGAAGAAATCTGGTGCCTCAACGGCCAAGACTGAACTGTGGTTTTGTTTAAGGAAGGGCACGGACACCCGTCTGGAAAGCAATTTTCAGCTCTCACAGCTGAACCCAGAACCCAAATTTCCTTGTTTTGGGAAAGTTCGTGCCTGAACTGAACAAGTACAGTGTGAGATCGTGTCACTTGAGGAGGAGTAAGTCATCCAAAACCACCCCCATCAACTCTTCACGCCAGGCTGCTTATCTGTGTCCTCCACCCAGATTTGATGCAGTTTTTATAAGAAGTAGTTAGTCTTTCTCCACAGGCAGAGAACCTGGGAACAGAAGAAAGTCCTTAGGCAAATACTTCACAGGGCAAAATAAATAAATAAAAATTTTAGCTTACAGGAGAACGGGGCTGAACACCTAACCACAGTATTCAAGAACATGAGTTACAATCTGCCTCCTCCAGGAATTAAGACAATACAGTTTTTGACAGCCTTTTTTTTTAATCTTCTTGTTTCCAGACTCTTAGGATCTGTAATTCCCAGGTGGCTCAATAGCTAGAAGGAACAGAGAGTTTCAAAGTGAAAGACGAGATGCCCCAAATCCTAGAGCCAAACGCTTGAAGGGAAGTGAAGCAAAAACCCAAATAGGAGACAAAACAAGAGTGCAGCAGGGCTGGAGGTACAAGCCTACAGTCTTACCTGGTGCTGGACTCTCAGGGGGAGGCAAGGCTTGCAGACCAGAAGGCTGAGCAGGTCCCACCTTTGAACCCTGTCAAGCCCATGTTGTATAAATCCAGACATTTATATTGTGTTTGGGCGCCTTGCAGAAATATAGCCACAGAAGGGAAAATACAACCCCTCCTCCCCTGTGCTTAAGCTAGGCAATAACATGCTTGGTTTAGTGTTGAAGTCTTCCAAAAGTCTTGGTCCAAATTACAGTGCTCTTGGTGACCAACTGCAGTTGGGGAAGTGATTATGTGTTGGACCAACATATCTGACAAACAGTAGGAGCTGTAGTTCCTAGAAAGACAGAGATGCTCTTTGCTATGTGAACTTTAACCAAAGTTTGGTGTGATAATCCCTCCGTGCTGTGGTTTGTGAGATATTAACTATTCTTTCTGTTTTCTTTGGCTATCTGGTGTTTACTCCACTGAGCCCTGAGGTCAGTAACTGTGTGGAATACATCAAATTTTCTGCCTTCTCCCTAAAACCTCCCCAGATCTAAGCAAAGTGACATCTCATTGACCACTACACTGACCAGCTTACTAGGGGTGCATTTTCTGTTGTGGAGAGAAGTAAGGCAGGTAAGATCAGAAGTTGCTTTATTTTGGTTTTAGAAGCAAAAGCTCCTTCCCTCCCCACTTACTAAGTATATAACTGTTGAACAAAATATTCCACCCTGCACATCGGCTAAGGTGTTAGGAAAGCGCTTTCTTTACTTTCAGTTAGCTGTAATAAACACCATAAATGCCCCTTCCTGTGATGCTGTTTCTATTCTTAGCGCGTTCTGTACCATCCTTGGTAGTCAGGGCAGTCAGCTGTGGTGGTACTAACTGCAGCTTGGTTCATTGCAAATAGAGGGTCTGGAAGGAGAAGCAGTAAGGAGAGCAGCCAGCATCCAGTCCCTGGGTCAGGAGCAAAGTAGAGGAGGAAGAAGATGATATCCAATGGGTAACAGAGAAGTGCTCAACCTCAGCAAGACCAAGGACATACCGTGGTTGTGGCACTGCAAACTGCCTGAGCAGAGCTGCAGAGGTGATATGCCCCAACATGGCAGAGCTGATACAAGAAGATCTCCTGCCTCAGTGTCAGCTTTGGGACAGAGAGATTTTCCATTAGTCAGACAGGACTCATGTTGTTCAGCAGAAAGCTACTCTGGCCTCCCAAGCACAGCAAGCTTGGTGGATCCTCCACCCTCCAAATCACACACAGTGAAGACTGCACTCTGGGCAAGAGCAGGAAGCACAACTTTCACAAGACTCTCAAATGAAGAAAATAATCCATGCCTTTTCTTTGCAAGTGCTGCACCCCTCCTGGAGCCCTTTGTGATCAAAGTTGTTTAGAAAGTAAATGAAACGGAGTGAGCCAGAGAGACAGTAATGGTTATTTCTCCAATAAAGAAAAGCTTAATTTTACCATGGGGATCTTGTGTCTGCCATGACCCCTCCAACGGCTCACAGAAGCGCAGGAGGAATTAACCAGCAGTGAGGATTGGTTCATTCTTGCAGACCTGTGAAGAGTTTCATCTTAGCTCTTAACAGAAATATCTCCCCTCCTGCAAAAAAACAAACCCAAACAAACACCACCTAGTCCTCAGCTGGTAATGTGCAGCTTCTCCATAGATTATAGCACTCTCCTTTTTTCCATCTAACCAAAACAGACCTAGGGCTTGTAACCTCTTTGGAGACTTCCCTGGGCTGCAGCTGAGATGGTCAATGCATGAAAAGCAGGCAGCATTTCACAAGTGGCAACCCTGGAGGAGCTGGTTCCAGAAAAGGTGAGAGGAAAGGGATGTGGGAAGAGGATTGCCAGGCTCAGGACCATTTGTTGTTTGCTTGTGGTTAGTATCTGTTCAGCTAACTGGCAATTGAGATCAACAGCTAGGATTTTTCCATCCAATGTAAGTGAGCTAGCAGTTGGGTTTCATTCAAGTAATTTTTCTAATGGATAATAATGTCTTATTATGACTAGCAGGCTTATTACTAGGATGTTGTACTAAATTCAATAACCTGAACTCACCATATATTGTCCCTCTTGTGGGAGCTTCAGCTATTTGAGAAGGAGCCTCAGAGTTGCATGATCATCCCTAAAACCTTCTCCCCTAAGTTCCAACTTTGGAGAACAAGTTGTTCATCATATGCTGAATTCAGCCTTGGAGTAACTCCAGTGAAAACAAAAGGACTAACGACAGGAATGGATTAGGCCCAATTGCTTTCACATTTCTCCAACTTGAATTTCCAACTCCAATACTAAAGGAGGAATAAAAAAACAGCCCAATGTACTGCACAGTGACAAACACACTTCAAAATGTAAGTCTGCCTAATGAGGTGACTCATGCCCTTTGGAAAGTCCACCAAGGTGAGCTTCCCCAAGCTTACCTATAAAAAAAACCCCTGCTGCCACCTGGCAGGAACAATATATATTGCTACTTCTCTATTGTACCAATTTTTGCACAGAATAATCAAACCCACCCTGCAGTTCTAGGCTGCTACGTTTGTGACTACTGACCTTACACACATCTGAAAAAACTAGTATCTGCCAAGCTGAGATATGAAGTCATTAGGATATTGTTTCATAAAAATGTACTGAGTAAGATTAAATAGTGGTTGCTCTGTACTAACCCTGTTTTCCCAGAAGAGCTGTGCACAGATCAGGAGAGGGCACAGTCTCACCTACAAATCCTTATCTGATAGATCATCACCTTGGCACCTCTCTGGTTAAACAGATGTGAACCAACAGAGAGCAAGTAGAATAAGGACCAAGGTAGAGAACCCCAAGCTCCTCTGCTGGCTGTTGAACCATGCTTTCTCTCAATGTTTGCTGCACTACTCACTCATTAGCTTTTAAGTAAGTTCCTTCTAACTTTGACCTCCTGTTTCCTGCCGGGGCTGATGAGCCACAAGTGCGGAGTTGCTTCCTCTGGGCCAGTTCCTCAGTGCAAACTTTCAGTGGCTGCCACATCAAGTTAGCCTAAGAAAAAAATGTTACTCTTGTTTTCACTGGAGTTATTCCCAGGCTATTTCAGTGTGTTATAACGGGGATAACAGAATTAACCAGTAATCAAAGAATGAAACTGCAAGTCAGAAGTCCTGGGTTCAATTCCTACCTCATATTAAATCAGCACTAACCATAAGCCATCTTTGTGCCTCCACGCACTCATTTAAGAGTTTTAATAATAATGATGACACTAACTTAAAGTTATTCCTAAAGAAATAAGAAATTTATGACACATCACAGCAGCACAAAATGTTAAGACCAGGTTTGACCCATGAGCTTTACAAAGTAAATGCACAGCTTCATTCAGCTGACAGGCTGGAAACCGAGGAGTTCAGCTCAGCTGCTATCTAGCTCAGAAATCACTGCACATTGTTTGCAAACTTATCAGGAGTGACTTGAATTGTGAATTAGCTTCAGCAAGGCAGCTGGCAGGCTGCTGAAGCATACAATGCCTGCTGAATCTGCACTTCCTGCTGGAGACGTGCGAAGGAGAAGGCAAACTATGAAAGAGCAGAGGAACCGCTCCCAACTCAAGTCAAAACTACGTGCAGCACAGGCATAACAAGGCCAGTTGCTGATCCGGGGACCAAACCAGAATTCCCAGCAACAGCAGTGCTGATAGTACACAGCACTTGCCATGGAGACACCTCAAAGGGCTTTGTGAAGACGACCAGGCTCACCCATCTTCCCCCACCTCCTTGCTAGGCTGGATCAGACCGCGGAGCTGGAAGGGCAGCAGTCGGACCTTCCCAGACCCAGGCCGTAGCCCTGCAGGCAGCTCACCAGCACACAGCCCGCGGTCGATGCCTGCTTATTTTTACATCTTGGTTTTCCAGGAAATAATCGAATCTATGTCAAAAGCAGCAGCAGGCACCAAGACGTGTTCCAGCCAGCCTTACCCAAGCACTCACCTGGACACGGCAACAGAGCACAGCTACACGGTCGGACGCTCTCTCCTTGCAGGCCGGTGTTCCTTGCACTGCAGGTTACAGAGCTGAAGCCGCTGTAAATTTTCCAAGATCCAGGTCTGTGCGTGCCCACACAGAGAAATAACAGAAAGATGCTTCCTGCACATGGTCTGGTGGGAACACTGCAGCATCAGCGCTGCAGGAAAAAAACCCAGCTGGTACACTGCAATTCGCTAAAACCAACTGAGATATGCCACAGCATGCTTCTGAAAGATTTCACGGGGCTCAGAAAACAGCCAATATGCAATATGCTCCTAGAAAAGCTCTTTTGCTGTGAGTAGGGCCTTTTCATTCATTTCAGGTTGTCAGTACATTTGATCAAAGTCTCCTCTAGCGTGGGATTGTGTTATTCTTATAACCAAACAGCATCTGCCTTTTTCAAATCAGTTTTTAGGTTATTAGTACAACGAAGTCCAAACCTCACTCTGGAAACTTAGCGTTTACTCTGAAAGGAAGAGGTAACATTGTGAGTGAAAGGAAAGAAAACATTAGAAGTTTCTCACAACAGAAGTTGCAGATGGACACAGTGTAGACGCACTTCAGCCAGTATTACCACTGCTCGTTAAATACCGCTCTGTGCTTTACAAGCCACGATACGCCATCCTGTGGTCATCCACATCACCCTGAACTACTCACATCTGGTCCAAAGCACCCAACGCAGCTAGATAGGCGTTGTGCCTCCTGGCTCTTATGCCCCCCATAAGTACAAAATGCATTATGTTCCTTGTTGCTAATGCAAAGCAAGGCTGAAAAACTTCAGGTACTCTCCAAAAAATACCTGGTAAACTTTGTTAAGTGCAAGTTGTAAGATGTGGCTGTTGCATGGCCGGCTTGCTGCCGGAGTACAGCTATATCACAACACTTCTTCCTCAGCATGAGCCTTCTGTTGGCATGACACTTGACAGGAAAACCATCACTTTCTCCATACCAAGCACGCGTACCAGCCTCCCGCTGTGCCGTGCCATGCCATGCCATCTCCTTCCTGATGGGTGACGTTCCTCCTCCTGCTCTACTATGGTGCGCCCTCCACAGTCCCTGATCCAACCAGGTCCCCCATGCTCTACCACTGCGTCCACAGCTTTTTTGGCATCTTTGTCCCACTCCTACATCCTCAATTTCCCCTCTCCCCCCAGGGAGAGTTTTGCCCACTAATGTCTAGGACATGTTTGACAGAAGCTGGGAATCCCGTTCAGTAACTACGCTGCTAGAGACAAGAAGTTGAGCATCCAGCCTTGCTTTGGTTGGCCAACAAATGCAACTACAACCTTCAAGGCTGATGCAAACTCAGTGTAAAGGAGACAGGAGGGAAGCTGTGAAAGTCCCCACAAATTTAGCTAGTCCTCCGTACCCCTCCTCGTTGCCATCTGGCCCACTTTACCTATGCTGCCTCACATTGCTCACGCTGCTGGGTTTTAATACAGGAGGGGAAAAAGAAATAAGGAGGAAAAAAAAAAGAAAATAAGTGACCAGCAGCAATAACAGTCCTCAAAAGGCAAATGTTTCCTATTACAGTGCTAGCTCTTTCAGGCTCTTTGATGTCACTTCTCCCACACAAAGCTGTTTCTTTCACAGTCTGTTCTTGCACATGAACAAGATGTTACACGTACTATACGTAGCACATCCTCAAGTCTTATTTAAAGCACATTTGTCCCAACTCACTGTACTTTGTTCTCTGTACCATTTTTCAAACCAATACTCATACATCATAGGCACGGAGTCATTTTTATTCTAGTTCCCCCTTTTCACATTTATTTTTCTTCCAAATTCTTGGACGTTCTGGTCATAAGTAGAGAAGTGTTGACACTTAATCAGGGTTGAGTCTGAGGCTGCTAAGTTCATGGCAGTAGCTGTTTTTTTCAAAATTTTAGGGGCTTGTAGAGCAAAGGGTTTGCTTTGTCAGAGGCTGGATCCAACATGTAGATTTAGAACCTGGACTAGTTAACTTTAGTTACATTCTTTATTCTACTTTGGCCCATAGTTTTTGACAGCACCTGCTTCCTACCTGTGTATTACAGATCTTAACGTTTTCATGCTGAACAAATTGTTGACTATGCATTGCATTGATAAACCATTACAGTCCTTATGACAAATTTAAATTGCAAATTATTTGAGGCAAGGAAAATCTTTTTGTCCTAGCACAATAGGGTTTTCATAATCTGCTTTATAAACTACCCCAATACAAATAATAGCCTAGCGCTTCTGCCAGCTTACTTAACTTTGGTGAAATTTCAAAAGTGGTGGGGACTGCGGCAGAATGCAGGAGGTTTCTTTAGGTGATGCAAGGGTTAAACCAATCAACTTCTGAAAAAACACACATTGCATTATCTGAAAAATTATCAAAAATCCTGAACTGTATTATACCCCAATATGAGAGACATGCAAAAGTCCACAAGGTCCACCATGAATTTCACCACAGCCATTTAGTAAGACAGTCAACCTGCAGTAACTAACAGCAAATAATAATTGTGTTTGTATAAAAGGTAAAAATCTCATGGCCCTCAGAAATAAGCTAAGGGAGACTAAAGGTGTTAGAATTATTGTACAGTGTAAGATGATGCTTTTTGGATAGAAAGAAACTGCTAGACAGCCTGGTGTCACTAACAGGCCTGTTGAATCACAGGGGACTGTTCCTGCATGCTCTTATTCAGACACCGAGACAAGCAATGCCCTCAATTTGTTAGAGGTGAACAAAACTTGTGGTCTTTCAGTAGTAAGTTCTTACTTTCCAGTACAAAGCGTTTGAGGGTGAAAGCATATTGGCTTTTGTTGCTGTTACTAATGATATGTTCAAAAAGACTATTGCGTGCATTTAAAAAAAAGCAGCTGGTACGAAACCAGCTGAATCGGTTCACTAAAAATAAGTATTTCTTTGTTCTGTGTTTCCAGGTCTTATTTCTTCTAAAACCCCGCAACCTTTGCGATCACCAAAGCTAACATGCATTCTTTGTTAATAGCAAGAACCTGCCTACTTTGCATTTCCAAACTTCATAATGCAAGAAGAACAAAACAAATTGCTCCAGATTTAAAAAGACAATATTGGCCCTGGCATGCTAATCAGAGGCAAGACTCAAACCCAAGGCCCAATAGGCCCCATATCAAAAGGCTTTAAGATCTAAAAGCAAGTAATAAAAAGCAGCTTTAATGCAAAATGGTTTGGATTGAAACAAGAGACTTCCGTTAAGTGCCCAGTACACTAATAAAAAGGATAGCCTTGAGGTACACGTACAAGTTAAAAGTGGAAGTTGTGTGCATTTGTATTTATGGGAATGGCAGCGCCAAGCCAGCAGCCTAGTTGCTGTAACCCGCTTACATGAGTGCTCTTCATCCGCAGCAGGAAGCAAACCCAGGCTATCATGCTCAAACCAGCTCTGCAGCCTATTTACTCCCTCAGAAAACAGACTTGCCCTAAAACAACATCTACTTTTGATTTTAGCCTGATGACAAAGGTCCTAGCCATGAATTAGATAACCAGCCCTTAAGGAAACCCAACCCCCAACCCCCTGCCCTCTCCAAAGATGGCTAAAACCGAGACAACTGCTACTCTAATTTTGACTGGCAAGCATAGCCCGCTCTTTTGGGGTGGTTTGAGCAAAATGGTCCTAGACTTGCCAACAAGGAGTCTTTTCCTCCAAGTTTGAATAGCGTAGACGCTCAGGAAAGTCTCAGCTGCTTGAAAAATGCGTTCTTCATTTGAAAATTAGTTGGATAAGCTAGGTCTACATTCAGGGCTAAAACTCGTAATTTATAGCCAAAGGAGCTAGTTACTACATCTTTCTCACTGGGTCATCTGGTACTTCAGTGACCCATCTTACCGAATTTGCTAAGGATTATTTAACAGATCTCAAGAGAGACCGAAATATTGAATGGTAGGCAAAGTCCCTTTCCACTTACTATGGACACTTGCCATTTATATAATAGCCTTGGAATACAAGAGGCAGTATGTATAGCTCCAAAAATATTTCTTGGCCTTTACTCCAAAAAAGCAAATGAAACAGTCCTATGACTTCATGAAATACTTGAACCCATATTAATGTAAAGGTTTTTTATTATGAAGTTAGCAGGAAGATTATATGCAGATGAAATTCCTCCAGGAAAAACAAGTTCATGTCTTTGTTGTCACACAATATATTAGCAGAGTCTACAGATAAGAATGTGAATATTTGCAAAAAAATTTCCCAAGACTAGTCTATTGTGTTTGTGCACCAGAATACGAAGAGTTCCAAATCCGCCTAAGCCTGCTCAAGTTAACCTCTGCATACAGCCCCCAATGTGGTTCTGTCTAAAGAAACGTGCCAAGCTGAAGCCTTACATTTAAAATGTTTTTAGTATTTTAAGTTGTTAAAATAAGTACTCAATTTTTATCATTACTTAAAAAAAATAAAATCCTACTTTACTGTTTTTATACAGTATAGCTTTCCTTGTGCATTTCAAGAATGCATTTTCCAATAAAGTCTGCAGGACTCAGATTTACATCCTCACCCACTGACAGTTTAATTACTTTCATTGTAGGAGAAAGTATTTAATCACATACAGTCAGAAAAACAGCCCCTTAAATACAAGCTTTTGGGCCCATGATCCCCAATTTGAAATTCAATGAAGGAGAATGAAACATGCATACTGTGATCCATTTCCTGATTCAGAACACTTGATATTATCAAAACATACAGAGTTCCACAGCTGACACACACATTTTTCTAAAGCATTGGTCCTTCCAGCATTTTAAGCCCACAAACTGAGGATTCGGCATGCTTCGGATATGATCTAAAGGCAGTGCTAGTCAATGAACTGTACAAAGACCAATATCGTAATGCTGTGCTAATCAACATATTAAAAATAGTCCATCTAAAATGCTGCTTGAATTACGCTGGTATTTGGTGGTATTTTAACTTTCTTAACAGTTACAACATTAAAGGGAAGTCATCACTGGTGATTCTCAGCAATAGATACATATTAATGGTTCCTTATTAAAAAAGAAAAAAAAAAAAAGGAGGGGGGGAAGACAGGAATTCTCAGACACTCATCATGGCAATTCTGCACAAATAAGTGTGGTGAAGTTATAAAAAACAGTTAAGTGTCAATAGTTATATATTAAAAGCTGACTACCAGCACCAGCTGGCCTTCTTCCCTAAAGTGGTATCCAATTCATTACAGACAAGACAGTTAAATCCAGAAATGCAGCTTTTAGTCAGTTTTAGTCAGAGTATGCTGTACTAGCCTTCACACTGCAATAAAGACCGATTCTGTAAGCAGCAGCAACTCACATGCAGTTAAGTGCAAATATCAGCTATCAGGGTATTAGAAAACTTAGTTTTAAAATGAACAAGTGGTCTTACAGCTATGTGTGAAACAGAACACGGTCCTAGATGGGACCTATTACATTACACAATGACATTCATTCTGAAACAACGGACAAGCGTGTGTGTGTGTATTACATATATATTTTATAAAAGAGCAATGTCTTCTGAAGAGTGGAGGATAGCCAGAACACTAAAAAAAAAATGCTGTAACAAGACTGAATATTTGTGCGTTTGTTTTATGAAGGTTACATTCTAATGTTTACAAAGGCCAGCACTTATATAAGACTCTCCACTAACAAACAAATCTGGAATACATCAATTGTACAGGTAAGTCAGCCAAAAATAAGCAATAGCTATGCTCTTCTGTTTTAAGAAAGCATGCAATAGGTTTTCCCCTTCTGCCAACCCCCTTGTTCAGATTTCTAAATCACAGTACCAATAAGAGCACAGTATAATGAAACTGGGGCACAGGTAACAGGTTGAATTTTATCACAGACTGTTTATCAATATTCTGCAAATGTAAAAGCAGCCTTCTTTTAGCATCAAGAAGGCAGAGAAGATACAAGCATGAATAAAAAAATAATTAAGCAATTTAAGACATCAAAAATTCAAGAAATAGCACTGTGCATATACAAATAAAATTAACATTCAATACTGTAGAGCTCATTTAAAAATGGCACCAATGGACAATATTTTACAATATGCACATTTATTTGAGGTGGGGAACTAAAGCTCCACAGGCAAAAATGGTAATACAAATAATAGTGCCACTGTTGGCCCATTATGGTACTTCTTACAATTTAATGGAAACACTTTTAAAAATAATCTGGTATGTACACATCTTCTGGAAACTAAACGGCTTCTTCAGAACAGAAAAAACTATGGTTCTCCCCCTCCCCTTTTTAGCCAGACAGTATTGCCAGAGATTGTGCTCACTTTTAAAGCACATAATCTTACTTTAAATTCAGTGCTATTTTCTTTCAGAAAGATCAGAAGTTGTACTTTTAGGTAACAAAAGCATTTATGTTACAAACATTCAAAAATGGAAGCTTATGATTCTGGCAGACAATGTTGCGTATTAAATACAAACCAGCCAGCAATTACTGAACATAAAAAACTTATTCAATCATAAAAAAATACTATAATTCATCACCACAGACTTTTTACATAGTTATAAATAATAAATAGCATAACACAGTAGATTACAAACGGATTTATTTTGCCCCGTTAAAGTCTTTAAAAAGTAAAATATCTATTGTCTTACCTCAGACTGACCAAGGTACTGTATCTAGACTACTCATAGCTCAAATATAACTCCTTAGCCAAACGATTTGCAGAGCTCGTATTCAATCCAAACTTTTAAGTCTTTCCTTAAAAATGTTCGTTTAGCTGCTTGCCCTGCTCATGACCAACAAAGGTACAAACGCTGCACACAGCAGCTGCAAAAGGGAATTACTTTGGCTGCCATCTCACAGCAGAGTTGGGACTGCCCACAGCACCTTGCAACGGAGCACACACCTCAGAAAGGAACACTAAGGAAAGCAGCATTGACGACAGATTCTGGTAAGCACTCTATAAACAAGCTGTACACAAAGGACTTTTCCCACCCACCCCTCTGGTTTACATTCCGTAATTTTGTAACAATGTCCCCTAAGGCACAAAAATACCTATGACCTCAATGCCACAGGAGACATCGATGGTGCCATACATGGTTCTCCTACACAGTAGTTTAAATAACTTAGTTATCTGCACTGTATGTCTTAGATTGAGGCGTGGATTAATTTTCCTTGGCCAAACCTC
Organism: Elanus axillaris; assembly: GCA_026212715.1. Lineage (NCBI taxonomy): Eukaryota > Metazoa > Chordata > Aves > Accipitriformes > Accipitridae > Elanus > Elanus axillaris. Next base: position 15,589,781 of record JANZLQ010000040.1, read on the forward strand.
ACTGAATATTGACCTTATTTCATATAATCCATAGGATAAGGGATCTGGGGAGAGAACTATGCAGCTATTTTAATCATGTTTGTGGAGTATTGTTATTTCTTCAGTGATGGCAAAAGTGCCGGTCTTTAGTTATTTTGTTGTGGGGTTTGTTTTTTGTTTTTTTTTTAATGTAATAGAGTGGATTTCCACACCCACTCTGGTCTTCTGTAATAAAAACAACTAGCAGCACTAAGAAAAGGGTTTTTTTCTCTCTTTCATAAGAGAATTTGAAGCTAGTGACTGAAAAAAAGCAAGGAGATTAGTTTTACTCAATGGTAGAAGTGCCAGAGAATAAATTAGTATTTTCAGATCCTTCCAAACCAAATTATTTCCCTAGACATAGTGACCACCATAACAATAGAAGTATTTTCCTAAAAATTGCAACACTTATAGGTAGATACCTATTCTCGGAATCAAAAAGTGTATGCAAGTTCCTGAAAGCAAAAAGTTAGTATAATCTGAGCAGACACCTTGTTCAAAAAATAAATTTGCAAAACCAGACATTAATATGGTCTACAATGTCCATTAAATGGATAAATCAAAATCACTGGAAAGTCGCCAAGGATTACAGTTACAATAATTTTTCCTTTTGAGAATCCTTGTGGTAATGGTTCAAGGATCAGAGTTCATTTCTCTGCACAGGTATACAGTAAGGGAACAGCACAGCCGGACACTGACTCAGAACTTAAGTCACTTAGGTGAGAGATCATCCATCAAAATGAATGAAGAGCATGAATTTGAGCATGTTACTGGAGACTCTGTGGTTATGCTGCCTTTAGTCAGTGAATCAGAGGAAGAGCCAACACTGCTGCTACTCCCATCAAGAATATCTGAAGACAGGCTGAGGAAAAAGAAAAAGGTTATTTAGTAACATGGGCATGATGACTTTGTGTACAAAGCTAACGTACTTTCGCCTTTGTAGAGAAGATGTAGGAGACCTATACTACCACTCAGTCTTTACTGCAAGACTGGCAGCCCTGAAGACTCCTTGTTTTCTGTAGCATGTTATATATATATTCATGCTCCTTATGGGAATGAGGAGCAGAATTTTTTTTTTTAACATGCAGAATAAATTATGACTAATTTTAATCAGTCACAGAAAGGAGGTGACAAATAATGAGGATAAAAACCTTACAAGGTTATAGGAAAGGAATAATAAGAATCTAATCAGCAGTGCAGCAAAGATGTCATTAATTAGCTAGTATGTTCTTTAATGTTGCACTACTCAAAGCAAGATTTGGAAACCTATTTTTCCCTTTTAGTTGGATTTTGAAGTCTTGATACAAGATTTCAGAGAGCACATAAATTGATTATTTTGCAATTTAGCTGGAAGCAACGCGGGGAAAATATTTCTAGGCAGTTTCAAGTCTGTAAGTAAACTGAAATTATAGTAATACAGAGTTGATATTTTAGAATATTTAGTATTGACTCGACACAAAAAAGAACTCAGCTTTTTATGATCCTAATACAGAAAAGAGACAGACTATAACACTAGAACTCATGAATGTATCAACATGAACTATGTAACTACAGTAACTATTCACACACATTTTCTAAGTATTCAGAGAAGTACCACAGATACTATATGACCACTGCCTACAACATGCCAAAATGACAAAGCATCTTTTGAGGCAAAGTAACTTTGCTTATGAACCAACAGGGATTTGTAACAATTATATACTCAGTATAAAAGTTACGATACAAAAAAAATCTAGGCTAGAGGTTCCTCAGGAAGAATTGATCAAAGGAGCAGGAACATTGTCACACTACACTATCACAGGAATAGTCCCCAGTAATATGCATACGCAAGCTATACACAAAGTATTTTTTTCTGGAAAAAACCCAAACAAAACAAGAAAGCTTGTGATAAATGCACATTCCCTGTTTTGGCATTTCAGGGCACATGAAATATTTTACCATGAACTGAGATCTGTCAGATGTGTAACATCTGGAGAAAGCATGTTGGTTGTTCCTTGAAAAAGTCTCTTTGGCTGACTTTCAGTTTCCATTTCACCTAAAGAAAATAGTGCAAATAATCAAACTCACTTGAGTCTCTGGAACATCCATTTAATATTTGTCTATTGTAAAAGAGAGGTTTGTCCCACAATAGAGCAAGGTTGCAGTTGTAACCTAAGGCCTCTAATTCAGCCAACCAAGCACTTGGGTAAGACATTAATTTGATGCTAGCTGTTGTTTAACCATCCAGTCCATCTTTAACTAATGCTTCAGCAGTATCTGAGGGGCTGCAATGATCCCAAAGACATAAAACTAGGCACTTGCTACTTGGACTACAATCAGACAAAATAATCTAAACCAAATCAATTACAGTGACTTAAAATTAAGTAGGCAGTTGAGATGAGGCAACTGACATAAAATACAGAGATTAAAATTCTTAGTGATTATGAAAATAGGAATGCCAGCTTAGTTCAGTTTCACCCTCCTGCATACAACAAATTCTGATGCATATGTACACTTTTACAGAAAAGCTGAACAGAAAAAATGGGCATGCGTATGCATTTTCACTTACTCATCATGGATCAGACTATCTTTGTACCTGTAATCATCTACTGACATTAAAAGATTAAACCTGACAGGGAGAATTCATATAATCTGTTTAGTATAATCTGCCCTGAGAATGAACTAGCTCATTAACAGCTTCTGTACGATAGACACATTTGGAAATATCATGAACTTGCCAATAACAGGCTTAAAAAAGAAAACCCTCTCAGCTACAGTATATTTTTATTTTGGCAACAAAACCATACGAAATGTGAATAAATTTTCTGGCTTTTTACCTATACTTCACAGCACTTATGGTGTCAGAAAAGATGACAGAGATTAAGCATTGTAGCAAACCAGTATACATTAATATGTTATGGAAAAGAATTATACTACCACTCATTTTATAAAAGACTGATAAGCCCCCCCAAATTTCCTAATTTCCTTTAGCCCACAGGGATACATTCACTTCTTTGAAGGGAAGGAATAACAGCTTCTATCAAGCGAAACAGGCAAAAAACATTTCTAAAATACTTGGTCTTATACAAAAAATGAAGAAAACCCAAACCAGCAACTTTGGTAACTCTTTTGCCACTTGAAATTTCACAAAGACAAATCTGCACTGCTATGACACATTGCAGTCTACCAGTATTAATTCCCTATAGCGGTGAAACGTTCTTCAGTGCATTGCTTTCTTCCCCCACGTATCACGGTAACAAATCGACACCATGTCACGTCTGTAGATTATGAACCATAAAGCTACTGCTAAAATTCAGAAAATAACAGGATAACATATTCAGGAAAATAAATTAAGTCTATTTAAATGGATTAGATGTTTTAGAATGAAGTAATATTTTGAAAATTCCTTGATATTTTGAGTAAAAAAGGCAAACCCATATCTCTGCTTTGTGAAAGATGCTCCACAAGAGCTCACAGATAGCGTGAGAAAAGCTTGCCCTTTACCTGCACTGTTTTTAATGCAATCTGTGTAAGATCTATTGTAAAACATTTAAAGTAAAACAACACAGTATGAAAAAATATTCCCTATTGATCACTGAACTTAATAAACTTTTGTTCGATTTTTAATGCCTCTAAAATTCACAGAAAACAGCCAAGATAGAATTGGCATCTATGAGAAAATTACTGTCTCTCCCCTGTCAGTTCAACATAAATTAGACAACATTCTTTATCTGATAGGACAAGCAGTCCTAAAAAACCAATAAACAGTAACTCTTCTCAAAGGCTAAATATAAGTCTTGTAAAATAAGAGGACATGCTTTTGGTGCAGTTAAGAATGCCTAACTTAAAAAAAATGCAGAAAGGATAAGCATAGCTAGAGGCACACTTGTAAATATCTCAATCTTACAGTTCTGCTATGGAAACTTGTTCTGGGATGTAATTTGAATATCCTTAACATGAAATACTTCCAGGAAAGAATGCAGTTTTCCCCCTTCAGGAGGAAAGGGCACTGATCTATTCCATTTCTCTAAACACTCACCTTCTGAACTTTCAGAGTAAAAACAAACATTCAGTACTAAGTTTAGAAGATACTGCACGATAAGCAACATTCCTAAGATGATCTGAAGGGTGTGCACTGTACAGTGGTACTCTTAGGAATGTCAGAGCTTACAACTATTCATAAGATTTAATTTCATGTGTAATAAAGTTTGCCTCTTTCAAGCAGTAGCTGCTTTTAAAGTTTTTCATTCTTGTGTTTTACACTAGCTACTTTACACTGTATTTTTAAGTTATGATAGGCAAATTCCAGTTCACCGTGGATACAAGTGCATTATATTTACAGAACAACAAAAAAAATATGGGAGAGGAGGAAATATATCCAGCGGCAAACCTACATCCATATTAAAACATCTGATAATGTAAATACACATACCTTTTCTTTTAATGGGGCCAAGAACACTGGGCCTGATACAGTTGATTGGACTTTGACTCCTCCTGCTAGAGAGAGAGTACTGATACTCAGTCAGGCCTGTAAAGGTTCCAAGTCTGAACACCACCATACCTACCATCAAATCAACACAACCACGTAACATGAAACATTCTTTAAAACTATTCCTGCACAACTGAAATGCTTAGAGAATGTAATTATATAGATAACAAAGAAATGCTGCCCGTTAGAGCAGATTATCTCCCACACAAAGATGTAGTAAATTTTCTAGGGTTTTCTCCCTCCCTTAGTGCATCACATCCTCATTTCAATCCACATCTCAGTTGTGTGTAATATTTATATAAAATTGATAGGCTGACAAAGTTAAAATTAATTTGAAGTACCTAGGAATTTCCCAAGTTACCAAGTGTAGTTTAAACTCGACACAGGCTCCTAGAAAGCTACCTACCATTGGTAAAGGTTGACTTTTCAGATCATTTTTATGTGGCAATACTTCAGTTACTGTAAAACTAAAGTCTCTTTTAATGCCTTACACGTCAGCTTTAACTGTGTTTGTGCTAGCCTTGGAATTTAAGCCGATGTATACCCGTTACTTACTTGGAGAATCGCCTTGTTGGACTGGGAATAGGACTTGGAGGTAAACCATTACTGCTCACAAACATTTGCAATGATGGTGAAAAACATTGCTGTAGAAAAAAATCACATTAAGACGCTTCAGAATTTCCTTTTAAATACTCAGGTGTTTCACCCCACCCTCCAAACAAAACATCCCCAGTTAAAGAAAAGCTGGTAACAGAATAAGGCAGAGATAATCAAACGCAATCTTAGAAGCATTAAAACTTAACTTGCAAAAATATACTGGCAATTGCAATACTGCCCAGATTAACCTAAAATTCAAACCCACAAGAAATCTCAAACTGAAATAGAGACACTGTTTTCTAAATAAGACAGTTGTTTCTGTTCTTCCTGTTACATTTAGAAGCAGCAGTACAGTACTCAGGACTTAATTCTTTCAAGCAGCTTGTTAAACAAGTTGAATTTACTCAAAATACATCCAACTTGAAAATTTAACACAATATTCCAGAGTAGAACAGACTATTTAGCTCTGCAGTTCTGCAGCTCATCTAAGCTTAGTCCATGAATGCCCATAGCTAAGCACAAAAATGTTTTGTCAAGTTATCTACTACTGCTTTACAGTCATGATTCCAAAGGTACAGGACCAGCTGTCAGCATCAGCGTTATACTAGGAACACATTTACGCAGCACTAGTATGTGGCGGCTCTGTGCATCCATACTGGTAAGAGGCATGCAATAAAACAGTAACAGTACAAAAGCACAACCACAAAAGAGGGTGAAAACAAGGTCACACAGCCCATCTTTAAACACAGTTGCCAGTTTCTCTGTGCTACATTTCAGTTCTCCAGTCCTCATTGGAAAAAGTAGTTTATCCACCTCTTCTCTTTCTCCAGCATCTGCCATCAGTCTTCACTGCAAGTTCAGCATGCTCGAGTCCTTCTCCACAGTGAGTTTATGACTCCCTTTCCATAACTGATGGACATATTTTCATCCTCCTCACCACACAGATTGCTTACACTCTTACTCTACACATACGATACATTGCAATTTTGGTGCTTCTTCCCCAGCATCCCCCCTACTTATGCAGCTGAAGATCATGTCCAAACCTGATTATCCTAATGACCTCTTCCAGATTCCCTGGAACCAGAACCCTAACCCATCCAAACACCGCACAAAGTGCAGCAACTGTAAATATTCAGTGTGACAGAACTGGCACACTGCTTAATCTCTGCAGGCTGTAAGATGGCAAGCATCTGATTCTTAGAAACCAACAAAATGCGGGCTTGGGTTGTTAGTTTAAAAAAAAACCACCCCACAACCAACCAACAAACAATTTGTGAAGTTGCACATCTTCACAGTTCACCTTGGTCTCAAATTCTAAAATGTTCTCTCATTTTGGTATTCCACATATCCTACCTTTCCTATCCCTCTTGTTGGTGAAGGTGCAGGAGAAACTGGAATGAAGTCTATTCTCTTTGGGGAGGAAGATTTCTCAGACTTGTCCAAGTCATTGTCGCTCTGTAAATACAAGGTTTCAGACTTAACACTGGCACAGAACATTACCTTAGAATCCAATGCACAACCTTCTAATGGAAGGTCATTGGGCCAAATGGACAAAATAGCTAAAACAGATGAACTGAAGTTCTTCCTAAATCATTTTCACAGTTAATTCCTCTCTTTCCCTTAAATTCACCAGCTGAGTGTACAAGTAGAATTAAATAGGAAACATCTATAAAGAGATTACCAGGCTCAAGCTTTCCTCCCATGACTGGCTTATCTGCATTGCTGTTTGCACTTCCCTAGAATACAAAAAATCCCATCAGTAGCTACAAAGAGGATAACTCTGGCTATTTTATCATCTTGTTTCAGTAACACTCACCTTTCATGTGCTGCTTCTCTGTTCATTAAATCCACTCCTTCCTCCTGAAGGAGATAAATGTCATAAGTTTTCCTGTAATGTTCGATTCATCACAGGTACTTGCCATAACACTCGTGATTCAATCATTTGCTATTAGAATTGAAATATGAACAGTAGGTCCACTCCAAAAGAAGAGGTTGCTACCAGCCCAGCTCACCATTTCTCTTGAATGAAAAAAAACACTTCAAAAATGTGAGGTGCTTTAAACACGACAACAATAAGCCCTGCAAGGACACTTCCTTGTTGAAAATAAGTCTTAAAAAAGACTCTGTTTCCTCTAGTACTTGAAAAACTCAATAGGAAACAAACTCCCATTAGGTACATACTTCAATATTATATAATACTTTTCATTCTGTTACTAAATATACAGATAAAAAGTACACTTACCCTTCTGATCTGATGAAGTCGGCTACTAGGAATACGAATAGGAGATGATGACAACAACTGAAAAAAAAAGTGTCAGCCAATATGATTAAATCACACATCAACAGCTTGCATACATCCTATTTACCATCACCTACATTCTTAGTGAATTTAAAATGAGCTGTACAACTACATGCAGATGACTCAAAGTTGCAAAAAGAAAACACTGACCTTCAAGAGAAAAGACTTGTTTTACCACTTATAAATTCATTCTATCACTCAGCAAGTGGCACAGATATCAGACTTGCAAGCAGACACTGCTTAGCATCTCAAATACACAAATAGCTATATTTGCCATTTAGACAAGCAAGGATGGAACTACAAACGTTATACAATTCCCTACTGCCTAGAGTAAGACGACAAACTCCTGTTCTAACTTATTCAACCAGTTGGCTATTATGAAGAAGAAATCTCAGCATTTCAGCTCAGCCTCGAACAACACTCCCTAAAACTTTACTTTTGCAATTTTTCAATTGCATAAAGTTTTATGCATCAAATTCCTCTGGAACTTTGGCTACCACCACATACAAATGGGCCAACAGTTCCCACTTGGGATGCCCACACCCTACTGATTTGAGTTTCAGAATTTTTGGATTCTTATTTTTAAGAAATCTGATAATAGAAGATTTTTGAACTAAAATTCCATCTCGCTTTTTCTGAACAGAAGACATAGAAGAAACTTCTTTCAGGACTTTTAAGTTCTAGAGGTTTTGAGAAAAGCAATACTTAATCTTTGCTACACTCTGATGAGAAAGAAAAATTTTAGTATTTTAGTGAAAAAGAGACTATCGATCCCTGAGTTGACAAGGGAAGGGTGAAAAAAAAAAATTAAATGTAATATCTTTGAAAAGTTAAACACCCACAGTACTGTACACTACCAGACTTATATAACAGAGGGCAGAACATCATCCAGCAAATGAATTACTCTCCTCGAAATGATTTTCTGATGTCTAGTGTTCAGGACTGTGACAAAAGAGTGGCCATGTCAAACAGGTCATGAAGACTTGCGAGTCTCCCGTTTTTTACAACAAATAAAACACCCTTTCAAGACTTTTACTTGTGACAGCAGGTTTCCAACCCATGGTCAGGTCCTTTCAGACTGTACTTAATACTGGGAATCACACGCAGCTTCAGCTCCTGTTGTCTTCTTGGGCACACAGAGTTAATACACCTGTTTCATTGTAGGTTGCAGTTACAGGTGAAAAAAATGCATAGTCTGCAGCCTGGAAGCTTGCTAGGATGCTTAGTACACATACAAATCAAGTCTAACTTCATTTCTCCAGCCCAATTATTTCTTGTCAGGTGTAAACAGAACATGCTTAAGATTCCTTACCATACTGTGGCGACTCATAACTGTTGTACTGTTCCTGCGAGTTCGCAACACGTAAGGCTGAAAGACCTGCGAGTTGTCACTGGAGGGGGAAGAAACAAAAAAGTTTTGTGAACAGCTTTCTAGGGGGTGCTTTACTTAAAACTACACAACCCAGCCTCCAGTGCCCTGGAAACATCCACCTCATTTCAGGAGAAGCAGAAGGTTCCCGGAGGGAGCCCCGCGAGCACTCTCCTCCAGCCAGCCTGCGGGGGCCGCCGCCGGCGGCTCTGCGGTTACACCAAGTAACTCACCGCCTCGACTCGGGCACGCCGAGAACGGAGCCACCCGCTTCAGAGGCCTCCAGCGCGCACCAGCCACAGCGCAGGGACAGCGGGGGGGCCCCGCACTGAGCCCGGCCCCGGACGCGGGGCTCGGCGCGCTTCGAGCGCAAAGGGGCCCCGCCGGGCTGCGGCGGAGGCGGCACAAGCCCCCGCGCCCCGGCAGC
>JANZLQ010000040.1:15604006-15624692 GCA_026212715.1 Elanus axillaris
CGCCCGGCTGCCGGGCTGGGCTCAGTTCGGCTGCCGCTGCATCCGGAGCCGCGGCCGAGCCGTATCCCCGGGGGTAGCTCCGTGTTTGTCCGGGCCGGGCCCGGGAGGTGCGCTCCTCCCCGCCCGCCCCGCGGCGCGAAGCGCGGTGATGTTTTGGGGAGCCTTGGGCGTGTGGGGAGGCGTGGGCTCCTGAGCGGTGTCCCACGCGGGGAGGGGTTGAGGCAAGGCAGGCTTGGAAGCGCGGAGGGGTGCAAGAGAGCCTGGGTGGACGTGCTGTAGCTGTATTAAAACGCTCTGTTTGTTTCCGTCTAGGTCTGCTGCGTGTTGTGTAGCTGAGAAACGTACAGTACGCAGCGTCAAGGTTGTGGCTGTTGTTGTAGATAAAGTAGCAATCTCGGTGATTTCTGTTCAAGTTCGACCAAAAAAGAAATCACTGCGCTCTGTATTATTACAACGGTAAATGCTTTTGGAACAGTCAGGCGAATTCGGTGGAAGAAGATAATTTCATGGGACCTTGAAAGACAAAGAGGTTTTACATTTTGTGTAAAACAGCCTATCGGTTGCCCTGGAGTTTTTCTGGATTGTACTAAGTTTGTTAGTTTGTAATAGTGGGAGGAACACAAGGTGTTGCTTGGGTATTGCCCTCAGCCTGTGGCAGGTGGCATTTGTAAGGGGGGTTGGGTGTTTGCCGTGTGTTCAGCTGACAGGGCAGAGACAGTGGCAGTCCCAGGCAAGGGCTAGGGGGAAAGGTCTCAGATATGCGCGGTCTCTTGTATAGTTTTGTGGTGTGGCAAGTTTATAACTCAAAGTGCTCTTTCTTGCCTCCTCTGGGCTGTGGTGAAGTTGGGAGATGCCCCCATCTGCTACAGGGAGTGGCTACCATCTAACTTCATGGTGGTCCATGTGCTGCTACTAGTATGTCTGCAGTTTGGGAGAGCATGTTGACAACAAACTTGGTAAAACATAGTATAATACATAAGTACTTTCTGGTTTGTTTTTTTTTAACTTATGTTTCTGTAAGGAGCTAGTTAGCAGGTGACAAACAAATCTTAAAACTTTTGTACCAAAATGCTTAACAATACATTACAGTTCAGAAGAAATACTAATTCTTGCCTGTTCACTCATGATTTAATGTAAACTAAATATAATGGTGATTCTTTTACATAATCGTAATGAAACAACTATCAGTTTACATTTCCTTGCAGTATAGAAATATGGTGAATAGCAGTTGTTCCTCAGGGTCATTTCTGAGCAGGTAAACTAATTATGTAACTGAGACAAGATTTTTTTTATGATCTCAGCTTTTTATAAGTTGTTTCTTACAAACTGTGAGACCCTTGACTATTAAAGCATCCCATCACCATGCTGTAAACAAATTATTTAATTCAGGGTTTGGGCAAGCAGAAGGGTAAGCCTGAGCTCTTGCACTGAAACTGCATACACTACACATTAGGTGTTTATACAAATTAAACTGAAATGCCATTGAACTAATTTGAGGTACTTGCAGTGGTTTGCCTGTTAGTTAGGAATTTTCCAGCAGAATACTGTTTTTGCAAGATTGCAGCTCTTGGCAAGAATCTTCAGTTTTTCCCAGAATGGCTTTGTTGGGGAAACTGAAACAAAAGCTCTTGCACTTGAACAGCTTGCTTTTTCTACTCTGCCTCCTGTTTTGACTTCTTTGTTAACAGATTTAGTAAGGAATTAGAACATTTTTAAGTGGAATATTTTAGATCATAGAAGTTATCTTTCACAGAACTTTTGATTCTTGTTTGCATGCTGAATAAAATTGATTTTTAATGGGAACTTTAAGAATTTTCTGTGAAAGGTAAGTCTGAGATCTGACCAGCTCTGGTGTTTTTGCAAGGGAGAGCAAAAGGTAAGGATGTTGTAGGGTTTGTTTTCTCTCCCTCTCTTCTCTTCTAGTTAGCACTGAATATTGCATTCAGCCTATGGTAGTGTGTTACAGAATCATTCCAACCTGTTTTCTCCATTCAAACCCTGGATTTCAGGATGTACTGCTTGTGTTGTGTTTGCATACCAACCAATACACTTGCACTAAAAAGAAGTTGTAGCTGTTGGCCTTGGCCAGTAAATCTCATCTCTAAATCACATCATGGATCCCCTTAATTTCTCCTGTTCCACCTCCTATCAAATGGCAACTGTTTGTTCTCTTGTGGGTGTAAATGGAGTGAAACTTCTCTGAAAACTGTAGATAATGTCTGGTCATTTTGGTACTTGATGTTTTAGAGAAAGAGAGTCAATGCATTCTTCTTAGCAAAAAGCACAGTACTTATGCCAATTGCTACTGGCCTTTATTTCACAATATAAGCTTTGTTTATTTTTTATTTACAGCTAGATAAAAGCTATCTAACAGGTGCATTTTAAACTGAAGGATTCTGATAGTGATGTGTTGAAAGTGCATTATGATTATCAGCCTTTAGAACAAGGTATTACTATTGGTCAGATCAGTTTTAAGAAATTGTATTTGTGTAGTGCTTTTGTTCATCCCAAATTAGCAGCTGAAACAAAAAGATGCAATCCAGCAACTTCTTGTAATTTGGATCTAATTACAATCTTACATTTGGATCTGTTTGCCTGTGCAGTTCCTCGGTGGTTTTTAGGCACGGGGATTGTAGGACTGTATCTCAAAACTTTTATTCTACTGACCGTAAAAATGACTTAATTTCTGCAGTTGCATTCATTAAGTGCTGATCAATGGCTCTTGATAACACTAGTGATCAGCAGTGAAACTTGCTTTAGGAATCAATAGAACTAAAGTTGCCTTGAGAAAGGAGCTCATTTCATATCAGTAACTAATCCTGTGTTACTTAAATGGATGTGCTGTCTCCTAGTTAGAAGGGTGACTGTGGTGAAAAGTCTTAGGGCTTTAAAAACTGGTTTTACTGTATGTTTAATTTAACCTCTTGTGGAAAAAAGTTCAGAACTTATTAGATGTTTGTAGTAACAAAAAATTAATATATCTTGATAAATCTTACTCTATTTTATCTATGGCATTTAAGCTGGTTTCAGTTACTGGCTATATGCCATTTATAAATTTGTTCTGTTGAATGACGTTCAAAGCAATATGCAAGCTGCAGCCATTCCAAACATGACAAATTCCCATGGAAATGATCAGTCTTAACAATTTTTGGTTATTCTGAAGACTCAATATGATTAATTAAAATCATTACTTGAAGTAGCTGGGACTTGGGGGAAGAGCGATTTGGTTTCCACTCTGCCAGCAAGCTAAAAAGAGTTCTTGCATACCTGTCTCTTGAGTGCTTTGTCTTGAAATAATAGCTGTCATAGCATTTGAAATTGAACTTATATTAATAGGTACTTTTTGATAGGAAGGAAATGGCATTTGCATTTGACAAGTGTTTCTTTTCACAGTGATAATTCACAGGTGTTCCAGGCTAACATTTTGCGAACCCGCAGGAACAGTACCACAGTTATGAATCGTCATAGTCTGGTAAGAAAACTATTAGACCAACCGCATTAGGTCCAAAGCAGAAGTGTGCAAACAGGATTAAAGAAGAAAATGAGATTGTAGTCTGTGAAACTAATACCACATGTTTTCAGAAACAAGGCTCTAGTCTGTGACATTAATACACTGTAGCTATAGTGAAATGTTATTTATAGACCATTTGGCCTTGGAGAGCACTTGTATTTCATTGTGATCATAACTTTATAAAATGCAAGCAGACGTTCTAAGGTAGATTAAGAAAGGTAGTTTGCAAGGAAAACTAATTATGTAGATGCATTGTTCAGCAATTAATGTGTTAATAATTTCTGGTGTTTCAAGAAAAAAGGTAGTGATGTTCTGATCTAAATTGTCTTTTATATGGTAATGACAGAATAGACTGTTGTTATCGCAACTGATATAACAAGATAGAACTGGCTGATAGAACATGAATCTTGAGACTTCCAGAATGAACGATTCCATGTCTCTTAGAGACGCTCATTCATGACTTCAACTTTTGTCAGACTTCTGTTATCACAGCTCCTGAAATCTGAATTTTTAAAATATTAATCTAAGCCCATGGTGCTTCAACCCAGAGAAGATATTGCATATCTTGTGTTTTGGTGTCCTACAAATTGTGGTAGAAGGGTGTGACTTTTGACTGATTTGGAGCACCGCAACAGGATCACATAGTGTGGTTTGCTAACCCTTAAAGGGTTAGGGTACATGGGGTAGCTATTTCCTCTAACTGAAAGGAATTTTTGGTCAGACTTTCATATAACCAAAATGTAACTTTTCCCCTAAGACAGCCTTAAGAAACAGGTAGACACAAGATTACATCTAGCTGCATTCGGCTGATTATTAGTGTTTGGAAAAATTAAGCTATGTTGGGGTGGGAGGGGAGTAGTAGAAATTTTCTTTTTAAGTATAGGAAAGAAAGTCCCAGTAATGCTAACAGCAGTTACCCTGTTTTTCTTAGCTACCTTTTGAAGATGCTTTAGAAATAATTTTAGCCCCATGTTAATGGTTGTAGAATACTACTCTCCTGTTTTCTTGACTGATGCCCCTTAGCTAAAATTCTGTTTTAAAATCAGGACAGACAACTACTTCAGCAATGGTTTGCATCTGTAACAGAACCAGGATACTTATGTAAAAGTCTAGGAAGATTGGTGGAAAAGCCTTTCTCCTGCTAGGATATAAAACCTGATAGAATGTATCATGGTATAGATTTCTTTAAACAACAGTCTCTTTCTTCATATATATTTTTAGCATGGCAGCATAGGGTAAATTTGTTTATGTTTATGGTCAGATGAAAGGAGAAACAAAGGTGAAAGCTCAGTTTGTTGTGTTTACTTCTTAAAGATCCTCAATTGTTGGGCAAAAAAAAGATGCTAGTTTGGGGTCCGTTGCCCAGAATTTGCTGGGAAGCAGGAGCTAGTTCACTGATGGGCTAGCTCTTCTGGCTGCACCTAATAGATGTTGCAGTCTTCTGGACTGAACCAGTGTTCCCATCTTCATGGGGTAATGTTATTAACAATTTCACCTCACTTTAAGGTTATCAAAAAGCATCCTGAAAGTTAACTTTCTTCTTCACTCCCAACTGACCAGGAGCTGACAAAATACAGTTGAAATCTTACTTATGCTAAAAAACAAGTGCTCCATTGACTGCTAGATCAGTGCCTTGTTCCACTTTGAAATATTTCTTTGAATTATGGTCTGGTTTATGGTTCTGTTGAAGATGTCAGGGAGGATGGAATTGGAAAGAAGCTTAGAGATTATCTCATCCTTCTGTGTTCTTAAACCAGAATCATCCATAGATAAGTGATTTTGTGAAAATAATTAAACTTTCAGCATTCAGGACCCTAAGAAACCTCACCTGGTATTCTTGCTATAGCAAAGAAGTAAGCATAGGTTTATGATGTTAGAGATATTCTAAGGAGCTAGATGACATCTACTTTGGTAAATTAAATTTTAAAATCAGTAGGTGATAAAGCGTACTTCAAAACCCACTTTTTTGTATTTAGGAAAACTAATCCAAGTTTTATTGCAGTGTAAGCTCTTATAAAGAGGGTGAAAAGATTCGGTAGGTAGCTGAATTTAATTTGTTAATTTAGTATTATAAATGCAGCTAAAATTTTATGTTTTGTTAAACTTTGTGGGGAAAAGAAATTGATTAGCATTTGTCTAATGTGTTGTATTCACTGTCATGGGAACAATGGGAGTTGCTAAAATGCTTTGATAACTGAAGGCCATACTCTTATGTAGCTCCATCTTCAGGGCTGTTTTGGTTGTCTCAGTTGCTCAGCTGAATTCTAAATCTTTTGTGAGTAGCTTCTCCAAGTCTCAGGTTCCAAGTCTTTTATAGTGATGACTACAGGGGCAGCTATGCCGTTTTGGCTGGGTCTTAATCTGCGCTTTTCTGACACTACATGTAATTGCCAAGGAAGGGTCAGCTAGGCTCAGTATCTGCTGTTTATTTCCTTCCAGAAGGTATCAGTGGTATCTAGTGTGTAAATGTTTTGGTAGTTTTTGGGTTTTGGGTTTTTTTTGTGTGGTTGGGGATTTTGTTTTGTTGTTTAAGCAAAACATTTTAGTCTGTGGTTAGCTGTCTAGGTGCTATTTCAGCAAAAGTTAATTTTTTAAATTTTATTTATTTTAAGCTGGGTAAATTCCCTGTTAGGGTTTATGGCGTGGCCCCACAAAGGCCTGTGCTGGCAGAAGACAGGGGGCACTGCAGGGACAGCAATGCAAGGGCAGAGGCACCAGGGGCAGGTGACCACTTGCTTTGGCTGTGTTGCCTGCCAGACTGGCACTTCTGAAATTTTACCTTCCGTGAAAAAGGTTAATCTAACGTGCTGGAGAAGAGGGAAAGGGAAAGGTGTTTCTCTTCCATGTGATAGTCTAATAATTTGTAATGTTTTTTACTAAGCTATGTGCTCTCTTAAAACATGAGGGATTTGAACAGCATAAATTTAACAAATGGGTTGTCTGCTTTAGCAAGTATCCTTTAAAAGTGACCAAGGGTTCTTTTCACAAGAATTAGATCGAAGCACAACAAACAGGGAAAAAGTGAGTTTTAATCATTGACAATGCAAGGATCATGACTTGTTGGAAACAAGATGTAGGATCCTTGGAGTTAGTGGGTTTAGTTAGTGCATTAGATCTTGCAGGGGAACACTTAAACTGTCTTTTTGTAATTTTTGTTTTACACTGAGCCACTGGTTTTGTATATATTCTATTAATGTCACACCTTAAAGCATGTGGATCACAGTCATAAAATTAAAATATAATGAGTGGAACAAATGCATTTCTACTGTGGAATGACAGATTGAATAGGCAGGAATGTACTATTGTCTAAATCCTTTTCTCTGTGTGAGAATCAAGGTCAACTCAAGGTCCATATTGGCTGGTACAGCTTGGAGGAATTTTTATTAGGTGCACAGGATTTTGGGAGCCCAGTATAATAGTAAAGCTGACCTAAACTGGGCTTAAGTAACAGCAAATCAGCGCATTATAGCTGTTAGACTTCAGTAGCATATATTAAGATGACTAAATTCTGTGTCGTGGTGTGTGCCGCTCACTTCCCCCCCCAACCTAGTGGGATAGGGGAGAGAATTGGGGGGCAGGGGGAAGTAAAACTCATGGGTTGAGATAAGAATGGTTTAATAGGACAGAAAGGAAGAAAATAATAATGATATAATAACAATAATAAAATGACAATAGTAAAAGAATTGGAGTATACAAAACAAGTGATGCAATTTCTCACCACTCACCAACTGATGCTCAGTTAGTTCCCGAGCAGCAATCTGGCCGCACCCTGGCTAACTCCCCCCAGTTTATATACTGGGCATGACATCACATGACATGGAATATTCCTTTGGCCAGTTTGGCTCGGCTGCCCTGGCTGTGTCCCCTCCCAACTTCTTGTGTCCTTCCAACCTTCTTGCTGGCTGGGAATGAGAAGCAGAAAAACCCTTAACTTGCTATAAACACTATTTAGCAACAACTGAAAATATGAGTGTGTCATCAGTGTTATTCTCATAGTAAATCCAAAACATAACACTATACCAGCTTCTAGGAAGAAATTTAACTCTGTCCCAGCTGAAACCAGGACATTCTGGCACAAACATTAGACATCCTCTTTGTGAGTCTGATAGGTTAATATCTTTTGTGAGAAGAAGGGCGTGATATCTTGGTGGTGGTTTTTTTGGTTTTAGGTTTTGTTATTTTGGTTGTGGGTTTTTTTAGAAGAAGGATTCTGCATATATGAAGCATTAATAGTCTGTGATAACTTACTATAACCTTTTGTTTAAGACAGCAAAATCTTTGTGTTCTCCATAGCACTGATTAGAAGATGATGCAGTAAATGGTTAACTGAATGTTTGTTAATCCTCCAACTTTAGCATGGTGAAGAGGTCTAGTAATGTTTTGTGAAGCTTCATACTGCATAAAGTATATAAACGCTAAATAATAATGCAAATCTTGCATGCTGAACACACATCCATTTTTAAAAAGACACTTTGTTTTTTGGAGGGGTTGTCAGCTTACAGAGAAGAAGTTAAACCTCTGTTCCAAGTTTTAGCTCTGAATTTTTGATCCCTGAATGGATTATGACAAAAGTCAGCTGAGGGTCAAATATTTGATGGATGGGAAATATGTGAAAGGAAATTATATTTTGAGTAAATAATCACTTTTAATGACTTGGGTTTGAGTATGCAGTTTTAGATCATAGTAGTCCAGTGAGATCTTGATGCAAAACCCACAAAATTAACAGAAGACCATTTTTAGTGACATCCTCTCCAATTTCACCTGAATTGGTGAAGCTCTTGATAAACCATAAGGAAGGTATTTAACTCTTTGTAAGCCTTCTAAAAGCTGATTGTTTTCACCTGTCAAAGTACTCGTTTATAGGCAGACAACAATCCAGAAACCTTGTTGCACAATGTGTTGGTTTGGCTTTGTATTTTTAAAGGATCTATTGGGGAGCCTTCTGGATCACTTAAATGAAAATATTTATGCAACAATATGTATTAAGGGTGGCAGTGTGCTAGTTAAAAGCAGCTTAATTCTGTAGAAAAGGCTGTGAATTCTAGTTGCCTGGAAATGACATGAAAGCCAGGCTGATAAAAATTAGCATCTGTGAGAATACAAAGCACTATAATATGGAAATACATAATATGTTCTTGCAAGTAATTAATGTAGTTTATGTATACTGAGAATGTTATGTTTGGGGTTTTTTTAAATTCCTCTTTGGTGTTTTTTTTTTTTAAGTTTCAGATAACACTATAGAGTGGTTACTAACATTCCTGCACCTTTCCCTTCCTTCTCCTGTAGTTTCTGTGTGTTTCAATTGTATGTGGCTTTGTTTTGCAGTTTGTGCCATCATCTCCCATCCGTATTCCTAGCAGCCGTCTTCATCAAATCAAACAAGTAAGCATAGATTCTAATTTTCTTTAATTTGGTATTTTTTACAGGCACTTGGTTTTTTAGCACTTTATGTGTAATGTCCTTCAAATGGCTATAGATCTTACTTTGTAGTACAGTCTGCTGCAGTCTATCCCTTCAAGGTGTTTTCAAAAGTAAAGTCTGTATCTTGTCAGCAGAATTCTAAATTTAATGAAGTAGAAAGCATCTGATAGTGAGAAGATTTGAGCAGAAAGAGAAATCTTAAAATGGACATTTTATAAAGGAAACCTTTAATGTAAACCCTTAGGGTGACGTTTCACCAAGTTTTTGGCAGTAGTGCCAGCATAAATATTCAGGCCCAATAACAAAGTGTTCCTTAACTTGTATTGGCACAAGATGTTTGTGCAGCCAGAAAATGAACTGGATAAGGAAGCGCTCTGGCTAAAAAATAGTTTGGACTCTTCTGGCTGGGCTATTTTTCATCTGTATAATTTTCTTATTCAGATTGCTGTACTTGTGCTGTCACAGCATGAGCAGAGGGGGAAGGGCTCCAGAGCAAACACTTGGGAAGGGAGGGGGAGCGTGGCAAATATCTGAGTAGGCTTAAATAGCACTGCTACCAGACAACAGACCGCAGTCTAAAGACTCAAGTTTTAAAATCAACAAGCTCAAACTCTTGTGGCTCCTCCGTTTTAGATGTTGACTTTTTGATGGTAGGATGTTTATAAAATTGGCTTGAAGATGCTTGATTTTTTTTAATAACTTTTTTTTTTTAGCTTGCTAGTTTTCAATGGGTAGGCTTCATTTTTACAGGGTGAAAAGTAAGAAAACAATTTAATGCTTCGGACAGCATTTTCAGGGTATGTCTGAAATGATGGAAGGCACTTCTGCTTCCCACCTCAGATGTTTAAGGTGCATAGTAACCCTGAAGAAAGTAATTGCTTGCTTTCATTATGTAAATAATTTACTGGCTTAAAGAGACTCAGAAGCACTCAAGTCAGTTGTAGAGCTGATTTTGTCAATATAAAAAAACCTTAGGATTAATATGTAAATGTACCGAGACCAAGGGGATGAACTAGTATGGCTACATTGCTGTATTACTTGAAGTAAACTTTGAAAATTCAATTTTTTTGAAAATACTTCTGTGTTCATAATTGTTCCATACATTTGTTAAAGTGAACAATGACATTTGCTAATTTGTGTTTGATCATTAAATTCACAAGTTGAAATTCCATGTCCTTTATACTTACTGGCACAGATGGGAATGTGTGATTTATTTCTGATCTCTTTCAGATCTTAGCAAATAATCACACAGTTTGACTATGTTACTAAGACTCTTCCTACATATGATGAAGATTGTGAAGCTGTTTAGTTGAACTTTTATTCTTGAACTGGACTGAATTAGGGAGTCTACTCATTCACTTAACAGGCTGGATAGAATTCAGTTAGTTTTAAGGAATGGTGTCTACTTAAGAGGAGATTGAGTCAAGTTTGTACTTTAACTTGGTGTTAATGTTTTGTTTAATTTTGCATCTTTGATCTGTTTTAATAATATTTTATGGATGTTATAGGAAAAAACCCACTACATCCCAAATTCATTGTGTACAGTGCACTGTATAGCAAATGAAATTCTGACAAGCATCTAGTTAGTTATTAATCCATAGAATAAAGTTAGAATCCAGCCATTCTTTTGAGGATAATCTGTACTAGTTTCCAACTTTTGTAGTACTATTATGCAAGACTCATAAATATACTCAAGATGAACCAAATATTCTGCACATGCTAATCATTGTTCAGTTTTGTAACTACCTCTTCAATAGTAATGAAAATAAAAAAGCTGCTTGAGAAACAACCAACTCCTATAAGTACTTCTTACATGATGGTGTCTCTTGCTACATCTCTTTCCCATCCTCTCCCCCTCACTGCTTTTCATGTAGTGAGAGCTTAAGTTTATTGTTGCTTGACCGAGTTGAATTAAATTTTCCACATACCAAAGTGAAATGAAACAAGCTTTTCTGATTTGCTGTAGCAAAGCTTTTTTTTGTCTTAATTTTTTATCTGCTAATCTTTTAGGAAGAAGGAATGAATTTGATGAACAGAGAAACAGTACGTGAAAGGTAAGTGGTAAGGCAAACTACAATACTTAATGCAGTCTTCTATGGGCCTGGGACAATACATTTCTTTTCTTCTTTATAGAGAAGTGCAAGTAGCAATGCAGATGAGCCACTCATGGGAGGAGAGCTTGAGCCTGGTAATGCATTTGTGCTTTAATTGTGTTTCTATTATCAGTATCAGGACACTAGAGACTCTCTCATGTCAACATTTTCTTTTATAGTTTGACCTACAATTAAGGTGTTAGTATATCACTACTTTTGAGCAGCAATTTTTCACACTAACAGGCATAGAATTATCAGTTGTTCAAGGATACGTGTGGGTTCCTTGGGCTGGTATGTCAAAAGAACATTGCATGATGTCTGCCTGTTCAAATTTTCTTCCGTGTTCTCATACTCACCAAGTTTTGTTTAAGGCTTTCTTTTGTTGTTGTTGAGTGTAGCTCATAGATGGCTACTAAAAATATTAATATGATACAGGAAGGCTTGGGAATATTACCCAATTCCATACCACTGAGTCCTTTTCATGTTAGGGTACTTGCTCATAAGATGAATTATATGTACTATTTACAGAGCGACAATGATTTTGAAAAATCATCATCACCAAAGCAAGTAGACTTTGTCCCAGTTTCTCCAGCTCCTTCACCTACCAGAGGAATAGGGAAGGTGAGCAAAAAGTGGTAATAATGGTTTTATCTTCAGTAGTGCTAAATAAATTTGACCAAATTAGTAGCAAAACATTAAGCCACCTGCTCCATTCTACCTCAGCTGCATATAAGAAACCAGAGAGTAAACAAAAAAACCTTAAAACCCCAGAGCAGAATATACCAGCTAGCAGTTGCACATCTTGTGGATGTGCATTTCTGTGGACTGTTCAACTCTATTAATCTGGGGTTAATAAACTTTATGCTTTATTTGCCTTCCTCTTGTCAACTTGCATGTATTCTGCATGAAAATGGAATCTGTCCAATTTTTTACTTTTTTTTTTTCTCAGTAACAAAAAGCGGTATCTTGGTATACCCAGCCATATTTGATTGGTTGCTTAAATTGGTAGTGGGTTGCTATCAGTTCACCTGCAATAAAGATGAGTTGCTACTATGTGGGTGTGATACAGTGTTTATACGTAAGTAACCCAAACTGTTTTGCTCTCAGCAATGTTTCTCACCGTCTTTGCAAAGTTTGGTGAGTAGCAGTGGGTTACCTCCAAGTCCTAGCCCAAGTCCAACAAGGCGATTTTCAAGGTAAGTACCAGATCATATCAATAATAGAAAGTTGGTGTAGCTTGTTCACAGTAGGCTTTTGAAATACCAGAATTTATTATATACATACTTGATTTCCGATCACAAATACAGCTTTAATATATTAATGGAAACATTAGGTTTTACAATGCTCTAAAATATTTGTTAAAATCCTCATGTCATAGTGTTGGGAAAGTGGGCTGCACTGTGGCATCTGTCTTCTCAGTGTAGCCTCTGTATTGCTCTTAATCACATCTGAAGTAATTGAATTGAATTCTAAGGGGAAAAAAAAACCCAAACATACAGATCTAGGATTTGTTACTGATTCTGGTTTTAATTGCATTGGATGTTGTTTTGAGTGATGTGGGCACACAATTAAATTTTATTAGGCCCTAACAGTTCAGCAAAGTACTGCCTGTCAGCTGAGAAACTAGTGAGTACCTAGATGTGAGCTTTTAGACTGCCCCAGATGTGAAATAATGTGATTAAACTTTTTTTTTCTGAAGACCTTAACAGAAAAAGGACTGACTTTGAATAAGCTGTTTTAATGCCTTTTTTCTTAGTGTTTTCCACTTAGTAGTTTATCTGAATATCTTTTGATTCTTTACGTGTTTTCAGGCTTCCTTTCTTAATGGTGGTAAGTATAGCATATGCCTTCTTTTAGCAGGAGAAGCCAGAGTCCAATTAACTGCATTCGACCAAGTGTTCTTGGGCCAATAAAAAGAAAAGGTACAGTATTTGGTTTGGGCTGATATGCCAATGTGTTAATTTTATAATAGTTCATATAGCTTTCCTCGTAATTCTGTTCAATTGGCTGATACTTCACAGAGTGACTAGAAATAGTCAGTATTACAGATGACCAAATAAATGGAACTGTTTGTAGAGATAAAACAAATGGATAAATTAGCTTTTACTGTTCAGTAGAACTAATAGTTGTTCTGTTCTAATACCTTTCCATTGCTGTAGTCATATAGATCTAATCAGAAACTAATGTAACCTGCTTAACAAAACAAGAAATACAACTATTGGTATATTTCACAAATAGAAAATTTTGAAAGTCCTGGCTAACAGAAGCACACAGGTACTGTAGATTTAAAATCATCCTTCAAAACCAAAAACTGATGCAGAGACCTGATAGACACCTTAGAGCTTTTTTGGGAAATGTTTCTCTATCTTCTTACATTTTTCTTCAGGTTTAACTCCTGGTTATTTTATTGCATCTGTTTTTATATCTTCATGCTTCATCTTTGTAACAGAACACTTCTGGCTCTGAGACAGCTTTTAAAATACTACTGAGTTCTGTCATAGCCTGTTTAAGCATATATCTTTCCTCTCTTCCTCTAGTGTATTTGGAAATGAAAGTCAAAATATTAAGTTTAGTGACAATCCTGAACTTTGTTTTTTTTGATTGCAAGAGGAGAAAACAAGCTTTCCTTATTCTCAGCTTCTTTACTTTGGTGGAGCTAGGCAGTGAACTGATAGCTGAATAAACTGAACCAAAAAGATTATTTTTGCCTACTAAGATACCTGTATCTTTTGTACTAAGATAGCTAAACCTCAGTTCATAACTCACTAAACTTTCCTGAAGCTTGGACTAAAATGTTTCCAAGAAATAGCCTTTAAAATTTCAGCATCGAACTTCTATGTTTTACATATAAAATAACACTCTATTGTAACAAGTTTGAACCTCTGTTCTGTTTGCTCTGTAGAATTACAATGAAAGTAGATTTTAGTTTAAATGAGTAATAATTTTTATCACTTCTTATCTCATACCAAAGGTGTAACAGAGATAGAAGATCACCCAAAAAGATTATTCCAAGGATCTACCAACATGCTTTCCCCTGAAGTTTCACATCAGGCAGACCTTGGGGGATGGTAAATGCTGTGCTATTTATTGTGTTGATTTCATCAGAAGCACTACAAGTCTTTTTTCATCTAGCTGTGATCATGCTTGAAGGGTTTTTTTATTATTAATAATACAGGCATCCCGTAATTCTGAAGCACTGAAATTATCACAGTAAACAGACGGTAATATTCATTATAATTTTATAATTTCTAGGACTGACTATAACATGCTTCACATATATGGGAGTTGAGCATGTTTAGGAAAAGATACCTTATAGCTGGCAATTTTTGGAGTCTAGTTTCACATTGCAGTCAAATGTGAATGGTGATGCTTGTGGACAGATTGGGGTTTTTTTCTTCTTTTTTTCCCTTGCTCTTAGTCATATAGGGAAATTAGTCTGTCTGCCACTCCCTGCTGGGAGGAGATAAAAAGTACTACATAAAAAATCATGACCTGAAATAGCAAGGGCTTTTGATTTAGTATTTTAGTCAAGACATTAATAATACATAGGGTGTGCCCACGCAACTATCAAGACAGGATTGTTCACAGTACACTTGTCTTTTTTGCCTCTTGGCCAATGTACACATCTGTGCACAAGCTTTGAGTCCACTGCAGTAGCAATAGTAGATGTTTTAAAGGTACTTTAAAAACATACATTTTTTGCACACCCTATTTGTTGTTGGCATAGCAGTGCAGGTTCAGTTGCTGCATCTTGGTTTAGGAGATGGTAATTTTTAAAAACAGTTTGATGCTATCGCTGATGATAGGTCACCTATAGTTATAATTTTTGTCCTGTGAAATATGTAGTGAATGGTACAACTGAAGTATGTACAGTTTATCATTGGCTTTCCTTACAAAGGAGGCCTCTGGATATATGCTAGCCCAGGACCTTGTAGGAGATGGGATAAAGCTTGCAATGAATTGCTCAGCCCGATGCTTCAATCTGTATGCCATTTCTGGGTGAGCTGAAGGACAAAATTGGCAGAATGTTATCTGTCTGATTGGAAGTGACTGCAAGGTGTGTAGTTGCAGATTTATTTCAAATCATAGGGCTTACAGTTCCTTCAAAGATGTAGATTTGTTTTTAAAATGGCTTTATAATGAATGGAAGCTAGTATTTGAAACTTACCAGGAGGAGTACCTCATTTCTCCTATCTTGATGTTACTCTGTTTTCAGTCTGTCGTCACATGCTCTTGATGACAACAGAAGCAGTGCAGGCTCTTCCTGTGAATCACCAGCTGAAGTCGGCACCAACACAGACTCTCCAGTCTCACTTTCTGACCCCAGATCTCCTTTTTTACCAGTAGATCTTGCGGCTAAGTTACCTATTAATTAAGAAGCAGAAGTCTGCTAATGGACACCAAGAAACGGGCTGGATACCAATAAGACTTTCTGTTGTGTGTAACTGATTCTGTTCCTCATAGGAACTTTCAGAAATGTCATTATTTCTAGAAAACTTCCAGAATAGTTCCTTGAGGAGGAATTCACGTTTCTAGTGACTTGTATGACATTTACTAAAATACAGTAAGCATTTGAATTGCAAACATATTTGATGCTAACATCGGTAAGCAAGCTGTTGATTTACAATGAGTGTTGTCTTGTTGGCATAAGTTACAAATACTGTATGTACATTCTGCTCGTGGAAGACTTGGCTTTCCATCAGCCACCAGGCAGTGTCCTCACTAATATGAAGTGGTGCTTATGTAGTAACGAATAACTTTCACATTTGTCCTCAGTCTGAAACCAATGAAGCAGCTTACTAATTTGTTTTTATTTCCCGAGTGTTAGATATTTATATTTTTTGTTCTTCATATGAAAAGGGGAATGCTAGGGGGAGGGAATTGATTCTTGTGTTCTGTTATGATTGGCTGTTAATCAATTCTGCATTCTAATAGATGTCAGAAGGACAAGTTGGTGAATTGTCAGCTTAAATTTATATGTTGGATTTTATTCGTGATCATGACTGCTGTTGTGCCTAAATTCAGATTAGGTGTGGATGGTCTTCTGGGTTTTTGTACCGTGGGTTTTTCTTTTCTTCCTCATTTAGATGATGTATTAGAGTGGTAGAGCCTCTGTTAAAGGGCTTTTAATAGGGAAAAATAGTAATCATGTTTGGAACAAAACATTAAATCTTGAGGTTTTAGTATTTACTACTTCAGAAGTGTATTATTTTAACAGACAGTATTCATCCTCATATATAACTTTTGTTGGACAAATAGAGTGAGGAATCTTGAATGCCTTTTTACAGGCTGAGGCGATCAAACATAATTAATCTGTGTTTAATCTCCTGATGTCGCTTCCCTAAACAATGGCATCAAGTTATTTCTGCTTTTGAAAACTTCAGATACTGATTGGAGGCCTAGAATTTTGTAATCTGAGATGTTTCAGGATTCTTGTACTATGTTTGAAAAGTCAGTGGGTTGAGGCATCCTGATCTCAGGTCTGAAATTCCCCAGACAGAAGGAAAAATCTGCAAACCCCACCATAGACAGCTGTTTCAGATTTTCCAGTGGCAACCTCATTTTGGCTGTTGACTCCTGTTCTGCAGTTGAACTTTCCCAGCTGTGTCCCCATTTGTATACGTGTATATGCATCTATACTATGTGGTTTCAAGCCTTCTCTCCAGAGGGGTTAATAATGAAGCAAAATGTTTTATTTTTAAACACTAAATCTTTGTAATGTGTAATAAAGTGCAAAAAGTACGGAAACTTCCTCAAGTAGGAGAAAAGCCCACTCTGAACTCTGCTGCGAAAGATTCACACAGATGTAGCTTTGATTGACAGCAGTCATCAAAGCTAGAAATGGACGACTCAGAGTGCAAAGGCCTGGTGACCTGAGGACCAATGACCAGTTTCTGTATGTCCTTATTGTAGAATGAAAATAGAATGTATTTAATAGTTTTACTCAGTTCAAGTAAGATATAATATGGTTTACTTCTGATTTCATTCCTCTTTAAATTATTGTAATCGTCAACTTACTGATTGCAGTTCCTTTTTAAATTCAGGCTGCCTTCCATCCCTGTGGCAGATGGACAAGCTTGTGTTTAATGTCTGTTTGCTCTGTCTAATATGGCATAGTTTCATTTTGCAATTTCAGGTATGTGCCAAAGAATTGCTATGCTTTCACTCTTTTGTGGTGAGGGCAGGACTTGTTTTTTTAAGTCTTGCTTATTTCTTAAGAACGAACCTCCTGGTGTCTCTTCCAGTCTCTTTGAAAGATGCATCAGTAGTGGGGTTTAATATTTGCATGTGGGTCAACTTGTCTCTTTTCTGTGGAATATTTATGCTATTTTTCAAATAAGTGCCAATAAATGGAAAAATAAATGTCTTGCTGTTTCTGCACTCTGTTAGAGAGGTAACCATATTCTTGTTTTCATCTGTGATTAAATGTTTTTAAATCAGAATATCTATTGTAACCCACTTCTACCCAGTCTAGTTTACATTTAAGTTGGCCTTAAAATCTGCAGCAGACTTTTCTGTTTTCCTAGTGCAATGCTATCTTAAAGTTCTGTGACAGTTCTAGGAAAACCGAAGAATAAACCCAAACATTTTCAAAAGACTTTAATAGCTAAACGTGTCCCTAGTTTATACCTAAAGGAGGTCCTGGTGAAATAGTTTGGAAGATAGAAGCTACCGCTGGCTGATGGATAGTACTGAGGCTCTTACCCCTTGGGAAGAAGTGGGGAGTCTTTGTGGTTTGCCTTAATAGGGCAAGTAATGCTGTTGGAGGAGAGAGAAATAGTTCTCTGTCTGCAGTCATTCCTTTCCCTGCTTTTGCAAAACAGAAATCACTAGGAACTTGTGGAAGAAGGCATCTCAATTTCTTGTCTGTCCATGTCATCAGGAAGCTGCAGTTTTGTGCCCTGTAGTCAAGAGACATGTATAGGGTTTTTTTCCACTGAAATATTAACTTTTAGAACCAAATTATCCTGCAAAATATGGATCTGGATTCAGGGAATTAGTATGTTATACGATATGCATAATCAACCCTGTACTCACATAGTAACTCATGCTGTTAGTATTACCTCTGTTTTACTAATTCCCCATTTACTCATGAACAATGACTATTAAAGCTTTGCTTGATTGAGTGTCATGGTTACAGGACTATTGCATATGATGTTCTTTAACTGATCTGAGTTTACATTACAAGTGTCTATGCCTTTTCCTCTGAGAAGAAATAGTCAGCTTTCTTGTCTTAGGCCATATTGTAAGTATTATGATCTCATATATATATAAAAGTATAATATATAAGTATATATTATTATATATAAACTTTTTTTATTCTGCAACTCTTTCGGGGCGTACAGCTGTTTCTCTCCAGGATTCTGGCACTCCTCTGGAATGGCACCCTTCCAAAGTCATGCTTGTGTTTGGCACTTGATTGGTCTGGTTGAAAATTATCCTGTAGGATTTGTTGGCAGTTGAATTGGGTCTTGGGCCAGTATGTCTTCCTTGACAACTGATAGGTGTTTTTCTTCCTTGCACCTTCTCCGGAATGACATAGTTGCCGAGGGTACATTTGATAACCATGCCAGTGCTCAGGGGGACTGTATTTTTGGAGTGAGCGCTTTGCTGGTTACTGCATTTAGCAGAGGAATAGATACTTCATGCTAGAAGAGAGGTACAAATGCCAGGAAAAATGAGCCTGTGCATCAGCCAGATTAACTTGCTAGGGTCTGCTGTGTCGTGTCAGTAAACCAGTTGATCTGAATACTCAACTGAACAGCTGCCCATGGTCCTCCTGAGATTAGTATGAGAACTTAATCCTAAACTTGTTCTTTTCACCTTTCTTCAGAAAACTTAGTGTAAATGATCACCAAGACATGCAAACAAAACAGATCTCCAAAGTCTTGCATTGGTGAGACTGAGATACTTTGATTTATAAAAGTGCATTGTGCTTCTAATATTAGCACTGTATTTTTGAGTCTAGCCCTGCTATTGTGAGATTATTTGCTAGTGAAGTGACTAAAGGCAGGAGTGACTTCTGGAGTTCCCTCTGCTAGCTTCCAGCCTGAGAACAGCTTGTGCCTTTCTTAGCAGTAGTCATTTCAGAAATGTTCACTTTGTGCCGTTGTGTTCTTGCATATGTTGGAGTCATAACTTATTTACTTAAAATAGAGAGCTTCAGGAGTCATAATTAAAATGTGTGAGCTCTTCATATCCTGTTTTAAGCAACCTTTCTTGTCACCAAGTGGCAGATGGAGTTTAAGTTGATCCCTCTCCTCCCGGAAGCACCAAGTTAAAATATTTGTAAATGTAATTGAATGTTTACAGCTACAGTACAATACTTAAAACCTTACTGATCCAAAGAGGAGCGCTTGGCTTGCAAGAGTCCTTTTCAATAACTGGATGCACAAATTGTTGCCTCACATTTTTTATTTGACATCTCTTTCCTAAGGATATGTCTTGGATAGTTGATTGGGTTTTTTACCTGTAACAGCAGAGTGTTCCCATTTCTGTGTACTTGGTATGAGCATCCTTGTTTGGTAATCTTGACACCAGTTGACAGCCAGCCTAGGTCTTGGTCAGGAGATGCCTTTCCTCTGTCACAGAGGACTCCAAGCAGACTGCTACCCCACATCTGAAAGACCCAGACCCCGCACACATGCTGGAAGGGAGAGATTGCTTCCCCTGTTGGGGTTTTGTGGTAGAAGCATGAGGGAGGAGGGGCGAGAGAAATAAACAACTGAAGGAGAACAACCTTGTTTGACTTTCAGTAGCTGGCTTGGGAACAGAAATTTCAGAGGGCGGAGGAGCTGAGTGCATTTAAACCAAAACCGAACACGGCCTCTTCATGCTGCTGGTTCCTCTGTGCCTCTCAAGGAACTGGTGAGACTTCCCCAATCGCATGAAGATTCCTCAGACAAAACTGGCATTTAATGAATTTAAAGTTCTTCTGATAGTTTAATTTCTTCTTCTTTTACTTGCTTTGTAAGAACCTTGCAAAATGTTTGTTATTTAAGACTTCCTTCTGTGATTAATAATGGCATGTGAATGTTTAGAATTTTGCAGGGTGTCAACTAAAGTAGAAAGAACTGCTCAAGCAGGGGCAGTTTTTGCTGCAGGTACTAATCTTCGGAGATGTGGTTCTCATGACTACTTTTTCCCCTTGCATGGAGAAAAATCAAAACCATGATGTGCATCTCATGCGTTGTCTTTTGTGGCACAGAAATAGCATACTGGGTTGTCTTTCAAGCCAGCTTAAATCTGGCTGTGTGGCACTGAAATAGCTTCAAGAAACTTCCTGCTAAAAATAAGTCAAGATGCTCTTATTTTAAGTGCATTCACTTCAGCAGTCGGTTTTGATTTTGGAGATTCCTGGCAGATTCCTGAGGGAAAGGCACTAATGGGTTTGGTGATGTGATGGAACACGGGATTCCAGAGCCTTACTGCAGTTTTATTTGTCTCCTGATGGTGGCTTCTTGTTTGTCAAACCATATGCTTGTCTAATGCCTCGATGTTCGTACCTCAAACCACCTAGAGTATCTGCAGTTTCCTAGAGAAGAATGCTCTCATTTGTTATTGTAAATTGTATTGTTAATTCCTTTTTTTTTTTAACTGTAGACAGGGACTTAAGTTCCCTTGCAGACTCTTTGTTCTTTTATTCCAGGTCTTTGTTATG
>JANZLQ010000040.1:15629895-15643152 GCA_026212715.1 Elanus axillaris
GGGGGAAGGACACTGAAGTGCAATATAGCTAGTAACTAAATGTCAAAGAAGCTACAACTACTCCAAACAATTATTGATCTCACTATGGGAAAAGTCTTAACATCTAGATTTTGACTTGGGAAGTGTAACAGTAGCACACAAGCTACCAGTTTTCATGGGGGATAGTTATGGGTACTGCAATTCAAATGCTGAATCATCAGTAAGACAGATTAGCTGAAGGTTCTAAGACATTTTTGTTTCTGCTCTGTGCAGAATAACTGATCAAAGACTAGTTTTAGACAAAGATGTTAAGCTTCCTTGTCAGCCCGCATAGGGAGCTTTCTACAGCATCTTTGTTGTGACCTTTAAAGAGGGAGGGAAAAAAAAAAAAAGAAATGCTCTGATAGAGGTTAAAAACAATTAAAAACAGATGAAAGCTGGAAATGTGGGGCTGATGCCACACTGAGAAGTTCACTTTGTGTGCTGATACAGGAAAAAGTACAAATCTGCAAGTTCTTAGCTGTGAGTTACATGGCACAAAGCAGAGGCATATGGAAGAACATAGGACTCCTTGAATTCCAACCTTATGTAACATCAAAATAGTAATTTATCAGTTTTTAGGCAATCTTACTTTCTTGCAGACTTGGATGACATTAATATAACAGCCTTTTGCTGCAGAGAACTTAACTAAAGCCTACAGATCTCACCATGGATAAAGAAATTTCTGAGACTATTTTACTAGCCCGCCACTACATGTGGATTTAACTTATTTACTTTACAAGGATTTTGAAGATAGAAGCATGACAGAACAGAGTTGTAAAGCTGCCTTCCATAAGATAAGCAATTCATCCATTAAAGAGGAATTACCGTTCAGCTATTTCTTATGGTCTGTATTAGCTTAAACAATCAGTACTACCATAACTGCTGTAGGCCTTGGCTTGGATTATCTAAATCATCGCAGAGTAATAACAGAGGCTTCTAGAAGCTGCTACAGGACAGCCTATACCACTTGTATAGGGACTTTGAGACAATAAAGGGTTTAACTCATTTCTGTAAAACAAATACTTCTCAGATGTTGTATAGCCCAGTTGGTGTGGTATTAACCTCCCTTTTCAATTAAATACTACACAATCCAGTTGCACTTCGTTGTGGAAGAACGAGGTTTCATCTTCTCAAGAGCAATCAACTCTCTACGTGAGCAAGAGTTGCATACAGAAGAATCTTTTCATGAACACTAAAAACGCTGCTACCGAAGGAATCAAAACCTGCAAGAACTTCACAGTGAACCTAGAAACAGCTTAAGTTGTTGCAAATATATAAAGTCAAATGGTTTAACACTATAGTTAGCACCAGCAGGAACTGGAGTAATTTTCAAAACTAGAGATAGAAACAAAGCAAGGATTACTGTAAGGTCCTGATCTGAAAATACATCACCATCGTCTCAGGCAAAGAGCGCCAAGTGAGTTTTCAAACCATTTCAGCAGACTGACTTGCACGAGTCAGTCAGCTGAGTGTGCGCATTAACCATTAAGAACTTGCATCTTTTCCCATCACTACCTCACCTCTAGCTATCAGTTTGAAGCTGCCTAGCTCGTTTCCTTTAAATCCTCATTTCTGCCAGGTAGTGGGACAGGAGAATTGAGTTTAGTGTGACTGTTCTTCAAATCTGAAATAGTTATAGAAAAATAGTCATAACAAATGAAACGTGCAACTTAGCTATGCTTGCTAGTTTAGGAGCAAGTTACAAATCGGGAAG
The DNA here is from genome assembly GCA_026212715.1 of Elanus axillaris. Classification (NCBI taxonomy): domain Eukaryota; kingdom Metazoa; phylum Chordata; class Aves; order Accipitriformes; family Accipitridae; genus Elanus; species Elanus axillaris. The sequence continues at coordinate 15,631,631 of JANZLQ010000040.1, forward strand.
AAGATGGTAGTGGTCTCTTAGGAAGGGTTTACAATGATTTATTTCTACACATTTCAACTGCTTATCAAGAAGGTAGTGAATAGAGCCTTTCAGACCAGCTCATCTGGGTTGGAGAGAAACAAAATAACAGAAGAGATCTAGGTTCTGCAATAGAGTAATTCTCCATTTCAATGTAAGAATAAGAAACAGCATATTCCATTCAGTTTTGCAGGCAGACAACTACAGTTGGCCAGTCATCAAATGAAGGCAAAATTAACATTCAGGGTCCTGTATATAGTAAGTATTAATTAAAATCTGGTCTAAAATACTTACAATAACTGTTTTACCCCAATATCACTAAGGCTGCAAGTTAAAATATAAGTGGAGATGCAAAACAAAATGTAGTGTGGTGCTTTGTCTCCATCAAATTTCCTGAAGCCAACGGCAAAGAGAGGACAAGTTTCCCAAATCACAGGAAGTTGCAAGAAAACATTTACAAAATCCAAAATACTTACCTAAAACATAAGCAGCTACTAACTTTTGATTCACACTTAAATGGAGGTAGAGAGGCACCAGGGATTCCATTTCCCCCAATGTAGGTAGCATTAGTGCTGCAATACATACAATTCCCAGGAAGACTGTTAGTAAACTAGGTCCCGACGAGGCAGTTCTGTTTTCTGAAAAACAAGATAGCACCAATTGTAAGGAACATCTAACCAACATAAACAAATATTCTGCAAAAATGTTTCCCATATATTTGAGCTGTAATATCCTAAGATTTTCTTTTCCCTTTGGAGTGGGTGGGAAACAACTCTTAAACCCACCCTTCTAAACCTTTTGCATTTTGCAGTGAAGAAGGCTGCTTCCTGTTCTGACACTGGAACTTGTTTTCACATGACTTCCCAAACCCCTCCCTTGTGGAGGAACAGAGCTTGCCAGGCTCAGTAGCTATGCATACACACTCATGACAGCTGGGTGTTTCAGCAACACTTGAGGTTTCACCATGCATCCTGACTCCATCCCTTGATATGTTCCTTCACTGACTAGTAATCAGTTAGGAAGGAACACCTAAAAGAGCTGCATAGGCAGGTAACTGCTTACAACTCTAGAACAAAACTTGGCTACAGCAAGAGCACAGGTTCTTGGGCCAGATGAGTTCCCCTTCTTTCTCTAGAGGATTCAAGGGCTGCACCTGCCAGAACCAGTTTATACGCCACAAATCGGTATTATTTGAATATTACTTTTTAAAACTGTGAGAGTGAACCACTCTGACAGTCCAATATCACCTGAATAAGGAAATGCAAACTATAGATGAACTGTCCTTCATAATCTTTATTGCACTGCAGTTTAACAGCTGGAACCTGTTAAGGCACACTGTGTAATCTCTGGAAAGAGCTGTTAACATGTTAGCTGAATACCTCTCACCAAATTCTTAAGACCCATTGGAAATTAGCCAATGTTTTTATCAAGTTTTTCTATCCTCAGTGACTAGCAATACATGTCCTATTTTCATTTCATAAATCTGTTATTTCTAGGTTGCGGGTTATATGCAAAGACTGTAGCTGCTTTGTTTACTGTTTTTCTGTAAGCAAGCAATATAATGCAGTCAACAAGGTTTTTAATCCAAATACTGTTTCTCTGCTTAAGACCAGTATCAGATTGTTCAGGATGGTTTGAACCCTCTGTACTGGAACAACTATCATAGTAACATTTTGTTCTGTGAGCCCAGAGATCATTGTAGGTTTGCTTTAACCATGTATTCTACTAATACCCATCTTGATTATTTTTTTTTAAGTAAAAGGTGTTTCACCAGCCAACGAACTATGTATAAACAGTGAAGCAGTTAAGTTTTAACAAAAGCAACACTCTCAAGCAGGTTCACCTATTTTCTGGAATTGATTTTTGTTCTTGTCATGAAAAATAAAACAGTGACAAGAATGTTACAGTATAAATCAGTAAAAGTAACAAGAAGGTAGACTGTCAAGTCAAGAATTAGTTTAGATTCAGTTCAGGTAAAACTTGATAATTTTTATACCTCCCCCTTCCACTTCAATTTAACTCTTAGGTCCAGGTTTTGCTCAAGACTGTTGACTCACTTCCTCATGTATGAAACATGCAAAGAATTTTCAGCTAGCGACGGTGCTCTTCTGTACTTGTGAGACAAAGGAGATGGCGCAGAACAAGGAGCACTTTAGAAGATGCTTTGGCAGTATTTTCTGCTCATCAGGAAATGGAGGATTAAGGGTTTGGAACAAACTCACAAGGGGCATACATTCTGAAGTAGCCCAATGGAAAAAATAACTGTCATCCTTTTGCAGCTGAATTCCCATTGGCTGTAGCAGAACTTCTGCACCAGAGGGAATAGAGGATGTACTCTTTCTCCAAGGTATGACATGTAAACGTGGGGCAGCAGAGGGTCTTGATTAATCAATACAGCATAAGCAGAATAGCCATAGTTTAGGTTCTTGGGCACTATCATGCCCCGGTGATAAAGACAGCAGTCTTACAGGTAAGAAAAAAGAATTATTTAAAAATTTATTTTAGTCTAGCCTTTCTAGTCACTTGAGCTACTCATAACTGATTAAGAAGACAGGAGAGGTAAAAGATTTCAGCTACCTGGTTGACACAAAGTCTGCTCAAAAAAGACACTTTCAGCCAGGTGTTCTTTTATTCGTTTTTCCTCCTCTTCCTTTTGTTGTTGTTGTTCCTTTGCAGATGGAAGTAGAGTAGCAATAATCTCCTTTTTCCCTAATGCTTTCCTCTGGCTCTGCTCAGACACTTGTAGACGAAATTTATCTATCACACCATAGTAAGAAGCCCGAACATCTCTGTGACGAATCACACTGCAGAAGAAAACAACATTTTCAAACAGAGGAGCTAGTAAGAAACACGTCTCCCGTGGAATTTTGTCCTACATTCCAATGTTTCCCCTCTTTGCCCCCCACACACAGATGCATCGTGATAGTCCAGATCCCCATTACCTCCTCCATCACTCAATGTTCTTGAAGATTTGATCTTACCTTCTCTCTCCCCTCCTTATGTTCGCTCTGGTTCCCAAATATATATGCTCCAATTGGCTGGCCAAAAAGAACAGTTAATTCTTTATCTCAAGCACACCTTTTCCTCAATCTGAGGTCTAGCTGCCAATTTGCATGGAACTTCAATTATCTGAAAGATGCTTCCTCCTTTATCAAAGTTGTTTGATGCTGGGCAATGATTTTAAAAGGTATGTGGTGACTGGAGTGGACAGGGAAGGAAAGAAGAAAAGTATGACTGCCAAACACTTGGACAGGTGATGGCAAAAGTCTGGCTTTTTGAGGAAACCGTGCTCAAAGCTTTACAATTATACTTTCTCAGAAGCAAAACTCATTCCCTCTATGGACTAGAGTCAGCTAGATGTAAAGGATTTTCAAAATCAGAAGCCCACCATTAATAGCATGTAACAGTGCAGTAAAAGTGACAGCTACATATCTACATAAACATTTCTCACCTGTCTTTCAGTGAATAAATCTGGATTTCAATAGCAGAGCTCTATGCTGTCAGAGCTTTGCTCAGCAATCTAGCTAACCTGAGCATGTTTCATAGCCTGTGTTGAAATACATGATGCTGCAGGTACTTCACTAGCTACCTTTAAAGAGCTATGCCGGGTATAGACACACAAGCTGCATTCACAAATCAGACTCCAGTATAGACATATCCTCCAAGTTATAGCTAGAAAGTCAGTTATTTTCTTAGTAAACCTCCTCACTATCCAGCAACCACTCTGTTGCTCTACTGTTTTGAATAGGTTGACCAAGATGGTTTCAACACTAAGACAGGGTTCTAGTTTTATGGCATTTCATGGGGAAAATTGTATGTGGGGCCTACAAAAGGCAATTTTAAAATAACACTGATCAAAGGCAATACAGACCTCTGAGCAGTCCTCTGCTTAACTGCCTCATCTCGGCATTTATGATTCATTATGAAAATAGGTATCTAACGCTAAAGAACTATAATATTTAAGTTTTAAAGTCATATCAGCTCTTAGGGTTAATATGGATTCTATTTTTCTGAAGTGGAAAACTTTTTTTGCAACAGGCTATTCTACATTTCTAAGATAACAATAGCTAATCTGAAAAAATACCTACATATAAGTGATTTTGCTTCAAGAGGGTTGCCATCTCCTGAGGGGAAAAAATGATTCTACCCTGAGTAATACAGGATAGTAGTCTTAAAATTGCTTCAAGAAACCTATCTTTGTGATAATATATACATTAAAATGCTGCAAGAAACAGATCTTTGTATTTCAGTCTTCATTTAAAGGAACTATATCACATCAAGCTAACTACAATCATTAACACATAGCCAGGTCTTGTAACTGGTATCTAGTTTGAATAGACTATTCAACAAGGAAACAGTAAGTCATCCCCCAAGTGAGAAGCCTGCAGGAATGTATGTAGTTTTATGTCACTTTAGAGGCAAAAGAGTGTGCTTATGACAGGCTTTCAGCAAGTTGAGTGTTGGCTGGGCAACTGCCTTCACTAAAACAAAAGGATTTTTCCCCCCAACAATCCTAATTCACAGAACTCTCAGTGTATCAGAACAGAAGATTCAACTCTTATTTCTTCCTTTAACACTTCCTTTTGAATTTTTGTTTCTACTCTTAGTACCATGATACTAACTACCAACCTAAACAGAATCTTTACATAACACTGTGTTATGAGAACATGCATCTGCTGCCAAGCAAAGAGATATTTTCTGCAGACCCTTATAAACAGATACATTCTCCTGTTTCCTTTTAGAGACCATTGCATAATTGGAAGCTCTGTAGAATATCTGTTTATCTGGCAAATGGCCATACTTGCATAGTACTGCTCACATCCTAGCAGTAAACACTGCCCTTAGACAGCAACCATTGGAATGGGATGGGGGTTTTGCTGCACAAAAAATTCCCTTGGAAATATGCATACATCTTATTTTCCTTTATTAAATAAGACATTTGTTTAAGATTAACCAAATGTAACCAATCTTGTGTAAATGTCTGCTAGACTAGAACAGCTCAGCAATACACTGGTATATTCTGACCTGGTTTGTTCCATTTTTAGGATTGTTGCCCCTGCCCACTGAAACTTTTTACTTCCATGTTTTAAAGTTCCTTTTCATTTGGTGAGTCCTTGGAATTTTCCAAATTACACCCAAGGAAAACAGTCTACAGGAAAGAGCTGTTCCCCAAGCACAGTATTATTTATCTGACAAAAGACAGATCGTTCAATAGCAGAGTTTTTTGTATATGGCCATTTGTTAGCCAGAGATTCCAGAAGGTGTTTTACAGTTTGTAAATTTCTGTTTGGAAAGCTTGGTCCGCTCTTTTAGGTATTTCATACTTTCTTTAGCTGTATCTATATCAGCACAGAAATAATGTGGCAAACGAAGAGGAAAAACGTTGGTCTATTTCAGCTTATATACCTACTCTACTTTGAATTATAGCAGCCTACAGACCCTGTACATTACTGTGATCACTTAAATGGCCTACTTATTTTCTCTGTTACTGGGTTGGGACCTGACAGAAGAAACAAGTAAAGGGGAAAGAGAGAGATCTGAGACCAAAAGGCAGTTGGGGTGAAAGACAGGCAAAAGTACCTTTATTAAAAATGGCCCAGGAAAGTGTGCTCAGTAGAACTGCATACATTTTCAATTTGCCAATCTGCAAACAAACATTTCTTATAAAGAAATCCCAACCCTGAGGGTCTTGCTTTTCGTATTATTTCTAACAAAAAAGTACTCAGAGGAGGCTCGTATTACTCTCACTGCTGGTTTACAAACTATACTACAGAATGCATTTACTAGCATTTTATTTATGCTTCAAGGCAAAATTAAAGAAGGAAATATCTCCAATATTATAATACCTCTGCCCTAGAGTGAACGAATAGCAAAGGCCAGACAGCCACAAGAATATAGGAGATTAGGAAAATAATCTTTATCCAACTTAGTTTATACTATGCATGCCGTCATTTACTACCTCTTAAATAAAAAATTAAAATAATCAAATGTCATACATTAGGAAAAAAAAAACCAACCAACTTTTACTTACATATCAACACAGCACTGAGGCTTCACTGCACCAGTAGCATCAACCACCGCATATTTATTTGGAGTTGTACAAAGAACTGCAATGAAAAGGACAGTAGTGGTAACAAATCATGAATTAATACCTCATCAACTTCATCAACAGATATACATAAAGACACGAGTTTAGTTTTGTCACAAATATGATTTGTTACACAAATTATAATTGGACTGTTCAAGATCATCAACTAACCCTTAAACAGAACTTAACCTAAGAAACCCACCTTTGAATTTTAAGGCAAACTCATAGGGGTTATATAGAGTCAACACCTGCTTGTGTGTTGACTGGTCATCTGCATAAAATATAAGTTCTGTAGGAAAAACAAAAACAGGAAGATTTCCTTCCACTAACTCTGGCTGTCTTTTTTGTTGCTGCATTGGCACTGAATCCTCCTTGCTGCTTCTTGTGTTCTTATGATTTTGTATCCTCAGAGACTTCAGTTTTTTAATCGTTTAAGAATTCCAAAGCATTTTGGCAATTCTAAAAGAAAAAAAGGGGAAAAAAAGAGAAAAGGCAAGAAGATTATTTCCATAAGTCTATACTAAACTGAGGCAGTCAACAAAGGTGTAAAAATAAAAAACGTGATGCTTGGTTATGAATCTACCTTTACTTAAGTTCCTTCAAAAACACAGAAATGGAAAAAATATTTGCATCAGGTTTCCATCTATTTAACAAACTGCTATAAAATAAAAGGATAAGCACTTCTTCAGTGTATCATGGCAGCATTTTGGGGTCCCAGTCCATGACTAGGATTGCTTATGCTGGGTCTTTACAACTCAAACCAAACAACAAAGAGGCATCCCATCCTTGCCTCAGGACACAAACACTTGAGAAAAAGCAGAGCAGAAATGAGGAAACACAAAGACGTAAGTCAGCAGTAGTCACCATTTAGGCAGGAATCTCTCTGCAGTGGTGACCTTCCCGGATGAGGTATAATAACTTAGGTATCCGCTCACATAGGCACTGAGGTATGTCAAATCCCAGAGATTCAGAACAACAGAATGGGGAACACCTTCACACCTTGTTTAAACTAAACTCTTGTTACAATTGCATGGTAGTTACAGGCAAGGAATTGAAAAATAACTGGGATTAATAATACCAAACAGATTTGTGATTTACTATTTGATTAAAAAATAGGACAGGTTTTCTACCACCACTGTCTCTAACCAACGTATAACCATTGTAATTCTCCCTCTGCCACCCCCACAGTTTTGTTTTATTTTGAGTGACATTCCAGAACTAAAACCAGAACCCATGACCTGACCAAGCAACAATCCCAAATGTAACTCATAAGAGAAAATTAAGGCCAGACTCCTCAGCACACATACCACTGACTTTACACACTACAGAGAGAACAAAGTAAAACAGCTACATATATTTTTTCCCCCAAGAACGTCATATTTTACTATAGCTCCTATAGGTTAATTATCAAACTGAAAGTGTCCTTTGAGGCTTGACTTTATTCCATAGTAGAAAATATTAAAATAACAAAAAGTTCCTACTGCCTCATCAGCTATCATTCCCACTTCCAATGAAGCTTTATAAAACAAGATCCATTTCAGCTGTTCTGCAGTCTAATAAACTGATTTGGTTGCACCTTAAGAAATTTAGTTGCTGAACTTTCTAGCAGCAAATAGCCCTAGCATTATGAACAATCAAAAACAAATGCTTATTTTTGCATTCTAAACATCATGATGTTCACATTTCCAAGCACCAGATACATGTTTCATACTTGAAATATGACACAAGTTTAGGTGTTTAGTAAAGTATATCTGTCATGCCTTCAGATTTACAGGTTCTGATTCTTATTCACAAACTAAGCTTTTAAATTTATTTATTTTTTAAAATAGCAAATCATCTCTGTAGAATTTAAATTCATGGCTCTTACTGGTATGTCCTTCCCCAAGATCCAGTTTCTTTTCAGAGCACAGGTTTGTTTCCACTTCACTGAAATGCTACTAATAATATTCTGAAAACAAATCCCCAATGATAGTGTTCCAAGTTGATCTTCTGCTACCTTATTAAGAAGAGCCTGGAAAAAGACATAGCTCTGTAAGTGGCAATTTGGGTTGTGAGTGCTTTTGGTGAAACCCTTTTGTTTCAGAAGAATTAACAAATTCTGGATTCACTTTGTGCAGCAAGTGTAAGCATTATTTCTTGAACAAGTTTATTTATTATTGCAAAGTGAGATTCATTGTTCCATTCAAATATATTAAGCCTATATAAAGAGCTAATGTGGAAAAACCACCAGCTTGTAGGAATACAAAATAACTTCTTTTGAAACTTCTCATAGGCAAAAGATTAAGATTTTTTTTTTTTAAACAAAAGTTAGCTCGATGCAGTAAGCATATGTGGGAATCTTTGGTTTCCATACATATCTACACTGAATACATTATGCATAACAGAAATATAGGCAATCGTTGAAATTAACAAAAGGGTTTTTTTCCTAATAAAGGTTTTAAACTACCATACAACCAATAACAAACTACTGCTAGATATTTTTAAGTGACTATATTTAATAATTTAAAAAGTATTATTTATGATAATTAATACTATATTGATGCTTTAGGTTTTTATTTAAACACCACATGTGTTTCACTCTGGCTCCTGGCATCATACCACAACTCCAGTTTCTTCAGCTCACCCAGCGGCAAGTGTTCAGGTGTCCAAAAACCCACAAATCACAACATCAGTGGACGTATGGATCACTAAGCCTATTAATAGACTCATTTTTCTTACGTATCCATTGAAAACAATTAACAGGCTCATTTTTCTTATGTATCCATTGAAAACGCAGCACGCAAACCTCCCAGGATTCCACAACTTGCAGGCGGAAAGCCACCAATCTTAAAAAAGTATATCCCGTTATTGCTTCCTTTTCTTATTTAACTTGGCTGGATAAGAAGTTACTGCCCAAACTGGCAAAAGTAAAACCTGGCAAACCCAGTCCTATAGTAGACATACTTGCTGACACAGCAGTGTCATTCGGGATATAAATTTCTGGATTTCTAAGCAAGCAACCAGCATCCTTTTTAAGAAAATAATTTTGACTTAGAAGTAACCTTGCTGGGGTATCTCACCAAGTGAGATCAGTTAAAGCACTTTTCCCAAAGACTGCATTATAAACTATACATATGCTGGGCAGATTTGACAGTTCAGTACTAACAACAGCATACCTTTCATACAGCACCCATCAACAAGAAACTGCAAAGACTTTTACAGAGAAAATCTGTATCTTCAGAATTTCTCTGCACAGATTAACCCCAAGACAGCACTCACGTTCAAAATAAGGCTACCCAGCTGGCTATCTTCACCACCCCAGCCAGTCCATTTAAAAGAAACTTGGCTGCCACTCTTCTACACTGTGCATCACAGCACAGCAGATTCTCACCGCAATCACTAGATTTTGCAGTTAATAGTCACCATGATTACTTGCAGAACATAAACGTAAGCACAAGCAAATATGTGCAAAACCGAGATCTGTGGTCTCGCTTCCATGACCCACACTGCGCAGATGGGCTTCTCCTAGTACCGCCAATGAAACTCCTCTCAGGTGCAGAAATCTGTCAAATGTATTGCTCATTACAGGACACAGGGCAAAGTGCAAGACCTGAACAATGCCAGCTTGCCTTCCAATGCTCTTTGAAGTCCAGACAAACAATTGTCACCAATATTTTTTTTTTAGCACAATAAGGATCTTTCCTCCCTGAAGTTACTAAATATATACTGCTGGTGTCACAATAGCACAGATCTGCCAGCATTTCCTTTGAAATCTCTTTCTTCATAAATTTAACTTGACAGAGAAAAACACAAAGTGAAATGTAACTTCTCTCTAGGCTCACAAATAACACTGATTGTGATTTGTTTTTACTTAATAAGTATCTGCTGAAAAAATAAATCAAGTAAGGAAGTTTTTTGTTCCCATTTTAACTTCCAACAGCCTCATCACCATGGCTTCCAAGTGCATTTGTTGGCTGTTTCTTTTCCTAACAACTGCAAATAACTCTACAGAACATCATCTGGTAAACACTTTATTGGGAAGATAACCTCTATAGTCATAGTCTCCACACTCTGCTTTTAAAAATTGTCTAATTGAATTGTAATCTATTTTTACACTATCTCATGATCTACCCTCTAAGTCTACACAATAAGCCTTTCTACTCTATATGCTCAACAAAACTGATGCCTTTTGAGTGTAAATATACAAAATAAGCCACAAAGTCTTCTCTATGTCAAGTTGAGCAATTCCTTTAAGCTACATGTAAATACAGCATAAGATCTAAGGCAGATCTATTAACATTTTGTTTCTCAAAAAGTTTTTGAAGGATGTAACGTGCACTTACGCAACCCAATGTTTAAACTACCTGCAATTACTTGGGAGAGTCATCCAACGATTAGAGCAGAGACCCAGCAGCCAGGATGGCTGGATTCCATTATTGCTAACTCTGTCACTGACACTCCATGACCTTGAGCAAGTTGGTTAACCTCACCTCAATTTGCTAATCTACAAAGGCACATATTCTGCAAAGTATTTAAGTAGGCGGATAGTCACATTTAAACTGGCAGAACTACTCTGATACTTTGCAAAGCCTGGGCAGAAATATGCTACTGTTTACCTATTTACAGGTTGATGAGACATGCAATTAGTAACTGTCTCCAGGATGCTGTAAAATGAAATAGTCTCAGAGCGTTACCTATTAGCATAGATGACAACATGCGTAAGTCACGCTGATACTGACAGCAAAATTTATTAGGACCGTGTAATTTTTTCCCCTTTATTTTTTCAAATGCTGAAAAGGTGACAGTAACAAAAAAAAATATTCAAATGCAACTAAGAGACATACAAAAGCAGGGGAAAATGAAATATGAGCTGTGCATTGCTTCCGACCCATTCTACTATATGGCTCAGAAGAATCCTACGGAAGACTTTCAAGGGCACATCCGCTCCTTTAGTCTCTATTTTTTCTCACGTTCAGGTTGCATTTAATGCACTGAACCGGCTGGTTTTTAAACGCGTGTTGTGCTATCCAGTGCTACGCGGCCTTTTCCCCTGGTTCAAATCCTCAGCTCAGATACCGAGGTGCCACAGATTAACTGAGGAAAACACTCTTTCCTCCGAGAACGCCGGGAAGAAAGGCGTTCCAATTTGACTCTCAGCGCGCACCTACGGAAGGCAGAGAGGCAGCAATCATTGCACACCCTTAATTGAGCCTCTTTGTTCTCCAGCGCGGAGCAGCACAGATAAAGGCTGAGGTATCTGCGCTCTAACGGCCTCTGCACAGCCCGCGCCCTGCCCTGCCCGTGGCGATAACGCACCCAGCACCTTCGCACCGGCACCGTCCCGCACCGCTTCCCCACCGGCAGCCTCGGAGCAAGTTCAAGCGAGACCCAGCCCCGCCGCCCCCGGCCCCACCGGGACAGCCCGGCCCCGGCTGCC
>JANZLQ010000040.1:15644008-15657575 GCA_026212715.1 Elanus axillaris
CCTCCCTGTCTGCCGCCATGTTAGCTCGGGCTGGCGGCGGGGTGTCGGGGGTGCTGCCGGCCGCGGGGGCCTTGTTCCGCTGCCGCTTCCCCGCGGGGAGGCGGCGGGGAGGGGGGTGGAGGGCCTTCCCCCAGCTGGCGGCCCTTCGGGGCGCCTTCCCGGCGCCGTGGGGAGCGGGGTGAGGAGCCCCACCGGCCCACGCTCCGCAGACAGCGAGACGAGGGGCGGCCCAGCGGCAGGGAGAGGGGGATGTGGCAACCGCCCGGCTCTCCGCTCCTGCGGGAAGTTGGTTTTTTTTTAAGAATAACTTACCTCATCTCATGGTTTCTGGGGCCTAGCCCCTTCCCGCAGGGGCTCCTGGCCCCCCTCATGGCTCTCCCCGCCGTTCCCCTCGGGGCTGCTCCGGGGCTCCGGTCGCTTGCCTGTCCTCCGGCGGGAGATCGGCGTGCCTCGCCCGGGCTGAAGGCAGGGCAAGAGCGGTAACGAGTCGAACGTACGCTCATCATCCTGAACCGCACAGCAGCGCAGCTTTCATGGGGCACGTTGTCTCTCTAGACGTGTTTCCCGTCTTGTTAACCTTGGTTCCGTGTTCCTCCTATTAATGTGTTTTTATTAAATTAAAGTATTTGTGGGCTTCAGCTCGCTTTGTGCAATATCTGCTACCATGTTTTTTTCCTGACTTGGGCTTTTAAGCTCTCTACAACAATAGAAAAAAATGCAGCAGCATAATTACCACCTACGATCATCCCCAACTTTTAAGATTATTAATGCAGCAGAATATTTTTGTTGCAAGTCAGGTGAATAACTGAGATTTATATTAAGCCATCCTGTCAGCAGGATTGCAAAATCTTTTACCTCTTACCAGACTTTACCCACCAGTGAAATGAACACAGTAGCCATCAGTATTTCACAATTACACCAGGAAACAATCCAGGATAGTAAGTAACATATTTTGTCTATTTAAAATTGTGGAAGACATTAAATAAACAAAAAAATCCATTTTGCAACTTAGCCAAGATGTGTATATTAGCACTCACTTTTTTCCAAATCCTACCTTCTGCAGGTCTAATAGTTGCTAGTAGTTCATTAACAGTTTCACTCCTACAGCCCCAAATTACATAATACTACAGTTAAATTATTATATATAGAAATTATAACCTTGTCAGAATTTCTTAAAATGTATGCAGTGAAAACTGGTAAAAAATTTTTTTGTTTCTTGACAAGTGTCAGTAAGCTCATAGAGTTTTAACATGTTTAAAAATAAATCGGAATTCTTGTTTTTAAACAATCAGACTTCAGCCTTCAAGATACATTCAGAAAATTACTGTTTTTACTGAGTATTAATCAAATGCAGGGTCTTCCTGATTTTGGAAACCTGTCTCAGGAGAAGCAGCAGACATAAACATGCTTCAGAGATATTCAAATTAATAATAAACACAATGATCACATTAGAAAAACTGTAATTTAAAATGCTAGACTTAGAAACATATTAATTGGCCAAGTTGATGTTTTCTAGTTTATCCAGCTCATTTACAGAGAAAGTTTAGAATCTCTAAAAGCGGGTTTTAGGTCTCCCTTTATAAGATTCCCAGGATTCAACTGTGTTTTTTCCATCACACATTTAATAATGTTTGCATCCACTGGCTACCTGTTGAAAATCAGAAATCGTATTGGTTTCCTTCCTCTTCCACTCATCTATCGTTGCAGCTTGTTTCTTGGTTATTTTGTTATTTTAAAAGCCCTGTGTTAACTAATTAAATGTGAAAACTCTTGTATGCATATGAGTAGGAGTTGGTGTTCTTCTGTCCTTGTTGCTAGTGCCTGATGCTTCAGAGAGCACAAACCCCACACCCCTGACGCTTGTGCAATAGGCTGCCCTTGAGAGAGATTATGTCCCATCCCAGACATTATGAAAGGTACCTATGTGCCATCACTATTTAACCAGCACTGATGTATGCAAAAATATTACAGACCTGCTTGATAAACTCACTGGTGCTGAGCTTTTTTGGGTTTGGGGCATGCACAAAGCCTGGCTTGGCACAGTCCTACTGCTCTTCTCGCTGTCTTGCCAGCATGGCTCAGTGCTTTAGGTGGATGAAAAAATTACAGAGAGGATGTATACGAGTGTGCCTACATGCCATGTGCTGTGGGTAGACTGCTCATCTGCAATGTGGGAGATGGAGACTACTGTCATGTGTGGCAGTAACTAGAATTATCTCAGATCTGTGGGAAGTGCTCTCCTTTATCATTAGGTTATTGTTTCTTTCGCTTTCTCCTTCTCAGGCTACTTTCTTTTGCCTGAATAATTAATTATTTCTCGGATCAGAGGCAGATTGAGGTTGTAGTCCTTGTTATGATGCTGGTAGATCAGGGAAAAGATGAGAGGAAAAAATGTGGATGAAGAAATAGTGAGAAATAGAGATGCAAAGGAGTAGAGACATAAAATGCAGTAGAGAATCTGTGACAAGTTTTTCAGGTCAATTTAAGTGTGATCTGAGGTGTAAAAAAATTCTGTTCCTGTGGCTCATATTTGGTCCTCTGACTTTTTACCTACCTCAGAAACCACTGCGAGTTACCTAAAAGCATTGGCTGGTTGTCTGTTACATAAAATATTGCCTCCTTGCAGCACGAAACCTGAGACGGGAGTCTGCAGATACAGAATGCTCCTGAATGACTCTGTCGTGGTTTTGGTTGCTGTGGTGATTATCCATCTGTTTAAATACTTTATATATGGGAGATTCTCAACTCGTTTATCACAGAGGAGATTTTCTTAAGTTGTAAGAAACACAGCATTATGCTTGATTCCTGTAATTTTCACACCTGATTAGCAAAAAATTTCACTTTATCTGCCATGGCATAAGGACACTGTGTAGTATTTAGATACAGAGGGTATGACACTCGGTTCTGTGGTCACTACTAGACCAGTATGCCTGTAACGTTGGTACATACATTATAGTGGTGCAGTGGGAGAGGCTGACTGCAAACAATTTATGAGGGGGCCTCCTCTAATGAATTCTCAATCTGAAGCAGTTACACAAAATAAATTGTACATTTACAAAGTCTGATAGGAAAAGAACTAGTGTGCAGACAGGAGAGAGCTAAACATTTTGTATATTAGAGTCCTACCTATAGCTCTTAATTAATTTAATTCTTAATAGTGAATATTCTTAATGTGATATTTGGGGTTTCTTGACAGTTGCCATCTCCATGGTACAACATGGGAGATCCTCTTTGACTCTGAAGTAACTCAGGAAATGAAGTGGTGTATCTGCATCTCCATTCACACCCATGTTGTGTTGTCTTTTTCTTCTCTTTCTGTGGAAAATTATTTGAGTTTTCTTTCTAATTAATACCAATTTATAAAAAAGTCCTCATAAAAGATCTTTTTTTCATTTTAAAGGACCTTTTTTTCATTTTAAGGGACTCTGAAAAGAAACAAAATACTGCATTCAAACTACCACCTTAAGCAGCATACATGTTCTGACTTATAATAGAAGCAAGAATTGCTCAACCTAAACTGTCCAAGCTGTTCTTGTAACTTTAATTCACCAGTAAAAGGTGGTTGTTTTTTTTCACTTGCTTATGTGGCAGCTTTTCAAATTTCCACCCCCCAGTGGCAGCATGCTGTATTCCCATTTTGTGTCACTAGGGACTTAAATGTACTAGCATGGGGGTTTTTTGTGTCAGAGGTTATATTGTTTGTTTTTATGACTAATAATGTGGACCTTGGGAGCCACATATCTAAGCACCGTTGAGGACATACCTAGGCCTCTGTTAAAGTGTAATCCCTTTCAGGGCATGCCTATACAGGAGAGTAAAGACAGCTCGGAGCTCTCTCTGCCCATGCTCTGCACTGGCTGGAGGCAAGCCAGTTCCACCTTAGAAGTCCTTTAGCTCAGCTTTCTGCCCGTGCTAATGGGTCCCTGAGATGTGCCTAAGGACATGGTGAGCGCAGCATGTCAGAGAGCCATATTTGCTGCAGAACAGATAAAATGATTTGGGGAAAATAGAGCCTAAAGCGTAGCTGTCTTTAAAATACTAAATATAAACAAGGGCAGGTTTCATGCATGCTCTTTCTTGAGCACAAGAAAGATCCAAGTGATCATTCAAATCCCTCTCAGGTCTTGTACTGAGTGAATTTTGCCCAAAGTATACTTGCATCACACTCAGACAGGTATCAGGGTTCACTTCCATGTACTTGGTGTCTTACGGTTCTTCATGTGGGAGCTCCTGACAATATACCTTGCTCCATGAAGCTGTATGAAAGAAGCTGTAATTGAGTCTTAGACACCATGGTATTTATAATCATTTAGAAACCTCAGAGAGAGCAAACATTTAGAGTTTTATAGACAGTCATCATCTTTATGAAGTGTAGAATCTATTTCTGCGTCGTCTGTAGGACCCTGCTGAGAATCTCCATTGTCCTGTTCATCAGAAAGCTACAAACCCAGCATGGGCTCTACTTCTTTCAAGGATGTGCGCATACTTCTCTTATAAATAAGCAGTTATGGTTGTTTCATTAGACCTCTAATAACATCTCTATTTCATGTTCCTTCCAAAGATGTTTACTTCAGTGTTGACACATATTTGTAATGGCATCTCAAAAGTAAGAGGCTATCCTGTCAGATTTACAGCTGTTACAAAATATGATGCTATCCGCATACAAATGGACAGTAGGAGCCTTACAGACATTTTCCCTATTATTACTGCCTTAGGAAGCAATAAAAATTTAACATTTACCATTGGGAAACACCTGCAGAGATTAAATTAAAACTAGATTATATGCTTATCAGTTAAATGTTACAAAAGCAAACTCTTCAGAGATTAGCATAAAAATCATTGTTATCAAAATCTTATTAAAAGCTTCACTTAATACAATCCATTTTGCACCTCTGCTGCTCAAGCGTTCTACGTGTGCAACTTATTAAGTCTTTGTGCAGCTGTACAGAGGCAAGGCAGGGCAGCCTCACTGACGGCGTCGCAAATACCTACCCTGATGTTTAGATTTGTCTTTCAAAGCTAACCACAAGTACTGTTTGTCCTTCTCTTTCTGATCCTGGTCCCTCTCTGAAGGGCTCTCCACATTGCACGCTCAGTTTCTTGAGCATGGCGCCAAGGCGTGCTTCAGGCTCCCTCATGGAGTTCTGCTGGGAATTACTCTGGAAACCACTCGTCCTTCCTGCTGAACTCGTTCCTTATTACGGTCAGCAGGACAAAGACAAGTAATTTTAAAGGCCTAGAAGGTGAGAACAAGAAACTGTTGTTGCTGCTAAGCAGATGGTCTCGTGCTTAGTTCATGCAGCCTTTGGTACCTTGCAAACCCACTGCAGAAAAGAGAGATCTGCGTGGCAAGCGGGCTGGAGTTGATCTCTGACCTGGAAATTCAAAAAGCTTCTGGATTTGGGCTTTGCTGCCACCGACGACCGAGAACTTTACAGTGCAGGTGATCTATGTGCACTGACCTAAAGAGGACACCATCAGCACAGATCCCACCTGTACCTGATTTGCACACACAGTGATTAGAGTTCATTTCTCCATCGGGTGTTATGGTGACCCCTTTGACTCAAGGCATTAGAAGCGACCTGCCATGGGCATGTTCTGAACTGTGTATGGGAGGGTACAACTCAGCAACAGGCACATCCTGAATCAACTTCAGCAAAGGGCAGGCCAAAAAGAACTTTGATTGTGGAGATCCTACTGGCTTTGGTGGATCTGGAAAGTGTGACGCTAACAAGAGACTGAGATCATTGATGAGATAGATGACTAAAATAACTCAGGTCATGTAGTCTACCAAAGGCCAAATTCAGAGGAGGACTAGGGAGTATCAGACCATGATTCCCTGAAGACATTTATCCTGAAGACAAATTTGATGTAGGGACCTCCTGGCTATTTTTTTCCAACCCTGTGCCGCCGCCTCCTCTGTTGTGTTGGCACAGACCTTAACATTTAATTAAGTGAATCAGGGGTGTGGGGGAAATCCAACTTAAAAAACAAAACAAAACAAACCAACAACTTAGGTTTATAAAAATAGACAAAATAGGGCATAGACCGATGGGGTGGGGGATGCAGAACCAAAGCATAGCCGAAGATTAGGGGACTAGAAATAGGTGGAGCTTGCTTTGCAGGCAAGAAAAAAATGTCTGTGTAACCATGGCCTAACATTTTAAGTAACAAGAGTCTGCTGGCCCAGTTGATTTTCACTGAAATAGGTTAGGGAGTGTTCAAACAAGTATATCCAGATCAGAGGGGTGGTACCCTATTGCAGGGCAATGCTCACCAGCCTCTGGGCAGGCTGGGGGAGGACTCTGCTGTCAACACAGCTGGATTTGGGAGGAGATACATGTCCACAGACAGACTCCCAGCACTGTCACAGCCTAAACCAGTCTTGCCATATGCCTCCCTCTCCAGAGCAGCACGTCTCCTCGCACAGCTGTAGCGTGCAGTTTGTCTTCCTGTGTGCCTGAAGGGGAGAGCTGTACATTAGCATTTTTATAACAAGCTTTCCTTTGAGGGGAGGTAATGGACATATCTCTTAACTTCAGCAGAAGCCATGGGCGCATCCAAATACTGTGTGTGAGCCTGCGTCTGTCCTTTTATTTGGACAAATTACAGTATTTAACTTGGAAAGGCCTGCTCCTGTCTCTTGCTTGACTTTCAGGCTCTGAGCAGAGTGAATTACTGACATGGGGATTTAAGATTTCATTTTTCAAAAATGACGCACATTTTTGTATGGACATGCCTATATCCAAGATGTAGAAACTGCTTAACTGTAGCCTGAGTTTTCCATAGTCGTTATGCTAAGTAATTCACTTCTAGTGCCGCTAGAGGTATAACATTCACTTGAGCAAATACCAAAGGAAACATTTAGTTGGAAGCCTTGTCCATATTAATATTTCATTTTTCAAATAATGTTTTTTTATGTGGGTTTTTTTGGAGGCCTCAGTCTACTTTGCCTATTGCTGTTGGGCAGTCTTTCTTTTATTGAACTGCAGTTGACTACTCATGAGATGAAATGCCACTTTGTGATTAAAGGGCACAAAATTGAGTGCTCATTTAAACTGCATAAAAAGCTAAATTATAGTATCAGTCATCGTATCAATCATCTGTGACTGCCTCATGTGCAAGCTTGTACCAACACATTTATAAGTCTCATTTCACATTGCTTGTTGTTCTGGTGCAAATTTACATTTATTCTGAAATGCAAACATAACAAAATTTATTTAAAATTAATTTCCTTTTTTTTGGTGCGATGACCAACTCTCAGATATAACCACCCCTTTGAAACTCATGAAAACGTCAGTGAGGATCAGGATAGCGATGAAGCTCCCATGTGTCTGCTGGGACTGGCAGGAGAATTGCTGCGCTACCTGGGGTGTAATTGCAGACCTGCACGCCTACACAGTCCGAGTGCAGTGGAAGGGATGGCTCAGCTCAGTGGTGGTGGATGTTTTGTGGGGGGAGGCGGAGGTTGGCTAAATTACGCCTCACTGCAACCCTGCTGGAGCATAATCTCTGCCTGTGTGAAGTTTGTAACCTTTCTTTCAGAATTTTCCGACGTGCTCAGAGCAAGGCTCTGCCAGCTCAGTGCTGCCTGTGCAGAAGAGCCAGGGAGCGGCGGGTTGCTGTGGGAACTGCCCACTGTGCCATCGCAACGCTGCGGCCGTCGCAAGCTCTCCTGCCGCAATCGGCACGGCCCGCTTTGGCTTCCCACTGCATTTCCACATGCTGCTTTTCACCTCCTCCTCAGCTCTGCCCGATAAGCGCAGCCCAGCAAGACGCCAGCGTGCCAGCTCAGGAGCGAGCGTGGGGAAGGCGAGGTGACGCGAGCCTGAGCTGCAAATCTCTTCGTGGAGAGCGAGCCCCAAAAGCAGCCTTCCTGCCATGTTTTCCTTGCAGGACTGTACCCACCTCGCTCCAGAGAGAAATGGAAAAACCCAGGAAATTCCAGGATGAACGCTGGAGGGAGAGATCTCTTTCACTGGTTTTGTGAAGTTTAGTTTGTTATTTGGGGTAAAAGGGCACTGTTCAGGAAATAAAGGCATGATGGATAGATTGAAGTGTCTGTTTTAATTTAGAATCCATTGCACTATGGTGTGGTATACACCATATTTATAGGCACTGTACTACATGTCACAGTAAAACTATTTTGAAGGGAAAATATTGAAACAAGACACCAGATGCTCTCAGAATTTTTGCTTTTCTCCTAGAATGAAATTTTGACAAAATTATTGATTGCTTGAAGCATTTCATTACAGCAAAAGTGGGCTTTTGATGAGAAAGGTGTTTCCAGCACAAGTGAAGCACAGATCATAAAACTTCTGGCCTAGTGCAGACTTTGGGTTGCTCCTTTCCCCAATACAATGCTAACAGCACAGTTCACTATAGACAACATAGATATTGCACTTGGTATATTCTTATTTTTAGTTTCTTTGTACTTTTTTTGTAGTAATACTGATAAATTTACTGATAAATTATTATTACCCTCAGAAGACACTTTTGACTAAGAGAAACAGTGTACAATTGGCATACTTTGGATTATATTGGGATAGAAGTCGATAAAGTAATACCACTGAAATTATAGCAGTGTGAGATAAATATCGGATCCATTGAATTTATTGAAAACAACAGCAGTGCTATCTGACCTTACTTCTGCCCTATATACAGTCATTAGCAAGACTGCCATTTATTTACAGCTTCCTTCTATTGCGTACACAATCTTGGGCAGTAAATTCGATTGCTGGAGTATTCTGAGTGCAGTTCACTGGAGCAGTTGTGTTTAGAATAACGTTATCAACATGCTTTCTCCCAGAAATCAAGAAAATGGGTGGCAACCTTTTATGCTTTGCTCAGAATTCTGGTAACTCTTCCCAGTGATACAGTTCAGTGTCAAGTTGACCTTTATGGTTTTCACAGCTAAGGCAACAGTTACATAAAAGGGATGAATGAGCAACAACAAAAGAGGAAGGCTGGGATCATATAATCTGAAAACTGGAACTGCCTGCATTTATACTTTACTATTTCAGTGAAGAAGGCAGCACTGAAGAGTGGTTAAAGCTGTAAGGAAATAGAGGTTCTGCTCTCATTTCTGCCTTATATTCCCTGTATTGCCCTGTGTAAGTCGTTTTAAGACCAGACTGCAAACGTCACCTGATTTAAATTTAAAAAGTCATAAAGTGTAATTTTTTCAGAAGAAAAATCCAAAGTTGTAACCAATAGTCAAAATTATGCCTACTGGTGAAGAAAAGGAGGCACACAGTAGTCAAGGTGATTTTTCAGTGACAAAAGTGCCTTTTGCTCCTACTGATTAGACTTTGATTTCTCCCTCAGTGAATGAGAATAAAACACGTACACCACGTGAGGCATGTTGGATGTGAGTTAGTTTACATGACTATTAACAGTTGGGATTAATATTTGTCACTAAACCAAAATATTGGCAAGTACACAAGTAATAGGAAAGCGTCACTGTTTCTTAGTCTTGCTGGTGGTTTATGCTCCCCTCTTTAATTTTTGCTGAGATACAAAAGGCTGAGATACTTTCGCAAAAACTAATAATTTAATTATTACTAGAGCTGTATGACATGTCCATAACTATGGCTGGGTAGGAGGGTTTCACCTTCTTATGAACCTAAACCAGGTCTGGGCTCATCCAGAGAGCTTCTTCCAGTCTGGCAATACTTGGTTTAATTGGACCCTTTTCCCTTGTTCTGCAGGATTTTGGGGTGGACAACTGGGATGGCTTAAGCCACTGGATAAAGTTTGGATCCCCTTGAGGGAATAGCAAATAGTCCCTAGCCTTTGAGGCCAGGAATTCATACTTTCTTCACTGAGTTCTCTGAAAACGGACATGTTTGTCCCTCCCTCCCAAGATTCAAAAGGAAAGGGAATCGCTGGAGAAGCAGCAGGTTGGCCTCGATGCCACTCAAGACCACCGAGTTTTTGTTCAGCTGCTGTATTTGATATATCAGCTGCCTACTTCTGATTTTAACCACTCTTCAAATATCTTCAGAACTAACAATGCAGCATATTGGCATATGTAAATCCATGGAGTTTGCTAAAGCAGTTTCCTTACAGTTTTATTGACCTTGGCAGCAATAAACAACAGTGTGTTCAGAGGGAAGACTGAATTTCTCTGTATGTTTATCATGCTAGTTCTTGGTTCAGGATTTTTTTCCACTATTGTCTGTTAAATTTTGTTCTATGGCCTGCATGACACAGTGACTGATGCTGAAATCCTCCGATGTCTTTTGGAAATGCAACAGAAGCAACTTCCAGCCCATGTCGCAAGAAATTTGCATGTTCCTGGGAATAAAAATTAAGATGAAAGCGGGGTGTGTGGGAAGACCTGGTTGTGGCAGAATCATTCTTGGCTGCTTTCTTGGTTGGAGAGCAATCACAAAATGAGGATTTTTACCAAGCTTGTTTAGAACCTTATAAGTCGATTTTGGCAGGAGGGAGGATGTGGCCACTGCCAGCTGCCTTGCTGAGTTGTGTGTATGTTCTGTACCTCTGTAAAACTAATGATTAGGCTATGATGAGAAAATAAACGTTAGTAGGAAAGAACAGTTAGCAAACCTCTAAAGTCCACTGTCCACAAAGAGTCCCATTTCCTAGATCGGCTTGCTTTATTTTAACAATGTTAAGGAATAGCTCCATTTTCAGACAGAAGGCATAGTGTAGACCTGTTCTGTGAAATTAGATAGCACTCTTTTGCCTATCTACTGGGAAAAGGAGCAGCTGAGCATAATGCTTGCACACAGGCAGCTCGGTACAGTGTTTCAAGAAAAGCTTTGAAAAAGATAAGAGTCTCATTTTGTACTTTGACAAAGAGTTGCACTGACAGCGAAAGTCTCCATGTTATACTTGCAGCAAGTGCAGCAGTTTTCCACGGCGTTGCTACAGCACTGCCCTACCTTATTTTATTGCCCTCCCTGTTTGCCACATCAGCAGCTCCCGGTAGCCAGGGGTGCTGTGGATGTGCCGGTCCTGGAGCCTGGAGGCAAAGGGTCCACGGGACAGCTTTCTGAATCTCTGCAAGTGAGCTGCAGCTTCGTGAGATGGGAAGTAAGAGATCAGCTTGATAACAGATACCCTTTGCTGCTTTTGTTTGAAAACAGTAAATGAGTAAGAAAAATATTATGGTTGCATCTGGTATGCAGCAAGGCTTTAAATTTGAATTTACTTACCTTCCAAGCTGTCCACATATCCCTTATTTGACCAGAAGTTTGCAAACGTGGCCATGGGAGGGTTACAGGAGTAATTGGCTGGCAGCCTGGGGACTGTATTTAATTAGCAAGGAATGCACTGGCCTTCGCTGCATTCTCAGTAGGAGCCACAACCCACATAGCTACAGGTGCTGTCCTCCTCTCTCTCCAGGCCCAGGGACTGCCCTTCTTCATGCAGGAGGGCTATACATTGCAGCTTGTGCTGCATATGGAAAAGAATATGTTTGGATATCACTATCAGAACAAAAGTCTTTCTATTTTCCATTTATTGCTCTGCCAGTGATGCAGGCAGTAGTATCCTTGGATTTAGGGCCCTGTTGCCCTCTTAGTTTTATTACAGATGAATGAATCCCTGATTGTCAAAACCTTGGTGGATTCACATTTTTTTAACCCTCTGTTTGATTAGCCATTTCAGGATAGCTGAGCCTGACTCTGACTAGCTTCAGCTGCTAATCTTATTGAGTTCATCTGGAGTTTCAAGTGATTGATACCTCTGAGAATTAAGCTTAAAGTGCACCAGGCTAGACTGCCTAGAGCTAAAATACCCACAGTCAAAGCCCATTAACTGAAATGTCTGTGTTTCACTGAAATTCTCTTTAGAAGGCCAAAGCTAATTTTTTTCTTTGCTGCTATCGTTCTGAAGTATCATGCCTTGATGCACTAGGTTGTAATATACTGTTATGATTTTTTTTTAAGGAGTCTGATGGTTAAATAGCCTCTTTAGTGCTAATTTCTAAATCAAAAAAAGTTAACTTCTATATTTATGGTCATTTTAGTTTTATCAGGTGACTGTGGTTGCTTGGGACATGAGCCAGGTAAGCTCCTGTTATGTGTATCAAAAGGTAATTTATGGTTTCAGTTTATTAAGTTATGCATTTTGTCTAATTGTGGCTCTTCCTGAAGAATGACAGGAACCTCATTAGAACTATGCTTCTCTCTGTGCTTGTTTTCCTTCTAATCTACACTTTTTTTCCCCAACTACTTTTCAAAGTGTTTTTTCCTTATTTTGCTTCCATACCTCCATTCTCCTGCCATTTTAATTTCTCTCCTGTGTTCCTTAATGTGTGTGAGCACTGAGGAGAGCTGAGCATCTGGAGAAGGGCAAAGGGGCTGTGAGCTCTTAGTAGGAAACGCCAAAGCACTGGCACTGAGATACTAACTCTTGAAGGGCACAGTCTGGTATCAGTGACTCTCTTCCCAGGAGAACCATATTAGCAGGGGTGCTGAACAACTTAGGACCCCCCACCTTAGCACAAGTATAGCACTTGCCTTATATTTTTTGTTTAGTGTGCTCCAAAGCTGAGAATACAAGTGCTATGGAAACCTTGAGTCATCAGTAGCTCATCACAGATTTCCACTGTGCTAGACTGTCACAAGGCTTTTGTGGTCTTCCCCCTTGAATTTTTAATCCGGTTTCATTTCTTGTATATATGTAAAGTCTGTGCCCAGCACTGATCACCCACTGTGTCCTTTTCCTTCCTCCCTTCTCTGCTGCTTTCTCCTCTCTTTCTTTTCTGCCTTGTTGCTGGATGGTAAAATGAGGGAGCAGGAGGTGTGTGTGTTGGGAGGAATGAGGAGATTGCAGCGGGGAGATGGAAGTGGGTGGCAGGAGAGGGCAGGACTGCTGGGGGGGTAAGGGACAAGCTGCCCATCCTTGGCTCAGGGATGCTGTAGAGTGTGCATTGCGCAAGGCTGGAGAAGTGTTGGGGTGATGAATGAGCATGTTGTGACATGGGAAATAGCTGGCACAAATTCCCAGTTCAGTTGGATTTTCCTTGCGAACACAATGGATTTAGCTGAATAGGGAATAATTGAAGTTTGAAAATGTTTCTGACTGTTCTGAAATTGTTTGGAAGAGACTTGGCGTTATTACAGCCTTTTTTTTTTTAAAAAAAAAAGGCTAGGCATAATGATAATTGGAAATTCTTGTCTCTTATAAATGTTGCATGTAAAATCTTCTATTGCAGTTACTATTTTTTAAAAATTAAACTGAGTGACTTCAGGGTGGAGCTTCTGGGTTTTGTTTGTTTTTCCTTGCTGCCTGAGGTAAATTGTTACTTTCGCTTGGCTATGGAGAGCAGTTGTTTGGTTGCCTTGTCTTTCTTTTTTTGTAGATAGTACCAGATTATTCTTGGGGACTGGGGGGCTTTTTGACCAAGAATGGAGGACAGCTGCTTTTCTACCCTTTGAATATGAGATACAGAGGCTACAATTAAATGCCAAAACACAGGATTAAAATTTTCCTTGTCATAACCTGAGATTTGCACTTCACTAGCTTAATGCAATATTCTCTCTCTGCACAATTCTAAGTGTGGTTGCTCTAAGGAAAATGGGGGGGGGGGGGT
>JANZLQ010000040.1:15666483-15683367 GCA_026212715.1 Elanus axillaris
CCCCCCCCCCGCCCCGGTCGCCCCCTTCGCCCGCTCACGCCGCTTCTCTCCGCTCTCTTCGCAGCTGCGGGCCAGGGACCCGGCCAGCCGCGGCGACAGGTACATGCTGGTTACCTTCGACGAGCCACCCTACTGTATCAAGGTAATAACTCCCCCCCCGCGGCTGCCCCGGACCCCCCGCGGCCGCCCCGGACCCGCTGCGGGGCCGCCCTTGGCGTGGCGGCGGCGCGGCGCAGCCCCGTCCGGCCCGGCGGCGGCAGCAGCAGCCTGTGAAGATGGCGGACATTTTGCTTTTGTATGGAGGAGAGAGGCTGAGGGCGCTGCTGAGATGGAGGAGGGGGGGGGGAGGAGGAGGAGGAGACGGACGGGAGCGTGATTCACCGCCCCGGCGTGCCGAGGGAGGCGGGCGGGCGGCCGCGCTCCGCCTCCCCGGCCGTTGCTCGCCCGCCTCCCGTGAGGCCGTGGCTCCGGCGGGGGCCGCGCCTTCGCCTCAGCCCTCCGCCGCGGGTCCCGGCCCCCGCTCGCTGCCGTTTTACCCCCCGCCCTTCCCCCCGTCACGTCGGCGGAGGTCGTGTCCCGGCTGGGGTGCGGGGTTAGGGGCAGGAGGCAGCGCCCTCCCTCACGTCTGCGGGACCCCCGGCCGGCAGCGGGGAAGCAGGGGACAGCCGCGGAGCCCCCTCGCCACCCTCCCCGCCGCTGCCGCCTCCGGCATGGCTGTGGGCTTTGGGACGGAGGCACCCGGGGCTGTTCTCCGCCTCTGCGAGGCAGGAAGAGGCGGCGGTCTTGGGGTGTCGTCGTGTCCGTCCCGTCCCCCCCCCCCCGGCCCCTTCCTCCTGCTGGGTGGAACCCGCACCGGTTTTGTGTAAGGTGCGCGTAATTGCCACTCGGGTGGACATCTCCGTGCAGGGCTGTGGCGAGCTGGACGTGGAGTCTGCTTGGCTGGCTTCTCTCGTCCCTGTTTTCTCATTCCTCAAGACTGAGGCAAGTAGGGCCATGCCATTTATCACGTCGACTGCGCCACGAGGTTATGGCAAGAGGGGAAAAAAAATCGGGGCTCTGTGTCCTTTATACGGTAGCCTTCAACTTGCCGATAGAAACGTCCAACTTAGTTTAAAATATTTAAATAAAGCATGCCACAGAAAACGTCATTGCCATGGAAGCTTTAGAATCCTCCTGAATAGTCCTGGATTAGGACTGTGTTTGCCATGACTAGTATTATCATAACCATTGGGCCTTGGACCCATACTGTGAAGGCCAAAGAGGTTCATGTAAAAATCTTCTGCTAGCCATCCCAGAGAGAACCCTCTCTAGGTCCCCCAGCTAAAACTTTTTGAAGAGATGTTGTAAAAATAACAGTGCTTGCTGATGCTGTCCACGTCTTTGATAATGAGGAAGCTTAATTATCAAGAGCTATGCTTCTTTGCTCCTTTCATCAGCAATATGTTTACCCAGCTAAAAAGTACAGCCTGCTTTCTAAAGTGACAGAAGTGATTTAGTGAGTCAGTATTTACTGTTTGTTGCATCTTTTGTTTTCTCAGAAGAAGGTGTGGAAGTTATCCTATTTCTTTGAGTTGAAACCATCCTCCTTGAGTTACAGAAACCTACTATCTGTCAAAAAACCCTAGGTCTGCCTTGGAGAGTGTTTTTTTTTTTTTAAATGCATAATACACACATCCTTTCCCCCATCCATGTTTGTGGCTGGATGCAAAACCAAAATCTTTGTTATGCAAGCATTAACTGTAGATTTCTTGCATGAAGAATTTTTTTCTCCTAGTTGTGTGTCATGTATTTTACAAGTGGACCTTTCTTAAGTTTGAGGCAGAAACCTTTCTACTGCTGTTATAGGAAGCATACTGGTGATTTAATAAAAACATTACTTTTCTGCTGGAGGCCTGTGTGGTAATGCTACAGGTTTATTACCACATATATACTCACATTTGCTGAAGAAGATCCTTGCGTTTAATGAGCATCTGACTGTGTTCCCAGTTTTAGTAAATAGTAATTGAAATAAATGGGGCTGTGTGATACCCATCATAGTATTGAATCATGTTTGACATACAGTAAATAGCCAAGAGGGAAAAAAAAAAAAGTGTTGTAGTTCTTGTAACTTGCTAATGTCTCTCCTTAGAAATTTGTTTTTCTATCTTTAGCATGCTGGGTTTCACACTGGACCTTAAACAGTCTTAAAATATTTTTTTCAAAACTTAGTAACTTGTGTAGGAACGGCCTGCAGATCAATAAATTTGTGTTTATAATAATTATGATCACAGCTTCAGTTCAACTATTACGTAAAGACTTCATGTCATAAATTAGTGTGGTTAGGCTGTCATCCTGTCTCTTACTCCAGCAGAGAAAGCCTTACAGCAACAACAATGTTTTTTCCCCTGTTTGAAGAGGTGTTCTCAAGACCTTTTACGGGTATTTATGATGCCCCTCTGTTGTGTTTTCTAACAACCATAGTTATGCCAGGAAAATTTACTGGTCTAGGCCAGATTCTGCATGTCTTACAAAACATGTTGTAAAAGAAATAAAATGCTGTCTCTTCGCTAATGCTGCTGTGGTTAGATACTTTCTTGATTTAGAGATGGAGAAAACAAAGTGACAAGTGAATGTATTTTGCAAGTCTGCTTTCCAAAGTATGTGTGTTAGTGGCGGCTTTATCCTCTTGTTTTCTTTATGATTTACACTAATTAAATTATATAATCTCACAAATAGTTCTTAAGGTTACCAGTGAAGCAATTGAGGGAAATAATCTTGTTGTGGAGTTGAGACCACCCAGGAGGTAGAAGCATTATGGAACTTGAGCTTGGAGCAGGGGTGACTGTGAAATGAGTGCATTGTTTTTGTTTCAGAATTCATTTACCTGTAGCCTTAACATATTTTAAATCATCAGCACTGGTTCACTTTTGATGGACAAGAATATATCAAGAAAGCATCACGCATATGGTGGTATTGTCATAAGTGAAAGGATCCTGTTATTGCACAAAGATTTGCTAAGATCTGTGCAAGTAAGATGATGTTTGTGGAACTGTCTTCAGTGTAGAGTTTGAAATTATTTACAAGACCTGTGGTCCCTCTCCCAGTCGCTCCTGTTTTTAATTGACTGCTCATAGCTCTCTGTGCCACTTATTTTAAAATGGGATAACTTAGTCTGAGTTTGCAGTGTGGCTCTGCAAAGAACTGTGGTGACATGTATCTAAACAGGGGGCAGGGTGCTGTCCTGGGAAGGTGTGGGAACAGTGAGATGGGGATGGGAGGAATCTCAGTTCCACTCCCACAGCAAACGCCTCTGGAACCTCATCAACTGTTTTGCTTCTGTTGGTTACATAATGTATAGATGGTGATTTGTGACAGTAATTATGATGCAGCCATTTACAACTCTTACTTTGCTTCCAGAATACTCTCCAATAAGAGACAAGTATTTAATACTTTAAAAGCATATTAGGAAATTTATAAATCTGTAGTTGTCAAATCACGTGATCCTGTATAGGTCAATGGAAAGATACCTGTAAGTTCTGTTGATTGTTGGGTCAGACTGATTTTATCAACTAGGAGGCAAACACAGTATGTTACTTTCTGAAGTAAGAACGTTCAACCTAATGTTTATATTGTGTTTTTCCTCCACTGTTTTTAGATTAAAATTGTAGTAGGATGCTGTCAAGTGAGCCTGTCTCAGATTAGTGGCATGTTAGCAACATTGAAGTGAGCCAGTCCATTCTGATTTTGGGTATTTGGCATGCTTGGGAAGCTGATGATACCTATAGTAAAACTCCTTTGTAACCAGTAGCATGTGGCAGGTGTCTATTACAATTAAAAGACTGGTGCTTAAATTTAGGAACTGAAGGAATTTATTCTCCCATGTGTACCCAGTTCTCCAGGTGAGAAAAATGGGTTTAAGAACAGCCTAGCTGTCTGGCACAGTATTTGATATTCTTGGCTTTCTAGCTAAGATAAATGCATTATCTGGTTCAATGAATGTAGTACCTTGCATGTCCACACTTTGAAGACTTTATATTCATGGATTGCTAGAACTCGGAGCTTGCTCCATCCCATCTGTGCTTTGACCTGGTGTTGCAGTACCTCTGAGCCTTGTATGCCAGACCCACACTTCTCATCCTTTTCTGCAAAACGTGGCTGATACCGAGTGCATGGGGAGGAGGGTGAAAACAGGCCAAATGTATTGCTGACAGTTCTGCAGAGCATTTTCTGAAGCTCCCGCAGTCTGCGGTTCAGAGACCCACACTGAGGATTGGTATGTCAGTAATGGTCTTCTGTGGCTTTTTCTATGTATTTGCCCAGTTGCTTTTTTTTTTGAAATCACATAAACTTTTAGCTTCCTCAGCTGCTTTTTTCCCCTCTATCGGGTATCTGTGTTTCTCTATACCTAAGCATATGTGTAGTATAAATGGACAAGATCTTCAGCCATTTTATTTGCTTTTTCCTGAAGTAGTGGTGCTAGAGTAAAAGTATGAGAAGGGAAGAATCTTCTCACCTGCCCCCCTCCCCAAACTTTTCCTGTTTTCCAGTGATGCAGAAAAGAGGGAGGTAGTTTTCACCAAGATCTACCTAGATTTCTCTGTAAATGGAGCTCATACTGAAATCCCTGCCTAAAAAGAGTTTTTGAAAAGAAAAGCAAGGTTTAGCTCTTTGTTGTTTTTTTTCCATTCTTGGATTTTTGTTAAACCTCACTTCCTGCAGCGCGGGGTCTGCTTGTGGATTTGTGCTGCAGAGGGCTAGTTCAGGCCTAGACAAAAAAAAAACAAACAGTGGTGGTCTTAAGTGAAGTTATTGATTAACTGGACTGCCCTTTTCCCTTGTGACTGATACCTGGCTGCTGGCAGTGATATGGCCTTTCCTCAGTGCTTGAGGAATATTATTTATGATAGGGTCACAGAAATATGGCTTTTGTTTTACATGCCTGTGAGACTCTGTAGTATGACCTTCATAAATTAACTGTTCACAAGTCAGAAGACTGAGAAAACTTAAGTTATGTTTACTCTGCCGAATCTGAAATTACATGTATTTTCCTCTTTGTGTTGTGTTAAACTGAATTCAAGAGTCAGTTGTGACTGCACTATAAAAACAGGCTTCCTGAATTTGAGTGCAGAAATATATACGTATCTGCCTGAGAAGCAGCTCAAAATCCTTAATACAATGTATGTGAAACACTTTACTGTTTGAGAAATGCAAACTGGGTCTGATAGATAGGATGCCTTCCAGTTCTGTTGCAGTTCCTTGCTAGTCTGAACATGTTTCAGTACTGAAGAGGTCTCTGGTGGAAGCAGCCCTTCATGATGGACTCTGAGCAACCCCTTCTGTTTCTGTGAACTTCTCATAAGGAGTTGAGCTTGATGACCTTTGATTTTGGTGTTGGATTGGGATACCTTGGAGGCTGGAATAGGAATTTGTAGAATGTTCTTTTAAGTATCTATCAAGGACTGCTTACCATATGTAAATAACCTGTTCATTTATGGTACTAAAATAGCACTTCAAAACTGGGAGTTCATAAGGTCAGACTCAGGGAGACTGACTTAATCTCATTTTTTTTAGTGGCACAAAAGCTTTTGCCTGCATTTTTTTAATTCTGCTTTCACACAGAAGCTGTGCTGATAAAGAATGTAACCAATTACCACTGACTGTGCAAAGAGGGGTGGCAAATGAATAGGCTGTGCTGCAAAACAGAAATGTTGGATCTATTTGTCTGTTTCTGGAAGAAATGAAGTCAGAGCTCCTGACCCTGAGCTGCAGGGAGAAAGAGAAATCCAGCTGTGAAACCTGTTGGGTTTGAGGCAGAGATCTTCAGGAAGGCTGCCTGCGGTGATGGGAAATGCGTGTGTTTATGTTGTAACTTTTGTCAAGGATGAAAATCAGAGGAATATGTAGTGAGCTAACCTGTAGCAAATCCGCAGAATAATCTTAAATTGATTAGGCTTTTACAGGAACCTTGAGACTCCAAAACCTATCAGTTTTACATGTAAAAGGTCTGGCTTCTGGCAGATGCAAATACTTGGTGGTCTGCCCTGTGCTGTGCAAAAGGATGTATGAACAGCTGGGAATACGGTCGAAGGTTTCCAAGTTGTTAGTGAGGTATGCAGGCAGAATTGTTCGGTGCAAGGCAGATAGCAGTTGCAGGGGCAGGAGGGAAGCTGATATCCGACAGATGCAAAAGAGAAAGAAAACTGAGGTAAATGGGAGAGGCCTATCTGTCTCTCCAGATATGCTGTACATAATGTATGAACTTAGTGAACCTACTAGCCAAGCATTATTGGAAGGATAAAAGAACCCCAAGCCCCCAGGCAGAATGTAGTACTGAAGAACTGGATGAAATGTAGGTAGGATATGCAGTGTCTGTTATTGATAACTAATTCAGGAGACTTACGTTCTGTATTGGTTTAGCGGAGAGAATAGCCATTCCTATTTTACCGCCATACACATTTTGAGTCAGTCATAGTGATTCTGAACACCAACATCTTCCATTGCCTGTGAAGTACTAAGCACACCTCTCCAATATTGCAATACCTCTTCCACTGTGCTTGGTTTGGGTTTTGTCATGAAATTTGTGTATTTTCAGAAGGCTGACTTTCAGCATAAACGACTGGCAGGTTGAAGCCAACAATTGCTCTTCCTCTGTTAAACACAATGAATTTAAGTAAAGAAACAGAAGTCACTTAATTGTGTAAGGAGCACTCATGCAAATCCTGATTGTCTAGTTCTTGTTGAGGACAAAGCAAAATCACTTAATACTGTTTGAGAATCCCTCACAAAACAGTTTTTACCAGCTCCTTTCTATTTAATTGCCTTATCACTTAAGTCTTTGGATGAAGGATGTGTGCTTTGTGTATATGCATGCAAAAAGGTCCTTTTGTTTGGTTTTTTTTTTTAATTAAGCATCTATTTTGGAATTGGACAAGTAAGGCCAAAGATGGTTAAAAGGTTCTTGGTGCAAGTGATAGGTTTCTATTTTATATACTGCAGTGTGTGTCTCAAAATATATGTCTGAAAATCTCTTTTACTAAAACCCTAGGAATTTCCCTGTAGCAAGCATGCAATGAAGTGTTGTAGCTCCTTTTAGCTTATAAAGGTACTAAATGCGTTCCAATAGAGAGCATCGTTTAAAAAACATATTCCCCTTCCTGAGAGGCAACATATTGGGTAAAGCATGTTAAAATGCTTTTAAACATGCAGAAGCGTGCTAGTCTTACATCTTTCTCCCTCTCCTGAGTGACTGCTTCTTGCTGCCTGCCTTTTGTTTGTGAGTTGTAGTGAACATCCTTTTGCAGGAACTGGTGTATTTAGGAGAAAGCACTATACTAAGGAATTTTGTGCATAGCAGTGTACCTTTCCCTTTTAAAAAACCAAACAAGCCAGTAATGAACAGAGTGATTCATTCTTCTAAAATAAATAGTTTGGTGCATTCTGAAATTGTGTCTCTTGTAAAAAATCAAGCTTGTGCAACAAGAAGGTGATTTAAGTTTTTGAAAGGAATTGTTTTTAAATGGAAGGGTAGTTCAGAAATTAACATCTTGATAGATATAATGGACCAAACTCTGCTTGGCTGTAGTTTTTATCATTAGTTTTTGGGAGTTAGTTAAATACTTGAACTTGTGCTTTCACCTGCTACCTGTGTTCATGGGAAGAGAGAGCCAGTGTTGCTAAGTTAATTCTTAAGGATAATATTTAACTGGTTCTGTTTCTACCGGAATCTGCAAACTAAAAGCTTGCTTTTTCATCCGAAGTGTGTTGCTGCTTCGTACTATTGATGAGATGCCAGAGGCCTTGAATGGAAATCAACATCTGTTGTTCATAGCCACTGTAGCAATTTATTTTTTCATCTTTTTGTTTGGTTCTTTATTTGATCTTGGACATATTCAAAGATGTAAGCCCTTAAGACTACAGGATAAACTAGACAAAAGTAGATATGTTTGCACTAAGAGGCTTAATTCATCCTCAGTGCAAAGGTCGCTTTTATTTTAAAAGTAGAAGCTTAAAATGTGGAATCAAAACAGTTGAGTTGGATCTCCATAGCTGTATTTTTTTAGTGAGTTGTCCTGTAAGAAGGAAGGTGCTTTGTGAAATTGGTGGTTCCTGCCATGCGTAATCTATTGGCTGCCTCCTCCCTTTTGTGCTGTTAATATTTGAGTTTCACATGTGGGTTTTTAAAAAAGATTTCTTTTTTTATTGGTATTTAT
Organism: Elanus axillaris; assembly: GCA_026212715.1. NCBI lineage: Eukaryota > Metazoa > Chordata > Aves > Accipitriformes > Accipitridae > Elanus > Elanus axillaris. The sequence continues at coordinate 15,674,673 of JANZLQ010000040.1, forward strand.
GGAAGAAGGCCTAGGCCTTGTAACCTGGCTTTGTGGTGTAGCTAAAAATATGCACAAAATACTTCTGTGATTATCTCAAAAATGGGCATTTATTCTTTTTAAACTTTAAAATGGAAAACCTAATATGGTGTTTAGTGGTGGTTGTCTCACACTGTAACAATGGAAGAAGGTGATTAAGGTTGCAGACACTTCTACAGTGTTCATCCTTGCATATTTTTCAAAACAGTTTGCCAAAAAGAATTTATTTTCAGCAGTGGTGCAAGAATGTTGTTCTGAGTTTACTGTGAACAAGAAAAGAAAAAACGTAGTGTTGTCTTCTACAGTGTTTTCATACTTCAGATGGCTGAAATCAAATGGGAAAAAGTAATTTCTGTACTGTGTGACTTGTCTTCTGGAGATCAGTGCTTTTGGAGGGGAGAGCAGTGCAAATCCAGGGGCCCTGTGAGAAGATTCTGGATATCTCCAGTCTTTAGCAATTCCCTTCTTCACCTACTATATTTTGAATGCTTGTATCCCTGATTTTATTTAATAACATAGGCTACAAAAAAAAAATCAATGGAAAGAGCAGCTGCTGCTCTTCTGAATTTTAAATACAGATTGTTATTTAAGTAATTCACTGTTGTAGGTTTAGAGTCTTGGAATTTTTTCTTCCTTCTTAAACTTTATTCTTACAGTGTACCACTTAATATGTAACTTTTGTGCTTCTACCTGCCCAAGAAAGTATAGCAGGTAGTAATTTAAAGGAACCTTTTGCTTTGCATTTTTCTTGCTAATTTTAGAATAGTTAGAAAATAGTTGTGTAGTAATCAATTTCAGCTGTAAGCAGCATACTCTAGGGTTAAGGTTTTGGTACGGTGCCAAGGAAAAAGTATATTCTTGTAATGAGACTTGATTATTATGCAGATCAGAATCTGTGGTTGCCCATAGACTTGTATTGATCCGTATATTCACTCTGCAGAGTGTTTGGAAGACAAAGTTTCTTTTGGTCTAAGTTCTGGCATTTACAAGTATCTCTGAAATTTGAACGAGTTATTACCAGACAAGTAAACCAGAGCCCTGTTTTCTTTTAAAGAGCTTTTTTTCTTCCTTATTTTCTAACTAAAGGGCCAGACTCATATTTTACCTAGTTACTGTGATTGTTTGCTTGGGCTCCTATGCAGACTCTCCAGGAAAAGCAGCACTGGATGTGTTCAGTGTTATTCTAGGCTACAAAATCAATGCTTCAGAACTCCTTAATTTTGCTTTTTAAAGATGAAGATGATTGTTGATTTGGCTGTGTTTTCAGAGGTGCTTTTAAAATGCTTAAAAATGTAAAATAGTATTTAAAAAAAACACCAAATCTTCATAAGGTGGATGTTGTTGAACGACTAATTTGACTGCAAACAAAGATCTACAGTGTGGTTAAACTGGTGTTGCTATGCTCTGCTTGTAAGTGAGAATAATGCATTAGTATTGGTCTTCATAGCATGTTACCAGTAGACCAAGTAGGTTTTTACTTCGGGGAGGGGGGGGAGGTTAAACTCTGCTTTGTGGGAAAATCTGCATCTGTTGAGCCAGAACACTTGGTGCCTTTGGCTGCTGCCAGGCGTCCTGATGGCATGCTGGCTCGCAGGCTGGGGACGTGGTGGGTGCCCTGGGCTGGAACAGGGCCTGGCCTGCTGCTGGGGGGCAGGCAGCCTGCAGACCCTGGAGACTCCGTGGGCATCGTCTCAGGCTGGCCAGGTCTTCAGTGTGGCAGCATGTGAAGAAGTGTGCTGGGTGCTGCAAGATAGAGTGAGGAGGTGAGTGCCTCCAGTTAATCAAAAGAGCTGCAGCTGAGATAGTTGCTTTTGAATTGTACAACTCTAGAGGAAAGCTGTGACTTGCTGTCCTCTAAAATAGAAAAAATGACTGTAACAATGCTACCAACTCGACCAATGTATTTTTTGCTGTATCAGACTTGAAGGTGAAGTTGACGCTATTTGCTAGGCTAGTTAGTTGAGGTTTCTCAATTTGTGTTCCTTCAGTGAGTACATGAATTTAATTGTGACCTAAAGACGATCTTTTTTTTCCCCAGCAGTGCCTTGGGTAGCATTTCAGACTTGAATTGAGGAAATCTGTTGATTAGGTGTCCCCCTCTAGATTTGTTGCCTTCTTGAGATTCGAAGTAATCGTGCAATACATGTAGCACTCTGGTATGCTGCACTAGTTCTATGATGTGCTTTTGGAAGGAGTGGGGAGGAATGTGACAATTTTCAAAATGAGTGTGGATCCTGCTGTGTTGTCTTAGCTCTGGGCTGTAAAACTAGAGGATCATCAGTAATTAATTCTTTTCCACTTAATTCCCAAAAATGTGCCCTTGTGCTGATAGCACACACTCTGTAGCTACTTAGCTGTTACCTTTATTCCTTGTGACTTTTCCAACCATGCTGGGAGTAGGAAGGGGCCAGGATGACAGAGCTGGTATTGACTGACTGGCATTGAAAGCATGTGTGATAGTCTGGAAGAGCAACAGGCGCTATGGGTAAATGCAGATTTTTTGATTGAAACTTCCATGTTTAAACTGTTGCCCCCTGTACAGTGTTTGTTTTAGGTGCACCTATAATGGTATTTCTAAAATGACTGCTATGCTGCTGAACAGAAGCACGTAGCCTCTCATTTTGCTTACTGTGCTAGAGCTGCAAATTGTATGATTACATCTGTGTTCCCTCTCCATTAAGCTATTGTGTAAAACGTAGCTTGTTCTGTTCAGCTCTGTACTGAAATATCCTAGCTTGTCGAGCGTTTCTCAGAAATACTGCTTTTTTAACTGGATAATGTTCTTTTATTTAAGTAAGAAAGCTTTTTGAAACAGAGTGATACCATGATCTCTTTGGTATTTATACTTTCCTTTCTTCATGTGTAGTCCTTTCATCCTTGTGCAGCAAAAAGTGTGGTGAGCATAGCTGTCAAAACACATGAAATATTGTTGACCAAAAAGCTAAATCCAGAGACAGATTAAAGCAGGAGCAGCAGGTAATAAATAAAAAGGTAGTATAGGCTTGCTTTTTTTTTTTTTGCTTGGCATTGATTATTATTATCACTTGATTCAAAGTGTAGCTTCAGCTTTGAGCATCTCTGATGTTTCTAACAGGTGCAAGTACTGATTCTCTACAAATACTGACATTAACAGAAGGCCTCAGTACTCATTTTGTAACTGGAGCTTAAAAGCCTCTCTACTAGTGTTTTCCATGGATACTGTGCTTAAAGATTAATATGAGTTGTTCTTATTTAAATATCTTGAATTCTTCTTGATGGAAAAGCATTTCTATATCTTGTTTAATGTTAAAGTCATCTTAAAAGGACAGTGGACCACATGGCTGAGCTTGTTTCCTAAGGTGTGTGATTTAAAAAAAAAAAAATTTGAGATGTGGATAAATACTTTTTTTCTATTTAATTGACTACCTGTCAATAACAGTTACATACTGCGCTAGAATACAGTTCTGATCTTGTTCACATTCACTGATACATATGCTTTAGAAAACAAGCTGGTCCAATCTATTTTATAAATCAGTCTTCGACTGGTGCACTTACAGGAGAGTTCAGCTTAGAAATGTGCAGTTAAGGGGATCTCCTGTGCACCTCAGCTCACATTGCAGACCTGTCTTGGAGTGTAAGAACTGTATTGCTTTCAGATGAAATAAAACTGGAAGATGCAACCCAGCCACAGAGTGATGAGTCTACAGGACTATGCTACAGGACAGCTATTCTGAACTAAAACCCCTGAAATGCAGTAGTGTGGCTGTCATCTCCTTAGAAAATACTGCCTTGTTTGTGCTGCACTGCTTGCTGGCCTAAAGGTAGCCAGGTGTGTGACACATTCTTCCTTGCACTAAAGCTGTTTCCAGTTGTGTAGGAAAACCTGATTTGGGTGAGGGGAGGAGAGACTCTGTTATCAAGGTGCATAGTCTGTCCTAGAGCTGGAAAAAAGGGAAGAATTGTGGTTGCCTGGAAATGGATGGAGGTGGAGGACAAGTAAAGTGACAGCTTTCTGTTAAAAATCTGGTGTCAAAATGTCTCAGCTGTGGGAGACTAAAGGATTTGTCTACTCCGGTGTGGTGTTTTTTTTTTAAAGATGTATTTTTTTCTAACGAGGTATTAAAGCAGTTTATGATTCTCTGTTCTCTTGGAGATGTTTTAACTATATTAAACTCCTGTGACTATTTTTACTTGACTGGGACTTGAGCAAGTGTGTTTTAAAAAACAAATAACAAGCACTTGAACACTAGGTTTCAGTTTGAGTGTCCATCAAAACCAGCAGAAATAAATAACTTGACAGGAAGAAACAATTCACTTACTATTAAAATGCTAACCTGTTGCTCACTAGCTGTAATATAAGGAGGGCCAAGTGTCAGACACTCTTGTAGACTCTTCACTGTACTTAATACTCTGTGGGCTTATTGAGGAAGTAGTTTAAACCTGTGAATTTACTATCTGTTAAAATACTCCTCAAATAAGAACTGAAAAGGTGGGGTTTTGTTAGGCTGGTCTCATAGTAAACAGTAGCGTGTACCTGCTTGAGCAACTAGGGCTTGTTTCTATTCTGCCTGCAATAGGATCGTATCTAAGTTTTACCCTAAAACTCTTTTTTTGCTTTGCAAAACAGGATTTCCATGTGAAAAGCTACAGATAGGCTCCCTTGGCTTGCTAACCAAGATACGTTTTTTCTTTTCATCCAGCCTTGCCCTAGAATCTTACTTTGCTACAGCAAAGGATAAGGGTGGCAGCTGTGTTCCAAACCTGTATCTAAGGCAAGGGGATACTGGAAGAGTGGGGAATAAAACTAGTAATAGAAATTATATACTGTGTGCTGGAGAGGCTAACACAGCAATAGCAATTGCATACAGCTGGCTTGGTGCTATCAAACCTTCCTCTTCCCACAAGCTTTGCATCAGACCAGTAAGATCTGCCTGGTGTACCTCCACCAGCACTCACTAGTCTTCCAAATTCATGACAGTACAGCTTGGATCCAAGCTGGTTCATTGTGTTCAGCATTACCCTGATGATAAGCTGATTTCAGGCCTGTGTGCCAGTATCTTTCTGTGCTGGAGGTATGCTAATCTCCTATATAAGAGGTGGGTGTCGTGATGCTTTGTCCTGTGCCAAGAACAAAAAATAATTGATCTTGAGTTTCTTTACTAAAGGCTGTTTGATACTGTGCAGTGACAGGACTGGTACATTGCATAAAAGTAACTAGAGAGCACAGGTACTGAAATGAGAGATATTTTGCAGCCAAGGTATAGGTAGAACCCTATATTGCCTCAAAAGTGGCATTCATAATTATTTGGAGGAGAGTCAATATCTGTGTCTCTTAGAGCTATTTCTTCTGCCCCATTAGCACGGTGCAGACAAACATTTGTGAGGATGAAATTAGTAGGTGATGTAGGTTGTGTGATGTTGACTTATTTTAGGACTTTCAAATGCTAACTGTACGCAATGTTTATAGCACAGTCAGTACCTTTCTTCTGCTGTGCACTATTTCTAACTAGTAAATCTCTGAATGTCAAATAAAAACCATGGGGGTATTATGGGCATTGATTGTTTTGTACCAACAGGCAGCATAACCCTGTCCTCCACGGGGCAGGGAGACACATGGTACCAGGACCTCTTCTCTCCCCCTTTGCTAAGTTTTGCCATAGCAAAACTGGGATGACCAAGATAGTCTTTGTGTTTGCTAGAATTCCAATTCCAAAGTTGCTGAAGCTGGGGCAGGGAAGCTCTGGGTTACACAGCCTGCTGCAGAACCCACTGAGCAATGCTGGGGCTGTGTTCTGGAGATTACAGAGGTGAAGGTATTTTGGGGTTGGAGAAGCAACCTCTGGCACTATAGGGGGTCCAAAAGAATACTTCAGTTCCCTAGAAAAGAAACATCTGCTCGATACATGCGCAGATGTGAACAGGTTTGAGTGGTGATCCCTTGTACAGTTACAAGTGAACAGAAAGGTAACTTAAAAATTAATCATTTTGATGATTTGGAAGGCAGAATTCTCTGCTGGTGTCGCAGTCTTCACACAGTACTTGCAAATTCCATAGCAGGAGTAGTTTCAGATTTCAATAGCTGGATTTTTTTCTTACCTTATTTTTTCCAAATGGATGTCACTGACAACCTAGTATGCCACAGGCATGTTATCCTGACCTAGTCTAGGTTTTCTGAAGATGGGTGCATTTAATAATAGCTTGAGTTTTTGAGAAACTTAAATACTTTAAACAAGTTGTAATATCTAAAATCCAGTTTTTTGTAGAGGAACATTAGCAGTACTCTAAAAATCTGTATGTTTAAATAAATATTGAGTACTTACTGTAACACAGACTGTTGTGATTGGCATGCTGGATTGCAAATTGTCTTTACTTGGAAGATTATTTTTAGAAATGTTACAATTTTTGAATTGGATCTGAAAGCAATCCAGTGAACAATAAACTCTACAGTTCTGTCTTTTGGCATTCCCTGTAGAAACACTGAAGATGAAGACTTGCAGCCTCAAAAGCATCAGCTTCCTGGATTTGATGGAGCTGGTGAAATCAGGAGAGACTGCTTTGGGCTTGGAATTTTTTTGCTCTAATGTCCAACCTCTGGGTCTGCCCCTGGAGGCTGACCAAACTGTGCTAAGAAATAGCTGGAAACAACCATGCTGCCCAAAAATGTGTTGTCTTTAAATTAAACCAAAACAAACAAAAAACAAACTCCCAAAACAACAGCAAAAAAAACCCCTAAAAGCCCAAACCAACCAATAACACTACAATAAAACCAATAAATATGACATTTAAGCTAGTGTAGGTGAGATTACAATGCTTATGTGTTACATGTATTCAAAAATTGGTAATGTTTTACTTGTACTTTGATATTGCTCTCTTTTGTGTGATAAAGATAGTGGCTTCCCCTGCCCCCCAAGCATTTTATAAGATGTTCTTTCCTGCCTCTTGTGACTGAAATCTACTTCTGTTGTTTCTCTTATGTCTTGAAGGTCTTTTTTAAGCTACTGATCTAAATGAGACTTCTTTTTGCTGCTCAACTCTATTCCTTATGATGTTCAGTTAGTCCTGGTTGCGGTAAATAAAACCTTCTCTTCACTAGGTTGTTCAGCTTGACGTTCATATGAATTCTATATAATCTGGGCCTATCTACTGCTGAAAACAGTAGTTTTGACCTTACCTGCTTCTTGAAGCAGCTTAAATGCTTCTGTAGCTGTATGGTGAAATAGAGCAGGGCATGGATTTGTCTGAAAGCTAAGTCAGAAAAAAATGTTACTTTTTAAGTATGTTATTTTTTTCAGTATTATTTGCTTGCGAAGGCCGAAGCCAGGAGCTGGAAGGTGGTATGCTGCTTCCAAATCTCAGGGTTTTGTAGGATGGTATCCAGAGCTTGCAGTTGTCAACACAGAAGGCTAAATGACACCGCATTTTTCCCTGTTCTTGGCATAAGAGGGCAGGATGAGATTTTTGCGTATTGTACTTGGTTTTTTTTCCCAGCTATCTTTGAAAGTCTTTTGGTATGTGTATACAGGCTAAATTAATTGTTCATATAAATTGCCAAAGGAGAATCTAGTAACATAGTGACAAGACAAAAGCTGCTGAGATTGCCATTAGTAAATTCTGGGCATAAAAGTTATTAAGTAGGAATATAATATTGAAGATGATGAGAAATTACTCACAATGTTAGAATTGGTTCATAAACCACTAAAATAATTTTTAGTTCTAACTTCATAATTATGGACTTGTAGATGATACATAGTTGTCGTAGAATGTGTTTGTGTTCAGTCCTCTAAGGTTGTGGGGGTTTGGTTGTTTTATTACTTGGTGAGGGGTTGTTTTGGTCATTAGTGTTTCTGCTGGCAAATGGAAGTAGTACTACATAAAAGCAGCACTTTTTTTCTAAGCAGCATTAGTGGCAGTATTTTGAATTTAGGAAGGATTATTATTTAATCACTTTAAAGTGCTTTGTTGAACTCATTATGCATATGCTCTGTATTATGTACTTGACTCTTTATTTTGCCCTTAGAATGATCCTACTGTATATATGGAGAGGAGAATATATAGAATTCATTGGGGCTTTAGTTTCTGTCCCTGAAATACATGTGTAATTATATACATTGGCTAGAGTCTTTCTGGAAAAAAACATTTTACCAAGGTAGACCTTGTCATTAATTTTGGTGTTTTTGATTCAAAAAGCTTGTTTAAGGATAAGCTAGAGAATGTAGTACACTAACTGATCAGACCTTTATTTAAAACTGGATATGGATTTAGGAAATCTTGTGTTTGCTGCCCTTGTTCTCTTAATGAAAAATTCTTCAGTACTACCCTGTTTATTTAAAAGGTACAGTTCTCCTCAGCTTTATCTTTAAAGATCCTGTGAGAGGCTGCAAGATGAAAAATAATTTTCTTTGAAGGCAAACCAGTGGTGATCAGCTACTCCTTGTACCTTCAGTTTACTGGATTATGCATGGGAAAAATGGCAGCATATTTTGCAGGCAGTTGACCACACTGCAGCTAGATCAAACACAGTAGGAGCTGGAAGCCAAGCAAATGTTTTCAGAAAAGGAAAATAACAATCTCCACTGATGTTTGGAGATTCTGCTAATTTCACAAAGAAATACTTCTAATTTCCTTAGAGTTTAAATCAAGAGATGTAGGTGAGGAACAGTGTTTCCTTTGTAAATGTTTATTCCTCCCGCCCCCCCCC
>JANZLQ010000040.1:15683467-15722697 GCA_026212715.1 Elanus axillaris
CATGTGCTTTTGCAACAAAGTAACTCGAACAGCAGTCTTTGCTGGAAAACACTTTTTGAACTACAGCCTGGCTATTCTCAAGAAGCTGGACTAATCTGGTAACTGTTTTTACCAGACAGAACCAAGCAGTTTCATCTACATCTAAGGGTTCAAAGGATGCATGCAAAAAGTTTTTTGTAATTGTTCATTTTAAATTGTTTTAAGGCAAACTTGTTGGGATTGGTGTTCTTTTACTCATTGACTAAGTGGCTTTTACTCCAAATCTATGACCCTGTGTTTGTACTTTACTCTTGCTTTGGGCTGAGAGCGTGTGTGTGGAGTTGCTGCAGTTTACCTGGTGAGATGCTGTAATTTGTTAAGCTGCAGTGAGGGGATGTTGATAGTGTTTTATTGAGAATTACCCAGCTGATGGAACTACACTGTTCTGTTGAGCTTCAGGTGCAGTTTGATGATAAAGCTGGGCCAGTCCTGCTGGAAGTCTGTTCTTTCTTTGCCCCATTGCAGAATTTTTTCTTGTCTCCCTTGCACTAATCTAAACTTGAATAACTGGTTCAGGGAGCTAAACCTGACCAAAAACTGTTTTTGTTGAATCTCCTTATGATAATTTGCGATTCTGAAAAGAATTGGTCCTCCTAGCTTATGTCTGAGCAGAGACATCGATTGTCTCATGTCTTTCCTCTCTACTCCATTCTTGTATTTGTTTATGGCTCTAAACTTGTCAATCCTATGACTGTCTACGCAGCTGACAGTGTGTACTAGAGATTGGCAGTGCGATATAGCTGTTTAAAAAGTACAGGAAAATTCTGTCCTTTCAGGTTCTTGTACAACATGGTGTAGTAAGCAGGTAATTGTTGCTGAGCCCAGTGCACCGGGGAGGAGAGGACCTGCTCAGAGGTTGTCCCAGCAAAAGTCAGGCTGTCTGAAATGATTCTCTCCATGTCTGCGTAACTAGGATTCCTTGTGGAGCATGGGAATGTCTCCGGTGCCAGATGGTAGTGAGCCTGGGTGAATAACTGCTTGCTCACTGCAGGAATGGTTTGGAGAGTAAGATGTGATAGCAAGGCTGATAATTGTGTGAATATCTGGGCTTTTCAAGCTTTGCTTGTTTTAGTTGAGGCAGTTTAAATCCTGCACCGATTCCCTGTGAGCTAGTGTTTACTAAATTAGCTTACAAACTCTGCAGCGTACCACTTTGTAAGAGAAGGGTATGTGAATTGCAGCTGATGCTTATAGCCCTGCTTAGTGCTTGGTAGGACTGATTCATCCTCATCACTTTTTGCTGTTCCTTTGAATCCTCTGCAAGCTTTATCAGTAATAACAACTTTTTTCATGACTTCCAAAATTTCAAGCTGTTATACTGAGACACTCCAAACAACGATTTGATTCTGTGTTACATGGGTGCTCCATAGAAAGTATTGTGCTGTGAATTAAGGACAGAATAGCGTAGTTGGAAGGCTGGCAGTTGACATAGCAAGGTAGGAGAAAGGCAGGGGTTTGTAACGCAGAAGTGACAGAGGGTGCTTGGTAGTACATTAAAAGGCATGAAATGAGCCTGGGAGGTGTGTGGAGGAAGTACAAGAAAAATGGAAAAGTTGAGTGAGAGTCATGCAATATATTAAAAATAGCTGATTATGATTTTTTTTAAATACACTTGCATGCTTCCTACTTGGGGATGTTGTGGAAGGGGGAGGACTAGGGAGCAAAGATGGCAGTCACTGTTACTACTACTTCTTTATCTTTTTTTCTTTGTAACTGTGACTGTTAGAATTTTAACTTCTGCATTAGTGCACATTGCATATGCATCCTTTCTTTCCTTGCAGCCTCGATTTATGGATAAAGGGGGGATGGGTGTATGACAAGAAGCAGCAACATTATGCTGCTTGTATCTTTGTTTTATCATTGCTATTACTTTGGCAGCTGCATTTCTGATTTCTAAATTTGACAGTTTCTTCTAAGAAAATACTCGCATGCTAAATCCAAATACTTCTATTAACTCCATCACCTCTACAGCAGTTCTCATGGTAAGAGCTGGGTATTTGCAAATTTTCTCAAATGCTTCACCATGCTTGGGTTTTGTGAGTGTCCCATTGTAGTGTTAACTATATGTTTCACATAAAGTTGTGCATACATGAATTAGGTGTGTATAGCACGTAAATGATGCAGCGTATCCATTAATCAGGAATATAATGTAATTTTTGTTGGGAAGGGAGATAAACGACAACTTGCAGTTGATGACAGTTTGTTGCTAAAATAACTAATAAGATTTGTTTGTTCTATGTAATAGGCTGGATGGAAGGAAAACCATGCAACATTTATGAATGAACTGAAAAATCTTCAGGCTTCAGGACTAACAACCCTTGGTCAGGCACTCAGGTCATCGTTTGACTTGTTAAATCTCAATAGATTAGTGTCTGGAATAGACAACTACGGACAGGTAATGAATCTATTTATAGTTTTCTGCCTTTATTTTTTGTGTGTTTTTTGAAATTATAGTGGGCAAGAGATTTTGGTGGTTCAAGTTTCGTTTTGCATTTTACTGCTCTTTTAAAATGTTGGATAGCTGTGTCCCCCAAGTTTTAATATACAGTGAAGTTTTTTTTCTTTTTTTCTTTCTTACTACAACTGCTGAATATACCTTGGAATTTACTAGCACTTTTTTCCTTATTGAGCTACAAAGAAAGCAGTCGTATAAATGACCGTGACTGTAGACACACAATTGCTGTATGTGGGATTATGTACACTGGATGGTAGCGAATCTGCTTTGCAGTTTTATGTTATCTGTAGTTAATGTCCTGACTTCCCTTCTCTCACATTTGAAGAGTTTTTGGGGTTTTGCCCCACTGTTGTCATGAAATTGTGAGTTCCCTGTATTATTACCCATTTATATACTGCTTTTGTGGGCTAAGAGTTTTGTACTGTTACTGGAGAAAAAAGACTAGTAATTCTATAAATCTTCAGGGCGTGTGTGTGAGTGCACAGAGGAGCACATCTTGTGTAGTTCTTTTTGGAATTTTGGATTATTTTGAAAGATTACTCATCTTACTGTTTATTTTATAATGACAAAAATGTAAACCTATAACTGAGTGTTAAGGTGACTCTTGGCATTCCTGTGCTTTTGTTTCTAGGGAAGGAATCCATTCTTTTTGGAGCCATCTATTTTGATTACCATCACAGACGGAAACAAACTGACAAATACTTCTGGAGTTCAAGAGGAGGTAAACTTGCATTAAATTATTTCAGGTTATGATCTTGCAAGTTGCTACTATGCCAAGATTAATATTAATTGTATTTTCCTGCTAATAGTACTTCTACTTCATCAACCTTTTCTTTATAATAGAGAACTGAAACTAGTTACGGTGTCATTGCCCAGCCCCTAAATTCATGGTTCACATGGGATTCCAGACTATAACTTCAGATAAAGTAGTGGAGAGGAGAGAAATGGGGTCTTTTACAGAGTAATGAATGAATTTGAATATTGGTTTGTCAAGTACTTGAAATATTCTTAAATCTTTACCAGCTTCATCTTCCTTTGAATTCTCCTTTGCCTGGAAGTGAACTAACCAAAGAACCATTTCGATGGGATCAAAGGCTGTTTGCTCTAGTGCTGCGTTTGCCAGGAGCTGCATCTGCTGAACCAGAGCAGCTTGGGAGTGTGCCTACTGATGAATCTGCTATCACACAGATGTGTGAAGTTACAGGAGGTAACTGCATGTTACTTTGTTTTGGTTCACATTTGGTATTTGCCTTAAAGTATTTCTTTTCCTTTGATTTAACTTCACCTCTTGCTGTTTTCTCCATCTGAAGTGCTCGGTGTCCATGTGAATCTGTGGTGTTTTTTGAGCTTGGTTTCTAGTAGCACAGGAGCACTTTGAAATAAAACCATATTCCTATTTCGGATCTTCTAGATGTGAGAAAATTTCCTTAATGCACCAGTAGGAGGGATTAGAAAATTTCTTAGGTTGTCCTTCCAGAGGTTGGCTTTGCTCAGTCATGAGATTTGTTATTTAAATGATGCATTGAGTGGGATAGGTATTACTGAGATGTTAATTCTGCTGCAGGGCTAATAAGCTAAATTTAATCTTAAAAGAATTAATGCTGGAGCCTGTTCCTTGAGATGTTGATCAGAATTTTTTTTTTAATTGATGCTTGAAAACAAATGTTGCGTGGGAGGGGGAAGTTTGGGTGTATATAGGAGTTGATAAGGTTTGGGTAGACAAAAGCAGATAGATTACATAGACTTGGTGAAATCGGACATTCTTAAGGGACTTTTATAAACTTGGCTTTGGACCAGCCTGATTTAGCCTTAATGGCCTCTTTTACTAATGAGTAAAAGCTCAGCAGGATGTTTTGTGGTTTGTTGTTGTTTTTTTCTCCCTCAGTTGTATTGCATTTGAAACATATTTTGCTTTTTACATAAACTTGTACAAAGTTAGTTGCTGTTGTTGTTATTTTGGATAAAACTGAAAGCTTTGGCACTGTGACTTACATAATAAAACATCTTCCTTAATTAAGATTACTCAAAACTTGTTTTCATGTTTTCCCTGTGTAATATATCTCTTGCATAGGTCGTTCTTACTGCGTTCGGACACAAAGAATGTTGAATCAGTGTTTAGAATCTCTAGTTCAGAAAGTTCAAAGTGGAGTTGTTATTAACTTTGAAAAGTCAGGACCAGATCCAGCTCCTATCGGAGAAGGTATAGTAACTGTTTCAGTTTTTTTCCCCTAATGTTCAAGACATGTTTTGTGTGCATGCAAATGTCCGTAAGTGTCTCTGGTGTCCTTTCTGCCAGCTTTTCACTCTAGTGTACAGGATGGATCGGGTGCCTAATACATTCTAAAAAAGCGATTCATCTATAAGGCTTCTATGCTTCAGTGACGGAGCTCTGGTATCTCTTTAAAACCCCAAATCATAATGGATGTGCCTTTCATAGCTTTTGGGTAGTTTTATTTTTGTTTGTTTAGTCTTGGCTTTGTCATGTATTTACAAGTGTTAGTTTGATCCTTGATAAGTTAAATGGTGCTATATGTTTTCGTGTACTTGTATGGATGATTGACCTGCTTGATAGCTCTCCTGTCAATCTTTTCTCACCTCTTTTTGGGGGGGGCTAAGGGAAGTGAATGTTTGCAGGTGGTAGTAAAGTGTGAATTACAGTGTTGTCAAAACTTGGTTTTAAAATAATTAAATCCAGGACTAGTGTATTTAAACACTTAAACATCTCTAAACTAATGTCAGTGCTTAATTTTCTGTGTGTTTTCATTCTGCTAATTGATCACAACACAGTAAGTTTCAGCTGAATGTTCTTACCTGCACTGAAAAACTGTAAAGAACAAGGAATTATTTTGCTAGCTTTAAATAAAGTGTGTAACAGGGAAGAGGAAAAATGCACTCTTAATGTGGAGCAGTTTTTCAGATTTGCAGAAATTCATGGCTGAAAGGAAGGAGAGCGGGCTGAGCGGTTCATATTTAGGAAATGAGGATGTTCCTGGAATGTCAGAAACATAATAGCTTTCGGGATCCCCTGAGCATCCTAGCATAGCCAGTTTTAGTCCTGCTTTCATTTTTGAATCACCTTTTTTTTGCTGTATATATTTTTTTTTCTCCTTTTGCTTACTTAAATGTCATTTTATTGGAGGACTTTCCTATAATGCTGTGCAGGACAGCACCTCAGCAAATTCCTGTCTGCCTGTTGGCCCAAATGCTCTCCTATGTGGCAAAATGACTGGTGAAATCTGTTGGGGTTTTGGTGTTTTTAAATTTGTCACATTTAAATGGTGATGCACTGTGGGTATGAATGTATAAAAATACCAAGACTTTCCATCCTTATGGGAATTGAGAAAGTTCTAAACTAGAGAGAAATATGGTAGCATCTACCAAAGCTATAAAAATCATTGTGTACCTAATGCAGAGAAACCAAATGTAACATGTAACTAAAAGGTATTTTCCATAGTATTATGGGCCAGCTATCTAAAGCAAGGAAAATTAGTAATGTCAGATCTTCTTAAAAGGTGATCTGTGCTGTGCTGCTTGCTTTGAAGAGCAATCTTTGAAAACTAATGGTGAGATTCTGTACTGCTACAAAATTCTTTGTCCTCAGTGCGAAGAGTCTGCACTGGTGTACTGCAGTGGACTGGCACAGACAACGCTGGTCTTCCCAGTAGACTGTGGGGTTTAAGTGATCTGTGAATTGTTACTAACTAAAAATATTACAAAAGCTGCACCTGCAAGATGCATCTAACTTTTTTTCCACTTTCAGTTTCCACTAATGGCAGCATCAGTCAGTGAGCTTTGCATCCTATGTAGAAAGACTGTAGATGCAAATTATCAGCCTTTACAGATGCAGCAGAACTAAAAACTGTAGGCTTGCTGTTGCCTATCAGATCTATGTCAAAGTACTAAGCTTAAGCAAATAGCATTGTCCATAATATGTGAGTATGCCTTGCTGCATTAATTATCTCATGGCTATGCCACAGGAACAGAAGGGTAGATGTGGGCAAATGTTATCATTATTTCTCAGATGATGCTGTTCTATGTTTCGATGTATAGGTTTTTTTCAGCCACTGATAGAAAGATCTGTATGTCTTTGAAACAATTGTAACGAAATACCTTGTTGGTTGCTAATACAGAAATTTTGCTGGGAGGCAAATGCATGTATGTAGCACTTTATTTTCTTTTTTGTTGTTATTTTGCTTTGTTTAAATTTTAGATGGACTTGTTGATTCATCCAGACCCATCAATTCATTTGCTTCTCAACCGTGGCATAGTTGTCATAAACTCATTTATGTACGGCCTAACCCTAAAACGGGTGTTCCTGTTGGGCATTGGCCAATCCCAGAATCTTTTTGGCCTGATCAGAATTCACCAACCCTGGTAAGTAAAATAAGAACTGAAAAAAGGATTCTACACCTAATTAAAAAGACTGAAAATGAGTACTGCAGTAGTTTTTTTTTTTTTTACTTCCTCTGTTTACTAATATGATCTGAGTTTGCTTTTAAAAGGGTAATTAAAACTGTTTTTAACAGAGTGGTATCATCTAATGTAGATACTGTATGCTGTGATGTTTTTTTTTTGCATCTGGATGGTTTACTTCCACGTATATGGTTAGTTAATTTTGGTAAATGGCTTTTGATAGATTATAAAATTTAACTGTAAATTACTTCACACACCATAAATCATAGTGAGCCTATTAAATTTTAATCAAAGCTTTATAAAATATATTTATATGGAAAAAGGAGTATTTGTTTTTGATAGATGATCAACCATGTTTTCTCTGCTTAGTAATACTTCATGTATGGACTCTTTCATTAGCAGGAAGAATTAAAACTGAAACAGAAGAGCTACCCTGTTCAGAAAATGAGGAGAAAACAGCATTCATTTCTCCTTTTGTTACTGAAGTGATCATACATTTGGCATGCCTTACTAGCCTTTCTAAACATCTGTCTTTTGTTAGGCATGTTGTTTCTGTACTTTGCAAGTGCTCAAGGTACTGTCTGTCCATTTCTCCCCCCGCCCCCAATTAAAAAGGAAGAAAAATCAAACTTGCGGGGAATATCTTGAGATATCCTTTGTGAAGCGAGTGCAGTTTCATATCTGAAATTCTGTGAATATCAAGCTGGGAAGCAGGTTTAAGAAAACTTCAACCCTATCTGTGTTGTTATACATTAATTGACATGGAGGTTTTTAAATATCAAGATAAAGAGCTGAATATTAACCATGCTTTTCTCTTGGTGGGAAGAATGTGTGTATCAGTGTGTGGCGCTTTTTTCTTTTTTTTTGAATTGGAGAAATATTTGATTAATCTATATTGTGGGAGCTTGTGGTTTTTTTCTCTGTTAAAGGAAATTGTGGAAACTGAGAGTTTAAGCATATAGGATGGCAAAATACCCACTTTTTAATAGATGGTTTATCATAAATACCAAACAATTGATATGCTTTTTCCCCTTCCTTTTAGCCTCCGCGCACAGCTCACCCTGTTGTGAGATTCTCCTGTGTTGATTGTGAACCAATGGTAATAGACAAGCTTCCTTTTGACAAGTATGAGCTTGAGCCTTCACCCCTAACTCAGTACATCTTGGAACGAAAGTCTCCCCATACCTGCTGGCAGGTATTTGCCCTTTAATTCTAGAAATGTAATGGGTATCCTAATGTACTTTAGTTTTTGTAAGCCTGAGGAATTGGGGTCTGGTTGCAGACTCTGCATTTGATGAGAAGAAACATGTCAAGGTTTCAGTTACCTCCTTTCTAATAGAATTATCAGGAATCAGAATGAGTGTTCCCTCTACAGGCTTTCTAATCTCATTTAATTCTGTTTCTAGGTCCATCTCATTTTGCTAAGAAATGTGTCCTGCAAGTTCCATTTTTGCCTAAATTGAAATTCTCTGTAGGCTTCCATTCGCTTACAGGGAAAACCTAGCACTAGTTTCCATCATGTTACTTAATCAACAGCTGCAAAGAATTTCCACTAGATGGTTGAAACTGTTAATGGGAATTGAATGGAAGCTGTTGATCTTGTTGACTAGATTGGCCTTGAAGAGGTCAGAGTTCTATTGCTGAAATCCTTTGTCACATGCTCCTTTTGTGATTTTTGGATAAGTGACTTGTGTCTGTGTCCTCTACAAAATAAGGATTGTAATTCCCTTCTGAATGTTGTTCCTGTAAAGAATTGGCTTAATATGTACACCAGGAGTTTGCTTAGTATGATGGAAAGATATGTTTGGAGGTGTCTCGTTCATGTTTCTGTTTCCCTAATATATTTTCAGTTAAGTTGTAATATTTAACATGCATATGCAGAAGAAAAATTTAACTTAGTTTTAATAAACTAATTTTTAAAATGTCCTTTAAGCATTTATAGGTACATTATTTGCCTAAGTTATTAAAATAACTGCTGTTTTTCAAAAACTGTTTTTCTTCTCCCAGTTACATATCAGACCCTTACAAACTTGAGAAATAGGCTCATTGTCATAGAAACCACATAACAAACCCTGTTCCTTATGCACTGAAAAAACAGAGGAAACCCACTTCCTTTTTACTGCAAGGTTTACTTTTTTTTTTGAGAAACCCATTTTTGGTTAGATGTGGGTTATTTTGACTGTCCCAATAAGAATAGGTACCATCTTTATCCTATTGAAGTCGTTGTTTGCATGTATTGCTTTTCAAGGTTAATACCCCATATATATACACTTTAAAAAAAAAAAAGCCAATGTTAAAAATGTTCATGCTTGGCATAAGTTAAAAGCATTCTTGAATGTTTGTTTGTTATGCTTAATTTCTGTGCTTAAAAAGTTTCTTTTTAGAGCTTCACTTCAAAGTAGTTTCAGTAAAGCACTAAAGATTATACTGTGCAGAGCATTTCCACATTGTCTGGGGGTACACTAAATGTTGCATGTCTCAGTTTTGTGATTGGGCAATGTATGTGCATGCTCATCCTGATGTGTGCAACCTCAAACTTGGCTGCTCTTTATAATTTGCTGTCTTAATGCAATTAGATTGAGATTGATTTTAATTTTTAAATGCTTTGTGCTTAATAATATTCATATTCTTCTAATACAGTGAATATCTCTTATTCTTTGTCAGGTATTTGTGAGTAGCAGTGGAAAATACAGCGAACTTGGCCATCCGTTCGGGTATTTAAAAGCAAGCACTACTTTAACCTGTGTAAACCTCTTTGTGATGCCTTACAACTATCCTGTTTTACTTCCATTGTTAGGTAGGTAATAAATTTACATTGGACTGCCAATGCAGCTACTTCAGAGTAAAAGAAAAACGATAATGGTTGGTGTTCTGCCTTAGTTTGAGACGTTAAAAAGTAATGGAGATCAGAGAGTAGAGAATGTTGCAAACTCTTTTACATAATTTGGGAGGAGAGGATTTTCATACCCCCTCTCCCTTTTTTTCTCTCCAGCAGAGGAGGAGAGCTACCTGCTTCCAGTGCATGTTTGATGCTGTTCACCTCCTAGACACGTAGCCTCTTCCTTAACCTGGAGTAAGCTTCAACCTCCATTCTTTTCCCTCATTTAGGGTGTGGTGTATCCAGGTTTTGCAGTTGCTCTTGTAGCAGCTAATTTTTTACTGGAAGATCAGATGCAGTTTGTGTCATGGGTGTTGGGAAGAGGGAATTCCCTGATGCAGTTTAGAACAGTAAGAAGGAATTGAGCAGTGAAACAGTCTACATTTCTTCCCTGCCCAAAGGACCATTGTGGGTTTTTTTCACTCCCACAATGAAATTACTTTCTACAGGAAAGATGGTATGAAAAGGTACTGTGTGAATAACTGCCATAATAATTATGGCTATTAGGGTTCTGGCATAAAGGTAATGGCAGAGAGGAGAGTTTACTGGGTGCTGCTAACCCTTTTAGTTATAGATGCTGTAAGGGGTTTTTGTTCTGTTTTTTGTAGGTATGTTTAGTGATACAGAGTAACAGTGGAGATTAAGAGAATTAACATTGACTCTTAACTATCTTACATAGGATTTTCCCATTAATTTCTGGAAAAAAACCACAGCTGAGTTCAGGAATGCTTTTTCGTCATCGTGGTCATAACAAAAAAAAAAGAAATTTCTGCTTGCTGATAATTTGAATGTGTCTTATATAGTCATCCATATAGCTAATAACTGTCCCAAAGTGTGCAAGTAGGATATTTCTAGACTGAATTAGAGTTCCTGCTGCAAGTTTGTGGCAACTGAATTACTGCAGTATCTCCACTAGCTGAAGAGCCATCGATGTTGACATTTGCAGTTCTATGTCTTCCCTGGCAGCTCTTGTCTTCCCCCTGCCTTTTTTGCAGGGGTGTAAAGCTCCTCCTACTCTTTGGAGAAAGGCTTTTTTTTCAGTATGTGTAGTGCTATTGTGCAGTTTAATCACCTGGTATCCCACATCTTAAATTTCTGAAGTCTGTTTAAAGGAAAATGCAGAGCTTCCATGTTGCCTGAGTTGTAAAGCGGATGTTTTCTCTAGAATGCAAATACTGTGCATTCCATGTTGTTAACGCTAACACATACACAAAGTGTTAGGTTCAGATCTCGTTCCAGGGCTTTGTTTATCCTTTGTCTCTAAGGCATGGTGAAATTAAGTTCCGTGGAATATACCTAAAACACAAAAGCAGATGTGGCCCCTTTTCTCCTTAGCAGTACAGAAAATTACCAAGATGATAAGAAGCATACCTGTTAAATTATTTGTAGATGTTTAAAAAAAAAAGTCTGTGTTTGTCTTGGTAGGTAGGTCAGGGTTGTTTAAACCCTCCCCCTGTGTCTGTCTTAATACATACCAATACTGGCTACTGATGGTTCAGCAGAGGACTGATTTGCATGCGTAAAACCAATCTTTCATTACTCTCACCCTGGTTAAAAAGGATGTGAGAACTTCCAAGTGCAGAATTCTGCTCTATTCAGCCACTACTACCCATATTGTGGCATCAGTGCGGTTCTAGTGGCTGCTGCCCTACAGGTAGAATATTGTGTTGGAGGCCTGGGATTTATCTTGGGATAGTACTGTGGATAATCTCTCTCCATTCCTTCCAGTGACTCTTGCAGACAAAGCCAAAACCACTTTACAACTGTATTATTTGTACTGTCTTATCAAGTGGCTTATGTGTGTTCAACCTTGCAAACGTATAGCACGATGCTTAAGATTCTTTTTCTTGCATTTTTGTTTTTCTCCTGCATTCTTGAGCAGGGGAAGTTTTAATTCTGTTTTTGGAAAATAATGTAAGAGACAGTCCTAAAAGACAGGGTAAGATAGGCATGCATGAGGAAGCTTGCCGACAGTACTTGAGCAAACTGAAACAAGTTGTAGTGGTCTGACTGAAGGAGGTAAATGGTACCACCACATCCTGTAGATCTGGTGATTTTATATCTCAGTTTCTGCAAGAGTGGATTTGGGAATGCTGCAGCCTCTCCTAATTTGTAACTTAACGGGTCTGCTTTTAGAATCTGAAGGTTTGTAAGGAAAGGAGCCAATTAATGAGAATTCATAGAAGAGTGAAGCCACACAGTCCATATGTTAACCTGACCTATGTGCTCTGGTAAATTGGTTGTCTGACAAATTCTGGTCTCTAGTTCTTTTACAGAGGTAAGGCAGACCATGTGGGATGTGCTGCTGCAGCTGAGCAGCTCCTTTTTGCTCTAATAGGAAAGGCTAGAGAGGCATCATGACTAGCTTGGGGTGTTGGTTTGGTCTGAGAACTGAGGAGGTGGGGTGCATTTCTTGTCTTTTTTTGTTCAGTGTGAGGCAGACTTCTGAAGGCAGAACTTTTCAGACAGATGCTGACATACTTTGCTGAGTATGTTTGGCCCACAGATAATAGAAATTTCCTCTTGAAGGAGTGTTGCCTTTAACTGAATCTAGCGAAGCTGTTGTACTTCAGATATTGTTCTGTTTAAAAAGTATTATACAGCCAATTTCATAAAGTAGAAGTCAAACAAAGGGTTAGAGAGAGGGAGCTTAGCAAAGATGAGGTATACTTCTAAAGGCTTCTGCCTTGCCTAAGATGTTTCCTTGCCTGCTGATCTTAGCTGCTTTAGTGGGAGGGCAGGCACTGCTGGGCAGTAGGAGTGATTATTCATTAGGAGCATCAGCAGAAGCAGTAGTGAAATAGCCATGATGACAGTACCATGAGAAGGTGGTTAATCACCCTTCTTGTGGGTCTAAATATGCAGAAGGGTGAGCATTTAGAAAATGTTTTCCCATGAAGGACTGCAACATGTACAGTTTCCTTTGATGCTTTCCAGGATCCTTGAGAGAACCTGCAAGTAATGATTTTATATTTTGGAAACCAAGAGCTGCCTTTCTCACAAATGCGAATATAGCATGCTGTGACACTGGGAGGGAGAGCCAAACACTTTGTATCAATGGAAAGAGTGCTACAATACATTTTTTAAAGGTGGATGCTATTTTACATTGTAGTGCCTTATTTTTGGCTAGATTGTTTTCAGGGAAGGATACTGCTTTCAGTGAATGTAAAGTCTTGAGTCTCTACTGCTTAAAACAAATGGGTATATCTATTAGTGTAGGGGCATTAGAAAGCCCAGAGAATTGTAGGAGTCAACAGGGAATGGTGGTGTACTTGCTCAGGTGGAATTAAATGTGAGTGGTGATTAAAAAAAAAATATTTAAGTTTTTACTTTGGGTTACATAGTGCAAGCTATCACTCACAACTAGGCTGTTGTCACATGAATTGTTCTTGTGATTAGGCTCCAGCTGAACTAAAATGACCTGCTGACCATTCTTGCTCTCATGTTCTTTTTAACTGTTCACTGAGCTTGAAGGTGCATCAAGCCCTCTTATGTGGTACTGGGTATTAAAGATGTGTATTGGTGTCCTGTTTGTCACAGTTTGGTTGTTTTGTACGTTAATCTGAAGTGGATAAAGACTTTGCAACACGGTTTTAAATTAACTGGTCTGTCTGTAGTTTTACCTGATCTCTTGAATTACTGCTGCTTGTGGCCCTTTCCTAGTGGTTTTTAATAATACCATGTTCCCAATTATCCAGTGCTTTCAGCTCCCTCTGAGTTTAGAAGTAAAAAGAATTTGGCATTAACTGAACTACATAGAGAATAGTGTCTGAAAATGAATAGGTTAGATTAAAACTAATTTATGAAAGTATTTTTTCAATACTTTTGGATTTTATCTACAGAAGTTTGGGATTTAATCTATGAAAGACATAGTTAACTGGGTCACTGTTTGTTTGCTTAATGTAAATTATTATGTGCAGCCCAGGGCACAAAAAGTACATTTCAAGTGCCTGTGTTGCAATCTGCTGACAGTGTATATCTCAAACTCTTGTGATAGAAGCAGGTAAGATGTTGATGATGTTCTCTTTGAAACTTGTGCCTGTGTTTACCACCATGACTGTCTTCCTTTTGGAGGGTAGGAGTTCCTGCAGTGACTTTGTGCTGTGGGGAGGCTCTCATTTTAAATAAGCAAATCTTTGCTGAAGCTCTGCTTAGATTTAAGAACTTCTTTTTTCTTTAAGATCAGGGAGGTGCTTTTGCATTTTATGTCTCAGACTACGGCTATGCTGTGGATTAGGGATCATAGCTAGCTGAGCCAATATGCGTTATGAATGTCTGTGCCATTTAAGAGTGGCTGTGTGGTCGAACTGCAGGGTTTATATATATACACTAGTACAACCTTCACAGTGCAGGGAGTGAGACAGTAAAAAAGCATTGGTGAGGGGTTTTAAGGTTCAAGCTGTACTCATAACCAATTCATAGACATTAACATATTAGGACATACTAGGATACTGAACGTTTTAGGTTGGGTTTGTTTTTTTTAAATTTTGGGAGAGGGGTATACTTTAACTTCCATTTAGCTGAAAAAAAGCTGAGAGGCCTGTAAGATAAGAATGGATGTTACTTTATATTTGCCATATGTCATGATATCATCGCAGGTTCTTTGGGATAATAGTGCTAAGCATGTGGTGTATTGGGATTTGAAATGGAGTTTTACCTTGTCCTCTCAAACTCCACCCCAGTTCCTTCAGGCCAGGAAGGAGAACAAGTAGCATCTGTAGTGTGTTTTTTATATGCGATACAGAATTCATTTAGATTGGAAAATACCTGTAATTAAGTGTGGTTTGACTGTGAGAACTTGGAAAATCGTATCTTAACATCTGTTCAATTTGTGCAGAATACTATGCAAGTCAAATTTTCTTCTCCAAATATATCTTCCTGAAAGCTCAATCTGGAGAAAACAATTTCCTTGCTGCATCTTTCTTTTGCACACTTTCTTCTGTGCATCTCTGTCTCCTGCAGCTCTCCCCAGTTAATTTTTGGATATCCCTTTCTCCAGTCCTGCATGTCCTTCCATTAGCCTCACTTTGCCAGCATGTTACAGCTATACTAAGGAGAAACTTGATTCCAACTGATGATTCATAATATCAGGTGATAAATTGCAGGATACTGTGCTCATTTTTGATGTTTAGAGATCACTGTTACAATTTATAGCATGCATGGCAAATAGGTACATGCTTCAACTCGGTGATTCCTAAATGGCAATATATGCACACCTCTAGTGTGAGCAAGGTATCTAAAACAGTATCCAAAGGAAGCAATCTGACTGGTTGCCCCTCTCTTAAAGGGCAGCAGTTTTTGTAGCTAATTGCTGTCTCTTGTTTACATCTGTGGAAGACTTTGCTGCTCTGGCAGGAGGCAGGCAGTGTGGATGGAGGTGCACCCCTTCTCTGTTGGGGGGGCAGCTGCTGTTGTCAGCAGAGTCCAGCAAAGCTGACCAGAAGGATTCCCTGCTGTGATACTTTTTTTTTTCTTTCCCTTTGATGCCCAAGAATATTTTTACTGGAGACCAGAATTCATCATGCAGTTTGAACAAAAGAAGGCTGGGCTGAAAATGGAAATTAAATCAAATTAATGGTTTTTGGTTTAATCAGTTACAGGGAGTCCCTGATGATGTGAGACAGAGGCAAGGGAGGTGAAATTCTTAACAGGTGGCTCTGTTGCACCTTCCATGCTGCTATTAGTTGTGTGCAGTAATAAGTTTGGTGTTCCTTGTAAGTTTGTCTATAATGAGGACTTGTTCTGGATTGTCTACTGCAGCTAGGACTGGGGATTCACAATCCTTCAAACCTAAGGTTAAGAACAGTTCTTGTGGGGAAGCCCCAATGGTAGATGGGTGGAGGGAGAAAAAAAGGGAGGGAAGCCTGGCACATTGAATTTTGGATAATGCTAATGGTCTGGGACTATATAAATGAAACCTTCTTTTGTTGTTTTCCTTGTTGCAGATGACTTGTTTAAGGTTCACAAACTTAAGCCAAATCTGAAGTGGCGACAGGCTTTTGACAACTACTTAAAAACAATGCCTCCTTACTACTTACTGGTATGTTCCTTTTCTCATTTCATCCTCCTGGGTATAATGGCTGGTGTGGCCAGAGTCCTGTGCATCATACCTCTTCCTAGTAAATTTTGTTTACATAATTATGATATTTTAGGTAGTAAACATTTTGCTTTGCAGAGGTATGTAGATCAGGTCAAACATTTTTAAGAAGCAACAAATAAATTTCTAGTAATACTGAGTAATAGTAACTATATTAAGATATTAAGTGTGTTTTCTGTTCATTAAATATGAAATAAGCGTTTACATGAAGTAATTTAGATTGTTAGAGAAACTAAATTTGGCATTATTTTTGTAACTTGATAAGGAAAATGCAAATTTGTTTGTTTATTAATATGGATGAAGTGCTAGAACTTGGGAAGCTGATACTAAGAGATCTGGCTGGGCCAAATAAAGGGTGGGGGGAGGCACCATGTCACTTTTTACACGTAGCTTGGACAATGCACCTCAATATGGACTTGCATCATCCCGGCTATTCTGGTACTGAGCCTTTGAGTGGAAATTGCCAGTGGCACCACACTGTGTGGTGTCTTGGTAATGTGGCATAATGTCCATTGTGAGCTAGTTAGACTACCAAACTCATGTCACATGTTACCTGAATAGACTTGAATTTTAGTGGCCAAAAGTGGAAAAGCTAGAGCACTAATCCATGTGCCTTAGCTTCCTGTAATTGATCTTATAAATTTTTTTTTAAAGACTTATTCTCTTACTATTGTGTATTTTGTTTTCCTTATAGCCATTAAAGAAAGCCCTAAGGATGATGGGAGCTCCAAATCTGATATCAGATAATTTAGATTGTGGACTTAGTTACAGTGTTATCTCTTACCTTAAAAAACTCAGCCAACAGGTAGTATTGATAAAACCTTTGCAATTAGAAGTGCGTTGATTATTTAGTTTGTGGTAATCTCATTATAAAGCAGTTAATCCCTGTGGGAGTTCATATGGGTGTACAGCATATATTATAATTGAAGATTGGTGAGCATTTTCACCACCAATATGGATGAATCCAGAGTGGTTCTGTAGCCAGTGATTGTGCCTTCTGTAAGAGGTGGAGGGGAGTGTGAAGGAGACCTCTTCAACTGTATTTTAAGTATCTGCTAGACCTTTAAACTCCAAAGATTATCACTAATTGGATTTATGACTGCTCTTGCCATTCTTCACAGCTGAAGTCAGAGGCTTGCTCTCAGTCTCATGTTTATTTCCATGTGCGCCTTGGCAATATGTATGTTCCAAAAAAAGTGTATGCTCTTGTCTATGGGGAGTAAAATCACAGCTCAAGCTTTATATCTGAGCTTCTTGTTTCCTTCAGGTCAAATCCAATCCATGTGTTAAGGGTGATCTGGTGGGAAATAGTCTTATGTATCTTTTTCTCTTTGTCAAGAATGCCATTTCAGGTGTAACTGCGTCAAAGCTATGCCCCCTTAGCATGAATGGTTCTTACAACAGTAGTTCAATATCTAGAAGTCAGTGGGGAAGCAGTGCAGCCTTTAAAATTACAATGAAAAAATCCTCCTCCTTAAAGAATGCACAAAATACATTCCAAAAACCTCTAAGTGACTGAGCATCTCTTAGAAAACTTCCTGTGGTATTTTGGTTACTTAATGATATGCAAATTCATATTATTTGTCTGCAATATGGAGTTGGAATGGCTTGAGATGGCTACTGTGGTTTTCACAGACATTCTCAGCACATGAAGCAGTTTAAATGTGTTGGATGCATTATGAGCTCCTGTATAGGGACAAGCAATTCCAGAATTCTGCTGTGCTCCTGCTGTCCTTAAATTCAGTTTCCCACAGATAATGAAGCAAACTCTGCAGAGGATGAAATCTGGGGGAAGTGGGTTGTAATCACCATGGATTTTGGTTGGTTGGGGTTTTTTGGAGGTATTGCCAGTGGGTAAAAATCTTACTGTGAATACAGTTAAAGATTAATACAGTAAAATTAACTGTAGCTATAGTAAGAAATCTGTGCTAATTGGAGAAGTAGTATGCTTTTAGAAACTTACTGATGAAGCAAATTTCTGCTCTTTTATGACTTTTCTCCTTTGTTGCAAACATAGTCCAAACCTTAGTTTGTAGGTCGTTTCAAAAATAAAATCTGAAATTATGTCACTGTATCTGAATAATACTGTTGGTTTAGATGCAACTTTACAGTAACCTAAGGCATCCCACCTTCCTTTTTTTTTTTTTCTTTGCTTTCCCTTTAAAGATGATTCTTTAGGGACACATAAGAGTCACAGACTTGCAGCAAAGTCAGAGATATTCACAGAACTCCTACTGGCATATAAATTCAGATACACTGGCTAAATATTTTTTTCCATATGCTAGCACATTAGGATTTCTTTCTACTTGAGATCTAATCAATGTAATCCAATATATCCCTGGGTAGGTAGTTCTCCTGTTTGTTGAGTAGTGGGAACTAAATTTATAGTTTTGTTCTCTTAATGTACTGTGTGTTTTGTACTGGAAACCTGCAATGCCTGCTGATTCTTTAACTCGTGGTGTGATTCCATTTTAGACAAAAATAGAGTCGGAACGGATAATAGGTTCAGTGGGTAAGAAAGTTCCACAAGAAATTGGAATAAAAGTGAAAAATCACTCCAGTGGCCTCTCCTTGGTACACAGTAGGGATTTTAAGCAACTGCTGCAAGGGATCACTGGGGAATCTCCACTGAGACTGGCGGAAATGAATGTTAAAGAATTTGCTGGCTTCCACATAGGACTTTTAAACAAGGTAAACAGCATAGTGATCTTGCATGATTAAGCAGTTGATTTCATCTGTTTTAAATGGATAACTTTTATGGACTTAGTTAGAAGGAAGTTAAGTACTTTCACTGAATCATGAAGAGTGCAGCATAGGCTGAGAAGAGCAAATGCAATTTTTTTTGCTTGATTTTGGGACACTGAGAGTAATATTTTTTTAATAGTTAAGATTATTACAGTTTATAGAGGAATTTCTCTGTGCATGACAACTGATGGGTTCACTGAAGGTTGTGTTGTTGTAAAACTAGGATTTGAAGCCACAGGCATTCAGAAATGCATATGATATTCCTCGTCGCAGTCTTCTAGACCAGCTAACTAGAATGAGAACCAATCTTCTGAAAACACACAGGCTTATCTTGGGGCAGGATGAAGGTAAGTAGCCACTGCTCTTCATTAAGAGTTTGGAGAGAGTACAGCTGGTTGGGTTTTTTTAATGCCCTGAAGTAGTGTTTTTTGTCCTGGGTGTGGGAGCAGAAGTGAACATCGCATCATTTGTTGAGTCAGTCAGTGTCCTTTCCTTGACTCTGAAGGGGAAAAGAAGGAAATTTTGCCTTCTATCATGCAAGATGTCATGCTTGCTTTGAATTTGAAAAATAAGTTTCATGGGAGAGCTTTCCCATACACTAAGGCTCAGTAGACATGTTTTTTATAGTGATGGTGGCTTAAAGCAGAGAGGGGTTTATTTCGTTTCACCCTTGTTAGGTGCTGGTGGTCTAAAGAGGCAGTTCTTAGCATAGATATTAAACTGGCTTATTTTTCATTCTTCTGCAAATTAAGCTTAACTCTTGCCAGCCTTATTTCCAAAATTGTAGCCTTCAGCTCTTCCTCTGTAGTGAAAAGTAATAGTAATTTTTAGTTCTTAAATGCTAACACTCGTGATTGAAGTGTGTGAAGTTTGTATTGCCTTGGTTTTAAGGTAGACTAAATTAAGCTCTCTTGTTCTGTTGCAGACTGCCTTCATAGTGTTCCTGTTGCTCAAATGGGTAACTACCAGGAATACCTGAAAATGATGCCTTCACCCCTTCGGGAGATTGACCCAGATCAACCGAAAAGACTTCATACATTTGGCAATCCATTTAAACAGGATAAGAAGGTAGGAGGAGCCACGCTGTCTGCTGTATCTTTATATTTAACATGGCTTGAAGTAATTTGTGAGTAGAATTTCTCACCTGCAACTGCAGTATGTTGCTCTTCTAACCTATGTAGCTCTTCTCTCGTGCAGAAAGGAGTGCTGTCTTTCACATGGTCCAAGAGAAACATGTAAAGAATCATGCTGATTTACAGAGTGCCACTGGTTTGTCTCTGGTTACAGTGTACATTAGGTGTCTCTGTTCTGCAAGCTGTAAAGTGTTCTGAAAGCCACCTGAATTTTAGCACAGGGACTTCCTCCTCCATCAGCACATTGATGAAACAATTTCTATTGTACTGTTTTTTTAAAAAAATTTTCTTTCCTTTTCAGGGTATGATGATAGATGAAGCAGATGAATTTGTCACTGGGCCTCAGAATAAGATTAAGCGTCCCGGAGAGCCCAATACTCCAGCATCACTAAAGAGAAGGCGTAGCATGTCACCACTGTTGAGACGGCCACAGTCACCGCCCGTTGTAACAAATCATGTCGGTGGGAAAGGGCCACCATCTGCTTCTGGATCCCCATCATATCTGAACCTCAAAGGCGTCCCAGCAAATAAAGGTATATTGAGCTGTAGTACAGCAGCCTGCATGGTTACATGTGGGGAATATCTGTAAAAGTTCCCTGTATGTTTTCTGAGTTGATTCAAAGGGTATATTGGCATGTATATATGCTTTAGTGTTATGTAGGACTGAATTTCTTTTGTTGGTGTAGATAAAAAGGCTGCTATTATAGCTGATGAATCTGGAATAAAAAAAATAATGTTGAAGAACTGTTTTTAAAAAAAAAATACTGAAAGCTTTTGCCAAGGTGGTTTGGAGGTAGCAAGGATTCAGATCAGTTTTTAGTTCTCATTTGTGTATTCTGTAGTGGGAAAGAAAAGTTAAAATATGGTTACATTTTTACTCCCCACAAATACTAATTTTCTTACCTACCACTGCAGCAAATGGAGTCAGAATAAAACTGTTCGCTGGAATTGGGAGAAGGAAGGAAAGCATTAGTTTATTTAGAGGTCATAACACTGCAATAGGAATACAGAAAATGGTGACTTCATGATAGTGATACTAGATGGTAACATTCCAAAGGGAAGTATTCCATTGGTCACATCAAAGGTATTGGGGAGCTGTTCAGCACTGTCAGATCACTACACAGTACTTAAGGAAGGATACACAACTGTTTCCTTCTGGGTTTTTGGTACTGCAGTTATGCACTAGTAAGATACATATTTTTAATTTGTAGATACCAATAACAGTATTGTCCAAGATGGCAACGGAGAGAAGAAAGCAGAAAATTGTCAGTCACTGGAAAAGCAAATGGATGGCTTACCTGTGCAAATGGCTCCTTCGGTTCCAGCTGCTGTGGGAGAGGATGAAATGCTACCCAATGACTTAGACTCTCTACCTGTTGAATTCAATTGTTTAAGTGAAGATGGGTTGGATCATAAACCTGGCACCAATGCACTTGTTCGAGGGCCTCTCAATTACAGTGTGGCTGGAGATGACCAAAAACGGGTGATGGAGTCTACTTCCGAATCTCTGCCAAATTCATTTAAAATAACACCTATGATGTTGGAGGGAAACAATGCCGATATCAAAATTAAAGTGATGAAAGAGGTTCGCAAACCTGGAAGAAGTAAGTTTTGGGGATGGGGGTTTGTTAGTATATTATACATGATGCTAGAGAGAAAACATTTTTCTTGAAATAAGGAGCTATTTTCAATATACATACAAATTTAGATTTTTAATAATTCCTGATTGCACATGAGCAATGGAGGGACAAAAAAGAAAGTTCATACATGCTGGGCAGATGAGTTGAAGTTTAGACAGCAGTGTTTGGAAAGTTGGCTGCAAGTGACCTTGTTTGCCCTTGAAGATAGGTTATAACTGCTATAAGCAGTACCCTGTGAAAGCACCTTTCAGATTTTATTTCTGTAGCTCTACAAAGGTGTTACCAATGATCTAATGATACTAGATAGACTTTGCCTTATGCTGCACTGCTCCCTGTGTATGCATAGTGTACTTTGTTGCTTTGTGTCCGCCAAAACTTCCTCTGGAGGGCAAAGGCATATGTAGCTACAAGGGTGCATCTTGGAATATGTTTGAAAAGGAATCTTAACAGTTAACAGCAAAGTGGTTTTTTTTATTTTATTTTGTGAGATAGTGTAATTAGTGATGGAAAACTGTTGTAAATAAACTCTTTAAGAACTAAAGACTAAAAATTACTTTCTTCTTTTTTCTTGTAAGGCTCGATAACCCCCCAAAATCTAAAATGTTGTGAGGAAAAGTAACTTGCCTCCTCAGCTTTTGTTACAGGTTTACCTGTACTCGTATACAGGATCGAAACCAAAACAGTAACCTGAAACCCCAACTGTTGTATGTGCTGTAAGATTTGCCATAGGCATAATCTTTCAACTTTTTCTTAACTGGCAAATGTCCCTAATGTGGTCTGTGTCTGAGTGAATTATTTCTACAAAAAACTACTGAATGCTTTTCTAATACATCATCAAGTGCCAGTAATTAGTACAATGAACTATTCTTAACTCTTCTGGTTTTCTGACCTTGTGTTGCTTTCCCAAAACTTAGTATTTCATTGAGGCATATAATCATTGTGTTAAGCTGAGGATGTTGAGAGATGAAGCCATTTTTGTGCTGTATCTGTATTTTATTTTTAAGATGTTTTAAAACTTCCTACTTGGGTATGTCTTCCTGTTTTGAAAAGTAG
Source organism: Elanus axillaris (assembly GCA_026212715.1). Classification (NCBI taxonomy): domain Eukaryota; kingdom Metazoa; phylum Chordata; class Aves; order Accipitriformes; family Accipitridae; genus Elanus; species Elanus axillaris. The sequence continues at coordinate 15,705,921 of JANZLQ010000040.1, forward strand.
GCTCATCTAATCTGATACCAAATTCATGTTTAGTAAGTTGTGATGTAGAGTAAAATAGTACTATGATCAGTATGAGTCACCTGTCTTGCTTCAGAGTTCAGGGAGTCATCAAAGGAGGAAGCTAAATAGTAGCGAGTTAAATATGTACACAGATTCACAGTTCTGACCATATATCCTCCCAGTGCCTGCTGCATCACTCTGAGCAGGCTCTTAGTTACAGCACCATGAATATCTTCATACTGGGTTCAACTATGGAAAATATTGAAGCAATGCTATTTTTTAATTTGTTCCTATTTAATGTGTCCAGTTCATTCTTTTGCAGTGGATATATTTATGTTGTACAAGTAAAGAGTCACATTAATTGTGCTCACACTAAATACTGAGAATTTGTCCTAAGAGAACTAATACTAACCTCTGCTTTCAGAAATGACAGCTGTAGGTAGAACAGGGTTTGGTGGCCCGATATTTATATTATCAGTTCATAATAGTACTGTGTTCATGGAGATAGGAGACTTTTCTACCTAGCCCGTACTTTCTGTATTTTTCTTAAAGAGAACCTAATTCTTTGGGGCCACATTTGAATACCAGATCATCCGTATCACTTCAGATTATTGGTATCACTTGCTTTCTGCGCATAAAGCTAATGCAAGATTTTTTTCTTGCCTTAGATGTATTGCCATACACAGAAGTGTGAAACTCTGGGCTTTGTTTTTTCTTTTTCTTTTCTTTTGGCTGTTAAGCCTTATTGAAAATGCATTTGTAAGACTTGTTTTTAATATATGATTGGATTTTTATCTTTTTTAGATTATGAAAAAATTTTCTCTCTTCTTGAGGAGGTGCAAGGACCTATGGAAATTCAGAAGTATTTCATTGAATTTGCTATCAAGGAAGCAGCAAGGTTTGTATAGATATGAATGACTTGGGAGTTGTAAATTAAATGTCAGTTTAGAATTGTGATAGGAAATCATAAACTCTGCCAGTACTAGTATTTTTTGTTTTCCTTTTTGATGTATTTAAATTATTATAGTTGTTTAAGTGGTTATTATTTTTATATTTATTTAGATAATTATATATTATTATAACTCCATTATATTTTTATGGAGTAAATGTTGTTTACTTAAAGTTTAAATGTGAAGTGGAGAGATGGGTTGTTATTGAAGACCGACCCAAAATTTGGGCATGTTGGGGAAGGGTGGCTGTGTTAAATTAAATTTTCTGGCCATTTCAATGCCAGAAATAAAGTAAGCTCTTCCATACTGGAAACAGAGCCTCTGGTCCTATGATTTGTCATGGCTGAATAGTCTTGAGTTGTTCCAACTGTATTTTTGGAAGAAAAAAAATTAAATTGCTCTCCCTCTCTTCCTTAGGTTTAAAAAACGGGTCTTAATACAACACTTAGAGAGAATACTAGAGGAACTAGAGTTCAACAGCCTACCCCACAGAGTTAATCATGTCAACAGTAGATAATAATGTACCGGCCAGGCGAATATGGACCAGGAATGAGTTTGCTGTGCCGCAGAAGAGTGGAAGAGGATGTAGCTGCTGCCCTCACCATCTTGGCAGTCAAGTGATTTTACTGTCGCAATCTGAGAAGAAGCAGTGGAGCTTTAACTTTAAGAACCTCTATCGGCAGAAGCTGGGCTATAACCTTAAGGATTTGCTATGAAAGGTGTGGCTTTTTTCCTGTGGAGGGTGCTATTTGCTCAACAGGCTGAAGAAAATAACCATTGCTGCCCCTCCTGCAGGTGATGAGAATTTACTCATTTGAACGCTGTCATTAGACATTTACGTGCTATAGACAGCAGGTTGCACTAAAATGGGGCACTGTCAAATGCACACACTGTCTGCATCGTGGAGAGAGCCCGTGTGTTCCCAAAAAAAAAAAAAACCCTCCCAGAAACACCTGCACTGGTAAAATTGCATGTTGCCACCACAGAGACAAGGGTCTTGTTCCCAAGAACTGCTAGCCATGCCTTTAAACTTGAGATTCAGTGTAGATTGAGAGTAAAGAAACTGCTATTGTGTTAATGAAAGCTAAAGACAGCCCTGTGACTGTTACCACCTGATGGTCACTAAACAATCTACCTCAGACTCTCTTCTGTTTTGTCTGCAGACATTATGAAAGTGCACCTGAGGCTTCCCAGGTCCCCGACTTCAGTTCTCTTTCATCCTGTGAGGAGGACGGAGATTCTTCAGGTGGCCTTGGCACACGCTGTGCTTTGGAAGCACTAAAAGGAAACGCTTTTAAAAACGTGTATTTTAATGTTCATACAAAAGAGATTATTTTGAACAGTATTGTTACCAGATCACTAATTTGATATTTTAACTGTATAAATTTTTTGGAACATATGTATATATAAAATAAACCATTTTATTAATTTTTAATAAGTGCTAATCTGGGGAGTCTGTAGCGGCAGCACTGAGTTCCTCCAATTGTCTGTTATCAACAGACTGCTCCTATTTTTGTAAAACCAGTGAGTAGTGTAGCTACACTGCAGCTGAACCTGATCTGCACACCCTCAAACACAGCTTGTGGTGATAGTTGCAGAATGTGTTTGTACCCTGGAACACCTGCCCCATCACTCAGCTCAGCCTTCATGGGGTGCATGTTTTTACTCAGTATTCAAGGCATGAAGTTCCAATTTACCAAACCCTTGGTTACCTGAGCTGGTATCCTGTCCTCCATTCTTACTATTTTGTCCAAAGGTAATTTTACATATCACAAAACATACAAAGAAGACTGAAGCACCTGCATGTAATTATTTTTTTCCTTTAAAGCAGTACCGATAATGTGCCAGTAGTAAGCAGCTCTTTTGATCATTGTGTATTTTCAGTTGTTCACACATAACATCTCTGATCCTCTAACAGCTTTCTTTTAAAGACAGGTTGAAGTTGTGCTCATGTTAACTAGCTCTTTCCCTTGTACTGCAAGTATCCTAGGGATTATGGTTGACTAGCCAGTATGTGAAAGGCAGGGAAAAAGATTTTAGCTGGTGAGCCTGTACTTCTCTGTTTCTGCTGGTATTTTTAGCACTAGCCAGCCTGAGACATCTTTTCCATCCGCTCTGAAGCAGTGGCCTTGTCTCTCTGGAAGATGCAGTTTGACCATTGGAATTACAGCAGTGAAATTCAAGAAGGAAATAAAATCCAGCAACAGCAAATCTCTGTCACAGTTATATGAAGTGACACGGGGAAAGGCGTTATTGTAAATGTGTCCTAATTCTTCTCTTAGAAGTAGTGTTTATTCAGCTGTACAGTTGAACATTTTTTTAAAAAACACAGAAATACCTTGGAACGATACAAAGGGGGAGACTCACTCCTTCAAAATTGTTACGTGGAAACTGTATGTCACCCTGATAGACTTCCCACGCCTAATGTTGGACTCTTAAAAGGGAATTTATTTACAGAAGGTCAGATGTACTGTGCATACCTTGTTTTAAAATGGCCTTGTTGCATGCACCAAGTTGCATGTAATATGCTATTTTTGAAGTAGTAGGTGGAAAGAGAAGATGGCCCTCTTCTGTCTAGTTGATGGTTATTTAATTTTCTTTCCTGGTTCCAGAGATCACACTGTCTGAGCAGGGGCTGAGTTTTTAACTAGTGACTTTGCTAGTATGTAAACCTGCTCTTTTGATGTGATCCAGTTGGCTGCCAAATTAGCTACAGGAAGCTGATGACTTTTATTCACTTGTTTGGAGTCTTATACTTCAGAAACTACAAAATAGTTTATTCAAGTACAAGCAATGAGAATTTTCCCTTATATCACCATTATTTGAATAAATTTAATTTGGAGAGGAATATTAGAGGGGACGAAATCTTGCAATGAACTGGACATGAGTCTTCATAAGAAGGAATGAAGATGCACTGTCCTCACAGGTTCTGTCAGTGAAGAGGTAAAGAAAAAGGAGCAACAGTAATTCATCTAAAGAGTGCACATAACCCTGCATCCCAAATGGAGCACAAAATGAACATTGCTTGCTTGGGAAACAGTAAATGCTCCACAACCGTGTTAAGGAGAATCTTAACAGAGATAACTCGTCCTAATACAGATGGCCCAATGCATTGAACAAATACAGCCACAAGTTCTGAATGTCACACTTTACTTTGCTGTGTGACTGGGACGGCAAGGAGAGGTGAGGCTAGTGTCAAGCCTTGCCTTTTCTAGGTAGAGACCATGACCCCAGAAGCAGCAGCTGCATTACTGAGAGCATTTCTAGTCTATGTGACAGATGAGATGCACAATGAGAATGTTCCTCAACAAAGGCTCAGGAGACAGCACAGGTCCACAAATACATAATGGATGTGTGGAAGCAATCTGGAAAGCTATATGTGCTTTGCTCAGACTTACATTTTTGAGCCCTTATTAAGGCTGAAATAATGTGGCATAGTTAAACTGGGATGTTAGGAAGTGCGGAAAAAAAAATACGGCTTGCAAGAAACATCTTAAAAATAAAACACCCCCCCAAAAAAAAACCCAAACAAAACCAACCCCAAACTACACACACACACACCCATCCACCCTGCTTTGCTTCTGGTAATTTTCTCCAGGTTCTGCCTCTAAACTGGCTGGCTGTAATGGCAGCAATGTAGGGCACTGAGTTTGTTTCCTTTTGTTCTGTTCTTTAATATCTTCTACGAAACTTCTATGGAAAAATATGAGTGGAAATGCATTGGCTAACAAATGAACTATTAAAAAAAATAAAGCTAAACTATAGTATTTCATACCAGCAACATGGCAACATCACACCTTTAGCAAATGGACTGTAGAGCACTTGTCTTGAAGAATGTGCAACCTAGTTAACTGAAAACAAGGCCAAAGACACTTCAGATCTGGCAGAAATTAGGTTTGGCAGAGATCTGAAGGAAGGATGTTAGTCACTGGATTTAAAAGGAGCTGCTTCTTTCAGGTCTGCAAAAACAAGCTGAAGGCTTGCTTAAGTGGGAAAGGAAGAAACTGGAGAAGAATAATGCCTTGGGATTTAGCAAAAATCTTGTGGCCTGCAGGAATTGTTAAACTGTACTTCTAAATCTGAATCTTGCGATCATTCCGGGGAGGGAAGACTAAACCAAAAAGGCTGGACTTGCCTATTTTCTCTAATCCAGTTCAGCTGCAACCTGGCATGTTGTTTCATCCTTGAAAGTAGACTCTTGGCTTGGCTTCAGCATTGGTGTTTTTCTTCTCTCATTCTGCATTGACAGTGTTTGAGACTGTCTCTTAGTAGTGGCTAAAACTGTGGCAGTTTTGTGGGAACCTGCTTGTCAGTCAGAGCAGGGAGTGCAGGTACGGGCAGTGGGTAGAGTCAGTGCAAAAAGCAGCTGCTGCTTGCATGCTGTGAAAACTGGTTCAACTTCATCTGTTCCACTTCAGAGCCTTCATTTTAAAAGCGTATGAGATGCTTCTCAGGACTGGTAGTGCAAATCCGGTAACTTCAGCAGCTGATTACTCACAGTTCAGAAGAAGAATGTGCCAAGGAGTTAAACTGTTGGTACAGCCTTGTGCTAAACTCACCGGAGGGTATTTCGTATGCAGTGGAGGAACATAGCTGCATATACCTTCCCTGAGTTGGCAGCCATGTGGAGTTGCCAGGAACGGTGACTGCTGGTACCATGTAAAGAAAACATCCCTTTACCACACGTTGGGAAGCTGTCAAAGACACTGCATATTTTGTAGGATTCTGAGCTTGGGCTGAAGCTCTTAAACAATTTATGGTAAAGTCCAAAAGACTAGTTTGGCCTGGGAAAGGCATTGGAATGGAAACCTCGATCAGATTTTTGCTGGAGTTTTATTTGGTTTTTTGAGAGCTTGGGGAAGTTTCATCTTCACATCTGCAATGGGAATTTCATGGCTATTTTCTAGTCCTGGATCAGCTCCAACAGCAGTAGAAGTATCTGGATCCTTGGCATTTATGTATGCTTGCTGTCATCTCAATCACTGTCACCCCTCTAATGCAAGCAGTCTTGCATAATGTTCCTTAAAATATTGGGCACCTCTGGCAATTTGCTGTATGCCAATGCTCCACTTGCCACTGCTGAGCAGCTGGTAGGAGGGACAGAGAGCTATTTACGAAGCGTTCTTATAGTGTGTGCCCATTTGTAAAATACTTACAGCCTCGCAGGATGGTGAAACAGGAGGAGAGGTTTGTAAAAACATTTTGGTAGTTACAAGGGCAAAGCTCTGCGTGGTCAGCCTGTTTCTTGTCATTTTCACCAAAGTATGTGCATATTTTCATGTTACATTTTATTTGTAAATATTTAATATGTAGAATATATCAAAGAGAGGTTCAGCCTTTTGTAAAGGATGGAGTTGGAAGACTTCCCCTCTTGTTGCAGCTGTGACCCATCTGCTTGTGCAGAGGTGGCCCTTGCAGAGAAGGATGCTGGGCTGGGCTCAGGTTTTTTCATGGGGAGGGACTCTGCTGATGAGCCCGTGGCTTGGATATGTGACAACTGCTTCCTGGCATCTGGAGCTGGATTTTTTGGTGGATTTGTGGAAATGCATCTACTGGTTTTTGAGGTGGTGGTAGTAGTAGTGTGAGCTGTTACTATCTGGGCACAACTTTTAAAGCTTTGGAACCTGTCAGTATAACTGGGGTTTGATTGTAGACAGTTGAAGGTGTTTTGATGAGTCTACACTGCTGCGGTAGCTCCCTGATCTCTTGGTAGTGGGTGCAGGATTCAAGGGTGCTTTCTTAAGTAGGGCAAATAAAAATGAGCCCTCTTCCCCAAAACTAAAAAGTCATTAAAAAAAAGGCATTTTGCTGATTGCAGATGATTATAATGCAGCTGCTCAACAGTGACATCCCAGCCATGGAAAAATAACATTGGTTCTTCAAGCTATTTTCCAGTCCGTGCAGCGTATTAAAATCCTTCGTGCACAGCTGGCACATTTAACTTTGATTATGTTGTTGAAGTGACTGATCTGAGAGCAGCCTGGATCCCAGTTGCTTGCAGAATTCGAAAATGAGGTTGTTCCAATTCATCTGCAGTTGGTTATTTTGGAAGAGACACAAACTACCTCGAGTACTTTTAGGGCTGCTAATTAAAGTCTTGCGGCAGTCCTCTGAGAGTCTTTAAAGACGGATGGAGGGACTTACCCAAGGTCGTATAGTGTGTCACTAGCAAAGATTGTTATAAAATCCATGCCCTAATTTGGTCTTGTACACTGAATTACTTCCCTGGTGTTGAAAATCCCACCACAAAACAGCCTGCTGGCTGCTAGGCTCTTGCGCACGTTGGTGGGCTCCTCCCTGCACTTTCTGACCTGCCAGCACGGGGGGAGTGTGGGGTGGGGATGGAAGAGGCTCCCTATGGCTGGCTTCCATGCAGAGGTGGCTGAAGTGAGTGCCTTTTTCTGGAAGTGTGCTTCTGGGGCTGGAAAAAAGCGGGAGCTTGGAAAGGGTGAGGTGGGAAAGCTGGAGAGAAGTCATGGAAGCCTGTAGGCGCTCGTGGTGTTACTGCCTCTTCTTCAAAGTCAAGTTCTGGCTTTTGACCTGAGCTGCTCCGGCGTCTTGTCTTTGTCAGCTGTGTAAAAGTGTATTTTTAAATTCCTCTGGCATCCTTGTGTTCGGGGCTCCTCCCTCCACTACTGACAAGCGGGCAGAGCGTAGAAGCTGCTATCTAAAATGATCATTAGTGGAAAAGGAGACAGTGGGGGACTGACAAGCTCTGGTAGAGGCTGTTTTAAGTGCATCACGTTCAGTAAATCTTCCTGCGGGAGTATTGTTAGAAAACAGGAATACAAATGCGTGGCACTTGCAGTGCTGCAGTGGCAGCGTTTGGCTTGCTGGGAGCTAGATGCGAGCAGGGCATGCCGGGGCTCGGTGTGCTGGTGAGAGATGGAGGGGAGGATGCTCGCCGAGGTGCTGCTGCGGCTATCCCTGTGGCTTGCAGCAGGTGAAACGGGGTGAGACTGACTCCTGGGAACTGGCTGTGAATTCCCCCGAGGAAAGGCAGTTGCTGGTGAATCATGGCCCAGGCTGTGATGGGAAACTGTTGCTGGGTAATAGGTTGAGTGATAGCTCTTTCCAGAAGCATGCACAACAGGACCCAGAGGAGGCTCTGACCTCAGGGGGACAGCTGAAAGCTGTTTTTTGTCTGGGTTCCAGTTGGCCAAATCCTGCATTACTGCAGATGTAAGCAGAGCAGGCTCTGCTTCCCAGCATCTGCCTTGCACTCCTGCACTTGGTGTGCCCACTCTGTTGAGGTGAGAAGGGGCTGCAAAAGCAAGGAAATGAAATAGACTGCTCTCGTCATGATAGGAAGCTAGTAAGAGGTTGAAAATGCCAATGAAAGCCTTGCCCCGTTCATCCTCGGGCATGGACATGCAGAGGGGGAGGTTTGCAGAAAGGTGGAAACCTGCACCAAGCTGGTGTCTTTGGGAGGCCGGCACACGTGCTCAGCGTGTGGCCGGAGTCAGTGCCTTGCGAGTGGGGTGTCGTGGTGCTGTGCTGATGGACTTCTGCTCTGCTCTTTCTGGAACTGCATCTGACACGACTCTCCTCTCTTTCAGTGCTCCCGTCTTGCACGTTAGCTGATATCCGCTGAGCGTCCCGTTGCTCTGCTTCCCAGAACGTGGTGGCGTTGAGCCTCATTTCTGGCCCTTTCAAGCTCTGTAGTTACTGCTGGAGTGTGAGAAGCAAAGGCAGAGAGGAGAGCGCCTTGCAGAGCTCCCCTGACTGCTGTTCATAACGTGCCGGTTTGGGAGACATCTCAGCCTGCCCGTTTCAGAGGTTGTCCTCTCCTGACAGCCCTGGCCAACCCAAGGCAGCAGCATGGCTGTACTTGCAGTAGACCTGGGTTTATTGACCAGCCCTGTTGTACCCCATAGGATATGTGGGTCCCTCTCATGTGAGATGAACATGGGTCTTGCTCTGCTGTGGCTTTTCCTTTGTGATCTGTAGCTGCTGTATTCAAACAGGGATTGAAATAGCAGCTGGCTTCTGTTTCAAAGTGGTGGTGGTGGTAACTTTGACATTGAAATGGCACTGTTCTCACTAAGGTGCCTGGGCAGAGATCTGTGTGTGATGGGAGGCTGCAAACCAGAAGCAGTGCAGTGGTCTCGGAGGAGGAGAAGGGATTACTTGGCCCCTTCTCTCCCCTCCAGGTGCTTTGCGTTGTGCCAGGGAGGTGGTTCCGTTGCCCTTGCTGGGGGCTGAGCCCAGGCCTGTGGGTGCCTTGGAGGCTCCGGTAACGGTACGGGGAGCAACAGCTTCATGTGGATGTGGGGAAGCGAGCTTGCTCTTTGGAGTGCCTGCCGAACTGGCTCCTCCAAACCTGCTTTTTGATGCAAGTGTCTTGTTTTGTGCAGTTCTGCATCTAGGATGAGGGAGTAAATTGCTGCTTCAGCATCTGCTGTGTGCTGCGGGTGCTATTCCTGCATCCTGTGCCGCAGCAGCAGGAACCTCCTGGGGACAGGGGATGCTGGAGCAGCCTGGGGCTCGGAGGACGTCAGCACTGGCCTTGTGTGGCTGGCCCTGAACTGCTCTAAAATACCTTTGAGGGAGGGGGTTGGGATTTTTTCTTTTTTTTTTTTTTTTTAATCCAAAGCCAAGCCCTCCTGCAGCGCTGTGTGCCTCTGGTGAATCCCTGGGAAACTGGTTCAGCCAGCACCAGTCCGGGCACAGAGAGCACTGCCAGCGCTGGGTGCTCTGCCTTGGCAGCAAGGGTTACACTAGGAAAATGAACTGGGAGTAAGTAGCCGCATCTGTCTCTGGGGGGGGTCTGTGCGTTCCCCGGGACCACTAGCATAGGATGAGCCATTGGTTTGATAATCCAAATGTCACCTTCTAATTTTTTTTTCTCTCCCTTTTAAAACGGCCTGGTAAGCCATGACACCGCACAGCCTGGGTCCCTGCCAAAGAGCCCTGGGGCTTGTGTTCCTGTTCGCGCTGCCAGGCTCCTGGCTGCCTTGCTGCTTCGTGAACTCCCATTTGCCTTTCTTGGCTGGAAAAAGGATTAAGTTAGCAGGACAGGAAAATTAATTAGCTGCCATTTTAAGGATGTAGCTTTTGTTGCAGTCCGAAGTGTTTTGAAATGACATTGTATCACTGAGACCAACCTGGGGCTGATTAAAAGGCTTTTACCTGCCAGAATACCAGATTTGTTTCCGCCGTGGTTCTCCCCCAGGTGATTACAGCTTCAAGGTGAACCTCAAGGCCAAATCGAAGAAGCATTTTGCCTTCACTGCTAGTGCTGGCTGTGAAAAGCTGGTACCAAAGTTTTTTCTGCTTGTTTAACATTCAAAATCGCCTTTCTTCGCCCTTCCCCTCTGTACAGGCAGCCTGCCAGCTCGGGACAGCAGGGAACTGCAAAGTGAGCTGCAGCTTCCCTGCCCCACTGAGGCTGGGGGACTGGGGGACAGGGGGCTTCCCACAAGGAGCTCGGGGTGAGCCGCAGCCTTTCCCAAGAGTCTGGTGGAAAGCTGCTGCCTTTTGGTGCAGGTGACCCCCCAAAAGGAGCAGAAACGGTGCCACTCTCACGGTGGTGGGGGGGTGTATCCAGCTGGAGGATGTTCCCATAGCTGATGTACTTGTTGAAGGTGTCAGAGACAGAGAAGGGTGGCTCTGCTGCAGCATGGTAAAGGGTGAGGGAACCCAAAGCATGGGAAGCGAGAGATAAGGAAGCAAAACCTCTTTTTGGTTAGGAAGCAATTGCCATTCCCTGCTTTCTCCAGGGAGGGGGGCTGCATTGGTGCTCCATGAAGGGGTCATTAGCCACCAGCTTTCCCGAGAAAGTTTTAACCCAGTGCTTGGCAATAGTGGGGAGCAGACACAACGGCCTCACCCTTTACACACAGCATTAATGGGTCTCTCCAAAGCTGCGCTTTGCTTTCCTGCACCCCAGTGATGGCTCCAGTGCGCTCTGACTGCCGAGAGGCGATGTGCATGATCAGGAGTTATTATCACAAGCAGTGCTACAGTTCAGCCCTCGCTGAACTCTCTAGGAAAAGAGACTTCTGCCAGCTGTGCTCCCACCCCAGCCAGTCTGATACAGAAAGGGCAGCGACAGCGAATGATGCCTGACACAAACGGTGGTCCGCATCTCCTCACCTTGTGAGGGTCTAAACGACTCCTGCCTGCCCTAGCTTTAAACAAACAAAAATTCCCCACTGAACTCTGACTGACTGGTGAGGAAGTGTATTAAAAAACAGCAAAAATAATGCAGATTAAACCTGCTACTCCAGCAACAAATGTGAATTACCAGCACTGGGTTTTTTTTAGTATTTAATGTAGGAGAAACATCAAGTCCTGTAGCCAAAGCAATTCAAGGCATGATGGCAGTAAATATGCACTGGGTGAGGCTGGAAACTCTTCAGTCTAATCCAGGAAGCTCTTGGCACAACTTTTGTTCTGCTTTTGAAGAAGGGAAGCTCATCTCTGAAGAACTGCACATTGCAAGGTAAGCACAAGGTAGTTTTGGGGGTGGTTAAGATACCTCTTCCTTAAAACACCGATTACTGGTTTTTTTTATGCCATCATATTCTGTGCTGGATGTAGACAGCTGCAGCAGTGCAGTAAGCAGATGAAGGGTGAGTCTGGTGCAATCACAATGGATGGTGTAGTTAAGCAGCTCCTCCAGTTCTTTTCTAACTTTTCAACCTCCCCCAAGGGAAGAGCAGAATAGGGAGTGAAAAGTGATCTTGCTCAAGTCCAAGATTTTAACTCTCTCCAGCCCTGTGAGTAGGCTGAGTGTTTCCCCCAGCAACCATTGCAATACCAGACCTTGCAGGAGCCTGTCCTGTGGGTTGGCAGGGGATTAGCACATGGTAGAAAAGCCTTTACTATGGTGAAATGGAAGACAGATAATATGTCAGCTCTGCCAGATATGTTGACTAGGAATCTCAAAGGCAGGCAGATCCTCAGCTGGTAACATTTCCTTCCTGAATGTTTTGTTTAGCTCCTTGTAGCATGCTATTTTGATTCCCCCTACTGATCTTATCTCATAGTAATGAACACCAGGCCAACCACTGGCTTCCACACAGAGCTGCCGTAATTAAGGCAATCTCTTCTTGTCAGTGCTAGGCAGTCACTTTTAAATATTCAGTCATCAGGGATTTGCTGCAGCAGCCTCCAGAATGGTCAGAAATAAGCAAATAGACTCCCCAACACTTTAAGGATATCAATTTTTATTGGACATTGCGAGATCAATAAGAAAAAATAATTTGTACAGCTTTGTGATATAACCATTGCTGCTGAAGAGTAAGGCTACTTGTCAGGAGAAGAGACCTGATGCAGCCCACAGGGTGTCCCTAACAGGACCCGCTCAGAGAAGCGGATGATGTTCTCCACTCACCCTGTCCTGCAGCAGCACCTTCTGCCTTGGGCAGGTCCACGTAGCCTTACGATAGCGCAAATGGGGCTTCTTAGACATTAAGGGTGAGCAGCCCTGCTCCAAGAGACCCTCTGCAAATGGCTCACTGCCAACCACAGTTGCAGTATCAGTCTGGTACAGTGGTTACTGACCTTCTGCCTTGCCTCTCCCTCCCTCTGCTAATTCTGTCTTTCCTCTGTGCCTCGCAAGGTCACCTGGCCCATGTTCAGCCCTTTCCTCCATGCAGCGGCTGCTGCACAGCAGCCCTCTTCCCCAAGGAAAGAGCTTTGTCCGCAACAGAGAGCTGACCTGATACTTACTATTTTTGAGGCCTTTGGTGACACCAGCTAGGGGGGAACCAGGACACTTTAGGAAGTAATCCGGCAGCTCAGGCGCTTTCAGCTGGCAGAGTAACCCTTTCTAACCAAACCCAGACGCTTAAGAGTGATTGTAGAGCAGCAGCTATGGATATTGCTCTAGCACTGGGGCACCCGATCCATAGGACGGGCAGAGCTAGAAAAAGAGGCTTCAGTTTACACAGTATTTTTGCTAAGCTTTTTGCCTTTGACAGTTTTTGACAGTTTTTAACAGTTTTAAAAAAAACAGATGCTAGGACAAAAGGCTGAGTTTCCACAGTGGCAGTGAGACATCCTCAGACTAGGCAAAATTCTAGCTGGCCCCATCATTATCTCAAACTACCATCCCTTTGCTATGTCAGGTAGGTGAAATGCCAGACCAAGAGAAATTTTAGCATTGATTCAGTCCCTAAGGGGAGATAAGAATTTAGACGTCAGTAAGAGTTATGGACTGTATCATTTGTCCTAACATATGAAATCAAGACAGTAATCTTAAATCAACGAAGGGCTCAGCTGGAAAAAAAGAAATCAAATTGAAAGGCTCTGTTGGCAGAAAAGGGAGTAGTTGTACCACGACCGGTTGATTGCCTGTACTGTACTAGTGCCAGCAGACCAACCCAGCTGCTGGACCCTACTCCTGGACCACTGACAGAATGGATATTTCTTATTGATACTTAAAATACTTCTCATAGAAGATGACTTGGGAACTCGTAACTGGTGCCAACACAGCATTCAGCCATCTGATGAACATTCCCATATTCACGACCAAAGAGAACATAAATACAGTGGTTAAACAAGCTGAGCATGGTAGATAATCTACGTGACCAGACGTAAGCTGCCTCCTTCACACAGGCACCAAATGTACAGCCACATCCCAGGCAACTTGGGGCAACATAGGACAGTTTACATTTAAACGAAGGAGGGCAACAAGGAAATAACGTGATAATGAAAAACTAGGAGAAAAAAAAAAATCCAAACCAACCTTCACACAACTATTTTTCAGCATTGTAAAAAAATAAAAATGAAAGCAATTTTTTTGACTTCCCATGCCTACACCATGCAGGTCTCCTAGGCATTCTAGGAACAGGAGACGCTGCCCCTTTATTCTGCTGTTAAGTGATGCAGTGCACACAGTATTTCTGAAGGAGTTCCATAAACTGTAGTGCAAGCAAACTGAGAAAATAAATAGCACTCAAACATTCCCTCTTGTCAAAGAATATTAATTGCAGTAAAAACTAGCTTGCTTTTTGTTTTAACTGAAGTCAGCTGCAACTTGTTTTAATATATGAAAATCTGAAGATGTGTTTCACAGCATAACTGTAGAATAATTTACACTGCATTGCCAATTCACAATTCAGTCATTTTCATTAACAGTGTACAAAGAAGGTCCTTAGTTTATATATATATACTTTATAAAGTCTGGAAGATCAATATAAATACTGCTCCAGAAATTAAAAAAGTGTTTACATCCCCGACTTGAATATTACATCTCAGTGTCCTGGATTATTATTATAATCTGTAAAAGTCTTAGCGGCGCAGAGGTTCAAGTTTTCGAAATTTCAGTGATGAGCTGGATGACAAAGCATCTTGGTTTGAAGAAGAATTCACTGTGTCTGGGGACTGGAACAATACTCTACCACGATGATTAAATACATAAAAAGACGGATGGTTCCTTAATGTGTCAAATGTCCTTCAAAGTAAATATAAAAAGTCAATGTTAATACTCTTTTAGAACAGGGGTTTCAGAAGAGTCAGTCTAGGGTATACCAACTTTTACAGACATGGAAATACAAGTTTTGGATCTGAAACTCTTCCTCACTTTATAGGCTGTTTCCTAAACCGAAATACAAAGCCAAGTGTGAAAAATAACGCCTGCTCAGTACGCAGAGGTTGTCTGCCCCACAGACAAACTTCACCTTCTTTCCTTGAGCTTACAGGCAGGCCTGTGGATTACTGCATGCACACGTACCAAATGTGCCAGCCTTAGTTCAGCTGTCACTTGTGTTAATACCGTCACACTGCTTACTGTCAGCTTTCCATCCCTTTCTGTGCCTGGAGCTAAGGTTTCAGGTAAATGCTATGAAATACCACAATGTCAACTTGTTTACTTTCCATACTCCCCTGTGTTTTTGGAAATGGCCAGAGAGGCCGTGTCTGCCCATCCAATTTCATATCCTTTTCAAAGTCTTGATTCAAAATCCCTTATTTTCTTAAAGTCTTCCAGATATTCTCCCTTGAATAGTTCAGTGTGAGATTTAAATAATTCAGACTCTTGTAAAGAAGCAAAGACAAACAGGATGAGCCAGGCATACTGCCCCATAGTCTATGAGACCATTCACGACAGCAGTTTGTGACCGCTGAGGTCTTATGTCCCTCGCAAACATTTCATTCCTCTACCAACTCTGCACAGCAACAAGATTTTGGGTTGAGGAAAGCAAGAAGTTTACTTAATTTGTTACCTAACTTTCTCTGAAATTCAAAGCATTGTTGGCTTTCTCAGGTGTGACTGTTCCTCTCTGTTATTGTCTACAACATACATTTAAGAAGAACTATGCTAAAGAACAAGCTGTTTCACAGCGATCAGTTTGTATAAAGAGTAGCAGATACAGGCATTTCTGAAAAGAAGAAATAAAACATACTTATTTTTTAGTTCTGAAGTGGCATCCATGTCTTTAAATTCTCCTGCGATATGTACTATCCCATAGCAGGTAACTGCAAAGGCTAACAGAGTCTGAAGAACTATCTGTAATAGAGGGAAACAGAATGAAACACACATGTTACTTAACATTCTTAATATTTACCAAAAAAATCTCATCTTTCAAACAGCGTCTCTTGCACTTTTCATCCAGTGACAGTAAGTGCCTTACAGAGGTGAGCAATTCAACAGCAGAGAAACTGAGGCATGGGAAGATTAAATACCCCACCTACTTAGCATGGCAAAATGGTTGCAGAGCTGAGAAAAGCTTCAGCTGCCTGACACCCGGTCTGTGTTGAACAAACTGAATTGATGCACACGGATCCTTAGAACAAAACACTGTGTTCTCATGCACTTAAGGATCTGATACTGTCTCCAAGAACTGAGTTGGCTGCCAACACACACTGTGCAGCGGTGGCAGCTGTTACTCGGTCCATTTGGACCTTGCCTGGTTGTTGTGAGTATTTGATCTCATTACCTTTCTGATTAAGCAAAAATGGAACAGATAATAATTAAAGTGGAATTTAAAAACCAAGCAAATAAAGCAATTAAAAAAAACCCGAAAACCTTCCTGAAGCAGTCTGTGCTGGGATAAAATGGGTGCGCAGCCACACTGGATAAACAAATGTCAGCCAACAAAAGCCAGAGGGAGGAGGATGTTTATGCTGCAAAGGAGGAGATGAATGCAAAAGCTCTTTGAGCTGTGTTCAGGGAATCCCTGGACAAGATGCTTCAGGGTAGTTCTAAAGGAGAAGAGGGAGGTCTGGACCTGGGGTTTGTTCTCTCTGACAGATAAAACACACGGCAGGAAGTTGGGACAGAAAATACAGTTCTTTTTGGCAGAGGGAGCTCAAATGAAGGTACAGTGTAAAAACTACCCTTTATTCTTGCCTATCACATAAAAAACCACATTTGAGAGAGACTAAACTATCCACACAGCATCACCCCTTTCAAACATTGTAAAAACGTAAACTTACATCTATGGGCAACGTTTCATCTTCCTTTTCTGTTAGTCTCATATAAGAACGATCTACAAAACAGAAACGCACACACGCATCAAACACCCTGTAGAAGCAAATACACAGAAACAGCAGCACAGAAACTCCACAAGAACTTGCCGTAGGTCGTAAGACATGTGTCAGTCCCGACCAACCCCCGGGGCAGCTGGGCTGCTCCCGCACCTCACTGCGGGACTCTGCTCCTCCGGAGCGGGGCTGACGACCCCCGGAGCGGGGCTGACCCCCAGCCCCGGGCAGCACCCCCCCCCCCCCGGCTGCCAGGAGGGAGGACGGCTGCGGGGACGACAGATGCAAGGGACGAAGCCGGCAGCCCTGTCCGGTCCGGCTGCCGCGGCTCATGCACGGAGCGAACCCCGCGCTCCTCCCGGTATGTTCCCGGCCACCATCGGCTCCGCTCT